>JANCMC010009603.1:7571235-7779772 GCA_024363005.1 Charaxes varanes
CTATTTATATTTTGTATATTATAAACTTCTTGAAATAATTGGTAAAACTGTATCGTTAAAAAAAATTAAATTAGGCAAACGCAACAATATCATGACAATGAGTTAGACGCGAGTTTAAGGGATGATTTAAATGCATTTATTGTGCTATTAAACGGAAGAAAAAGTCGTTTTATCTATGTTTATTATTAAAACAAAGTTAAACAATAAACCACTTTTAAAAGATTTGGAGTGAACAAAATGTGAAGGTAGAGGGGAGTACGTAGCTTAATCAGTGACTGGCGTTTGAGTCGCTAGGTTAAGCAGTTCTTATCGCGGCCCGGTAATAGACGTCCCATTCTAACACTAGTTTTTCACAAGTCCGACTTAATCCGTGCTTCGGAAGGCACGTAAAACAGTGGGCCCCGATTAATGTAACTTAAGAAATATTAGTCGCGAGATCGCAGAGATTGTGGAGATGACGAGAGACGGTAGTCGGTCATTTTAACTCGCGCCGCAATCTCTGCAATTTAAGCAGACCCTGGTACAAGTCCGGGATAACGCTGTGAAGAAGAAGAATAAAACCTTAAGGTATATAAAAACATTATAAAAATAAAATTTGGGAAACGGCTATACTAACAAGCCACGTAATTAAATTTCGTGCTTTGAAATATTTATTACACCGAAACAATTATTTATGAAGAAAATTTTCGTATTGCAAACATGGAGTTATGTGATCCATTCCAATACTCGTTATTTTTAACTTTTCTATTGAATGATCTTTTATATTAGTGATAAAATTTACTTGCCATTAATTATATTCTTTACAAGGATAATTAATTTTAAGTTGACATTTGCTTTATGCTTCGGCCGTACCTGTTATTCGTATTCGTGGCAATTAGCGAAGTTGTAGCCGAAGGTTTAGTATTGTAAATTGACAATTTGAGAAATTTATAATGTCTATGATTTTTTTCACAATTAATTTTAATGAATTAATTTATTTTTATTGCTATTTTATTGGCACCCTTTTTGGGTGATGTATGTTTGTATCTTTGAATAAACAATAGGATGACTATTAAATATGAGTTAATATATACGATTTATTTAATAAATTTCAAAGAAAAAGACATGCGCGAAATGCTTGTGACATTATTTTTTAATGATTTCTTTTCGATCCCTTGTAAAACGCTTCATATGCGTCTTTTTAATATTTCTACATTTTCATATTGAATATCTGTATTTATAAGCAAGTTACATATAAATATACCATTATATTGTACTACACTCTAAATAAATATACAGTACTCCCCCTTATAACACAGTATTCTTATAACGAGTTTTCATATTACGTATAAATTCAATTCCTCGTATTTCATGGGTATCCCCCCAAACAACGCGGGGATTTTCCACGGTATATTTCTATATAAATTAAATTAATAGTTAGTTATATATATGCATACGTTTTTTTATTTAAAATGTTCTTAGTTTGTTTTTAATAAAACTTGCATATTTCGTTCGTAACACAGTTTTTCTTAATATTCGATGGAAACCCCCATTAACGAGACAAGTTTAACGGGAATCAGTTTGTACATAACGCGTTATACGGGAACGTACAATCGCGTTGTACGAGAATACTCCTACAACGCATTCTCCTATAAAGCGGAACACATCTACTGTATTATAGGGGAGGAACTACTGTATTTTTAATTCTATACTTCCCGCTAAATGAAGCAATTTAAGAACTTCTTCAGAATCAAAATCATTGCTTATATAAATTCTGTTTGCATTTAATTGGTTAAAACATAAAAAAAAGTTGATATAAAATGTTAAAGCTTAAAGTATTCTCTTGTATTGCTTGTATTTATAACGAAAGTATTTGTGATGGCGACTCTATAATAATCTGTTTGGCCTAGGACTTAAAGAGCAATGTGCAATATTTTTGTATCACATTATTTTTACGAAAATATTTTTTTTTATTTTTTGTATTTTTAAGGCCTCTTACGTATTTACTCAAAAGAAACTGATCACTCAAGCATATTACTGATCGCGAAATACTTTTAACTGTATCCCACCGCGTATTTTTATAATTAAGAAACTCACTTCGCGATATAACTTAATTTTGGAGACGAAGAAAACAACAAATGACAAAAAAAACCGTTGCAAAAAAACGTTTTATTTGTCATTTGAATGAAACTAGTGACAGTTGAAACGACCGCCATTTTGATAAATAAATTCATATGTATCGTCTAATCATTGATTAGAGAGGGTCCCTTAGATCAACTCAAATTAGTGTTTTCAACGGTTGTTTTTTTTTATCGATATTCGATTTGTGATAATACTAAGAACTACTAAAATTAAAGTGGCAAAATGTTAACGTTATAATATAAAAAAAAATAACGTAAATATTATAAAATTTACTCGTATAATCGTAGTAAAACGAAATTTAGGGATGTGCACAATTTTCATATGAGATTCTTTTTTGTGATTTTTTTTTAACTAAATCGAATCAGTTTCTTTATGGGTGGGCGCTTTGTGAGAGAAACATCACTCGATGGCACAAGGAAGCACACAGAAACGTATATGTAAAAAAATCATCTTAGTATATAGCTGTAGAAGTTAGAAGGCGTATTGTGCGACACAAAACTGTTATGTACTAGTTCGAGCAATTTTGTACCTTGTTTTTGATGCTAATAGAGGTTATATTCACTCGTAGTTTGTGTCGCACGCATTATAGTTGTATAAATTTTACATCGGCACCTGTAAAAATCCTTAATCACTTTATTGTATCCGATTCGTCATGTCGGTAAAGGTTAGGTCTGAAAGAGTAAATGTCAATAAATTTAAGGCTCATGGTTTACTTACAGATATACTATATTTACGTTATAGCAAACTTTATTTTAACCTATAAGCATTACTAAATTATATAAAAATATCATTTATCAGTTCCGAGATTTCATTGTTGCAAGAAAAATTATATTATAAGGAGAATCTGAAAATTACTTTGTGCATATATTTATTGACATTTAAATTTATCTTATCTGATATGACGTTTCGGTTTAAGGTTATTCTTCCACGGTCCACGCACGACAAGCATTGTGTCTTGACAAAAAATATAAAGCCTCTTACATTTAATTCATCTTATTATTTGTGATACAAATGAACTCAGTGAAAGCAGAAATACGCTTTAGCTAAAATAATTAAAACTAGCTCGCTAAACGTTCTTATGATTCAACAACATGTCATTGTTCACACTTCACACACACACAAAAATTTGTACACACTCTTCGTAAAATTATCATTAATCGGTTTTTTTTACTGTCTGGACTATTCGAATCTCCATTTGACTATAAGTTGTCAAACACTTGGCTGTCACGAGTGGACCGTGCGTGGGTACTGCAAAAGTCATTATTGTAGCACGAGTGCGTAGTAATTAAAGGTTAATAAGTAATTTGTACACAAACAATAAGCTTTTATAAGAAAAAAAAAGTGTTGGTCGTTTTTTGGGAAGTTGTTTTTTCTCACGGTTAAATGTTAAGGGTTACTTTTTATGTGTATTGTGCCATAATCGAGGTCTAGGGGCCGTTTAGTTGCGCAGCTGTTGCGCCTTGGAGCAACTTTTGGTTGACGGTTTTTTGATAAAATAATATTACTCTAGCGGGCCTCTTAGATTCCGTTTGTTTCTCGCTTTCGTGTGTTGCAAACTGATCTTAGAATTTTGCAAAATTTGCAACAAGACAATTGCATATTTTTCTTGTTTAAATTGTAGAAAAGTATATTCAGGTGTCGTTCCATTGTGGATGCGATACAAGTCCTATGAGATGTAGCGATATAAAAGTAATTATATCGTACTCATTTGTATTTACATGTGTAACGGTAAAATTTTAATTTGAATATTTAATAAAATGTTATATTTGTTTAAATAACTAAATATAAAACTACACAGACCACAGATTAAAGCCATATTTAATTAAAGATAGTAATCTTGGTTCTAAAAAAGTTGGGCTCAGTATTAATCCATATCGCATTAATATATATAGAGAGACAGTACTAGAAACAGCTTTAGTGTATCCAGTGTTTGTCATTTTTGTTTAAAGTATTTAAGAACATAACATAATGTTAACAGTAAAATAATTCAGTATTATAGTTATACAATATATAATTAGTTACTTGCAAAAATAAAAAAAAAATAAGCAACAATAACAAATAAAGTATCGCATCGCATCCACTGTGTAAAGTGGCCTTCAATTTTTATTTCCTTTTTCCGATGCACGAAAGCTAGAGACAGACGCGTTAAGAATTTTGATATCACGTTTTATTTATTGACTATCTACTTGAATCGTAGCGAGGTTGTTTTGTAGCAAAGACGCTTATTTTACGTGTTAGCGGATACGTGAATGCATGTTATATTACTTAACATTAAGGGAATAAAATTATTTAAATTTGACGAAACGCTTTTTATTACCTAATCCAGCGATCTGTATGCATAAAAAAGGACGTACAAAGATGAATGTTGGAAGGAGTTAGTTTATACTTAGTAGGCATTCGCTACGAAGGGATTTTTCTCTAGGGTCAGATTTTATGCAAACAAGGTCGCGGGAAACGGCTAGTTTTCTATACAGATGAAAATTTATGTTCCCCTTCGAACAAGGGCATGTCATACTACCTGCAAAATACCATAGCGAAAAGGCATACCAAGGTGGAAAGTTTCGGCGAGGAATGAAAGGTTGGAGTTAAAAAAAAAATAGAAATGATTTCTTTTTAGAAACTAAAACATAAACCTCAATGTACATTTCATTAATAATCAGCATTGTTAAGACATTATAATAAATCGATTAATGCGACCTTCAAGATTTTTAAATAAAGGTTTTTCCGTCTGTGACAAAATATTGGTATTTTAAATAACTGATTGAATGAGCCTTAGGCGTTCCCTAAACGATCTATTATATCTATAATATTGATAATATCAAACATTGTGCAATATTAATGACAGTATAGGGTTAATATTGAAGATTGTACAATGTTTGAAAGTTTAAGGGAGTTTAATATTTATTGCACCATATTTTTCCATCGCATAGTATAGGGTCATTATTGCGTAATATTTTTCCGTCTGTGTTTATATACATGGAGTAAACGTGCGCGTGCAATAAATGGCCAAAAGAGAGAATCCACAAGTCACTTAATTATAATATAAGCATTGTTCCGTATTATTGTGATGTATAACTGATCGTTTGGATTCAAATCGCCATCTAATCTTATAGTAAAAAGAAAAAGAAAGAAAGAAAATGTTTTATTTTCAGAAGGCCAACAAGAACAGACGTTAAGTGTAGCACAACCCGAAAAATTTCCGTATGCTTTCTGCGAATGTATAAACATGCAGAGCTAATTTTCATTCGTTACCCTGGATTCGAGTACGATAATTTTATTGTACAATGTTATTGTATGTCTAAGGCACGCCTAACAGGTTTGCAAGTCACGACATGTCATGTATAAATAGTTGCATATATTCCTTCCAAAGGAATTATGTTACTATTATTCATGCAAACAATTACATATTGTTTCGTATGAATAAATAACTAATTCAAACAATAATTTGCAGCACTACTTTAAGCGCGTACTTTAACGTATATATTAAAACATTAGCAGGTTTATTTTTTATATCAGCAACAGCATTAATAGCTATATGTCGATTTCGATACCTATATTACGGCTTATGTCATTACAGAAATATATAAAAAATGCACTTATCAAAAGTTCTATAATTTTTTCTGAAATATGCTTTTCAATGCAGAAAGTCTTTGGTGGTCAATATAAATATCAATAAGTGTAAAAAGCCCAGGCGCGGATCCACCGTAATGGGCACGATGGGCATGTCCATCACTCTTATAGATTTGCAACGTCACACTTTCACGGACTTACTGAGTTCGAAAGCCTGATAATATTATGTTCAAAACTTTACTTACAAATATAAGGTATCAACATGATATATTTAATAGACATATTCTTTGTAGGAATGCACTATATCTAATACATAAGCAAGTTCATACGCTGCCTCGCATTTGACCGAAAATTAACCTACTATTGAGTGACAGTGTCCACCTTTTTTGAAGGCTAGATCCGCGCCTGATAAAGCGTTTTGCACAACGCTTTGGGCCGCATCGTAATATAAAAATATGCTTATATTACTAAATACGCTTACAAATGTTTGATAAATATTTCACGAGACAAGCACGTAAATTGTATTACCATTTGAACACTTTAATCCAATTATAACTAATTTATCATAGCTTACATTTTTTAAACCTTCACTAAAATAAGCATTGTCAAATTTTCCGAAAACTATAGTTATAATTTTTTAAATACCTTCTTCGACTGAATTCTTAACAGAGCGGGGAATAATTGCGCAAATTTATGGTGTAATGTTAGACAAAATCAACTTTTGCGAGTGTGTGACATTTTGCAGTCTAAATCTATGCTTCTATCCCGTGCCTTTGAAAATTTATTGAATTTAGTTTATGTGTAGTGTGTAAAGCAGGGTGGGTTTAAAAGTACATTTGACCAAGGCATTCGAGTTACTATTTAGGTAGCACAAATGCATTTTAGATATTGATACATAAATGTTATGGCCTAATCAGTACCGGCCCGAGCGAAATCAAACTATGGCGCTCCCTTACTTGCCCTCTTTATATTTTCAATACAAAATACATTTAAAATAACCGCCCCTAGTTGAGGTACCCCCTCGAACTCGGCGCCTGGAGCTGCCGGTACGTTCTCTCTACGGTAGCCCCTTCCTCCTGGGGATAATAAAACAAACGTCTCCGCACAAAATACGCTAATACTGCAAATTTTGAGATATTCGGAATAATGCATACCAGCGTTGTTCTACGCACACCTACACGCTTATTTTTAAGATGTTTTTAAATAATAAAATAAAACCATTTTAACTATTTTGCCCCGAACCAAGTGTTGTTAGCACTTCACTTTAAATACCTATACTATGCTATAATGATATGCTAACATACAATTATTGCTAAATTATGGAAGAATTCACATTCAATTAATCTTCTACCCCTTAAGAAAAAACGCATCTAAAAGACTTCTTTAGTCTTACGACTATTTTAAGCAATTAGCATTAAAAGTAATTAATTTAATTATTTCGCCGAGAAGGCGATTACTCGTGACAATTTACTTTAAAAGTAACTACATTATATATTTAATCATGGCTACTTTTGGTATCAAAAATAACAATGGCACTGGTGTATTTTATTTTTGGAATTAGCCAATCGAATATAACTTTTTCACTATTATAGCACTTATCAAAATATAATAATAAATAATAATAAAAACTTACTTTCCTAAAACATATTCAGCTAAGAAGAAAATATAATATATAATTTTAGATTTGTAGCCGACAAGATTGACAAAAAGAAACCTTGAAAAGTATTAGGTGGACAAAAAAATTTAGTTGATTATTACTGAGAAGTTTTATAGTGGTATTAACGAGTGTATGTAAAAAAGGATATATAAAAGAATTAAAAAGAATTTTTAAGCAAATCTTACCTTCGTTAGCAAAAAGATATCGTAGACAGTGACGCCTTTAAAAAAAAAAATAGTAAAAATGCCTCACAGTCTACTGTAACACTTGAAAAGTCCAAAAAATTAAATTTCAATAAAAAATTTATAGACAATACAATATTGCATAAAATAATGTGAAATAACACATATATAATAATTTAACCATATATTAAATAAAATAACAATTAATGGCACAAACATTCAGATACATAGTACATTAAAGTTTTAATTTCGAATTTTAACAAAAAATTATTGTCAAATTTGTGTGTATGCGTTTAAATCATTACCTTAACGGTATCGCATGATTACCTAGTTTATTACACTTATTGTAAATTAAGGCGAACCAATGTTCTTGCCTTTGTATTCAATAAGCTAATTTCTGGAAATTGGCAACCCCAAGGAACTCTCAAAATAAACTATAAGAATCTAATAAAACAAAACGTACCTTGCGTAATTAAAATAAAACGGAGGTGAATATTAATGTAATAAAAACCTATATTATAAAATAGAAAGACATTGTAAGAGCAAATTTTTGAAAAAGCAATTTATCTGATTACAGGAAAGAAAAACTCTATTTTTCTTTACTGAAATAAATAATATTCAGATTACAGATTAAAATTGAAATTACATTACCAACATAAATTGATGGGAAATTTTAAAACACACAACATTTCAAAACAATATTCAAAATTAATAAAATTGCTAAAATTTTAACAAACAAAACTGACTCAAAATTGTCAGAACTGGACCAAATTAAATTGGGAGTATATGGGAAGCACCAGCTGTCAAATAATTTTTTTTTTTTAAATTGATTCACCCAGTCGAAAGTTACAAACACAAAAAAAAACATTTAAATTGAGAACCTTTCTTTTTTTTTTGAAGTCAGTTGGAAAACGACTGTGAACTAAAAGGATCTAAATACTTGTAAGATTTGTAGAGAATGTATGAGATATGCCTCAGAACACAAAATGGTCTACATTTATTGTATTTAACATTTTTTGTTAATTTAATTCTTCGACAACATACACTATTTAAAAAAATACACAATCTGTACAAATAAATACTAAAAATGTGATTTTTATTAAATTGTTATTGTTTTCAAACTTTAAATTATTGTCAGTATTTGTAAAAATGTGCGATTATTGAGGTCCTACATTCTATTCATACAATTATGGTATTAAAATTCTTTGCTTATTTTTAAATATGTTATATATTATTAATTAATTACATACTAAATAAAATTAAAATGCAATAAATTATGAGCTTTGGAATAATCACTTTTTGTTTTTAATGGCAAGTCTTATCATTTGCATGTCTTTGAACTACTTAATATAGTAGAATATTTTACTCTTCAAATATAATTAGATATTAATAGCTCAAAATTAAGAAATAACTATGTATGTTTAAATTACTACTAAGTTATAACTTGAAACAAAGCAATATTTTCAATAAGGTAAAATAAAATTTTGATCACCAAAAGATGATTATCTGTGTAAATATTTAAATTTTGTGTTAATATAATTTCATTTCATATAAAATGTGATGTGATCTCTATGAACTATTTTAGAAGTCAAATAATGGAAATTGGTTTTTTAACTTAACTGAAATGCTTAACTGAAGATAAGCTTTAAAATGTTTTTTAAAAAATTCAAATCGGACCAGTATAGATTAGATTCTATTCATACAGAAGCGAAATATCGAAAACTGTGGGGCGTAAAACCTTTCCACCAACATAAACACGTGAAGAGAATTCGTCATATCAGTGAGAGTGCATTGTCAAAGCATTAAATATTTTCATGTTTCAATTAATGTTATAATCTCATATTTCATGTATTAGTTAAGTTTATATAGAACTATGTTGACTTTTTATTTAGCATGGAGACGAACCTCAGTGTTTTTAGTACGCTATTTTCTCACAATTTTCTCTAAAATGTCTTGTTAAAATGTTAAATAAATTATTAAAACAAAATAGTTTTCTGTTTTTACTTATTTATATGTAGGGTAGTTACACAGAAATATCGAAAAAACGTATTATTCCCTGTCTCTTCAAAATATATTCTTATTTAGCAAATTTCCTCTTATCTCAATAGCACTCGACTTCAATAATGGACGCTTGAAACGATTTAATGGAACAAGCGCGTGCTGAGTTTTGATGGGTATGTACTAATGAAGTGATTTAATAGCTTTATCAAGATGAGGGTCATTTGTATCTCCGAAACTTTTAAAACACCAGATTGCGATTTTTTGTTTGTTTCAAACAAACTGTACATATATTGTAGCGGATCGTGCCGTGTTAAAAAAATCCACCACAAGACGGATTTTTGTGTCAAGACACGCTTATATAGAAGGGTTCCGTATCTGATACGCTATAAACGTATTTGTTAAATAACTTCAAAAATTAAACCCTCTGTAAAGGCCGTCAACGCATCTGCGAGCCCTCTGGTGTCCAATAACCAGGAAAGTGCGAGTCAGACTCGTCTACTAAGGGTTCCGCACCATCGCATAATAGATTACCAGGGTATAAGGATTTATAGTTTTCATAAGATTTCAATTAGATAAAATCACTGGATTTTTTTTGATGTAACTACAACTTTACGGTTCCCGGAATTTTCCTATGCTTGTGTTTCAAGATATAGCTGCTAGTTTCTAGGTCAACGAGGAGTACCCTAAAGGTTTTGATTCCCTTTTTAAATGCACTTGTATGGGAAAAGCGATATAAATGACCATATCTTTTTATTACGTGTACTTAGAGGGTTGATTTATACACAGCTTCATGGCATCCAGACCTCAGTATTTGAAATTAATTTCTAGTTCTAAACATTCCAGAGAAAGACTCTAGACAGACAGACGGACAACGAAGTGATCCTATAAGTGTTCCTGTTTTTCCTTTTATTCAAATACAAAGTCAAAATCGTTTATTCATATAAACTTCTTTGTATGCATTTATGATCTTCATATGTATGATATTAATTATTTTTTTAAATAATTATTTAATAATTTGGTGATAAATAATTTTAGGTACGGAACCCTAAATACGATTAATTCCTTGTCTACATAATATTACGTTCCCCATTTTATATATATATTTTTAATAACTTGTTCAAACATCAACCTACGGATAAGCAATAAGAAAATGCAGAGAGTTTTTTCATTAAGTGATCACCCGGTCGCAACAAGAACTACTTAACCTAGCGATCGACTTAAATGTCGACCACTGATTAGGCCACGACCTCCTCGTATATGAGCATGTATGTATTTATATGTTTAAACGATGTGATCCTATAAGGGTTTTTTCCTTGTAGCCATGGAACCCTAAAAAAGCCTATGATTGGCATATACATTAACAACTTTGAGTGTTTTGTCATTACCGTGTACGCAAATGTGTTCTAGAAAATGTACAAATTTTCAAAGATAGCGTCAGTTAAAAAGGGTGAAATAATCGCTCGCTTCAAAACAATAACACTTTCCGGAACCCGTTTTTGTTATAATTTAACTCTTTCAGCTACTTTAACCTTAATACCATCATTCCATTGTGGCCCAAAACAAAAACACGACCATTTACTTAAATTTATTTCAAGAAACAAAAACACAAAAGGATAAAATTGTGTAAATTCCGTCTTACGTTCATTGTTCTCGATTAACCAAGCTCTCAGTACCAAAAAAGAAAATCTTTTGAAAAGCGTACCATTGCACGAAACCTAAATTAAGTTTATAAGAAAAATGGCCAACAACGTGTCAAGACACGCTTATATAGTAGGATTCCGTATCTGATACGCTATAAACGTATTTGTTAAATAATTTCAAATGTTGTCAGATTTCGGAATAATTTTCCTAATGAATTTTTAGTATGTTCTATCAACATGGAAAATTTCAAGTCTCTACATCTAATAGTTTAGATAAGCTAGGGGGGGGGTACAAATCTTGCGCATGATTTTTCTCTCAGCCACTAATAAATTTTCTTTCTTCTTTAAGGGTTAACTTCCAACCGTACATGAAAACCTTTTTAGTGAATTTTTTTAGTCAAGTAATATTAAAATCTTTTGGAGCGCTTCAATATTTTTATTTTTAAATGTATTTCGTACCGTTGTTAACATTAGCATATAGACAGAGTCGAAAAAGTATTTTTTTATTCTCACAACTTTTTGTTTGTAAAAGCCTTTCATTGAACTCTGAACTAACAGTTGACCTTTGGTGGGTCCGTTTATGTTACCTAGTTTCATATTAAATTCTGTTTAAAAAGCCCACATATTATTTTTCATTTATTTACTTATAATCATGCTTTATTGTACACCACAAAATAAATTATTCATAATATAAATGAAATAAATAATTAATCATAATAAAGTACAGGCCAGAAAAGAGGTACAAAAAGCGATTTCGTCCACACAACCTTTAGGAGAAGGAAATATACAAAATTATAATGCAGTAGTAGTATTATGTTAAATATGACTTGAGTGTATGTCGATACATGAATAAAAAATTGGACAAGAGCGTGTCAAGATACGGTTATATAGAAGGGAAGAGGATATGTGATGCGCTATAAATGTATCTATAATAAATTCTTCTGAGTTTTTAGCATGTTCTATCAACATGGAAAATTTCAAGCCTCTACGTCTAGTAGTTTGGAAATGCTAGGTTGGGAGAACACCTTAGGGGCAAACAGACGGACGGAAGAACTTTAGATTACTAAAGTTATGTACATAATATTTATTTTATTAACATATTCTATTTGTATTCTTATTTTCATGCAATGAGAGTGTACAAACACATTGTGTGTTGTGTGTGTGTGTGTGTGTGTGTGTGTGTGTGTTGTGCCTTGGTAGTATCTTGAATAATATAACAATTTTTAATAAATGTTAGTAGTATGTTATAAAGTACTCGATATATGTACCTATATATGGCAATATTGTCGAGTAATGAAGTATAAGGTTTCTTTTTAAATATAAACCACGAGAATAGTTTAGTTAGAAAACTGCATCTAAAACTATTATATTAAAAATATATTTGAAGTTCTTAAATTTTTAATATTTTTGTGGTAGGGATAAATTCGTAGATTGGAAAAAAATTAATATGTATTTAATTGTTTACTTGCCTTTATTTATCTAAACCATATCTTTTTTTAACAATTTTGATATAAATAAAGGTGGAGGAAAAAATACGGTTTTGTAGGGATGATTTCCGTCATCCTCCACTAATTTTGGCAATTTCGTTTCTTTTTTTACCTTACGAGAGACAAACGAGCAGGTGGTTCACATAAGTGACTACCGACGCCCATGGACATCTGCACCACCAGAAGGCTAGCAGATGCGTTACCAACCTTTAATGATGAGATTAGACCACCCGAAAATGTCACAAACCGAACGGAATGGAGCTGTGTATTAGATAATATATTAATAAGAAATAAAAGTTGTGAAATCTACATTAGACTTTTCATTCATCTTACCATCTTATTCGTATTCCGCCTCGTTGCCATTTTGTTGTATCAGGTCTCAGTTGGCGATTATTGAATATATATTTAACATAAAAAATAAATAAAAATAGCCTTTATTTACTCTAATTAATACACAATTCCTGATCTAAAATAAAGTTGTAGTTCAACTCTATTTTTTATAGATTAATATATTTTCTTACAAAACCATATATACAATCAGCTAGGTAATTTTTATTGTTTTGTACAATTTGCAATTTGGATGGTATTCAATTTTTTTAGCAGCCGTTTTCAAGTTATGGAGCGGCCATTTGTTAATAAATATAAAGTATTTTTAAATTTGTACAAATTTTTGATTTCAGGTGCACACGCAAGTTGATAAAAGAAAATGTTTCCATACTCTACGCGTAAGTCAAATTAGCTAAAAATAGTGTTCAAAAACAATATTCATTGAGTTACATCTTTTTTGGTGCTGATGTATCTTCTACGGTAGAAGCTACATCTACCTACACATTGATAAGTAACCGAAAACATTCGGTACAATTTTCGAAAATTGCGCAAACCGACAGTCTAAAATTTAGTACAATTGTAGTTTATATAGAGGTTGGTGTGCAAATGCACACATATGTATAATTTGTACTATAAAATTGTGTCATGACAACATTGTATTTTGATTGAAATAAGCATATAGTTCGCAAATCTAAAGATTTGTGACTGAATTTGGACCAATCCCCATCTCCAGTTAAACTTATGCGTCGACCAGTGTCGCTGACGTTGACGCTGACAGTGACGGTGACGCTGAAGCAGACTGTGCCGCTCACGCTGATGGTGACGGTGACGGTGACGCTGACTGTGACGCTGACAGTGGCGATGAAGTAATGTTGAAAACAACCATACAGCTCATTACTTAGTATGTATGTATCTTGATTAGGATATACTGCAAACGGCAGATGCTTTTAAAGTTAACCTAGATATATTATATCAACACAGTGGGGCTTATATAAACTTTGTGTGGCTATGTTTCTCATATTCCTTCATATTAGTTACAGCTTTGAATATGAAGCACAATATTCAGGCGGTATATAGCTAGATATATGTAATAGCTATCTATAAACGCTTCCAAATTGCTATTAACACTTTACATAGCGCTACAAACACGACTGATACGACAAATAGATATTCACAGTAACGGTGATATATACATATTGGGCATGCTAATTCGAATACACGTTTCAATAAATATTGAGCTATTGCAAACGCTTCGAGAGGCGATAGGAATGATGACGTTGCCATACTGTGCAGTTTGCAATATAGCGCAAACATAATAACGAGAACAGAGAAATTTGTACGCATCGAGGACGTCGTAACTAATCAGTGATCGTCATTTGAGTTTTTACTGCTGGCTGGGTGATAGAACCCTTTCTAACACTGGTTTTCAAATAACCGTTCTAACACTGTTTCGGAAGATAAGCAAAACAGTGGGTCCAAGGTCCAAATGATTGTCATTGAGTGATTTTAGTTTACTGCGTAGTTGGAAGAAAATATATTTAAATCATCACCATCTTCGTACCATCGATCACACTTGACTTGTCACCACTGATGCGCAAACCTATAATTCACTAGATGATTTATACCACAATGTCAAGTTGTCTCTGATTACTCATTTCCTATACTAGTCCCTTCCGGTTAGCAAAGAACGCTATTTACGAAACACATACATACTTTGTGGTTCTAGACCAGTGTTTTCCAAATAGTGGGTTGGGACCAGGCACCGGGTTAGGGTTAGCTAAGTTTCGAGTTGCAAAAAAATTTTCGAGCACCTAAAATATTTCAGAAGCATCGAGTTTTCTTTAAAAAAGAAATCTTATTAAAAGATGTAAAAAAAATCTTAGTGTCAATCAAAAATATAAAAATTTTAGTGGGTCCCGCCGAAAACTTATAAATGTAAACATGCCTTAGCAAGAAAAAATTTGGGAAACGTTGTTCTGGCCCAACTTAAATTAAAATAATCTGTTTCTCCTGACAATATCACAATATGCCTCTACTTTCAAATGAAGCTAAAGATTCACTGTCCACCAATGCTGTGTTCCACTAAGCGATCACAACACCTAAAACGCATCTTCATCCGTTCCACTTGATCGCGATCGTTGTGGTCGCATCGAAAACGTCACTAATGACGTCATGACTCACGCTCACAAAACGCTCGCCACGCTCCATGTCCAAATGACAAGTATTAATTCGTCTGTAACTCAAATATTTTGATGTTAAAGTGATTATATCAATTACAATAAATAGCTTCATCAATCACATAACATACATAATCAACCAACTGAAGCACTTCAATGGCACATGACTTAATAATAAATTTGTACATGTTGGTGATTCTTTTTGTAAATAGTTATAAATAATTATAATTCCTTCTTATATTGTTATACACTCATATACTGAATAATCCATAATTATTTTATGATATTAGAAAGCAAGGCGTATACCGCTACCGCCGCGCCTTCTATAGATCATTACAATTTGACTTCAAAAAAAAAAGTGTTTGTAAAAGTCTATTTGATTTCAGTTGCCCCCTTTCAAATTGCTATTCGCGACAAAAAATAGCCAATGTCCAATCTATCG
The DNA here is from genome assembly GCA_024363005.1 of Charaxes varanes. Taxonomy (NCBI): domain Eukaryota; kingdom Metazoa; phylum Arthropoda; class Insecta; order Lepidoptera; family Nymphalidae; genus Charaxes; species Charaxes varanes. The sequence continues at coordinate 7,586,840 of JANCMC010009603.1, forward strand.
CTACACCGAAATTCGTCAAAATCGATTCAACGACTTAGCCATAAAATCGTAAAAGACAGAATTATTTTCACATTTATAATATGAATAAGGAATAAAGATATTACAAAGAAAGCAGGGCTGGCTTTAAACATCGATTATACCCGCAATTTTATATTACAAACTACAATGTATCAATGGAAAAACGGCAGTAGAATTACTCACTCCAGCTTTACTCCAGTGTTCGACTTACTCAAACTCACTTATGTCACAATTGCCTTTGCGTCGCACCAGGCAAGCTAAATTTTAAGCGGATTTTTTTTCTTGCTTTTAAGGATAAGTTATTTACACAACAAGACACGAATAATATCTTATGACTATGCCAATGGGTTTCTATAAATTGGTGGCAATTGCTATTCTAGCAGCTCCACAGTTGACAATCGACTGACGGCAAGCGTATTGCAGTGTTGCTAGAACTATTTTTGCATAATATATTGTAAAAAGTAACATCTCAATTTACGGAAGCAACTTTAAAAAATGATGGTTATCCAAAATTTTAAAGGGATAGTATAGTACTAAATTACATTTTATACAAATCTTTATTTTAATAAAATGCTATTACAATATACATATCATTTAAATACATATTAATTAAAAAGGCATATTGTAATTTAATCGTTATATTTTTATCAATTTCATGCTAAATGTGGCCGATATATTTTTCGTACTACAGTAATTTCTTCATTCAGGGAAACAGTATACTTTTTTAGAAGAACGAGTATTAGTATAATTGTATTTAGTAGAAATATATAATAAGAAATTAGTAGAAGAGATAATAATTCTTCAGAACACAAAAGTCCAAAAATTGCAACACTGCTTTGCAGTTTGACGTCACTTTGATTTGACTGTGACATTTCTATTATTTTCTTCAGAAGAGGAATAGAACACTACGATACGAATGTATTTATAAATTCCCTTTAATTAAAATGTAAATAAAAACAATTCTGGGCTGTGATGAGTTTTTTTTCTTTTATTTGCTATAAAATTTAGCGACTATTTACGTAGCTAATATACGTATTGAAAATGAAGTTTAATATTGGTTTAAGCGCTTTACAAATCTTTTCATTTGCATTTGTTATTGCATATCTATTCGGTATATTAAACAATTATTTCAGTGATAAAAATGACTACCCAAAAACTATTCCAAATATTCTTTTTTTTTTTAAAAAAAAAGGTTTTAACTCGGATCTAAACTTCGAATTGATGCGATTCATTCATTATAACCGGACAAGATTGATTTGATCCCAGAATCATCTCAAGGGGGATTCTTTTTGAAGCATTATGCCCGCTATCCACTAAAACCTATGGAGTGGACATCGGGTCCTCGCTCATTCGAGCTCATTCATTATAACCTGACAAGATTGGTTTGATCCCAGACTCTTCTCAAGGGGAATCCTTTTCTGTTGCTCTCCAAGCATTATGCCCGCTATCCACTGCCGATGGAGTGGACATCGCATCTGCTCATTCCGGCTCATTCATTATAACCTAACCAGATTGGTTTGATCCCAGAATCATCTCAAGGGGGATTCTTTTCGAAGCATTATGCCCGCAATCCACTAAAACCTATGGAGTGGACATCGGGTCCTCGCTCATTCGAGCTCATTCATTACGACCGCACAAAGCTCAAGCGTGCCATTTGTCAACGCCACAAAGACGGGGCTGCCCCAGGTCCACTCACACTCGCGGGACATGCAAATACCGTAACGATTCTTACCCACCCTCAGATGCGATAAAACAACTTGAATTAACCCACCGAGGATTTCAATAGGGTTGTCAAATAGAAAAAAAGGCACTTTTACTTATCTGTAAAACAGTATTTTGTCACTAAATAATAAATCAATGAGTAACTACGATTTACAAAATTCTAGTGATATTGAAATGTACACTTTAATATTTGTATCATCACCATGATCATCATCAAATGATGTTGATGAGCGGGTTGTAAACAGACGCAAAGGCGTCTGTTTCAGACGAATAATGGTACAATGCTGGAGTTACACCGCTATTAGTGGCTGTATAAGCCTATACGAAAGCGATAGGTTTTACCGCAGGATACATTTTTGTATAGGGACTTTATTTCAGTTAGCGTTTTATATGTCAAGGATTTCTGTATAATTCAATTCTGTATAATTGTACATAACATAGATTAGTAATTGGTGTCAAAGCCCTTGGCTTAAATAGCAGACGAAAACGTGGGAAAATCTGTGCAATTCTGTACTTGAATGCTTCAATTAATAACGAAGTTAAAGCTATTAGGTTTTATACGCATAAAAAAATTATAAGGTCTGTTTTACTGGAAAATCTGACTTAATGTAAGTCAAAATTCAAATACACGTTTCCAAATGCCAAAGCCAGAGAAAGCTTCATTTCAATGATCATCTCAATGATCATGTAGTGTGGCATATACTGTGTTTCCTAGTAACCCTAGATTGAAAACCCCATAACAATACCTGGACTCGTGGCCGTCACATATTGTGTTGTTAATGAAATAGGATAAGAAATGGAATTTCAGGGTGGACAATAATTGTAGGGACAGAACGAGAGCCATCTTGGGGATTTAACATTTACTTTTATTGGCCATATCGTTGGTGGACTACTGAGTGCTATTAAAATGCCTGAGCCAGACATAGCTTCATTTCAATGATCATGTAGTGTGGCCGGGGACTTTGTGGTAGCTTCACAAAGTTTTGTAGTACTTTGTAGTCTTCAAGGACAAAAATGTACAAACACTTTGAGCTATGTCTGGGTCCGGCATAAGAATGGTTGTTACAAATTGTTGAGGGAAAAATTCAGGCAGATAAACTCAAGTTTGAGGTAAACTGGAATCTAATTTAGTAAACTTTGCTTTATGCCCAATATCATAATAAAAATAGTGAACTGGGAAACTTTCAAATTTACTTTTATAATAATAGTACGCAATGACCTTGAAACAACTTAATTGATGACGACTTTATATAGTTATATGTTGATATACATATATTTGTACACTACGAGCTGTATTTATTGTTTGCATAAGTTGTCTTTACATCGTAGGATATATGGGTACCTATCCGTCTAAACTTAAAGAAACATCGAAGTCAACATAAACTAGAAATCGGTCCGCAAAGAGAAACGTCTCTATTCATCGTCCGAGCAATTCTTTACGCTCCGACACGCGTGGTTACGTGCAGCTTTAGTGGTCCACTTGGACTGATTGGGCCCTTTTTCGGACTACATGTTACTAATAAAATGCTCGAAGAATTTTGCTGCCTAAACAGCTGCATGATGCAAAATGTTTTACGATGAATTTCTGCAAAATATTTAAATGTTCCTGCATAACAATTTTATTGATATCCATCTATTTAATCCGCACTTGAAATTCAACACTCCCACTAACTTAGCCAATAAGTCTAAACACCCTCACAAGATATAATAGCCGACATTAAACCCCTTACACATTCCGTAAATTAACCCTACGCCACACGTTTTTGCCCCGGGACTTGCAGGACATCTTGGGAGACCTTCCCCTTGAATCATCTGACCGCAGCCTAGACGCCTCGGTATTTATTGCCGCTGTATCCCCATTAATTCTGCCACACTTTGAAGTTGGGTACCGGGGTCGTTTCGACCGCGTCGCTCGCGTGTTAAACAACTTACTGCTGCTAATGTGACATTGTTGTAATATTATTAACACTTTACCACACGTTTTTGCGTTGAAAAGCATCGTATGACATCTTGGGGACCTTCCCCTTGAATCATCTGGCTGCAGCCTAGACGCTTCAGTATTTATTGCTACAGTAGCCCCATTAATTCTGCCACACTTTGAAGTTGAGACCTGGGGTCGTTTCGACCGCGTCACTTGCGTATTAACCAACTTAATGTTGTGAATGTGACAGTTTTGTTAGATTAATAACACTACCATACGTTTTTGCGTTGGAAAGCAACGTATGACATCTTGGGAGACCTTCCCCTTGAATCATCTGACCGCAGCCTAGACGCCTCGGTATTTATTGCCGCTGTATCCCCATTAATTCTGCCACACTTTGAAGTTGGGTACCGGGGTCGTTTCGACCGCGTCGCTCGCGTGTTAAACAACTTACTGCTGCTAATGTGACATTGTTGTAATATTATTAACACTTTACCACACGTTTTTGCGTTGAAAAGCATCGTATGACATCTTGGGGACCTTCCCCTTGAATCATCTGGCTGCAGCCTAGACGCTTCAGTATTTATTGCTACAGTAGCCCCATTAATTCTGCCACACTTTGAAGTTGAGACCTGGGGTCGTTTCGACCGCGTCACTTGCGTATTAACCAACTTAATGTTGTGAATGTGACAGTTTTGTTAGATTAATAACACTACCATACGTTTTTGCGTTGGAAAGCAACGTATGACATCTTGGGGACCTTCCCCTTGAATCATCTGACCGCAACTCAGACGCCTCGGTATTTATTGCCGCTGAAGCCCCATTAATTCCGGCACACTTTGAAGTTGGGCCCCTGGGTCGTTTCGACCGCGTCGCTCTTGTGTTAACAAAATTACTTTATTGCTATGTATGTGACAGTGTTGTTAGCTTTTATTGTGCTGTTAACACTAAAGTCTAAGTGTCTCCAATATGTATGTGGTACTTCTGTTTAATTACACGTCGAGACAAAACTATGTTGTTTTATATCTATTTTATTAAATAGTAAATTATAAGCTTTAATAGTTCTTTGCTATTAAAGATGGCTGAAAACCGTAAGGTACCTCGTTCAATGTCCAACCCAGCTGGACTATTTCACACACCTACTCCATTTACAAGGTTCACACGTAGTTGTAGGGGGAAAAGGACTATTAGGCTAAATATTGTTTACTAGCTGAGCCCGCAACTTCGTCCGCGTTAATTAGGTAAAATTTTAGCGTGATGATATAACCCATATAGCCTTTCTCGATAAATGGGCTATCGAGCGCTGAAATAATGTTTCAAATCGGACCAGTAGTAGTTCTTGAGATAAGCGCGTTCAAGCAAACACATAAATTTTTCAGCTTTATGTATTATTATGGATATGTTAAAAGTTGATAGTTATATTTATATATAAAAATGGATATACAAGCCGTTGTCACACTACTCTTCCTATATAGATAGACTGATATAAAAAAAAATTTGCATGTATATATCCTAAGGGGTTCTCAGATGGTTTACAGAGAAATTGGACCCGGCAGGTGGCGCTGATGGTGGCGCCTACCTTGATGATAATAACATCTAATTTAGGTTATATACCGACGGCGGTATAACTTAAAAACGGCTGGACGTATTTGACATCTCTATTTTCATTATTGGGAAGGTTTAAGAAAATGTACGAAACATAAATGACCTGAATATGTTTATTCGAGAATTAAAAAAAAAATTTAAAAATTCCTTTTACAATCTAGAAGAATATATTAATGCAATTTAACTTTCTAGAAGCATCGGTCTGCCTACGTGACTAGAAATTGTAAATTAATTATCATTGATGTAATACGGTCTTCTACAGATTATTCTTCGGAGAGTGTGCGCAGGAGTTACATAACTTGATACCTCCATCGCCTTTTTATCATCGAACCAGCAGGCGCCGTGCGGGTTTCCACCCTTACATTGTTGACATGCCGGCATCTAACGGTACACAAACACGACATTTGTGCTATTTATACTCCGATATATTTTTACAACCATTTCATATACCGCGCTTCTACTTGAAGTCATTTAGTTTTCGAAGTTCTTTCAACTGTTCGTAAAAATTTTGGATATACATCTTTCTATATTAAAAAAAAACTTTTTAGTTATTATGTTTAATTTCATGTTCTCTATTCAAAGAATTTAAACTTTTAGTTATTTTGTTGACAGTAATATGGTTCAGTTAAAGGTCGTTGATAGGTGATAGCAAATATAAGTTAATTAATAAGCGTATACAACAGAAAAATCATACTTAGAGTCATTTAATTTAGCCTTTGTTAAATATTTACGTTGTAGAGATTTTAATCAACTGTAAGGGCCACTTCGTTTTTCCTGGAAGCGCGCATATTACGTCAAAAGGAGATTAAAAACTGTTGCAAACATAATGTTATATTAAAAAGTCCTAACATTTTTCTTTTCAGGTAGCAACGCTAAAATTGTCAGACAGTAGAGTAACATATAATATTTTTCTTATTTATATGTCAATCCAAATATATAAAAATAAATCTCAATTTCACGGCATCACGCGTGAACGGCTATACTGATTTCGCTAATTCTTTTTTGTTGTGTTTATTATTGTCATGAGAAGGTTATTGTGAAAGAAAAAATTAAGACAATTGCGTGGAAAAATAGAAAAGTTATGACTACTTAACCAATGTAACTATACCGTGGTCCCTGAACCACGCATAGCTTCTATCACCGGCGGCGGGCGCAAGTATTTTATAATATACAAAGACGTTGCTGCACTTTATTATACAATTAACACATTGCTTTTATAGGCACCTGCAATTTCCATCTCTTTACATATTGACAATCATTACACAGCATACGTTAACACAATTCTCAAATATGGTAACACTGTTCTAAAGATATTTCATGGGTTCCGCGACTACAACCGACCTGCTAAACATGTTATTTTTAACACGATGGCAATAGACTTTTAACAAAGTCTTACTGAAGATATGTCGATACAACTTCTTTTATAATTTAAGTTATAATTATAACTAACACTAGTCACTACTGAACCGGCAAATCCGAAATGTAAGATAGCATATTAAATATACAATATAATTATGAACCCGTATAATTGACGGGCCAAACTCGGTCAGACCAGCTTTGCTAATTAGTCACTCATTTGCATGATAACATCATTGAATTTCTATCGTCCGTTCATTTGTCAAAAGGCTTGAATAAGCCCCGAATGCCACGTTTGGTAAATTATTATCATAAACTATTGCACTATTGATTTCAGTATATTGGCTCCCTTTAAATTTAAAATGTGCTCAACGGAGACACTATGAAATACATAATTTCTCTTTTTGTGCTTAAACTCTTAAAATGTATAAAGTGTGAGTACACAAATTCAATTTTTTTTTTAATGAATATTAGGAATACTTTTTAGGTATGTCTAATATTCCCTTTTTCCCCTCCTACTAAGCTTAAATTAAAAGCTTGTAGTCTCCGGCGTAACGAAACAAAATGGCGTATCATTATGCGCAGTTCGACAGACAAACTTAAAGTTAGAACGAACGAGGGTAAGACCTGAATAGATTCTGCTCAGGCAGAAATAAATTTAACTTTGTGGACAGAATTCCTTGAGGGAATTCGCAAGTAGCTAGATACAAATATCACGAAAGCTCAGAGTGTTAATAATAAATGTGTTTTCTATATCGAGTGGGGAAATCTGATATGATTGTTCATATATCTTTGACGTCGGAATGTCCTCAAATATGTTTGTCTTGAATTAAACTACGGTAAGCTAAAACTACGACCAAAGTCTATTTAGATTTACAAACAACTATTAAAGAAAGAAAATGTTACAGTTTATTATCTTAGATAAACAGAATGACAGATACAAACAGACAGACAAACAAAATTTAACTTTAATGGACTTAAAAAAGCTGTTATTTCAAACTCATAGACAGACACTTGAAACAAAAGAAAAATAATTTTTTTATAATTTTCTTAGCTTTATCTAGTACCAAGGTTCGCTCAAATTGCAGAAGATGTAAATCTGGGGCGAGTTGAGATGGCCGATTACCGTCTGAAGACATCCCCGGAACCCTTACGATCTCTTTTACCTTTTTTTTTTAAAAAAGAATATTAGGAATACTTTTTAGGAATGTCTAATATTCCCTTTTTCTCCTCCTACTAAGCTTAAATTAAAAGCTTGTATTAGGAGTGGGTGCGACAATACCCCAACGGCGGTGGGGTTCAGATAAAATAAATAAAAATTATTTTAAAATTCCCCAAACTTTCTAACAGAAGGTTTTTAATAAGGGTTAATTATTAGAGTTTTTTTATTGTTCTTTAAATACATAGACATAACTACAGGCATAAATAGAAGCCTATAGTACTATATTCTATATTATTAGTACTAGTCTTTAAAATAAAAACAAAATCTTCACTAAACAAATATACTTCCAGTCAAGTTTGTCTAGAATACATGATTTTAAAATTACTTTATTTCTTTAGATTACACAATGAATTAGGTAATGGATCTTTTGGAGTTGTGAAAAGGGGTGAATGGCGTATGTCAGACCAAGCAAACCAGATGGTGCCAGTCGCTGTGAAGGTGCTAAAGGCTGATGCATTCTCGCAGCCAGGAATCTATGATGACTTTAGAAGGGAGGTTGAAGCCATGCATAGTTTAAAGCATCCAAATTTAATCAAGCTACATGGTGTTGTGTTTCACCCGCTTATGATGGTGTGCGAACTAGCAACTATGGGAGCTTTGTTAGATTATATCAGAGCACAGAATGGCAAAGTATCATTGAACTACATATCCAAGTGGTCCGGACAAGTGGCAGCGGGCATGGCACATTTGGAGAAAAATCGGTTTTTACATAGAGATTTAGCTTGCCGGAATATATTGTTATCCAATCTGGAACTGGTAAGCAACTTAAATTGTTATATAAGTATTTGAAAAATTGAGAATATTTATGTTGACTTGATCTTGAAATAATAATTATATCCGACCTTTGATCCAACCATCAAGCGAGAGCCTCTTAAGATGACGGTCGAGGCTCTTTGCTATGAGACCATTAACGGAAATATTAATTATTATTATTAATTTTATTATTAACTAGTTGTTACCCGCGAATTCGTCCGCGTAAAATTAACTGAATAATTTTAGCATGATCATATGTAGCCTATAGCCTTCCTCGATAAATGAGCAATTTAAAACTTAAAGAGTTTTTCAAATCGGACCAGCAGTTCCTGAGATTAGCCCGTTAAATTATACAAACAAACTTTTCAGCTTTATATATTAGTGTAGAGTATAGATTTAAGATTTGTTTTGTTGTATTTAACAATGGTATCTTTAAAAAAATAGAAGCAACCATAGAGACAAGAGATTCATATATTTTGTGACATATACTTTTTCAATAATACATACAAACTTACAGTTAGTTATAGTGATCATTAATAAAATACCTTTATCTACAATGGGCTTCATGTAACTATTTCTAAATACTTGTACTGCAGCTTCTCGTTGTCCATCAAACGTGACGGTATTAGGGATTCCTAGTGCTGGTCTCACAAATGTCTCCATAAAAGTGTTTATTTCCAAGTTTGAGCGAAGTACGTTTTTAAGGTAATTTTCTTCACCGAAAAAGTCTGAAAGACAAAAAATTTGAAGGCCTAGCACAAACTTTTCGAACCAAAGTGAGCCGACGAGTAGATTTTTCTTAGGCTGAAAAGGTTCATCCTAGGCCCACAGCGGACCCTTCTGTACAGGCTTCTTCGAGGCAGGCAACGCATCAGCACCCCTTATGCTACAGATGTCCATGGGCGACGGTAACCACTTACGACCAGGTGGACTTTCTGCCCGTTTACTCTATAAAAAAATACATAACAAACCCTATAACGGTATATAAATAAAATGAAATCAATTGCCCATTTAGCCCGGAATTTAAGAACACACCACCGTGCACTTGTTTTGTTTTTATATCACCTAAGTACGTAAATGTTTATGCAGTTAATAGCGGGTTTAAAAAGTCGATTAATCAGCAATTACCATATTATTGTACTGTACGTGAGGTTTATTTCAATTGACTTGCAATTTCGCACTAATATGGCTGTCTAAGATGAATGGTCGTCTGTATAAATATCACGTATCTTCGGATTTCTACGTAAACTAGCGCATACGCTTGCGTTACAGCAATGGTATTAATATATATTATATTATAGGTCAGTACTCGGTAGTTTAATGGTCGAAGGGCTTAAATCCTTTAGATTACCTATTCAATCCAAAACTCCGCTTAGCTAGTGTCGTATTGTCTAGTAATGTAAACGCTTAGTTTGAGGGCAGTTATTATATAAGGCATACGTAAAATATTCCTACCATTCCTAAAATTTTGGGGTTCCGTACCTCCTAAGGAAGAAAAGAAACCTTTTTAGGATCACTTCGCCCCCCTAATAAAGAATAATTAGAATTTGAAGATCATCCAGCAATTATAACCATATAAACTCCTAATCTTGTACAACAGTTTTTGTTTTCAATTTTTAATGCATACATTTTATATCAAACTTTAAACCGCTGTGGTAAATTTAAAACATTATTACTGCACTGTTTTGGTCCTAAGCAGAAACGGTGTCCTTTCTGATTGGTTATGTAGTGAGTAATGATAACATTTCTGCGTAGTTATGAGATAAATTAATACTCTGAATGTTATCATTCATATTCAAAAAAACTGGTACGTTAATACAAAAGTCATTATGTATTTAAAAAACGTAAATTGACACATCATCTTGTTTAGGGTCACTTTATCTGATAAAAGAATTTTTAGTATATAATAAAGGACAAACGCTCAGGCGGTTAGTGACTACTGACGCCCATAATCAATACCGAAAGACTCACAGATGCCTTGACGGTATTTGATGAAAAAAGGACACTCTTTGTTAGAAGTCTCCAAGTCTCCGTAAAATCCGAATTTAGCCTTCCAATTCCACTGAGGTATTGTGCGAAGAAAATGAATCAGAAATTCCAACCTTCTGGAGTCAAAGTGAAAGATTCGAAGTATAAATTAACTTTGCTGTAATATTACAGGCTTTAGGCTTCGACTACAGCGCGCACGAGAATGTTGTAAAGTGGTTCGACCGCACGAAGAAGGCTCTAGAGCCGTACGGGTATACGGAGATCGATCAAGGAGGTGCGCAAATACTTGCATCGTTCCTCAACAAGCAGTAAAACACTAATTAAATAAAACAGTATTTCTGAATATAATAAAGAAATATAATTTAAGATTCGTTTCTGTACTTAGGCATATTCTACATATCTGTAATTAATTAAAAAAATATTTTCCAATGAGATTCCCAGAACAGAAAAAAAAAAATTTTTAGTGATCATATTTATTGGAGTTTAAAATGATTTTTAAGCAACTTCAAAAAGGGGGGATGTTCTCAATTTTATTATTTTTTTTATATTTGTTTCCTCAGTACTTTTAAGTAGGTGAACCAGTTTTAATAATTTATTCTTTTAATTGAAATATTTTAATATGCTTTAGGTCAGACAATTTGAAGTCACCTTTGTTTTAAAGAAAGAAAGATTATTATTTTATTAAAATTACAATATACCTGAGTTTCTGCCTCATCACATTCTGGTATATGGCTGTCCAAAGTATACTGAAATAATAAGAATCGTAACATTATTACAAAAAACTACAAACAGTAGATCTCTTATCTACATAACATTAATTTTTAAACATAAATAAAATTTGTCATATAATAAATTATAACTTGTACTAATAAATTAATAATGAATAACAAAAGAAACAATGTAATTGATTGATTATTTTTAAATAAATTAAATAACAATAATAAATATTTTTTGTGTTTCAGAAGTCACGTAAAGAAGTAGCTCTTGATTAATGTCACTGAATAATAGTAGTCGTGAGATTTTAGAGAATGTGGAGGTTTGGGGATGATGACAAACGGCAGTTGATCATCTTAACTCAACCCACAGCCACATCCTCCGTAATTTAAGCAAGCCCTGGTACTTGGTAATTTAGCAGATGAGAACTGTTCAGATCCTTATCCGACATGAAGACTACAAAGTACTACAAAACTTTGCGCAGCTACATAATGTCCCCGGCCACACTACATGATCATTGAAATGATCATTCATATATATAGTAGTATGTACAGTTTAAGTGATAGTTTATCATTTTGCGCCATCCCGCTCTCGTATCGTCTAATTCTTTCCCATGAGGTTGTCTGTTAGAGATTGCTTGTAGCAATAAGACCGCCTTTGCACTATAATTGTCTGCAATAATCACTTGTACTCCTGTGTGTGTTACTTTCTTTGTTTTTATGTGCGCAATAAAGTATTATCTCCCTCTCTCTCAAATGAAGCTATGTCTTGCGCCAGTTTGACAGATTTTTTAGGTTGGAGTCGCTCAAATGAAGGTTGATAATAAAAAATATGTGTCACTATTATGAAATTCTATATACGTTAAAACAAGTTCTAAATTAATTTATAATTTATTTTCCAAAATTATTTGTTTTATTTTCAATTTTAATCCCATGTCAGAAGGTTTGTAGTACTCGTATTTTTTCTCACAGCTGTGATGAAAAATAATGTGTGCCATTCGGGGCCAAACTATTTTGTTTTTCGGGTGGCGTATTTTAAATTCCTCGCTACGCTCAGGATTCTACATCAGAATTCTTTGCTTCGCTCTGAATTCAAAATCACAGCCTCGGGGAACAAAATTTCGTTTTGGCCCCACGTAACACAAATATTAGGTCGTATCATTAGTCATATTGTCGTGCAGATGTCCATGAGCGTCGGTAGGCACTTAGATGCCTGCTGCCTGCTCGTTTGCCCCTTGTAACATAAGAAAAAAAAATTACTACTAATGATTAAGATCTCAAAATATGAAATTTATTGTATACTAGAACACATAACACTGAAACCCTAGCGTTACCAACGAGTTAGGAACAGTAATTAGTTATGCGCAAATATAAAGTGAAAGTGAATACTTTCTATGCGTGCGATTTGGAGAGAAAATACCCGCATTTGGTCACACGCAAATACTAGCAACCATTATTTACAAAGAAAAATTCAATACTTGATGACGACTTGGCCTATTATACTATTTAATTATGGTAATAAATTACAATGATACTTAAGAGATTATAAACGGGTATATATTTTTTACATAATTATTGCTTAATTTACAGGTACAGATTCAGTACTAGCGCTTCTTCTTAACAGAAGCGAAAAGGTCACATTCAACAAAGTCAAACCATCAGTTTAAGAAATGCTGGATAGAAATTTTACAGGAAAGCATTTCGCTCAAATAATACAATTTCTCAATGACGGAGAACGAATCCAAGTGTTATCAAAACAAAAGACAAAAGACTCATATAAACTCAAATTATTAGTATTTTTGAAAAGTATAGTCACTCAAACAAATAGAAGCTCGTGCATTGGAATCTTATTCCATTATATTTCTTATTCCATTGTCGCCAGACGATTCTGTCATTGTTCTTTCATACAATTGTATGAAACGGAGAAACTCCATCTAAAAAATTTCCTCGGGCTAGCACTGGTACTATGCCAAAAACAGAAAATTTTAATATATGTCCGTACTTACCCCAATAGCTAAGGATAATCTATATATATATAAAAATGTATCGCAAAATGTGTTGGTAAGCGCATAACTCAACAACGCTTGGATCAATTTATACAATTCTTTTTTTTAAATGTTCGTTGAAGTCCAAGGATGGTTTTTACGGCGAGAAAAAATCGAATAATTGCCGTGAAAACCCTAAAAACAGCCCTTTTCTTTTTCCCATACAAACGTTTTATATTTAAAATGTAAAGTCAATGTGAACTTATACGGGGACGGAACGGGAACGGGAACGGGAACGGGAACGGGAACGGGAATGGGAACGGGAACGGGGACGGGAACGGAACGATGATATAGGAGTAAATAATAAGTAGCCCAACGTTCGGGCAGAACATGTCTGCCGGGTCCGCTAGTTATAAATAATTTTGTTATTGACTAAAATTTAATAATGTTGATTGATCTCATAAATAACAATTACTTAATGTTGATTTAATGAGTATATATTTATAATTAATAAAGACAGACTGATTATTATCGATACTTTGGGTTTTATTAGTCATTCCGCTTAAGCGTCCGCAATTTCTCCATTGTCCCCTTAATGTTTTACTCGCAGTAAGGTTTTGCTCAAAACGCACACATTTTGCTCAAATTCTGGTTTTAGTCAAAACGTGCTCGCCAAGAGCCCCGAATAAATCGATGGAGCTATCGATAAAATATCGAGAGGCAATTCAAAATATTTGAGCTCTCATTAATCAGTCTGTATTGTACGCGTGTAACGTTTACATAATCAATTTGCACGCTGCACTGTGCACACGGCGTTCATATGAAATTTTATTTTATGCCTGTGAATATAGAGTTCAATATTAATTTAAATTGAATCAAAAAGAGACTCGAACTTTATCAACGGTAAGCGAAATAGACACAACAATATTATTAAAAAAAAAAAACAGGAAGGATTATTTGAAATATCAAAAAGCCCGATTTTAATTTCAATATAGGATATATACAATACTAGCTGTTGCCCGCGACTGCATCCGCGTAAAAATTAGGTGAAATTGTTAAAAATTTGAAGAGATTAATTTTTTGCGCGTTACCCGTATGGCGTATTTTGTGCCATAAATAAGCTATTTTCTGAAATTTGGATTGTGAAGTGGAGATTTAATGTAATAATATCAGGTTCAATGTCCTATAAATTATACTGTAATATAAGTTACTAGTACCCGCGTCTTCGTCCAAGTAAAATTATTCCTCGATAAATGGGCTATCGAAAACTGAAAAAAAACTTCAATTCGGACCAGTTGTTCTTGAGATTAGTGCGTTCTAGCAAACGAACAAATTCTTCAGCATTATTTATTAAATAGTACACATACTAATGCTAGTATACATACATTTCAATAATTATGACATCTCTTGCATTTATTGACATTGGATTCATTCAAGTAAAACGAAAAAGAGCACTTTAGAATAATATTTCCATGTCGCGTAAATCTCCATCTTTGACAAATAAATTAATAAACCCGCGCTCACGTACTATTCCTTATCGTCTAAGCACTAATTAGTACAAAGTTAGATACTAACTAGACGCCATCTGAGCCGGAATTGATTAACTAAGCCAGGAGCGAAGTGAAATACATTATACAGTCTTAGCACTGCCAACGTCTGTAAATTGATATCTTATTTCCATAGGATAGTTTTTTTTTAAATTGTTAAACGAAAATCCACAGATCATTTTATAAAAAGAAACTTAAAGTAATAAAGACTTCCTTAACTTAAGCCAAAAACAGATTTTCTTTATCTAGAAAATATCATATCATTAAATTCTTAGTCTTAATAGAACATAAGTAATATTTTTATGAAAGCAAAGTACATTCATATAATTGTAAATTAAATATGTATGTCTCCATAACCAGACTTGGAGTCCAGAATTTTTTCCACATTCCACAATCCAAGTGCACCACCAGGTATCAGGTGTTCATATTTTGTTACATCTTTTTTTTAAAAAGTAAAATAAACTGTTATGTAAATATTATATTATTAAGGAAACAAACTATTGCATAACTGAAAAGTAATGAACAATAAATACATTTGTTTATATTTTGGCGCTAAGCGCCATCTGTCACACAGCGCTCAATTCTACTAATAATTTTTGTATTGTAGTACGATAATATTCCGCTAGATGGCAGCTAGCGATATATTACAACCTGAAATTTAATTTTCCGTTGATAATAATAATTAAACGACACCGAATTACATAATAATGATAAAGCTTTATTTCATTTCATACAAAAATATTGCTTTACATTAGTTTGGAATAGAAAAAAATAAAATAAAATTGTAGAAAAATTATTTCTTGTTTTTTTTTTCACTGGACATCAAAAAGTAAAAGCTTCCTTCAAGACATACCAGGTTTTCCCATTGATTTACGATGTGTTTTTGTATAGAATTTCTATGTGTTTCACATTTTTTCGTGTGTCTTTATTTATACTATTTACAATAGGTAACAGCGCACCGTAATGTGGAGTTAATAAAAAAAAATTAGCGAGACGTGTTCACTGCATCAACCATGATCGTGCCAGATCCACACACAGACATCCGGACGACCTTGGACATATTTTTCTAATCAGTTTATTCTTACACTAAATAAAATAAATATGAATAATTGCCATACAATAGGAACACAGTGAGTTTTAGTTCACATAATCGCCCGATTTTGTTTAAGTGAAAATAGAACACACCACACTCTAGACCTAGCAATAGGAAAATTTAATTCATACCTTAAACTTAATACGAGCTTTATTTTAGTTGGGTGAAAAATGGAAATAGGAGGCATATTTTAATTGTCTCCAGTATTTTGTGTACATAAAATCCGAATAAGTAAATTAACTTCAGTATAAAAACTTATTTGAAAGTCCCATAGTAGTAAGCAAGTGAGTGCTCAGACTTAATACGTTGAAGGTAAGAAATTTTAATTAAAGACTGCTAGCTGTCTTTAAAGAACTCCAATTAAAACTAGCTCCATGCCAGTTAATGGGCGTCTAAAAAATTGATTGGTCGAGGTAAAAAGGTGGATAATTGCTTGCTAACTTCACAAATTGTTCCGTCTAGTGTCTTGTCAAACTCATTATCCATTTCAACTCGGCTTTTATAAATTTATGCCACTACTAACGATTTGTTTGCTGAAGTTTCTTTATTGAATACTAGCTGCTTGCCGTGACCTCGTCTTCTGTCGAGCCCACTTTTATCTAGTCCCATCAAAAATCCGTTCTTAGCGTATGTATTTTTTTTCTATTTATTACCTCCTTGCAAAATTTCATCTTTGTACGTTCCGCAGTTTCCGAGATTTCGTGATTGGTGACCTTTCGCTTTACTAATATATAAAACTCAAGTTTGTTTGTTTGCTTGAACGCGCTTATTTCTGGAACTACTGGTTCGATTTGATAAATTATTTCGGTGTTAGTTACTTTCATTACCTCATGAGAAAAAAATCGGTATTTGTTTACAGGTACTCTCCAAAATACCTTGACTGAATTTGTGGAACTTTCTCTGGCAGACACTTTCTCTTTCATTGTTAGATAGCCCATTTATCGAGGAAGGCTGTATCCTATATATCATCACGCTAAAATTGAATATATATATTTTTACATAATTTTACGCGGACGAAGCTACAGCTAGTATTTATATAAATTAGAAATACATTTTGGTATACTTAATATTTTCATAACAGACAGTCGTGATTTAAATTCAAACGCGTAATCAAAATGATAGTTTTTCTTTGATTGTGTTACAATTTGCTTATTAATTCTTTTCTCTCTGTTTCGTTTTCTTGCTTGTCCCTTAAATCCTTCCCTCAGCTTTTTATTAATTTTCATCAGGTCAGGTGTGAAAACCGAACCTAGCTCCATATTGAATCCCTCCATCCATTGAGCTACAGGTGCTTTAATTTATGATTTGTAATCAATGGATACTCCACTTGTGTGATAGTCAAAGCCATTATGATCTTCAATCCTTTCGCTTGATTGCAAAGTGATTGATTGAAAGCCTAGGCCAGATGTTGCCGCATAGGTATTATTACAACCCATCTGTATATACGCTAGCTTTGACGTCCCCTTCTATTCTGGCGTTCTGTATCTTAATAATGATAAAAATTAATAATTTCTTGGAAAGTGGTCATGTCTTGCTCTATTATCACTGACTGGTGTATTGTAGCCAATAAGCCTGATATAGCGTTGGTAGATCGATCAGCGCGCCAGGCAATGATTTTTGATATAACTGTTTCACATGACGATAATCTCATTAGAGCTGAAAAAGAAAAATTAACTAAATATTTAGACCTTGTTCATGAGATTATTGCAATGTGGAATGTTGAATCAGCAGACATTGTCCCGATCGTTGTCTCAGTCAATGGTCTTATAGCAAAGAGCTTTAATAATATAATATTGGGTTAAAGTCATCAATCATGACGTTCGTATGTATATTAATTTAATTAGCTTAATTTTTAGTTTTACCCTTTTGAAATTTGTTATACTCTTGGACACATGTATAATTCTAAAAGGAGGGAGGACACTGGCTACCGCAATACAGCTTCGATAGTGTGAAAGTCAGGGCAATCATATATATAAATAAGACTATGTATTTTGTCCACTAAAGGATTTAATTGAATTGAATTAATTGCCAAATATAACATTAATATATATAATGCCAAATTAAACAAAAATGAAATTTTTTTATATAAAGGCAATTCCAAATTTTTGTGGCGTAATATCGACTAGCCGGCAGTCTCAAGTAAATTGGCAACAGCTTAAGTATAGTTTATTTATTTTTGTAAAAAAGTTACAGATGTACGCTTGTTCATGTGAGCCTTTTAGTATTTCAATTGTATAAAGTTCTCTCTATCAGAGAGATGTATGGTTACGATACGTTAAGTAAAAAAAAATGACCCAAATACACACTATTGTTATGCGTGAAAAAAAAAATCAGAGGAAGTTAACAAATATTATAAAATTCCATAAAATGTCTTAAGTATAACTAAAAATATCGATTAAAAATATTTAAATGATACAATAAGTTATTAAAAGCATATATTTTAAAGAAATATAAAATGACGTTATAGTCATTAACGCTGTAGGAACCTTAATTCGATAAGTCTAAGCAGTAGTTTCGAAAGGCCATCGGAGATAGAGTACAACAGTTCTTTTTTTGTTTATTCTGACTCGTGAAGTTTTAATTTTATTGATAAAATTCAATGTCCAATTATCAACATAGAATAGATGCACATCCATAGACAACAAACTTATCAAAGAGTAGATGTTATATATTTTTTTCATATTTTATCAAAAAACTAATAAAATATTTGTAAGTTACGCAAATAAAACGATGACATTACAAATATAAAAGATAGGAACTAGACTGACTAGCAAAACAATTATTGTAGTAATTATTGTAGTACCACATGGTGTAATTTCAAAAGCTTAAGTTGCTTTAATCTTTTAGAAACAATTAAAATCAAAATGTGATTTTAGATGTTTTTAAGATTGAAGCGACGTTAGTGCGAATTTAAGTAACGTTGTGTTATTCAGTGTGAAATATTAAAAAAAAACATACTATCAGCCTACAACGGAGAAAGTATTAAAAATCGAAATTGACAGTAAAATTAAAAATAACACATATTTATACAACAACTTTCAAAGTATCACAACGTAAAAAAACATAAATTCAATGTAAGTCCTTTAATTTTTAAGAATGTACAAAATTTTAACAGAATCCAAATTTTAAAATCTACGAAGAGGCTATTTTATTTATTTATTAAATAGACACATGTATTTTTTCATTTATGCAGGGTTATTGGTATTTCGACATATTTTCGTTAGTAGGTGATAGGGGTGACTACCTTTTAAATTTGGACTGATATTAGTTGTTTTCATATTGAAAAATAATCAGTGTTTTCGTAAGAGGAGGAGATAGTAGCCTAATCGGTGGTCGATATTTATCTATCTCTAGGGTAAGTATTTCTCACAGCCACCGAGTGATAGATGGGTGACCTATTCTAACATTGGTTTTATTATATGCAACCTCCTCCGTGTTTCGAGAGGCACGTCGTTCTTAATTATTGTATCTTAGTGGTATTAGTCGTGAGATTATAAATATTGTGGCGGACATTTTAAATTGCTCCATAGACACATCTTCTTTTTAAAGAGACCTAGGTTCTAGACGGGGATAATGGAAGAACAGGGTAAAAGAAGATCATATACTATTACATATTTTAGCTCCTTCAAAAAGTATAGCTTTTTTTTCCATAATTTGTTCTACATAGTGATAATTGTAATTTATATTTGTTTTTTGTGTTGTGTGTATGTAATTTTGGTTTTAAATTTATTTATGTATTTATAGAATTATTTAGGATTTTTCTGACAAGAATAGATGTTTTGTATACATATACAATTATGCATATAATTGATTAATAAAAAAAATTGCAGTTTGTTTATAAAGTTGTTTTGTAGGAATGTGATAATCTAAATGAAAAAAAACGATTTTAATAGTTTATTTTGTGCAATTTGGAGGTCTTTTAAATTTGTGCTATAAACCCAACCCCATATTTCAATAAGATATTCTAGTAATGGTTTAACTAATGAATTATATGTTATAATTCTTTTTTGTTGTTTTAATTATTGTCAGGAGTAGGTTCCTATGAACGAAAACATTACGCTTATTTAGTTTTACTAGAGATTGACGACTTGAAAAATTAGTTCATTAACTTCAAGTAATAGTTGTGCCGAGGGCACCTCCTTCACTATTAAATAAAGAAAATCTTTCTTACAATTTTCCATCGATACGTCCAAAAATTGTAACGTTTCAATGGACTAAATGAGATTTAAAATTTTTTGTACTTCCTTTTTTAACATGTTAACCTTTGTATATCGATAAAATAAATTTTCTTTGTATTATCTATTATTATATAAACAACTTATTTCATGTTACAAATATCTGTCTTAGGTTCTTCTTCTACCTTTTCCTTTTTTATAACTTAATACTCTTCATTAATTGAAATTATTTGCCGATCTTAAGTACATTGTATATTATAAAAACAACATTTGTGTATGTGATTTTCCATTACAATATTTTTATTATTACGTGTATAAATTAAAATGTTAAAATTAATCACGATTTATGTCTTTCGCGATGTATTCAGTGTCAAGTGTCAACGGACTGGAACAATTGTTCGATGCTTTTTTGACATAGAGGACCATTTTACTCTGAAATATACAAATATATTCAGATTGCTACAAAGGTTGACATTAAAATTATTTTATTCATTTATATGTATATGATATTAAAAATTTAGTCTCGGATCTCGTGTTTATTTTAGGTTATTAATATATTATGTATTTGTCATGTTGTTTACTTTTTCACAATGATTGAATAAACGCTGTTTCTTTCTTTCTTTCTATATTTGATGTTAAAAAATTTGGTCAACTAACTAATGGATGGGGAGGAGTTCGCAATCGTTTCCCTACTGCTTGCTTTCAGATATTAATCAAATCAAATCAAAAGATGTTTTATACAAGTAGACTTTTACAAGCTCTCTTGTATTCTCAAATGTTTTAAAAGCTACCACCGATTCGGAATAGTCGAGCCATGAGAAGAGTCAGCAAAAAACCCGTTTAACACGTCTAAAAAATCGTTCTAACAAAAAATGAGTTTAATACATTTCCATGTTAATTATTAAGTACAAAGCTGGAGCGAATCAACTCCAAGCAGTTTTATCTTTAGTATAAGTTTAACATCTAAACAACGTCATATTGTTTTCTCTATTGATAGAACAAGTAATACAACATCAAAACATCGGCTAAAATAGTTATTATAAAAATGAGTCAATTTTTTTAAGAATTACTTTTATATAACTTGCTTTGTATAAACCTTAAATATAACACACTCATTTAATAACTTATTCTTTTGTAATTTCTAGTTGTAACTTTAAAAAATAACTCAATTATTTACACTCATCTTATTACCTACTTATAGATTTAATAACTCACTTCTGTACTTGTAAAGCCGATTAAAGCCATATCAAAGTCTATACGTAGAAAATTCGATGATTATTCGTTAGTCTCGTTAAAACTCAAAAACAAGCAACAAAGCTGGTTCAATTTTTGAGGAGGTCGTGGCCTAATCAGTGGTCGGCATTTGAGTCGATCGCTAAGTTAAGTTGCTCTGGCTGCGACGAGTTTAGGCCACCGGGAAGTCTCACAACCCGAACGAAACGCGACAACAACACCATCACTAGACGTGACAGCATTGCTGCCACTTCACGCCGATTTCAGTGAGAAAGAGGTAGTGGTACCCGGACGCGCCCGCCCAATTCGGCTACAAGCATGGCGCTACCTCTAATAAATATGTGTCTGACATAAATGTAAGACTGCCTGCTGCACAACACAGCATTGTGCATTACAATTAAGAGACCAAAGCTTTAGAAAGAATTATATTCAGGATTTTGAATGTAACAGTAATTTGTACTTTTTATATATTTAACTCTTTCAGTGTCTCAAAATAACTCCCAAAAGGTGAAGACAAGTCACAAATTGAAAGTTCAAACCAGTAAGATTGTGTCAAGTTTTAAAGCACCCAGTTACAACTGCCAGCTCATCAGGGAGTTTACAGGACACAAAGATGGTATTTGGGATGTTTCTACCACTCGGCCGGGGCAAGCTTTATTTGGGACTGCATCTGCAGGTAAAATATTTTATGTGCTAATAAAATTTGTATGTGCTAATAAAATTGAGGTTCTGTTTGTAACATCAAAATTATTGTTTTTCCACTAATTGCATATGACTGTATATATAAGATACCTATAGCAAAAATGCAAGACAAAACTGTCTGAACTGGGAAATCTCGGTAGTGGCTAGACTGACGGAACTGATTGATAGCTGATTTTACAAGCATAGCATACGCTACTTTCCTTTTAGTTAAATAATTAGAGTTCGTTGAAAATAATCCAGTTTATAGAACTCATCAAGTTCATTTAAAAAACTTAAAAAAGTGAGAGTGCCAAGAATGCGGCTTACGATACTTTACATAGGTGCCATGGAACTGTGTGAAATGCAAGAATTTAATTTGGCCCTATAATTTCTTCTTATCTTTCTTTACTGTCCTCTTTGCTTTGTTGTTATGTTTTTTCTTATGTCTATTGTCTGAACTTGAGGTTGATTCACTACTACTTCCTGAACTACTAGATGAACTTGAACTACTGCTGGAAGTACTGCTACTGCTACTAGAAGTAGAGTACTTCCTTTTTTTTCTTTTTAGTTTCTTCCTTTTATCATCACTTTCACTTGATGAACTTGTTTCACTGGAAGAACTTGATTCTGATGAGTCTTTGGAGGATGATGTAGATGGATGATGTTTTCGCTTCTTTTTTAAATTACTTTTCTTAATTTTTTTCTTATTTATAATTTTTTTGTCATTTCTACTATTAGAATCTTTCAGTTTTTCATCTTCAATTAAAGGGGATGGTGTCTTTGGCTCAATATCATGCTTACTTACTTTATCTCTGTTTCTGTCATTGTTATCTTTGTATCTGTTCTCTTTGTGTTTTGTATGTCTACTTCTTGATTCATTATTCTCTGCTTCGTGATTGTAAGTAGAGTTTTTGTCCATTCTCTTTGTATCATTACCTCTATTGTAATTTAACTTATCGTGCCTTTCTCTATTAGATTTATCAGAATGCATTTTACTGTTATGAGTCATCCCCGAAACTCCCACAATCTCACGACTAATATCACTCAGTGACATTAATCGGGATCCACTGTTTTACGTGCCTTCCGAAACACGGAGGAGGTCGGATATTTGGAAACCAGTGTTGGAATGGGTCACCCATCTACCGGCTGCGGGAAGAACGGCTTAATTCTTGCGATCTACTCAAATGCCGTCCACTGATACTACGCGCTTGGTTCACTGATTTCGATCTATCGTCGTGACCATATCCTATCTATCTATCTATCTCAGACGATAAATTAAAAAAAATATCGACAACAATCGTCTTCGTCACAACCCTAGCGCCAGTAAAAGCATTAACATGTTCCGTTTTGATGGCAGATGAAGTAGTTTTAATGGTGTGTAATTAGCCCCTATGCGAGTATATAAGTTATACCTCAAAGTATTTAGAAAATACTGTCTAAAAAAATATTTTATGCAATAAGTATTTATTTATAAAATAAGTTAATTAAGTGAGCGTATTTCTAAGTTTTAGCCATGTAAGAATTGCTGTGTTTTAAATTTAAAATAATCGTTAGTTTGAAATGTTGTTTAATATTTATTTTAAAAATAAGTCGTACGAATTAGTGTTTATTGAAAAAATGTCTTAAATAAATAGTTTTTTTTCTTTGATGAAGTTCAGTAAAACCTCAATATTTAAGAGTACATTTAAAACCCGTACACAATTTAGAAAACTTACTAAATATCAACACGAAATGTTAAGATAATTCACATACACATAAACATTGTCAATACGCGAATATACTTGGTTAAAACATTGCTATAAAAAATTTAATTCATAGATCTTTTAAAAGCCTTTTTTTATTAACCGACTTTCATGCTAAACTAATAAGAGACATTACTGAAAATTTAGCTTAATTAATTTTTTAACTAATGTTTTTTTTTAAATTTTATTACACAAAAGAAACATTTAATAGGTAACAAATACACAAGTGCCATTAAACCATGTAAACGGTTTGTTTCGGCACCTAACAGTACTCTTCGCTATTATTTATTTTGAAAAATAAGACACACATATGTACGCTTAAAAGATCGGTCAAGTCAGTATGCAGGGGAGGGCATACTTAACCTTAATAAATTAAAAAAAAATAATCTGATTGTAATATTTAATTTGTAATTTAATTTTTAATTTAACTTGTAATCCTTTTAATTAATTTTTTGTAATATGTGTGGGCCCCAGATGCTGGTAAATAAAGATTTTATTTTTTGTTATTAATAACCGCTATTAACAATTTAAAAAAAACTATATAATTTTAGTTACCAATAACTTTCTAATGTTAAACATTTTATTCATTTTTAACATACACTCTATTCGACATCAAGAAAACTTGCAATGAAAAACCTTCTTCATGAAATTGAAAGTCGGTGAAAGTATCCGAATTTGATTTTTATTAAATTAGTACAGTAAACCCATAGACAATATGCAATGGCGGTTGCAAATAAGCAGAGAATGCAATAATTGTAATTAGAACTATAATTGGATATTTAAGAACAACAATTAAAATATCCCTATGTTTATTTTTGAGCTATTCATACTGCCACCGTTCCACAAGTGGCTTAATATAAACAACCACCTACTAGAAACGTAGTGCAGCGCAGAATGTAGACGTTTTTGTCTTAATTTGACTTCCTATCTAGCTAGCAACGATTTGTTTATACTTTATTGCACAGACGGAAAAGAGTAACGAAACAATAAAGAATAATAAAACAGATGTATAAAGCGCACAAAAGCCGCCTTAGCGCTTAAAGCGATCCCTTACAGACCATTTGGCTTATTAAACCATGTGGCTTTTAGAGAGAGTTCTATTAGATAAAGACTCTTACACGTTAACAAATTGGTGGCTAAGTAGAAACAAGACCTACTTGCGCTATGGAGAAGCGCAGACTGTAAATATTTGTGTCTTATTTTGACTTTCTGTGTAACTAACAACCTAAGCTTTTTAGACAAAGTTCTATTAGATATATTTGTACTAGATAGAGATTATTCATACTGCTACTGTTTAACAAAAAGCGTAACGTTGTTTATACTAATATAAACAACGGCCTGTCCGCAATATGGGACAGCGAAAAGCGCAGACATTTTTTTTTTTATTTTGGCTTCCTGTCTGGCTAGCAACAAAATCACGAACGATAATTGAAATGATTTGTAACGCGAACAATACGTTTTTTTTGTGCGCTTACATTGTGTGCATGGGCTAACAATTACGAGATATATCAAAATAGAACGCTAGTTTAAGTATGCTGGCCTTCTGGTCGTGCAGATGTCCATGGGCGCCGGTAGGCACTTCGGTGCCTGCTGCCTGCTCGTTTGCCCCCCTGTAACATAAAAAAGAAAAAAAAAATTACACACTAACACCACCACCAAATAATAGCATTGTATAACTTTTTGAATCGGCATTTTTACTAGTTAATAAAATCTATGTGGAATTCGTTTTAGAAATGAAGTTAATTTCAATGTACGTACAGCGTTGGCTTTAGCTTGAATCCAAATATTATTTTAGAACGATACTGTAAATCCATAGGTTTAGTATAATAGCTGGACACGATATTACCGGCTTCAAATCCAAGCAGCACAGATTAGTTTAAGCCTATATTCCATTGGGCTTTTGTTTATGTACCATAGGCCACCTATAAGCCTTTAATTAAACCTAGCATTGTCTATTGTCTAAACAGGGTCTTTGATCATAGATTTGTACCAGAATATCTTAAGATCAGTATATCTACTTTCTCTATCTTGGGTCACGGCATCACGCGTGAACGTCTCGACCATTTTGGCTAATTCTTCTTTTGTTATGTTTGCTATTGTTGGGAGATGGTTCTTATAAAAGAAAAAAACAAAAATTATTGAGCGGATGTATAGAAATTTTAAGAATACCTAATCACCATATTAAATTATTTCTAGTGTAACCTTATGGCCTTTGACATAACATTTACAGGGAACGGGAAAGGGGATGATGTCGAACGGCAGTAGGCCATTTTCACTAGCCTCAAAGCCACATCTTCTGCAAGCTTTTAATCTAAACCGACCTTGGTGTCAGGTCGGAATTTTTATTTATTTGTTAACATCAAATAGTACGACAATTCCAGTTACACTAAAAGTGATACACTGTACAATATTTTAACATTGATACAATTTAAAAGTAAAAAGTAGGTAATACATTTAAAATATTTAATAAAAATTGTCATTAAAAATAAAAACACAATGAATAAATAAGACAGCAAAAATTACATAGAAACTCAAATTATCCGTTAAAAAAAAACTTTATTAACTATTCTAAGTTGTCAGCTTACACTAATAATATATGATAAATAATATAAGGTATAAATCCAACATACGGGATAACGCTAGAAAAAAACTTGATGACATCCTCAAGTCTCCCCATATTCCGCAATGTCTAAAAACTCGTCTATTCAACCAATGCGTCCTGACTACCATGACATACGGACACTTATCAATGATGATGTGTACAATATAAGTAGCACAGTGAGCCATGGAGAGGTCCAAGGTCGATATTGAAGTCCAAAACAAGAAAGAAAGAAAGGGACATTGGAGAAACAGTGTTGCACACCGCAAGTGCAGCTGGGTAGGACACTTGGCTCGACGAAGTATATAAGGCAATTTCTGAATGGTGGCCCAGGCTAGGAAAGCGGAGTATTGGTCGTCTAACAACCAGATGTGTCGACGCCATAATATCTGTCGCGAGTCAAAATTGTTCCAGATTACCTCAAGACCGTAAGGAGTGGTACAAACGGGGAGAGGCCTTTACCGAGCAGTGGGAGCGAAAAGGCTGTGGATGATGATGAGGATGAACGCTATGAAGAGGAAGATAAATGAGGATTATATTTCGAGACGCCTTCAAACAATTTCGTTTGCCACCCACTGCATATTACTTTTTATAATGATTATATGAGGCAAAGTAAAATACTACACGGAGTTAATTAAATTTACTCGTTCAAACGTAACCACTTCTAAATGAAATGTTAAAAATTCCCTAAAGTATTAATATTTAAGAGGACTTAGATTGCGAGAAACAGTGAACAGTGAACAAAAAATAAAAATAATTCTGTTTCAACGTTGTACCTATTTGTGAAAATTTATACAGATAAATAAAATTGAAGTGTCCGTCTGTAATGTCAAAATAAAATCATTTTACTAATGGCATGATATCCGAGCTATGTATCATAAGTATGTGTGTGTGTGTGTGTATCTATAGCGAAAACCAAATTAAAACATTTTTTCTGTTCATATGTTTAATGCGGATACGGCATAACGGATAACGACTGTATCGATTTTGATGGGACTTATCCGACGATAACTGAAGTTAAAAGAAACATCATTGACTACTCCACTTTAAGCGAAGTAATTAGGGTTCCGCCAAAATTTTCACTTTTAAATTAAAACCCACAAACCTGAACAAACGATTGAATTCAACGCGAATGAAGTCGTGTGGTACAGCCAGTTATTTATAAAACACATTAAAATCCCGAACGGAGTGAAACTTTATTAAACAACTTGGAACTTTATAAAAGTGAATAAAATTATACGATCCGCCATAATAATCCGAGCTGCAACTTTTTTGTTTTAAAGTATATTAAAAACTGCTAACAAGGTAGTCGATATGGGAAAATATTTTTAACCGTGCTTTGAACAAACTTCTTTGTCTAAATATTCGTGGGATCTGCTGTATGTTTCATAAATTTCCACAACCAATTTTAATCTTTCAAAAATTTCAGTACAAAATTAATATAATTTAATAAAGATTAAGAGTTAAGGTAAGACTTAAGACTATCGATAACAGATTTTAAGTACATATATGTAAGTGCTTAACAACAGTATACAATGATAATTTTTCATTTAAAGGAGTCATATAGTTCATAATACTTTCAAAAGAACACATCTAGATAAACCATTGGCCAAACTAACCATATGCTGGTTAATGTCTAACCTTTAGTATCTTTGCTGTACATTGCTGGTATTGATAAGTTTCTGATTACCAACGCACTGACAAAACCGCTAATCTATTCATTAAGAGCAACATCCCAAGTTTCGGCCAAATGGAAACTATCACAAACCGCCCGTGTTACGGACCATAGGCCTCCTGTCATGGCATGCAGCTATCAATAAAAACTGGTCATAATCAAGCTGCATCCGTCGGGGCCCTGAACCAACTAAATACATTGGTGCTTACAAACCCACATACAATACCTTATGAAATGAATGCATTTAGAAGAAAGATATAGTATCCGTAATGAGCAAAAAAATATATAACTAGCCGTTTCGCCCCACTAAGTCCGCGTGAAATTAAAATTGCGAGTGCCCCTAGATCTTCTTATTCTGCCCATATCAAAAATTCAATTCTTAACGGATGCCTACTGACTATAAAGTACCTTCTTGACAAATTTCACCTTTATGCGGTTTTCGAGGCTTCGTGTTTGGTGACCTTTCACATTTTATATAACGTCTGTACAACGTGTATTGACATCAAAATCAATAACTATTATTTCTATTTAAAAGCAACCACTTTTGTGTTAAGAGAGTAAAAAAACTACGACATGTAGCTTTTAGCGACGCAATACAAACGTCTCCACACAGAATGTATCGAAATCCCGCTCACCGCAGAGCAAAAGCAATAAAAAGCGTACAGAAGTGGCAACTCGCGTTCACCTTTTCAAAGTGACTTCACTTACGGGCTTTGTTCGAGTAACACAAACGATGGCGACAAAGCCGAGAAAGAAGTGTTCTCCTATCCCGGCCGGCGACGGAAAGTTCATTAAAGGCGCGCAGAGCGTGTTAGAGTGGCCAGCGACGCGAGGGGCCGATCGCTGACGAGGGGTCAGCCAACCCAACCCCTTTCCCCACCCGCCTAATATTTTCTATATGAATATTAACGCCCGTGACGTCAGTTAACGTCATTTCCGTGTCACTCGGGGTCGTCTGACTTTGTTATGTCTGTGGAGCGAATTGCTGTTAAATTGTAGGCTCAAAGTGGATATTAAGGTAACCTTTAATACAAAGTGTTGTTTGTGGTCTAAACATTATGTCTAACAAACTACTCGTATTATTTACTTGTAATGTACACTGTTCTGACTATAAGCGCTTTTTTTAGTGTCTTGATTATAATACTTTAATAAATATGAAATATTCCAATCAAAATATTATGTATCAAAGAACTTTTAGAATACATTTTATGAATGTGCCAAAACCCAGCAATTTAGAATTAAGTAACTTCGATTTTGATGTCTGTCATGAGCAAGCAATTTTGATGTCGTTTTCATGGATAAAAATCTGCTGGCGTGCCACAAAAAAAATATAAAAAAGGTTAGCAGAATGCACTTGTAGCTGATGCTGTTAGGAAGCTGTGACGTGTAGAGGGATAATCTAATATTATTGCCATTAGCAGTTACACGGCGCACTCGCATTTTAGGGATCCAGTTTATTTTCGGTGCCGGTAAAAGCCTAAGGCAATCTCTCTTTTTTGGTACAAAAGTTATTTTGCTAATTTAACTTCGTTTTAAGAGCTACCAAAGTTGCAGTCGAATTCTTTTGTATTTGCAAGGCAGACCGACGCGTTAGCGAGTTTTGAAAACGTTCATGGGCGTCGCTAGACATTTAGGTACCGCTTTCTCGTTATCGCTTTATGAAAAACTCCTTGTAATATTCGTGTTACCGTGACGTCACTTAAAATAAAAGGCTGCAGCTGAAAATCAGCGCTGCGTGTCAAAAGTTAAGATGACCGATTGCCATCTGACGTCATCCTCGGAACCCCCATGATCTCTACAACCTTACGACTAATATCACAGTGACATTAATCGGGTCTCACTGTTTTACGTGCCTTCCGAAACACGGAGGAGATCGGATAGGTAGAGCTACTTAACCTAGCAATCGACTCAAATGCTGATTATTGGTTGGGCCATGACCTCCTCCTTCGTCGAAATCTAAATCTTACGAAAATAAAAGGATCCTATGTGTAGCCTTTATCCTACATTGAAAATCATATCAAAATCTGATTAAAAAAAAAATATTACTATATAATTAGATATCCGGCATCCGGCAGACGTTTTCCTGCACACGATGTCACATTTCAGTGACCCCCAACCCCCTTTAACGTGTGACCTCTTACTACAAAATAGTTGGTATGTTTTTTGATAAAACGCCTCTTTGCAGATGCGATGGCAGCATGGAAGAGGCGAGCGACATTCAGGAGAGATTAAAAACCGTCTCCATGCAACTGGAATCTCTGAAGCAGCAACACAGCCACCTCATTTCACAGATAAAAAAGTCTTCAGGGTACGTTTGTATATATTGTCTTTGGTAACTGGCGACCTAAATAGGCGAAATTCGGGCTTTTGAAACCTCAGTTATCAAAGAGTCTTTATGGCAGATGAATAATCTTTTCTGGTTTATATTTTTATATTTACTATATCCATTTCTATCTAGTGTTATCCCGATTTAGTAGAGTTAGCTTAAATTTGGTACCTCTGGCACTCTTAGCTGCCAGCTGCCTGCTCGTTTGCCCCTTGTAACATAAAAAAAAAAAAAAAAACAAAAAAAACTTGTAGTCGTGTCGTAGGCATTAAAAGTGACAATTTCAAAGTATCCGAGTTCCAGTACTCAATTCGTTGATTCATAGAAATTAATGTCCCAAGATTTGATCAGAAGACTTATGTATCTGTTTGGAATTTCCGCTTTACGTATTAAATTATGACTCAGTCTCATAATCAAATCTTAATTAGATTTACAATTTATGGATCACTCTTCCAATAGAGTTAAAATAGACTTTATAATAATCATTTATTCTGGTAATTATGAACTTAGGTTACTTTTTCCAAAAATGCATATCTTTTCCCGAAGTCGTTGTTTGCACACTTGGGTGATATTCTGTTGGAGGACGACGTCTTTTTTTTTTGTAAAATTTTCGAGTTATGGACGCTATAATAAGGATATTTTGGGCATTTAGCGTTAATGTTAACATTATGTACACACACATACAAGGATTTTTGTATTAAAATAAAAATAGCCGTGAAGCAGCTAGGCGTCCGCTGCTAACCTATCCGCAACAGAGTTACGTTACGCGCGGAATGAGTAATATTCCGTCTGGGTGTCTGACATTTCGCGGTTATTTTTTGTTTTAAAAAGTAAATCCTTGTATATTTTTTTAAATAATATTAGGAATACTTTTTAGGTATGTCTAATATTTCCTTTTCCCCTCCTACTAAGCTTAAATTAAAAGCTTGTATTATTTCAAATTCAAATGATATTTTATTCAAGTAGACTTTTACAAGCTCTTTTGAATCGTCAATTATTTTAACTTATGGTAAAGTGGTGCTGACGTGTTTTGCGAAAAACCCATGAAACCCTCTATCGGATGCGGTCTGCGGTTGCATCGGGACGACGACGTAACGAGGCGGTATACAAAGCGTGCATGTAAGTTGGGGATAATGCTGTATCCTCTTTCGGGTAATGACGTACTATTTACATCGTAATCGTAATGAGCATTATTGGCCTTGATCTGCTGTCGGATACAGACATAGCTTCATTTGAATGATCCTTTCAATGATCATGTAGTGTGGCTGGGGAATTTGTGTAGCTGCGCAAACTTTTATAGAACTTTGTAGTCTTCAAGGACAAAAATGTACAAACAGTTTGAGCTATCATGCTGGCTCCGGAATGAGACCCTAGCACGAACATTTCGAACCATTTGACGTCGACGAGTCCACTTTATTTAGCATTAAATAATTCGGGCTAGACCCTCAGTTGACCGTTCTTAGTGTCAATAAAGACCTACCTCCTGTGGGCGTAGCACGAATATTTTTATCCTAAATAAAATCGACTCGTCGGCTTCGAATGATTCGAAATGTTGGTGCTAGGGCCTCTGACCCATTTTATATTGAATGAATACATGAATGAAGAAATACTCCTGTTCCCGGTGGCCTAAACCACCTTTTTAAAAGCCGGCAATGCATCTGCGAGCCTTCTGATGGTGCAAGTGTTCATAGACAAACACTTTGAGCTATGTCTGGCTCCGGCATTACTTGCATAAATATAAGTGTAAGGTAGAAATGAATCCTAATTGCACTTGGTCACGCCATAACTTGAGAAAGGCGGGACTAATTAAAGCAATTTTTATTTAAATAATCCTTCAAATCCGAGGAAAGTTCTTATGCAGAAAAAAAAGGATAAAAAAAAAGGGAAAAAAAGGCGTAACTAAAAACTTTGAATAGGCATAGTGATCAATTTTGATAAATATGTTTATAATGTTCTCAAGTATCTACTATGGCTAAAAAAAAATATTTCTGCATAAATTAATGTTTTTACAGCAAAAAAATGTTATAAATTTAAGGATTAAAATTCCCTCCAAAACATTCGATTGTCAAATATCTGAATGAGCACGTTAAAACGTTGCGATCGCTTATTGGAAAGCATTTATAATATACGGTAACGCCATCCGCTCTGCTGGGTGTTAGCTATCATGGCGGATAGTTGTATTTTTAGTTGCCTTTTTGTTAATAAAAAATAAATATAAATACGGTTGATAAGCTTTATGTATCTTATATTATCAGATAAATACATAATTTAAATGACATCTGATTGCTGTCATCATGCCTATTCAATGAGAACTAATTCGCGAATTTTGACTAGCACTTAATGAATCTTAGCATTATTAGTTTTTTTTTATGAGAATACTAGGAATACCTTTTATGTATGTTTAATATTCCCCTTTTCCCCACCTACTAAGCTTAAATTAAAAGCTTGTGTACGAAGATGAAACTTGGGAAGGTAGTAGTTTATAGTTAGTAGACATTAGCTAAGAATGGATTTTTCCATATAGACATAAATTAGGGAGACCTAAGAGCTCTTGCAAATTTTATTTAATAGGGATGAAGTCACGGGAAACAGCTAGTATTATAATATATAGTGATGTTAAATGGTTTAAAATTTCAAAGAACTTTTTAAATATTTAAAATTCCGAGAGCCTCTCTTTTTCGCTTTACCTTTTCCATTCTTGAAAAATTAAATTTAAGAAAAAGTCATTGTAATTAATTAGTAAAATTATCGTTAATAGGATTGAAGAAGGGTTGTTACAATTGATAAAGGTATAAACGGCTTAAATCTCAAGGACTTAGTTTCCTGAGGGTGCTTTGTAGAATAATGCTCCAGTCTGTAGCCTTTATCTATTGATTTTCACCTTTATATTAAAAGGAATAATGAAAGTGGGTTACCAATTTTCCTTAATGGACTTTTCTAGTCACGGAGAAATTTTAATAATTTTGTTTGAAAGGATCCGGAGGTGAGCTTAGTTAAATTTATCTAAGCGCTAGTTAATTCCGCAATTTCGTCCAAGTGCTACAAATTTTAAGGTGTTGCCCCAAATATCATCAGTGGTGATGAATCAATCAGTCAAGCCAAGTTTTTTCCTAGCCTTATCCCGGTCTATTACCAGGGTCCGCTTAGATTGCAGAGGATTTGGTTGTGGGGCGAGTTAAGATGACCGATTGCCATCTGACGTCATCCGAGGGAAAATCGTTGCAATGCTTCAACCCGAAAGCGAAACCAAAAGCCGAAAACACCGTCGAATCCGCCACCAGAGCACAGTACTACACTGACTTTTCGATGTGCCTCAACGCACGTTTCGCTTTGACACCGAAGCATCATCAAGAGATAGACTCTTCAAAGGTTTACGAATTACGAATTAAGCTCTCCAAAGACTTTACGAATAACCTTGGAAAGTCAGTATAGTGCTGTGTTTTGGTGGCGGATTCGGTGGTGCAGCATTGCACGATTCCGTAATATTTATTCGCGGATTTAAACAAAGAAGTTTAGTATTTCATGCATAAAAATCTTTGTCTAGATCTCGTATATAAAAGGTGGAATTTTTATTAGGGTATGACATACAGACAGTCGAATTACATTTAGACGTATACAGATGTGGCTTACAGATTTTTGAAACTAAATCTTTATGAGCTTTTTAATTATAACTGTGAGAGTGGTCGAACGTTGACGCTAATAAAAAAACCGGTACCGGGCCTGTTATTCTGATTCTTAGCAAAATTATCTCTTTTTAAGTGAGAACATACGCCGTTTGAATCAACGGAAACGCGATGTATCCGGTCACGTGAGTTTGGCAATTTTTTTGTGCCAATATTAATAGAAAAGTGATAATTTTAATAAGCATATGTAGTGAAATGATAATTTGAGGAGGTAGTGACCTAAGCAGTGGGCGGCATTTGAGTCGATCACTAGGTTAAGTTGCTCTTGCTGCGACCGGGTGACCAATGTTCCGCTTGGGCTGGAGTTGATTTAATTGCACGCGAGTATACTTATAGATAGCTAGTGTCATAAACAAAAGAATTTGTAGTAAGTACAAGGCGCAAATTCGGCCTCACATGGAGTACTACTGGTACCTTTGGGCGGGGGCACCACAGTATCAGCTCCTTCCATTTGACCGTATTCAACGTACAGCGACCCGAATCGTCGGCGACCCAGCTCTTTCCGTTCGGCTCGATTCTTTGGCTACGCGGAGAGATGTGGCTTCACTCTGCATCTTTTACTGCATATATCATGGAGAGTGGTAGATACCGGCAGCTGAATTTCACACCACAGGACATTCCGTCAAAATTTGAAGTATCACCTTCATCACTTCGATGTCCTAAAGTCCACAACTGTGCGCTTTTCTAGAAACTTTTTGCCTCGCAGAATTTCTCTGTGGAACCAGTTGCCAGGCTCAGTATTTCCGAACGGATACGACTTAGGGACCTCCAAGAAAAGAGGATACTCATTTCTCAAAGGCCAGCAATGCATCTGCGACCCCGAGTTACTAAGGTGAACCGCTTGTCCGTTTGCCCCATGTTTTATATAAAAAAAAGTCTAAAATATTAAAAAGGGTCCTTGCAACCTTATCAAACTTTCTATTGAATAGTTTAAATTCTGAATTGGTTCTTATTGGCTTTTGAAATGTCGTGAATTTACATTCCAACGATAGTAGTTTCGTTTGACGGTCTTTATCGAAGAGCCTCGATCAACAACTTGATCTCAAATTGTATAAATATTTCATAAATACAGAAATTTTATAACACAATTACGTCGAAAGCTTGTTAAGAGAAAAAGCTCCGACCCAGATAGAAAATCGAACATATATTTCTTAGAACGAGCTATTTCTATTTAATAAAGCCTTAAAACGTTGCTCAGACGTTTAATTAACTCAAGTACATCCGTGAGAGAATATCTGGAGTGCTCCCCTTGTTATATACGTACGTGAGCGAATGTTGAAGCTAGATGAACAATTTTTGGACTTCTTTATGTTAATCAGAGTCATTTCTCAAAGGCCGGCAACCCATCAGCCATCCTTTTAGTGGTGCAGTTATCTACAGGCGTCGGTAATCACCTTCTCTACATATTACTAGCTGTATCCCGCGACTTCGACCACGTGGGCCCCCCTTATCAGTTAGGAGTAAGCAAAATAAATAGTAGCCGATTCTCAGACCTACTGAATATGCAAATAAAATTTCATAAAAATCGGTTAATGGCCAATATGAAACTGATTCCCCTTAGAATTCCCAACAATGTTCAATGTCTTGAGATTGTCACTTCCTTTTCGCATTCGGCAACTAAAATATATCACAACGAACTTCATTAAAAAAAAAACTCGGACGCACGACTGGAGTTTTAACTCCGTGGGGAATGTAACACTGGAACGCGACACATTCGATATCACTTACTTACTTACTTACTTACTTACTGGAGCGGCTCAGAAACCCAAAGTGAGTTTTGGCCTCCGACAGGAATTTGTTTTTCAAGTACTCTAGCATGACGATCTGTCCATCTTGGCATTCTACCTCCTATATAAAAATATTTACTGCATTATGGGCATTGGTGTGCGTGTTGTTTTATTTTAATAATTTAATATATTTACAATGGATATTTTATAAAAATACACCGTTCTACATACAAACTATAATTGTGCCAAATTTCATGCTCCTCCGTCCTCGCAGTTTGCGAAAAATGGTATCGAAAGTTTTCGCTTCACCTATTAACATATAGATAAACATCTTCATTAATTAACTGTTAATATAATAGTAAGTTTCAATTGTTACTCATTTTGAGCTTATTACCAAAGTAAATAGCATTTCCTTCCGTGGGACCTTGCGCGGAGGTCGTATTGTGCCGCACCGCGACACTCAGTGTTGCTACAATTCGAAACACATAACCAAATTTGGGGAATCCAATAGAATATTTAGAATTCCATAGGAAAACTTTAAGTCGGTTTGTGAACGATAATTTTACGTGATAATGTCGATCGCTTAGGCCGATCGTGCCTCTCTATCGCTTGTTCCGCGCTCTCGTCTGTACGCTCGCTTCAGGAGGAACGTGACATTGAGTCATGCTTTTTCGTGCGTGCAGCGCGCGTACATCAGTTTATAAAACGTTATCATTTCATAAAACGATAGTAATAAAGCTAGGGGTTTTCCCTAGCTTTGATTTCGTTGGAAAGCATTTGTTTAGAAATAAATAATATTTTTTATAAAACATTAATTACTTAAATAAAATATCTGTTTCCCGCGTCTTCGTTCGCGTAAACTTGCGAGAGACCTAAGATTTTCTTAAGCTGAACTGTCGAAAAATCGTTTTTCGGGCACGTCTACTAACTGTAAACTATCTCCTTGCCAAATTTCATATTTGTACGTCCCGCGGTTTTCGAGATTTTATGATAAGTGATCTGTCGGTCTTTTACATTGTTAGTTATAATTATAATTTGAATTATAAAAGTACACGTATTTAATTATCTTCAGTAAATGGCTAACTGTAATCTGTGTTAGATATCTATCAGTGTTGCCACCATGATAATGATGACATAATACCGGAGCCAGACATAGTTCAAAGTGTTTGTACATTTTCGACCTTGAAAAACTAGATAAATGAATAGCGTCTTTAAGTGATTAAAAAGTACAACTCCCTTCAGATATCATCTTTAATTAGAGGTAGCGCCACGCTTGAAGTCCTTTTGGTCTGCATCCGAACTGTGCCGGCGCGTCCGGGTACCAGATTGCTTAGTGCGAGTTTTCTAACTTTTACACGTTGGTAAAGTTAACTTAAATTTGTATGGAAGATTGATCAGCGACGCCTAGCGGTAACTTTGTAACAGTCTACAATCTCCATACAAATTGAAGTAAACTTTACCAACGCGTAAAAGTTAGAAAAACTCGCATTAAGCACTCAGTACCTCTTTCTCACAAGATCGGCGTGAAGTGGCGGCAATGCTGTCACATCAAGTGATCGTATAGTCCATTGAAATGTTACATTCTTTAGAGTTGAAAACTTTGGAGGGGCGTGCATTTTTAGACTGAACGCACTCTAACAGAGTGCAAAGAAACAATATACACACAACGGAATTAGCGGAACATGAAAAAGGGAGAATATAAAATAGTTTTATTTTTAAACAAATAATAATTGAACATGAAACAACAATATAATTAACATGTTTTGATATTAATTTGCAACACCATACTTAAAGTTTAATGAGTAAAAAACTAAATTATAAAACAAAATGCGTTTCTTATATGTCGTTATGACAGAAACAGAGTTCGTGGCGGTTAACAACTAATTAAATGAATGTTTAATATAGAAACGAACGAACTGCCAGTGAGTATATTTTACCTATATATTAGTACTTATAAGGTTATGTAGAAATTGAGTACGATCATACACGATGATGTCAGAATGTTTACAGATACAGGCGAATTTATGGTAACCTTCAATGATGCAGGGACGGTTCGCTTATTATTGAATAAATCTAAATATTGACAATGAAATGAAGTATTCGTTTATTTTGTCTCGTTTTCTTTATTTATTTATTACAATTAAATTCACGTAGAGGTTACTTAAAGCTATAATCAATGCGTATAATTTAAAATATTAATTAAAATAATGTTCTATATTTGAATATTTCTTTTGTCTTACAAATCGTAATTTGTTATGGCTATAATTTTTGAATTTTAAATTTAAAAAAAAGAATATATAACTGTGGTTATATGTATAAAAATAATTCGTAGTTTTTGTTTTTTTTTTTTCATTATTATAACATATTTTCTTACAACAGTATATTTAGCGAGAAAATATGCTGATACAAGTTATTGAAAGACCTTCAAAAGAATTAGAGCTTTAAATATTGAAAATTAGAATCGGACAAATATTCAATTAAAAAAATTAAACATCTTACTTAATCTTCCTTTGATAAATATTCAATAATATGTGTCATAGACATTATTTCGATTGACTATGTATAGTCTTAGCATTGCATGGATTTCGTAAAGTTAAAATATACCTATGGCTCAGAGGCCCTAGCACGATCATTTCGAACCGTTGGAGTCGAAGAGTCGGCTTTGGAAATATCCGCGCTGGGCCCGCAGCGTCACCTCCTTAGTGTCAACGCGGGTTGCTTGCTGTAGGCCTAGCACGAACATTGTCATCTATACTAATATATAGAGCTGAAGAGTTTGTTTGTTTGAACGTAATAATCTCAGGAAATACAGATCCGATTTTAAAAATTCTTTCATTTTTAGATAGCTTATTTATCGAGGAAGGTTTTAGGCTAAACATCATCACAATAAGACCAATAGGACCGGAACACCATTGCAGAACGTTTCCAAATCGGAGGTTCCTTTTCCCATTTGAGAGCTTCCGTTGCGTGCGCTGCGTAAATGGTTAAAGTTTCGTAAAAGTCATGTATGACAAAATTGTTGCCCATTAAAAGTTCTAAATAAAAGTCCAGGACAGCATATGCCTATCTTTTAAGGTGGACTCACTATAGCCTTTTTTATGCTAATCAAATCTAAGTTCTCAAATAATGCATTATTTGTGAAGGTCTTTTTATAAACAAAATATTAATCCTTACCCAAAAACTATTTTTAAGCCTCTAAGTGATAAGAGTGGTAGACACGGACGAAGTCGTGGGGTACAGCTAGTCTTAAATACAGTCAACTCGTCGCCTTCGAACGGTCCGAAATGTTCGTGCTAGGGCCTCAGAATGTATTTTATGTATATCAGCAATAATACAGGTCACTTATCTATGGTATTTATTACGATTCGATTCCATATATTTATCCTTGAAAAAATTGCATTTTATTGTAAGGATCTGCCGATAATATCGACTCAAGTAGCGTGACTTTGTTATCTTATCATAAATATCAAGCCAATATTTACCATTGTAAAGGTAAACACGATACTATATACTACATTCTAAAATTATAGGACCATGTGAATACGTAACAAACCTGTTTCGCTTATTTATCAATGTAAATCGCAATTGGTATTCCGGATTCTATTCTGTTTACAATTATTTTAACTTAACTTAAAAATTCAAAAATTAACGTAGTATATATTTGAGTTTAAATAATTTGTTTTTCTAAAAACTTACTTTCACGTCATGAATATTTAAATATCCGTGAGTTTATAACATAAAATAAATACTTACTGCCAGCAACACCTCCAGTGACATTTGCTCCGAGCACGCCTGCAGTTTTAGTATATAGCACACAAAAAAAGAAATACCACCACATATTGGCACAATATTTGGGGGCTGCCCGTTGACAGCCCACCAAAACGATCATAGTATTTGTTCTTACAAACTTTCGTTATTGACAAATTCACACTTCGGAGACACTGCACAAGAAACCTAGAAGTATCAGTTTGTTCACTGTAATAATGTTCTAATAAGTTCTAAAACTGTATTGTTACTGTCACTGTCCAATCAAGCGTGAAGACAATATTTTGGATGATTGGTTGATTCACGATCAGACGTTTGAGGTTATTTTTACGTGCCCCTGGTGCGAGCGCGACGGCGAGTGTCGATTCGTCGTGTTCCGCGAAGGCAGGTGTATGTTGTTACCGAGTCGCCCAATAGATGGCGTTACGAGGCGCGTGACGTTTCGTTTCGGCGACTGTACCGTGGCGTAGCGCTGATGATTCTAGCTAGAGATTTTTCCCAACGCATCGCGCGAACGACACGTAATATTAGGAAGTGTCTACATTGTTTTTTATTTTCCGCACGCCTATTATATCATATTTATGATAACACATTATTTTTTATATCAAGTACGGAAAATGCTGAATTGTTATTGCTATTGGATATTTTAACGGGAATTTTTTTCATCCTGTTTCTCTGGTTCTTTTTATATTATATGGTTTAACAAAACGTTAAAGGAAGTTTATAAGTATAATAGTATAAGAAAAACATTTTTATCATAATAAATTATGTTAGAATAGTTAGTAATTTATGCTTATAAGTTGTATGGCTATGTTTAAGACACCTTTAAAATGCATTCATTTATAATTCACAACGTTGGACTACATAATCACATCTAAAGAGCTAAAGAAGTCCTAACTAAATTTAGATTAATATTCAGTCGCCTTTTATGATATCCGCAGGAAAAGAGGAAGGGTAATATTTTATTCCATACAACGAACTTTTTGTTAGTGTAAAGAATAACCATAAAACTTTATCAATTTGCGGATAATATTAAGCGATACTAAATACGACAAAATTATCTTCGTACTATATAAAGATACACGAATCGTCATATATAAAATTGTGAAAGCAGAAATATGTATTCGTATGTCATAACCTTTAGGAGGGGTAGAAATGCGCGCGCATCTTGACAGCGATATCAGAAGACACCGCGGGGGGGTGTGGTCGGTACTTACGCACGTCCACCACGCAGCAAAGATAAGACACCGGTTACCCCATCACAACATAAACACATTTAACCATGAAACAGAATCACACATTCATCGAACATTTCTATTTAGTAGCGTTACGCGTGAATAGACTTAGTTTTATTTTTTTAATGACTAAATCAATCAGCTGACGTAGGTCAATTACCTTGAGTATACATTTCGCAATAAGAAAAAATTCTAAGACGAATACTTTTTTAATTGATATGTATTAATTAATAAAATGAATATATATATTTATTTTCAACACACTTTAAAAAAAGAAATAAAACATCCTTTTCCTTGAAAAATACATATTTAGGTAGTCAATAGAGTCAACGTAAGAAAGGCAGAGTAAACATTTACAAGACTTTTATTTCTTTATGTGGTTTACTTTTAAAGCATCCAAAATTATGGAATATTTATCGGCATTATCAGCTACAAATTCTTTATTTTACTATCCTAAGTCTATCCTAATAGCCAAAACATGCGTCCAGGTGCAAAACTCATTCATTTAACTTGTTTCATATTCCAAAAAGGGACGTTGGGAGCTATATTTAAGCGGTATCTATGCTTGAACTCGACAAAAAGGAAAGGGTTGAGTGTAACAGAACTGATCCCTGATTGCTTAATAAAACATCGCAGGTAAACGTGCGTCGAGACGAAATCAGGGAACGTGATTGCGTCGACACTTTTATTCCTGCTCATTCATTCGAGTGTTCCCTTTAAACAAAGGAACGAGTCTGCATTCGTACTTCACGGGGAGGTCTGTAAGTTTATTC
This sequence comes from Charaxes varanes, assembly GCA_024363005.1. Lineage (NCBI taxonomy): Eukaryota > Metazoa > Arthropoda > Insecta > Lepidoptera > Nymphalidae > Charaxes > Charaxes varanes. Next base: position 7,628,378 of record JANCMC010009603.1, read on the forward strand.
AAATTGTGCCTACTATGAATCCCAATGTAAATTTAGGCGCCGTCGAAAAAGAATATATTGTTTTCTTTACTTTTGCCCTTACACACTATTCCAAATTCACTAGACTGCTTTTGATGCAAAATAATGTTAAATATTTCAATATGATGTTGATTGTAAAAGTCCACAGTTAGCTATTACTTACTTAAAATTTCTTACATAAACTTTCGCAGAAAAATCTTTTTCGTTTTTTTTTTTTTATTGGAGATAGGCAAGCGCTTGACCGCAGTCAAACTTAATAAAGTGTAGATGCGGTCTACCTACATTAAAAACTACTTTTAGCAAAGAGAATATGATAAATTACGCTACTACTTATCGCTAGTAATAAACAAATAAAGTAAGTTATCTCTATATATTTGATACGTGAAGCGAAAACATTTGGTACCATTTTATGAAAATTGTAGGGTTGGAGGTGTGTCCCTATGTGCAAATACATTTTTTTTTAAATATATACATTATTAATATATTACATTACATTATTAAAATTAAACCTTACGCACACCAATGCCAAACAATTTACACACACTTAGATACATTTTACTTCATTATTTCAAGAGTTATGACAACTATTATTTTAATGTGATTTAATTGTCAGATATCGTACTGAGAATAAGAATTCTATACATAGCTTAGATTACGTATGTATATCTAAAGCAATGAGGCCGAAATTATTCCAACCAGCGCATGTTACTAATTTATAACTTGAATAAGTTTACTGGAAACTTGAATATAAATAATTAGGTTCATATATATATACATACTATACTAATCAAAAACGAATATGTACATAATAAAAATCTATTAAGAGATGTATTAGTTTTAATATGGTTCTGAATTTCATTTTCATTCACGACAAACTCACTTCAATCTCATTCTCACTAACGTCAGATGCAATAATCACAATAATAAAGTGGATGAAGATGTGCAACTAATTTAAAGTATTTTTTCCATTAAATTAGTTACTTGTTAAAGCAACTTCTGTTATAAGTTTGATAGGCAGCTAAAGTTTAATTATATTGAAATAGATTGTCGCGACTTAAAGTTTTGACGAAAACTTAATTGCGCGAAGTTTCTTGCTAATACCTAAACGTTCCATAAAAAGCCAGGATTACCAAAACTAGCTGTGACTTCATGTTGTTTCTTGGTAAGGATTCGAGTTGTAATGTGCTGAAAAACTTATTTTCAGACGCTTTTATAGGTGAAATAGTTCATGAATATTCTATATGGGCTGACGCGTGTTTTCAAATCAATGAGCCTTGAAAATGACAGTTTTGTAAGGCTCACTCGTTAAGGCTATGCAAGAAATGCTCTTCACTGCATTCGCCATTTAATAAGCAGTTAAGCTGATCTGCTACTTAATATAATCAGCTTGTCATCGCGGTAATCCATGAAAAGCATAAAATAGTAAATAACGCTTCATGAATCTGTGAATAAAAATGGCGTAGAATTTGGGTTATGCTGCGATTCTTCTTGTTATAACGGTTACGACACGTACCGGAGATGTTGTCTTGCCTTAATTTTGGCTCACGTGCTATTAGCCAAATAAACAAGCTCCTTGATGTATTTTCCATTAAATGTGACACGGAGCTAAAGTCCTGCAGCGACGTAATCTCACGGATTCGAAGCTTTTGCTTAAAGCCTAACAATTTTGAACTGAACTATCGGGAATCGGTCATAGTTCACTGTTTTTGTTCACATCCATATGACAAAAGTCATTAGCCCCAAAAATCCCACCCAATGTCATCAACCCCGTATCACCCCTATCCCCTAATCCTGTATTCACCTATCTTCGCGCCGAATCCTCACACAAGATTTGAATTTAAGCTTAGTTGGTGGGGAAACGGAAATATTAGACAACAGATAAAGTGTATAATAAGATAATAAGATACTTTTTATTTCTGAAAAATTATACTTACGTCACTGAGACATTGCATTGCATGTGTATATTATCTCTAAGTTGTGTCGCTGATACTTAAAGAAGGTAAAACCTGTGCTATAAGTATCAGCAGCCTTCCATTTTGTCTGTATATACATGAATTGCGTTTACTACAGTATATTCGCACATTTAGACAATTGAGTGTATTTTTTTTTCTTAATTAATTAATATTTAAATGCTATGAATAAAGTATACAATTACAATAAAAGGAGTAATAATCAAAACAAGTAAAAAGTAACTAGACTCAATGAGCTTATTGTGTATGTATGTTTGTTTGTGTGAGTATATTGTATGTTTAAGTATGTGTTTGTATGTGAAAAACTGTGAGTGCGTGCGTTTGAGAAAAAATGAAATTTACTATTTTATCGGACGCATTGCATTTTCCATATTGTCATAACTTTGATTCAGTAACCAGGCTATCACCACTTTAGTGCATGCAAAATTTATTTTCTGTCCAATATTGAGAATGTTTAAGATTTATTGTACAAAAAGCGACCAAGGAAATAATAAAATCTATTTTATTTATTTTTATTTTATTTTACTTTATTACGGAGACAATCGGAGCAACAAATTTTATAACAATAATGAAACACAGTGTCTGTTAGCCTTCTGCAGGTGTCCATGGGCGTCGGTAGGCACTTAGGTGTCAGATACCTGCTCGTTTGCCCCTTGTAACATAAAAAAAAATGGAATATGGAATCTAAAAAAAAATTTATTTATAGGTTATAGCCGTGGAAAAGAATCCTTTTGCAGTGGTGGTGTTAGCCGCTCAGGCGCGCGAGCTGTGGCGAGATCGTGACGTCAGCGTCGTTGCGGGCGACATGCGGCAGATTAACTCTTCACCAAAGGCCGACATCATTGTTTCGGAACTGTTAGGTAATTGAACTTTATTGAAGTATAACTTCTTTACGCACCCTAGACTTGGGGAGTGAGCTGGCGAATGCGCGACGAGAGCGTTACGAAAAGTGTGATCGGGCGAAAGGATTTCATTTATTTCTTCGACTACCAACATGTGATGTTGTGCGACAACGGGCAGGAGTGTCATAAAATGTGATATATCAAAATTGATTTCTTTTTGTCTTCATCAACATACTACATAAAATAATTAAGCAGAACTCCTCTGTTCTTGATTATGCAATGTCAAGAGAATGGTTTCGAAAATAGGACGACCTGTGACAAGGACCGATTAGTTAGAAAATCGTAAAATTTGTGAGACTCAATTCATAAATGACCCCATACAAGCCGCTAGTATCAACACAACAACTGCAAACTATACACACTTGTGAATACCATTTATTAACCCCCCAACAAGATTTTCGTGTAAAATGTTGCCACAACGAGACTATATGGGTCGCAACCGACGCACATATATACCTTCAGATGACGAAAGCTCCGTAGGGTTTGCAAATGTTTCCTGATCTTCGGGTCCATTTGCGAACGGGGCTCTGTATAAAGTCATTTCCGAAGGAAATAAAAGACTCACATATGCTTTGCCGACCGTTGAGAAATAAATTTATCCATTCCTTAAAGATTCCTAAGTCGTAGTGATTCGGGAACGTAGAAGCTCGCAACTGATTCTACAGAACAGTTATCAGGTGAGGATACAGCCTTCAATAGTTGGGCACAGTCACTCATAGTAGGGGAGGGATCGATGCTAAGTTTGTAGACACTAAAGTTTGTGTGTTGTCGTTGTGAGATTAAGTGCAGAAACGAACAACAATTATTTAAAGATAAGATCATCTTGTACAAAACGCCTGAAGAGTAGTTCTATGGAGCGCGGGATGGTTTTAGCTGCATCGCCTTGAGAAAAACGTCAGATTATATTTTGTCCGTAATCCTTAGAGTATTTTCTTCATAATAAAAAAAAAAAAACAATTAATCTTGCTAGAATAGTTGACAAGCGATAAGCGGACGTTGTTTTACAACTTTGTGACTCTCCCATTTTTTTATTTCACGCCGATTTTGTTAGATATTTAAAACATAAGCTTATCTCCATGTAATTAAGTTACCTTATCTTAATCTGAAACGACCGAGTTTTTATATAGGCGCAAGGCATCTCCCAGTATAGTTTTCTGGCGCGCTCCAGAAAATCCCAAAATCCCCTCTTGGGCTCCGGCACAGCTAGTCACAAATATGTCGATATTGCTATACGATAGGTAAAAAAATAGACACAGCGTCACTTTAGATAAATCTAGAAGAACAATCGAGATAAACGCGATTGTAGATAACAGCACAAAATGTTTACTATAACCAAACATATATTTGTACTCAGAGTAGGTGAGATAAAAAATGATCCTTTAGGTCTTTGTTCAAACAAGGCGGGAACCGCGCGGTTTCAAAATCGCGCGGGAACCGCGCAGTTCTTATTCATATAGACCGTTTAATAATCGCCACCGTCTTTGCGATTCACGATTTTGCGATGTGCAAACACGAAAACAAATGGTGCGGTCTTCACATCGGTTAAATCCCACCGTGTCTGAACAATGGCTTAAATTAACTATCAGAACTTTACTGAAATAATTATTTTTGTAAACGTTATGGACCAAGTGATTAAACGCGGGCATTATTGTCAATGCCCGGGGCATTATAAATAATGCCTAGCTCCATCGGGCTAAGTGATTAATTATAATCTTAGCTTCATTATTTATCCCATTGCACGGTCATTATTACATTGCCATTCTATTGCCAGTCCATGGAATTCGCAAAATTCTCCTCCAACACCACACCTCAAATCACTACCAGATCATCCACTACTTGCTACCAAAGAGTCTTAAGCTATTTTGGTCATGTCGCCTGTAGAGAACCAGAAAATTTAGCCAAACTGGTTGTAGTAGGAAAGGTTGAGGGCAAAAGATCACGAGGTCGCTCCCCTGGCGGATTCGGTGGTGTAGCTTTCGGGTTGCAGCATTACACCGATTTTCCCTCGTATTCATTCGCGGATTAAAGCAACGTAGTTTAGTTTCTCATGCATGTCATGGATTTCCGCAAAGTAACGCCTGATTCTATCAATTATTTAAAAATTTGCGTCGAGGCTAATAATTTACAGAATAAGGCGTTATTTCGCGGAAACCCACGACCAGGGGAGAACGAAAATATTCTGCGTAAATCCTTCGCCGTATACGAAATATCGTCTTGTCGTGACGTGCTCATAAAGTCGTATATACAAAAGAGTATACATGAATTTTACGATTTTCATTTTATTAACGTCATTTTTTTAAATTTTAAAATGTGACGTCACAATGTGTATTAACAGTGCCCCTGCAAATTAAATCTGTCATATCTTCTAAGATATTCATTTTAATGATATGCAGCAAAGAGCCATTTTGATCAGTGTAAAATGTACAAAGTATCTAGAGAATACAATTGGATAAGGGTTAATACGGGATTCTTGAAAATAGGTTCATAAATAGTTAATTATTTATTTTTATAATATGTAAAAGTTAAAAATGGTTACTGTTTATAATCCGTAGAAAATACATATATTTACGCAATTACTGACTTTTTTATAGATCTTTTAAGATATACAATTCCGTACTAAATGTAACGTTCCGTGTTAAATGTAAATTGACTTATAGAAATATATAAAACCTTTGACATTTAAAATTATATAATAATGAATTGATAATAATATATAACATTTTATACATTTTTCTCCTAATGGAAGTTTAGAGATTGATAGCGACTGTTTACGCGTTTATTATAATATCTCTAAGCTTTTGTGACCAAAAGAAATAGTCTATCAATAATGATTTTTTTTCAGGAACGATTTCGGTATAGAAAGAAAGGATTTCGGTATAGATAAAACAAGTAAGTACATATAGTAGTGTCTTACTTATTCGGAACCATTAAAACTGAAATTTTATTTAAATTAAATTATAGCATTTTTCTTCATCGTCTCTCTTTTATAGGGGTAATGCAAGTACGCCCAATTATATTGTTTTGCCTATTTGCACATGATTTCTCGAACGTCTAATTTTTTTAAACGTCGACGCCAGTTGTCGTGACTGCGAGTATTTTGTTTTTTTCGCGCGTTATATTTTTGGTTCTTAGATGCGTTTTTGTAAGTACTACCTTGAAACTTACCCACCATTTAACCAGAAAAAAGTACAACACCCTTTTCTGAGTAAGAGCATCGTTTAAAACAAATAAAACCAATGCATAATGTTCAGCGAGAGTATTTATTATTTACAACTAAATATTAGGTTCATCAGCATTTTACACAAACATAAATATCACAAACACGCTTCACGGGTACACCAATGTTACAGCTAGGTTGTTTAGTAATGGTAGCCATGATGTCCATGAGCCAAGGGGGCGATGGCGATGTGCGCTAGGGGGGCGGCGTGCACGAGGGGAGCGGCGTGGACGATGGGGGCTGCGTGGACGACGAGCGAATGTAAGGGCACTAAATTAACACATAATGTATTTACTCTCTTCATCAAGGTGCGTAATCTACTTTTTTTCAACTTCATTGCTGTGTATTTCCATTTTGAAAACAAAATATGAAGCATCAAAGTTTTACAATCGCATAGTATGTGCGCTATTTGTTTTTGTTTTTAGGTTTTATTCGGTCGAATTTTATTTTTAGTCAGTATCTTTTTCATTCAGTGCATACATCTTATATGAAACTTAATGTGAAACATTAAACCTCTGTGGTAAATTTATATGAAAAGAAAAAACAGTGCAGTAATGAAAATTCATACAACATTACTCAACAGAAAAGGCGTACTTTCTGATCGGTTATGTAGTGATTAATAATAACATTAGTGAGTAGTGGGAAGAAAAAAGCTTTTGGGTACGTACATATCAATATATTTTAATATACGCATAAACACAAAGAGATGGACACGGTGACAAACAAAGAACTATTCTAATGTTATTTTAAATTTCCCCATCATTTTTTTTAATTATAATTTATTGTAAAAATTTAATTAAATATTTTTTATTATAAACTGTTTAAAAATTGACATTTATGCAAAATTTGAGAAATATAAGGCTTTTATTGTTTATATTTATTATTATTTATAAACACACACACAAACAACAAACACACAAAAAAGATTTATCTACCACTTGGCATACAACTGCAATATCTTGTTTCTGCTTCTATATTTTAGTCTGTAAACTTGCTACTACGAATTCATTTTTCCGTTCCGCTTTTGTGTACGATTGTTAATAAATTGACTTACGACAGTGCTGGGTGCTTGAAATAATTGTGATACGAATTGAATGAACATACGTCTCTAGTAAGTAGTTCCTAAATCTTTAAATAACCATACGTTTCTAGTAGATGTATAATTAGAATTTGTTAAATCTTTAATAAATGTTAAGTCACAGACTTCTTTAAATAATATAGATTTTAAAATTACTTTTCGGCTTCATTTCCGTTCCGTTTTTGTTAATAAATTGATTTAAGACAGTACTTGAAACTTGAAATTATTGTTATACCAATTGTATAAGCATAGGTTTCTAGTAATATTTTGTTCGATGAAAATCTATCTCAAATTACTACGATACCATAGAACATTTAAGGCCAGTGTTATTTATAGATGCCTTTTATAGTTAAATATTATATAAGTATATTCATGTACATACGTATATAGTGTTGGTGATAAGTAATAAAAAGACGTGTTTGCACTTTCTTTATTGGTCTCAAGGATCTAAGTAAATAATCCCAGATAGAATTAACACATTGCTTTTATACCGGAACCAGACATAGCTCAAAGTGTTAGTACATTTATGTCCTTGAAGTCTACAGTTCTACAAAACATTGTGAAGTTACACAAAGTCCCCGGCCACACTACATTATCATTGAAATGATCATTCAAATGAAGCCACGTCTAGCTCCGGCATTATAGGCCAGCGCAACTTCCATCTCTTTGCCGTCATAACAACCACCTACAGTTTTTAAATAAGATGAGAGCCAGTCTAAAAAGCAACCACAAAATCCATAATGAGATAGTTTGGCAATAAGGCCTCCGGTCATTAATGCACGAGCCCTATCTTGGTATCCAAGCAAATGCAAGGACACTTAATTAACAGGAGTGAATTAATTACTTCCTTAAGCAAGGTGCGTAAGCTACTTTTATCTCAACTATATCGCTGTATATTTATATTTATTTAATTTTTCTAGTTAAATACCGATCGGTTATATAGTGATTAATGATAACATTACTGCATAATTGGTAGAATACATTATTAGGTATAGCAAAAATATTTCTAGTATTCTTTACTTTAGTTTATGAAGACAATTGAGGCTTACTAATTTTTCCGTTTTTTTTTTTGTGAATTCCACTAAGGTAGTATTTTAGTTGTTTTGAAAAATAGTACAGATATTTTCAAAATTATTCACTCACTATTTCTAATCTATAGTAATAATATATATTTGACTGGTCCATTAGCGCAGTAGGCAGTGACCCTGCCTTCCGCTCCGGGGGTCGTGGGTTCGTTTCCCGCCTCGAGTCTGGGTGTATTATCCATATGTATTTATTTATATGTTAAAAAAATATATATATTTGTGTGTAACAGGTAACTGTTACCTATAACATAGGCATTAAGTTGTCTACCTTAGGAACATACGTTCATGTGTCATATAGTCCTAAATATTTAATTCATTAATTTAATATAAAGCTGAAGAGTTTGTTTGCTTGTTTGTTTGTATGAACACGCTAATCTCAGAAAATACTGGTCCTTGAGTTGAAAAATTCTTTCAGTGTCAAATAGTTCATTTATGGAAGGAGGCCATAAGCTATTATATATAATCACTCTAAAATTGAATCTATTTTTTTTACTTAATTTTACGCGAACAAAGTCGCGTGTACAGATAGTTATTTATATTACTAGCGGAGCATTCAGAGTACAGGCTCATAATAGAGACCGGACTGAGTCCTTTCAATTTGCTCATTGAATTGCCGCTATATACAGAGCTTCAACGTTAGGTCTCAACTACGGTAGAAAATTACGTCCATATAGTTCCAGGGACGGTAGTTCTACGTCGTGAACAAATGGAATTCATAATTAGTAACTAACGATACAAACTATTTTTATGTAGAAGGACTAAAAGTATAAAATTCATATTCATTCTTGGACAATATGGTTGGGGAGCCCGAGAGGGGATTTTGTGCAAAACTCGAGCGCATCAGAGAACCATATAGGGAGTATTCTTGCACCATGTAATGCGCTCCTACCAAATATGAACTCTTAAAATAGGGGGGTTCTTCAGGACCCTTATAGGAACCTTATAAAACTCGGGCTCGTCAAAATAAGGTAAGGTAAGTTATGTACATGGAGATAAGTTTATCTTTAAATTATCTAACGAATTTAGCGTGAAATAAGAAAATGGGCGAATCACAAATTTGTAAAAAAAAAACGTCCAATCCTCGCTTGCTTGTCAAGTATTCCAGTGCGATTATTTTTATTTACGGGAAAGGAAATGCTCTAAAGATTACCCAAAAAATATAATCTGACTATTTCCTCAAGGCAATCTAAAACCAGCACGCGCTCCATAAAACAATGGTTCTGGCGTTATGTACAACTTATAATAACCTTTTTTTTTCGTTTCTGTACCTAATATACGTAATCTAATTAATCCACGAAGCTTTAGTGGCTACAAAATTAGCATCGACGGCTCTCCTACTATCTCCTAAATGAAATGTTTAATCTCAAAACCGAAGAAATATTAATTCTAAAATGGCTATGACACAAATCACGGCAAAACTAGATTGTGTTGATGTCTGAATCATTCAATGTACCTAAACAAAAACGTTGTTTTGTTACTTAAAAAATAAATGCATTCTTCGTATTCTTTATTTATCTATAACGTATCTTAAATTGCGTAAAGACGTCAAATTTGACCAAATTCATTAAATCCAACGTGGTCGTCTTCGTGGGTTCCAGCTATATTACGGTTATACCGTAATACATCTGGCAATCATCTCTCTCTAAGAAGTTACTAGAAACGTTACATACATCGTCCTATTCCTTGGGGACCAGATAAACGGCACATTGCTATCTCCAGAGGCCTAGCGACAGACGAAATTCGAAATTTATTGCTTGCCTTTGATGTTATGTCCGTTCTATATATCTCGAAGGGCTTACTTCACGTACCAACCCATAATACTAATCGTGTTTTGTTGATTTGCCTATACTAATATTAAGATATAGGCAAGGTTTGTGATTTTGTATGTCCCCGGTCTGAATTTGAAAATTTCTTTAGTGTTAGAGAGGTATACTATCCTATAGGTAACTTTTATTTTGCCAGATATAAATTTCAATTATGATTTGAACGAGGAGATCGTAGCTTATTAATCAGTGCCTGATATTTGAATCGATCGCTAGGTTAAGCAGCTCTCACCGCGGCCGGATGATAGATGGGTGACCATCTGACATTGGTTTTCAAATATCAGGCCCCCTCTGTCTTTTGGTAGGCACATAAAACAGTGCGACCCAATGAATGCCACTTTGTGATATTAATCGTAAGGTTGTAGAGATTGTGGAGGGTTCTGAGGTCATCCTCGGAACTTCAGATAGCAATCGGTTATCTTAACTCGCCCCACAGCCCCATCCTCTGAAATCTAAGCGGACCCTGAAACTTCACTGTGTTCACGCTAGGAAGAAGAAGAAGATATACACATGTTATAGACTTTTATATAATTCCGTCAATATGGTTTTAACGTATATTCGGCATATAAGGATGACTGCTTTACCGTTCTATAATAGCGTAATATATCTCACGAGAAAATTACGTACTTCGTCTTATTCCATGCGGGTGAGATAAACGATGTTCTCGTATCTCCAGGGTCTTATAATACCAAACAAACTTGGAGTTTATGACTTAATTTGATTCCCCTTTACATAAGGTTAACTAGCCATTTAAGCGGGTCTGTAAATTATAACATACGAGTAATATATATTTGTTTTAATTAGCCTATACTGTCCCACTGCTGAGCAAAGGCCTCCCCCTTTTCTAACCATACCAATAAAGAGTAATAATAGGAACTTAAGAAAAAATTTACTCATTTTATTTCTAAAAGCCGACAACGCATGTGCGAGCATTTTGGTAATGCATTGAACTTAACGCGTTGAACCGCCATAACAAGGTTCAGACGCCTCTTGTTATATGTTAAAATGTCTGTAAGAGCCAATAGTCACTTTCAGTCTTTTAATAGAAAGGCCATTTGGATAGTCAAATTGGTAACCTTCCTATTAATACGTTTATAAATAAAAAAACAATGAATAAATACAAACTAAATGCGTATAAACATAAATAAAATTCGCAACTTGCAAATAGGTATACACCGTTAAAACAAGGAACAATAGTAAAAAACTTTTACACGTCGATGCATTGATATTCACGTTAGGTAGCTGCGGAACAAAATGGGATAAAAAGTCGGTAAAGTGACTATTGAAATGGGATAGATTCGCTGTGGGAACACAATACTCCCTAGTCCAACGTTTTGCCATTCTCCATACTCGCAAACGTGTTCTAGAATTTAAAATAAAAGATACTGAATAATAAATACCGTGTTACTATTATTACTATTATTTAATAGGAGCCGTATTTAATAGAGAGATGTATTTTAAGTAATACAAGATGATTATGATTTCTGTGTAAAAAAAAATTTGGTGACTGGATTAAATCTGTAAAAGTAAACCGAGCGGCGTCAAATTATGTATCCAACAAAACAAAGCTAAAAGGGGAAGAAATTATAATTTTCAGTCAGCATAAAAAAAAAAAAAAATACAATAATGTTTGATTGATACTGTCAAGTACGTCGTTGAATGGCCCTTGATTACTTTAAAAGCATGACAAGTACACACTAGAGACCCTGGCCCGTATTCATCTGCTAATTCGTATTGTTTCAACCAACTCTTTACGGGGAGCACTTTCATTAGAGCAAACCGCATAATACGTCGCGGGTAATGCACAAGTATAATAAGCTATTTAGTATATTAACAAAAGTTTTTAATGCGACACTGCATTGTACGTATTGAGGCCGTTCTTAATGGCACAAATCCAAAAATATTTGTTTAATAAATATTTACTTTTTGGAGTTCCGTCGTCCTATAAGGAACTCTTAAAATTTCGCTCTGTCCGGTCGTCTGTCTGTCCATCGGTCCGTGAGGAGGTCATGCGAAATCAGCCAGCGTTCTCCAGACTAGCGCAGATGTAACTCTGCCGAGACTTTGAGGAAATAATGCGGACCCGAACGCGACATAATCTGTAAGAATAATAATTGTACTTAGTGTAAATATTCTTCTTCTTCTTCTTCAGTCGTTCCCTCATTACTGAGGATCGTGGCTCCTCATAGAAAAAACACGCGTGATGGTCTTCCTCCAATTTGTCCGGTCTTCGGCTTGGCTATATGCACAATAAAGAGGTGTATTTATGATTAGAAAATTGTATACAACTAGCTGTACCTCGCGTCTTCGTCCAAGTGGGCCACCCTTGTCACTTATGAGTATGCAAAATAGATAGTAGCCGATTCTCAGACCTACCGAATGTGTATATAAAATTTCATAAAAATCGGTCGAGCCGTTTCGGAGGAGTATGTTTACAAGCATTGTGACGCGAAAATTTTAAATATATGACTAGCTGCGCCCCGCGTCTCCGTCTGTGTAGGCCAACCTTATCACGTAGGAGTATGAAAAATATATGTTGACCGATTCTCAACCCTAACTAATATGCACGCATTTTTTTTATGAAAATCGGTCGAGCCGTTTCGGAGTAGTTTGGCAACGCAACCGATGACATGAGAATTTTATATATTATATACTACCGGACCTGGCTGACGTTATTATCTATAGTAAATATTCCGAATACGCAAATAACTCTCCATTTTTAGTATTTTAAAAATATTCCTTTGAGTGAATCGGACAAACAAAATTTCATCCAAATCGGTCCAGCAGTTTGGAAGGAGTGTGATGACAAAGACTTGTACAGCCGATTTTAACGTTTATTTGATAAAACATTCGTCTGTTGAATGTTAAACATTGGTTGTACATAAATAATGCTTTCGTGCTAATTTTTTTTAATATACACAACAAGGGGCAAACGGGCAGGCGGTTTACCTAAGCGACTACCGACGCCCATGGACAACTGCAACACCAGGGGATCGCAGATGCGTTGCCGGCCTTTGAGAAATTCGTCGTTTAGTTCATATACTGAAATCTGATTTTAAATCTTATGCATATTAGCAAGGTTTGTATATGCCAGTGTTCTGATATTAAACTTTCGTTGTGAATTTAAATAAAAATAAAAAACAGTGCAGTAATGAAATTTCATAAAGCATTACTGCACTGTTTTGATTCTAAGCAGAAAAGAGGTCCTTTGTGATTAGTTATGTAGTGCTTAATGATAACATTACTGCGTAGTTGGAAGAGAAAGTTCTTTACATCCTAGACATGGCGTGGTAGTATTGTTACTACAAAAACTATTGTATAATTAAATAGTAATGAACAGTGGATAAATTTTTCACCTTACACCCATGTGACGGCCAATTTACATAGTTTGAGTGAGGTAAGGGAGACTCAGTGAAGTTAGGAAGTTACAATTCCTCTCTAGAGAGGAACTCCCTCCCTCTCTCCTAACTCTACAGAGTTAGGGTGTGAGTAGTGTCAGAGTTTGAGGCGCGGCTATAAAAGAGTTCTGATAAGTTTTTGACAGTGAGAGCCATATGGTCAGTTCGTGGCAATATTTTACATGAAAATGTCTTTGCTGGAATGTTTTCTAAACAGAGTTAGTTTGTGTCAGAATACACGTAATATCCATACAACTCTAATAAAAATAATGATGCCTCAAAGAAATTGTATAGAATAAAAAAGGAAGACTAAATTTATTTTACAATAATTGTTTTACCTGGTACCGTCTGTCAGGATCGCTGGTATAATCACGCCCGCATTTGGTTCGATTCCCACCTCGAGTCTGGGTGTATTATCCATATGTATGTATTTATATATTTCAAAAAATATATATATTTGCGTATAACAGGCGGCTGTTACCTATAACACAGGCATTAAATTGTCTACCGTAGGAACAGACGTCCGTGTGTCATATGGTCCTATATATTTATTATTTATTACTTAATTCGAAGTTCTTAAATGTATTAGCAAAAATGAGCTTCTTGTGGGTGAATTAAATAAATTAAAAACTGCAAGCTATATGCTGAATTACTAGGCAGAAATAACTTAAATACAATTATCTTCATGCATTAATCCTTTCGAGGTTCATTATTAATTCACTAACGGAATCTAATTTACTAAATCCCATAATTCCCACTAATTAAGCAGATGTACCCCAATTTAGAGCAAATCAGTCCGTCGAGATTATGACAGACATACTTGTCATTGGAACTAGTAATTCCAATTTAATATTCCATATACAATTTAATCAAGTGACTGTACCATTGCATATATACAGCAGTGGATGCATAATGGCTGCTACTGTGATTTTCGTGATTATACAGTTGTGTTGTAAATACCATTTTGTTTAAAATAGTACTAAAAATACTTTCAGTTTTGACTGGCCCATTGGCACAGTTGGCAGTGACTCTGTCTTTCGCACCGTGGGCTGTGGGTTCGATTCTTGCCTCGTGGATGTATTATATCTTGTTCTTCTTCTTCCTAGCGTTATCCAGGGTCCGCTTAGATTGCAAAGGATGTGATCCCACTGTTTTACGTGCCTTCCGAAGCACGGAGGAGATCGGATATCAATTATAAACCAGTCCTAGAATGGGTCACCCATCTATCACCCGGTCGCAGCCAGAGCAACTTATCTTCGCGATCGACTCAAATGCCGACCACTGATTAGGCCACGACCTTCTCATCCTAATAAGCATAGTAAATCGCTTATATTAATCCGTACATTGCCTCTAGCAAAAATTTTGAATTTCGAATTTCAAAGATTTAAATAGCTCTTTAGTTTATGAAATGTGAGTGTAGCCGCGGGCGTTATCCGGTTTCTTTCATAGAGATAAAATGCGTTTTAATATTTGAAAGTAACAATATAGAGTTGCCAAAAGCCTGTTAAGCTCGATATGAAAATAGTTGAACTTTATCAAGTTTTATTTGCCGTCATGTATAGCAAGCGTTCTGGCACGCGGTCAAAAATATACTTGAAACAACTTTTGATGTCACAACTGGTGGATAAATTTATTATACGTATCTTATTTATTGCATCAAACAACTGCGTTTTACAATCTCAACATCGTATATACGAGTACATAGCGTTGTGCAATGTATGTACATACTTTTGCCTTTGCGTTTTGTGTATATTGTAGGGTAGCACAAGTCAGTGGCTATACCGATACAGTGTCAAATCTATACTTGAAGCGAAAACTTTCGGTATCATTTTATGAAAATTTCGCGAACGGAGGAGTATAAAATTTGACACAATCATAGTCTACATGCAGGATGGCGAAATGTCGCCAGTCCAATATGCCAGATTTATGGACAATTTCATTAGAGAACTGTAGTTGTGGCCGACACTCACACCGTATCTCATTTAATGTATTTTTTTTAATATCAATAATCAACAACTTTTTTATATCACATAAAACGTAACTGATTTTTGATTCTCGTGTATGCTAAATGGGCAATATATTCCACCAGTGACACGTTACTTGTGGACAAAACAGAGGAGATTGATCGGTGAAGGCCGAAATAAAAACTAAATTTTGACATTACCAAATAACAAAAATTTCATTGTTAAAATGGAAATATACTACAATATTTTACTAATTTCTTCTTTGACAATTAAAGTTTTGCTATTGGGACAAGTATTTTCTAAGAATATACAAAATAACAAACAACGAGCTTTCTTTTATTATAGTGGTAGTGCTGGGTTGAGTTCTCAACTGATTTCTCTAGAATTTTCTAAATTAATCTAGAATTCTGGTGGTACGACTTCGGCCATCCTCAGTTATAAACTTATATAGCCATTGTGGGTAATTATTAAATGTAGAAACCGATTTTAGTTACGTTTATACCTATCATATATCTAACTTAAAGTTTACATAGAAACCCTCACCATCACCAACTCCATATAAGTTCGTGGGCAAACGTACAAAAAATTATAGTAATAATAATTCATATTTGCAAACCTAAACTCATTCTTAAATTATTCCGGTTCTTGTCAACCTCTGGTACAGTGGAGTCGAATAGAACCAACCATCTTAAGACGGCAGTGGGGTTTGAACCGGGTACCTTGCGGATTTCAGTCCATACCTTATACCGTTGAGCTATTGAGGCTCTAAATATGGTATTATAAAATAATAATCTAAATATTGGTTCGGTATTTTGGCGTTAATGGCTTGAACATGGGAGATATACGTATATGTCGCGGGCTTTGTTGTACAATGTTGAAGTTAAACATTTCCTTCATACACTATATATGTACGTGTAACTCTAACGGTTTTTGCAGCACTCACCAGAAGAGCTCATAACTTGAAAATTAGTTGGTGAAAATTTTGCCATCACGAATCGAGGAAGGCTATAAACTATATATGTATCATCACGCCTAAGACCAATAGGAGCAGAGCACCAAAGAAGAATGTTTCAAAATCGGGGGTTTTCTTTTCCTTTTGAGAGCTTTCGCTGCGTGCGCTGCGTAAACGGTTAAAGTTTCGCGAAAATCAACAATGACAAAATTGTCCACCTTTAAAAGTTCTAAATAAAAGCCCAGGACAGCATGTATCTATCTTTTAAGGTTGGCTCACTACAACTTTTTTTATGCTAACCGAATTTGTTCTAAAATAGTGCATTCTTTGTGAGAGCGTTTTTATAAACGCGATATTAATCTATATCCAAAACTTTTTATGTGATACGAGTGACCAACATAGAGGAAGTCGCGGTTTACAGCTAGTCACTAGTGTACAGATAATTCTTCAATGCTGTGGAGTTTGTTCATAGTTTCGCTTAAAATTTCATCACATCGAATCGGATATCAAATATAAACCAGTGCTAGAATGGGTCACCCATCTATCACCCGGTCGCAGCAAGAGCAACTTAACCTACCGATCGACTCAAATGCCGACCACTGATTATGCCACGAACTTCTCAATTTGGATTAGTGTAATATATTAAATTTATTTTTCTATATGTGGACAGACGTGTCGCAAGTAATTTAAACCAAACAGTGCATAGCCTAAGTTAAACAGCCATTTAAGCGTAGCATAATTGTTATACCTGACTTTGAATTTCACCTTCAAATATGAATCACTGACTGTTTATTCAGCTTTGAGTGAAATATTTGAAGAGGTACATTCACACGAGGCACAATTTAATTTCGTATAATAGAGCCAGCTATTGAAATTTAAAAATTAATTTTGGTTCAATCTAGCATTACGTTATTTTATGCATATATTGTAAGTATTAACTAAGAATTCAATACATTAGACGATATATTATTTGTTTGCTTCTTAAACAACACTAAAAGAATATTTGATTAAATAACTCGCAAACGCGACCAAAAAAGGGATCAAGTGACCAAACTTTTACTGATCCTAAAGGAATTATTTAAAACAGTTTACGTGGACAAAAGATATAACAGTAGATATACTATGTTATTGCAAAATAATATGTAAGGCCGCCTGCCCGTTTGCAGCTTGTATTACATAAAAAAAGGGTGTCCTTGATCAGTATCTTGCGTGACTGAAAGTACTACCCTGCACTTAATATGGTTGCATCTTAACTAAAAACTAATATCCCATGAAAAAAAGTGGGGCTATCGGTTTAAGATCAACAACAAGCACACACAATCAGTCTTAGCTTTCCATGGGATCGGCGTTAAGTGGCGACAATGCTGTCACGTCAAGTAATTGTACTGCCGTTGCATTTCGTTCAATTTGTGAGACTTCTCGGTTGCCTAAACTAGTCATTAAAGGCCGACAACGCATCTACTAGCATCCAGGTCGTGAAGATGTCCATGGGCGTCGATAGTCACTTAGGTGAACCGCCTGCTCGTTTGCCCGTCATAACAAAAAAAAAATTTTAAAAAATCCAAAGATGTTATTCACATTCATCATCTTTGGAAAAGTTATGGAAAATATTTATTAGAAGTGGTTTTTTTACTTTAGGGCCTAATTTTAATGTTAATGGATTTTTTTTTCCTAAAATGAGATTAGCAGCGGCGGACATTTGCTTTTGAAAATTTATAAAATTAGGTAAAACTACGGCTATTGTACATATCTTTTATTTTGGATTACGATTTTTGGAACTTTAATAATATTGCTTAATAGATTTAAAGTTACAAAATTATAATTTTACATCACTGGAATTCATTACGATTATTTTATTACTGTGTCCTTCGTTTTCAGATTCTACCACCAATTTGGGCGTGTTGCCGTGGGTTTTTATCGTACCAATATATACTAAGTTCATCGGAAGGAAGATACCGCAAATCCTTACAGCGATTACTGTATTAATATGTTTCATCCTACTTTACTACAGTAAATTTGGAAGTTATTTTTAATGAGAACATGATTCAAAAGCAAACAAAGAATATGGGACTAGAGAGGAGGGAAACAAAATAGCAACGTACTATGTTATACTAGCAGTGCCCGCGACTATGTTCGCGTAAAATTAGGTAAAAAAAGATTTAATTTTAATGTTATGATATGCCTATAATGGCCTTCCTCGATAAATGGGCTATCTAACTCTGAAAGAATTTACTAAATCGGACCAGCAGTTCCTGAGATTAGCGCGTTCAACCAAACATACAAACTCTTCAGCTTTATATATTAGTATAGATAGCTATATTACATTATATCTATTACATTATACAGAAAAGAGTTAGTAGTTACGTCATTTAAGAGTCAATAAGCGATGCTTATAAACTTTGAGATGCATCGCGAATAACAGAATAAATAATAAGACATCGAGAAATAGAACAAAAAAAAAATTTAATTCATAAACCGGATCCCGTATTGAAAATCAGGAAAATATCGAAACCTTTGATTCCGTATACAGCACCATCGCTAATGTTTATAGAAAACATCAACAAGCGCAGTGAGTCAACTATTGCAACGGTAACATAAAGATATATGAAACGAGTTAATTTAGAATCAAAAACCATCCCCTTGGACTTGGACTAAATCGGTATGCTAAATTGAGCGTTTACGAGTGGTACCACCGCGGGCCTGCCAGGCGGGAGATGGCACGCGCGTAGCAATGCTATTTAAGTTTTACCCCTGCTGCGATACAATATCTAAGACGCGTTCGTTATTAAGCAAAGGGTGCTGCACCCTGGTGCGAGTTATCGGTACAACTGCCGTACCGCACCGAAACAATAATAAATTTATATTTTAGTGAAAACTTGTCAACAAAAGGTCAAATATCAAACTTACGTAACGCAGAAAGTCTTTCATTAGATTCTTCACTGACTTAAACAACATCTACATCTTATTATGATAATAAAATCATATTATCATCAATATAAATTGACACATGTAAAAGTGCTTAACTTACGACCTTACAATTCCCTTATAAGAGCCTTATATACGAGAGCCTACGTAATTCAAGATATTCAACCTGTGAAGAAGTGTTTGTAACACAAGAACAATCATACGTATAAAAACAAGCTTTTCCCCTGTGTTATTCAACGTGATCAATCAACCGGCGAGTGATTGAGTAAATATTTTGCTTCTTCATATTTAGTTATTACAAGTAGCTAAGACATATTGTAGCTTATCTTGAATAATGGCGAATTTTCTACATTTATATATTAATATTAATAAGTGAAACGAAAATTTTCTGTAGAATTTTTCGAAAATTGCGCGAACAGAGGAATATGAAATTTTGCACAATTATAGTATATATAGAGGATGGTGTGCGAATGCTAATGTTTTTATAATATTACAAATTGCTAAAATAAAACCTCACGCACACTACTACCTTAGGAATATATAGATTTTATAGAGGAGTTTCTCGTGAATATTTAATATTAATATTACATTGATTGCCTTTAAATATAATTACGATTAATATCACAAAGTGACATCAATCGGGTCCCACTGTTTTACGTGCCTTCCGAAACACGGAGGAGGTCTTATAAATAATATATTTTAGGTGTTATAAAGTATTTCTTAATAAACCTGTGGACACTGGGACTAGACCAGGATAACGCCCTAGCGTTATCCCGGTCTTGTCCCAAATTTCGCTTAGATTGCAGAAGATGTGGCTGTGGGGCGAGCTAAGATAACCGATTGCCATCTGTCGTCATCCTCGGAACCCCCACGGTCTCTACAACTTTAGAACTAATATCACAAAGTGACATTAATCGGGTCCCACTGTTTTACGTGCCTTCCGAAACACGGACACGGTCGGATACTTGAAAACCTGTGTTATTAGGGGTCACCAATAAAGTCACCAAATAAGTGGTTGATACTGGTATATTGTCATTTTTCTCTAGAAAACTTTAGTAGACTATAAACTTTTCTACAGGAACTCTTTCATTCGTTATATCGTTTACAGGCTATATAAAATATGATTCATCAGGAAACCAAGGCAATAGATACTGCAAAGGTCATTAGTAAAGTCAGTTAGTGACTGAAAACAACCGAAGCACAACCGAAGTTTGTGTTAGATTAAGATTCCTTTAATAGTAACCCCTAAGAAATACCAAAAATGGCAAAAGTATGACACACATTTTGAAAGCAATAAATATAATTTTACAACAAGCCAGCTCCCTGCCATGTCACGTACACCAAAAGTTCGGTTCCTTTTCAGAATTATGGGGCTGGTAAGTTACTTGCAAATCTCATTACACACGACAGGTGAATTTATCCGAGTTGCATTCGCGCTCCGGATATTCTCTTTGTATATCACTTTGAATACTTTCAGCTTCTCTTACGAAATTTACTATTTTAATAACCTTATTGCGCAATCCTTTTATGAGAAGTTAAATCTTTTAAGATCAAGGTTAGATGATTATTTACCAATAACAGACTCCAAATCTCTCAAAAGAATCGGACAAGGATTAGGAGCACTTTAATTCATTGGTAATTAATAAATATCTGAAGAGAAGTACATGACGTCACCTGGTTTTTAAAAGTACTTACGATTGCACAAAGTATACGGACTAGGTTAAAATTTACTAGCGCGGCCCAAATCTATACATGTGTATATATTAGATAATAAAATAATCCCCAGTTAAGCAAAAAAAAAATTTTTTTGAATGCCAAGAAAAATGGTAGGAACGGATTGGAATGGAACGGAACGGAATAGAACGGAATGGAACGGAAACAGGGTAGTAAATAGTAAGAAACTGGTTTCTGGTTATGGGTGTCTGTATGGTTGCAGATATTTCCCAGACTTCGCAATATAAATAAGAAACCAAACTTTCGGTACAAGTATAAATTGTTTGATTCTAGAGGTTGATAGAATCAAGTAGAGTTATTGCGTTGGTACGCTACTTGCAAATCTCATTACACGAGACTAGTAAATTGATCTGAGTTGCATTCTTGTCTTGAATAATCGATAATTGTAATGAACGCGAACATTATTTTATATTTCTAATAAAATAATATACGAGTATGTACAATAGGCACTACTCATTTTATGTCAAGTTAGATAAGCGAGATTTTTATACCCGCTTCCATTGCGTAAAACAGAATAGGTATGACGTCAATTTTTTTAAATATGTTTATATTGTTCTCAAGCATAATATTACTACAGAAATTAACTTTTTTGCAGCAAAAAAACTGATTAACTTTAACTTCAATACACTCGAAGTTATCATGAAGTCACTTTATCTTAAAAGTGCTTTCCACAAAGCATCACCTCGAAGTTTTCGTCACGACCGTAACGATCGCAGTGTTCAATTGGTATCCGAATGAACACTTTTAAATGTAGCGATCGCTTATTTCAACTCACTTATAGTATACGGTAACGTTATACGCTCTGCTGGGAGTGCTGGGTGTTTGACCTGTCATGGCGGATTATTGTATACTGTAGTTTCCTTTCTTTTTGTTAATCCTTATTAATCTCGCTCGCAATATAAAAATAAATACGTTTGTTAAGCTTTATGTAACTTATTTTAGCAGATAAATACATAACTTAAATGATTTTTGATTACTGTCGTCATACCTATTATGGTTTGTTTTTTTTTTAATCATATTATTATTGCTACTTCGTTTTTATTCTAAGATTTTCAAAAATTCCTTTAGTAGATAGAAAATTAGTGCAGTTCTGTACCTTGGTGACGGTTTAAGTGTATAGAACGATCATAGTACTATTTTTCTACTATTTTGTTCGTGGATTCATTCCAGGAGTAGTTTTTGTGCTTTATTCCATTTAATAAAAATGTAGCGTCCACAATTATCTGTAAATTTTGGCAATGTAATTCATTTTTGGAACGCAAGTTCCTTAACACGACTTACGAAAATCATGCGTAATGCGCTTTCGCAGAAATCGTCACGTTACAAAATGCAGTATGCTCTGCGAGTGTCTGCATGTGTACATACGAGCAAGTGAATGTGCAGCTGGGTGGGGAACTCTCTGTGTCCCTTTTTGGAATGAAGGTCCTTAATGCGGATTAAGGGGTTAAGGGGTGTGGGGGTTGGGGAGGGGTAAGGGGAAAAAGAAGTTTGGTTTATTCAGCCCCTACTTAAGGAACCATCTGTCTAAGTTGTTACGTAATTAACTAACCTAACAATATCTTTATATTCACCATATCAATATAAAACAATCTTTTATGTTTTAAATAAAATAGATTGACTTGGCAATTATAATAAAAAAAATAATTATTGTTATCACCAAGCCATAAATTTTGAATTACACTAGGAGTTGAAGAAATGAGGAACTTTATTCTTGGCGTAGGTTCCCCGCCCGCACATTTTTTTATGGAATAATTAATTCCAAAGATTAATTTTGTGACGTCACTATATAGCGTATTCCTATATTTACGGTTTTTTTAGTAATTTATATTTTCCTGTTTATTTTCGTGAGAGTATATTTTAGGTCACTTCTCATAAGTGGATTTATGGAAATAATTCCTGTGTAATTCCTAAGTAATTCGGGACATTATTATGTGGTGTGGTATCGTATCATTGGCTTAATATAGTGTTACAGGCCTTATTAATGCTCAGTCCTTGTCAGGTCAGCGTGCCTTAATGTGGGTGTCTGGCGCTGCGCCAACAGCTAGTTTGTTGATCGGATATACATGGCTTGTGTACTTAAATATCTCGGTTTGCTGTCCATTACTAAGTCAAGGATCGTTGAAATAGTGTGCACTAGCGTTATCAACAATCGTCTCATTAATAAGCTCGGTTTAGCGGTGGATTTGTTAAGCTGTGAAAGTAATGGCTGATTAATATTGCTCAAAAGTTTAGTAAGTGTAAGTTAGGTAAGCTAAGTGACTACCGACAGCTGCAACACCGGAGGGCTCGCCGATGCGTTGCCGGTCTTTGAGAAATGAGTATGCTCTTTTATTGAAGCTCCCTAAGTCGTATCGGTTCGTAAATACCGGAGCTGGCAACTGATTCCACAGGGGAATTGTGCGAGGTAAGAAGTTTTTAGAGAATCGCACGGTTGTGGACTTTAGGACATCGAGGTGATGAGGGTGAAATTTCAAATTTTTAAGAGATGTCCTGTGGTGGAATGCAGCTGCCGGTATGAGATCGAACAATTCCTCGGAACACTCCCCACGATACATGCGGTAAAAGATGCAGACTGAAGCCACATCTCACCGCAATGCCAAAGGATCGAGCCGCTCGAAAAGAGCTTGGTTGCCGACGATTTCAGCCGGTCTATGTTTAATACGGTTAAATAGAAGCAGCTCATATTGTGGCGCCCCCGCCCAAAGGTATGATAACTTTGTTGCAATTTACTAATTGTTTAATATTCCAAAGATTACTTAATAATAAATATGACTACTCCAGGACGAGTCTCAGGTGCCCACGCTGGTACTCCTCAATAAAACGCGACCCAGTAAAGTGTATTGAGATATTCAACGCATTCCAGGCAAATTTCAAACGAGTTTATGATTACACCAAGACATTAACTCAACAGTTACGACCCCCGCAGCCTGAGATACACAAAACAGATGGCGCCCGAGTGCTTTATGGTTTAAAAAAATTCAAACTTGAATTACGATTGCGAACAGCCACTTTTATTACCTCCAAATGCGCTGTACCATTTCCTCTCGATCATTTTACGAGTCCCGTTGTGTAGTACTGAAAAATTTTAACGTCACTCTTTCGCAAATTTTCAATATCGTCCATCAATTTTGTATAAAGAAACCTTCGAATTTATTACCCTCATTTGGGATACTTGATGTTGCTCGGGGAGAGGGCTCAGCTGTGTCTTAGAAAATTCGGGATATTAAATTTGGGCTTTTGGTTGTGCTCCATTGTGGCTCTTTGAGAAAAAAAAGACTATAAAATTGTGTTAAATAGCATGTATACAGATATATAGAGGATGCCGTAATTTTTATTTATTTATTCAATTATGTTTTAATCCCTGTATGAAATATAACACCTTCCGTTCTGTCGACCGATGATAAATTATCATATGCAGTATGAATTACTATATCATTCATTCCATATCTCCTGTGTTTTTTTAATATCCCTTTTGTTATGTAGTTAAATTCAATTTTTTTAATTATCAAGCAATGTAGGTCCGTAATGTTAGTAAATAAAATAAACAAAGAACTCTTAGGAGTATGTTAGTAAAATAAATATTACTTTGTATAATTATTTACTGCTCTGAATCTCTCTGCTGTTCAAATTGAAGTTTAATATTGTTAACTAGCTGTTACCCGCGACTTGGTCCGCTTAAAATTAGGCGAAATGAATAGATTATATTTTTATATGATTATATATAGCCTTCCTCTATAAGTGGATTTTTTCGAATTGGACCAGTAGTTCCTGAGATTGGGGTCATAAAGCAAAGAAGCTAACAAACACTTCAGCTTTATGTTAGTATAGATTTGATGGTAAAAGGAGAATAGTCTTTCCTGCCTCTATTGATGACAATACCTTAAAAATTAAAAATTAAATTTATTAATGGAAGTTTTAAGAATAAAATATCCCAATTTATATATATATTGACTGGCCCCTTGTCGCAGTGGCAGTGACTTTGTTTTCTGCTCCGGGGGTTTTGTCTTCGATTCCCGCCTCGAGTCTGGATATATTATAATAATAATAATAATAATAAAAATCTTTATTACAGAAATTTCTTTCCATATAGCAAACACAAATAAAACAGAAACAAAAAAAAATCAATTGCATTTGTGTAAGTATAATTAAATAAGATTTTGACAGACAATAAATGCGTATTGTAAATTTATAATGCCAATACTTACTATAAATAGTTACCTTACAAAAGCAATTATTTTTTTGCGTCGCGCCTACATTGAATAGTGAAAGGTTCAATAAGATATTAATACATGTTTATAGGCATCAAATAATATAAAGATTTCCAAAATTTTATGACTTTATTCTGCATCCGATATTTATACATATACTAGCGGACCCGGCAGACGATGTCCTACCCGAACGTTGGGCTACTTACTATTTACTTGTATTATCCTATATTACCCCCATTCCCGTTCCCGTCGACGTTCCCAAGAAACGTTTACATTTCAATTAACATTTTACTACAGACAAAACGTGTTTGACTATTGTTACCATCTTATAAATATTGATAAATATTGACATCAGTATTTAGACGTCACTCAATTGTTTTTCCTTCCCTGAACCTCTCCGCTAACACTTGAATTTCATTGTGCGGTATTAAAGTTCAAATTGATTTTTAAGAATGACAACGCATAGTTTGTATAGGAGTATAGAAACGTGTTTTTTTTATATTTTTTCAAGGTTTTTTTTTATTTTTTATCACCGTAAGAACCATCCTTGTACTTCAAGGATTATATTATAAAAAAGAATTGGCGTAATCGATTCGGCTGTTCTCGAGATTTGGGCTTAGCAATACATTTTGGGAAATTTATATGTAACTAAGGTAAGCTGTACTATATGACACACGGACGTCTGTTCCTAAGGTAGACAACTTAATGCCTGTGTTATAAGTAACAGCTGCCTGTTATAAACAAATATTTTTTTTAGAAATATATAAATACATACATATGGATAATACACCCAGACTCAAGGTGGGAACCGAACCCACGACCCCCGGAGCGGAAGGCAGGGCCACTGCCCGCTGCGCCAACGGGCCAGTAAAAGCATATAAAGCTTTTACGTATATTTTATTTTAGAGATTAAAAAATTAAAACATCTTATAAAAAAAATTACCACAATTGGGTTTAATAATTTGACTAGCTGACCCGGCAGACGATGTCCTGCCCGAACGTTGGGTTACTTACTACATTCTATTATCCCAGTTCCAGTTCCCGTTCCCAACAATTGTTCCTGACAATTTACGTTAACTGTTTCCTGCCTGCCACCTGCCTTCTGTTATGTCAAACACCATAAGGTGACATTAAAAAAGTTTAAATTGTAAAAGATTACGTTAGAAATAATTTAATATGGTGGTTAAGTATTTTAAATTTTCTAATTTTCCTACGCAATTTTCCTCTCCTGACAATAACAAACACAACAAAAAGAGAATGAGCGAAATCAGTCCAGCCGTTTACGTTGTTATATAAATAAGTATGTTTTATCTATTTACACATTTATTTGTTTGTTTATACATACATAACAAATATATTCGACTGGCCCGTTGGCGCAGTGGTCAGTGGCCCTGCCTTCCGCTCCGGGGATCGTGATCCGATTGTGAGACGATTAGTCGCATCTCATTCATGCGATCTCATTAAATAAGCCGTTAAATTATTAATTAAAACTAAACTTTGAATATTTTCTACTATAATCTTTATATTAAAAATTCTTATGTACATGTGACTAATTATGGCGAAAGAAGTCTCAACACTACTAAGTAGTTTTTATATATAAACGAAAAATAAACTGCCTAATCAAAAAGGCATGATTCCCTTAGATCATTCTAAAATATAACCTATATAAATAAAAATTAATTTCCAAAAAGTATTGTAAGCAAATAACTTCCGAACGACAGCTCCATATTGGATTTCTTTTTTTGTTGTGTTCACTATTGTTAAGACAAGGTTTGTACAATCAAAACAATTTTGTCTGTCTGTTTGTTACGGGAAAATTTTGGGAAATGGAACGGGAACGGGAATAATTTTATAGGATAATGGAATGTACTTAATAGTAAGTAACCCAACGTTCGGACAAGACAACGTCTGCTGGGTTCGCTAGTTTTTAATTTATTCTGCATGGTTCATTCTGATATTATATGTCTACCAGAGTTTCTAAATTTGTTTCAATAATTATAATTATTTACGGACAGTAGTTCTTCGCTAACTTCCTACGGTATACTTATTCTTATTATGTGTATTAAAAGAACCTTCAATAACAGACTTAAAGGAAACTTTTCTATATATCTTAAAACATCAACTAATGAATAAATCAATATTATGGTGGGACGTGACTCGTAAACCAAAAGAAGTACATAACACAGGCATTAAGTTGTCTACCTTAGGAACTGACGTCCGTGTGTCATATAGTCCTGTATATATTTATTTATTTACAAATGTGAAAGTAGATCTGTCCGTTACATTTTCATGTTAAAATTTCATGCCTAAATTGTCGAACAGATTTTGATGAATTGCGGTATTGAGATAGATTCGACCATGGAGAAGGACATAGGTTACTTTTTGTTGCGAAATGAAATTCGGAACGGGTGAAATAGGGGTTGAAAGTTTATGAAAAGAATGAAGACGTAGGTCGCTGTTTGAAGCTAGTATAATATAACCCTAAAGTTACACATATGTACATACATCTAGTTCGCAACCAAAAATGGTAAATTTGATGTCTTTTTTACATTTTTCTTTCCGTCAGGTTTACTAACAGTGTGCGAAACTCCCTAAGTTTCGAACTGGTCCGTTACGAATTTCACTCCATTCCATCTGCCGTTGAGATATTGAGGTTTTCGTTTACTTTAAGTTTTCTTTTAATATCACAAGGATCAAGAAGATTGTTCTACTATCTATTATGCCGGAGCCAGACACAGCTCAAAGTGTTTGTACATTTTTGTCTTTGAAGACTACAAAGTTCTTCAAAACTTTGCGCAGCTCCGGCCACACTAAATGATCAGTGAAATGATCATTCAAATGAAGCTATGTTTGGCTTTTGCGTTAGGATAATAAAGCACAAAACTTACAGTAGCAACTGCGACTGCACTTCAGGTATTCTCAACCGTTCGCGGACGGGCATAGGCATACATCATACTGTGGCTACCCAAGCAAACCATCGATTACGTAATTTACCGTTTAACACTCTACAAATCCGCATATACAATTTCTCTTTGGACGTGGGAAGTAAGTGCTTACTTCCTATATTTTAGAGATGAGCTCTCGTATTGTCGACGCCCACGGGAATATTATTGAACTGGCAAGCATTTATAATAGACAATCGCTGATCTCGGAGAATAATTATTTTACCAATTATTTCTCTTCATTGTCTAGCCTACGCCATTGTCAGGAACTCCATATGAAATTGAATGTGATTATGGCGTCCCTCATTAATTCCTTTGGGGAATTGAATAAATTTGTAGAATATTTTAACTAAATTTAGTTGTACTGTCTCTCTATATTTCTGTCGGTTCGTCAAGAAACTTTTTCTCAATTACCGCGCCGAAGTAAAGAGTTGATATTAATATCAAGTACTGAGGTCTATAATCTTTTGATGCTGCGAAAAGTCACCCTCTAAGTATACGCTATAAAAAAAAAGATTTATGTCGCATTTATTACACTAGTACATTCTAAAAGCTAATCAAAGCCTAAAGGGTAAATCCCGTTAGGCTACAGTCGTGAAATATAGCAAGATGCTATATCTTGAATTACAAGTATTAGGAAAAATTAGGCCACGACCTCCTCAAATTTAGGAAAAATTTGAGGAGGTCGTGGCCTAATCAGTGGTCGGCATTTGAGTCGATTGCTAAGTTAAGTTGCTCTGGCTGCGACCGGGGGTTTTAATGTCTCGGAGAAAAATAACAAAACACAGCGACACGCACGGTCTTCATTTATTTGCCCACCAGCGCCCCCCTAGAGACACCTCGGCGGCTGTCGGAATCGTTCAGCAATGCAGTTAGGCGCGAACACCAATATTTCTTTTTTTAAATAACATGTGATTCCATCTAAGTATTCCTTTTTGACATTACAAGGAATTAATAGCTTTTCATTTAGAAAACTCCCCATTCGGAGTGGTTAAAATAAAAAGAAAAATAGTATATATTTTCTTCGGTGGTTGATACGTTACTTGTACAGAATATGAAGTATATAAGTTTCTACACTTAGATAAACTTTCGTGAATCAACGACTTTACGAATTGTGAACCCACTCATCGAGTCTCTCATGAACCTCCTAGGATTAAAGTATATTTTCATATTCTATCCAAGTGTAAAGAAAGAAAAGGAAGAAAGAAAATACATTTATTTGTTATTAGGTAGACGATCAGTCTTAGTTAAAAAATATGAATACAAAAAATAAAATCAATTATTAAAACTAAGTGCGCTTGGCACTTAAAACTAAACTGTCTGTACTACCTTAAGAAATGGGTGAACAGCTCAGCCCTAGCCGTGAACTCTGAATCTGAATTTACTACAGCTCAAAAAAAAAGCACGACGTTGATTTCTAGCTATGACCCCGAGAGCAAGCGACGCCACAAGTACGTATACTGTAATAAATCTTAAAAAAATAATTATGCATACCCCCTGCTGAACATTCAACCTACACCCGGCTCCCAAGTCCTAGGCACTTCCCTGGTTCCTTCCTCTGCAATACAATGGAGTCGATACCCGCACGGTCAATCCGTGGAGCATTGCTTAGAAATCCGTCTCTTTTGGATTTCAACTTCCAGTGCTGTGTGAATTAACCAAGTTAGGGAAGATGCCAATCGATCCAAGCCACTTTTATTGGAGTACGCCCACTACTGATGTGCCTTTAAATGTATAAATCGATTCCTAAGGAGTAAGCGCTAATTAAATAAATAAACGAGAACGCAGTCAAGACATATTTACTTAGCAATAAATACGCATTCCAGGCTAGCAAAATCAAATAGCATAATTAATGTGGCAACCGCTTAAGGATAAATACGAGTTGAACTGCGCGCATGTTGAATGTAGAGTTAAAAGGTATATTTGCCTGAGATCCTAGTTCCGTAAGACGTATCTTACTTTTGAAGGAAGAAATCTTAAGTTCTGAGTAGAGTCTCATTAACATCTGCATACATCATGTAGTTATTAACATCTGCATACTTGTAAATTTGTAACTGTGACCTGGGGAGGTATGAGGTGAGAGAGTTGAGCAAAAATAAGATTTCCTTAACTTATTCTTAAGTGGCTGATTTTATATTCACTTTGTAGAATATTACTCTAAAACGCACGCACGCACGTGCACACGCACGCACGCACGCACGCACGAACGCACGCACGCCCGCACGCCCGCACGCCCGCACGCCCCCACACACGCACGCACGCACGCACATTTACTTTGACTTAAAGTATGCACATATCATGGAATAACTAAGGTGCAAAATTTGGTTTCGCTCAATGAAACATATATACACACATGACAATGTAAAGACTTTATAATATCGTCTTCAAAAATTATTATCATCGTAAGCCATCTAAATACATAAAAAATAATCCCGATTTCTAATTGATAATATTCTTTTTTTGTTGCCTTTTTTATTATCAGGAGAAGGGTCCTATGAAAGAAATAATTGAGAAAAGTGAGCGGAAAAAGATAAAATTTAAGAATACTCAAACGCCATACTCAAATATTTCTAAAGTAACCATAGCGCTTTTGACAATTTAATTTTTTTTAATGTAACCTTATGGCGTTTTATATGACATTGACGTGGACACGATCGGGAACGGGAACGGGAACGGGAACGGGAACGGGAACGGGAACGGGAACGGGAACGGGAACGGGAACGGGAGTGGAAACGGAATAGTATAATAGAAAGTAGTAAGTAACCCAACTTTTGTGTAGAACAGCATCTGCCGGGTCTGCTACTATCTAATAAACGTGATCGAGTATAATTTACAAGCAACAGCATTAAAACATTAAAAAATTTCAATAGCCATAAATAAACCTAAACCTTAAACCATAAACTTTGTAAATACACAATTTTACAAGAAGTTGCTCCGATAACTGGTCAGATCCATTACGGGTACGAAACCCTGGAGCACCCAGGTGCTATTGCTACTCCCCCTATATCGTCTATGACAGTAGTACCGGGATGTATGGTAGTAAACACATAAGATCTTTAGGTTTATTTTTCCGTTACTGATCTAGTGGTGTTGTATAATGGAAGTAATTGAATATTTTCATATATTTTGGTCTTCCTGTTTTACGTGAAAGATCCAAAACTTGTAACAAATTATATGTATATATTATTGTTTATATTACATATTATTATTTATGTTTATATAATTTCTTTAAATTTTTGACTTAGACCACTTTCATAATTAACACGAAATGAATTCTGTATGACGTTGTAATTAAAACTACTATCTAAAGGTTCATTTTTGATGATATCGTACAAATTACATTGAATAAATTTAGTTTAATATCATGTCGCGTGAAATAAGTGATAAATTCATTTTTTTTTATTTTGACTTAGACCACTTTCATAATTATGGGCACATAAGACGAATAAAATTAACATTAAATGTAAATATGAATTAACTACCACGTGAGACTAAGAGAAAGTTAACTAATTATGGACGGAATGAATCGACATACTAGTGTGGACGCACGCTGATGGTCCGTTTTCCCTTCACACTTTAGTCCTGGCTTAGGACAGGCAAAAATACCGATTTCACCAGTATTTTAATAGGTGCGTTCACACGTGCGTCCGGTTTTAAGACACGACAAAACCCGAATGCACGTGCTAGTGTGGCTGAACCGAATCCGACGCTGTGTGGTCGCAGCCTTAGTGCAGAGTAGAACTTACCGAGTACAGGTAAATAGAGTTGCTTGAATCAACCAGTCACGGCAGCCGATGCTGCCGTATATATATATATATATATGTATAACACAGAGTAGGTCGGATATGAAGTATAAACCAGTGTTAGATTAGATCACCCATTTATTACCCCTTCGCGCCAAGAGCTACTTAACATGGCGATCACCTCAAATACCGTCCACTGATTAGGCCACGATCTCCTCACGACTAAAAATTATCAAACAAACTTACGCATGTCTTAAAACGATTGTTCGAAGGTGAATGTTCAAATGTCATTTTTAAAAAGTATATTGCTCATGAATGTTATTATATCAGCGTTGACCTATCATATGATGAAAATAACATTAATGGAATTTGTTATGTTGCAGAAGGCAGTGGTGAGATGGAGGAAGATATTAAAGTATGAGCCGATACAATGCGCGCGACTGCTCTATTGTGATCGGGGCGCGCTCTGCGGACACGGAAATGCGACGAGTTTTCATCTACATGCGCACGTTAGTACTGTGAACGCTAAATTATAAAGTGCGCTGAGCGGCATTCAACCGGGAAACTCCTCTTTATACATTCCATTTTGCCATTTCTTTAAAATATGCTCACACATTGTTCGCATTCCAGCCAGCAAACTAGCGCTTCATCTGTTATAACTGTGATAATGATATTTTTCATATATCTACTAGCTATTCCCCGCGACGTCATCCGCATGGGCTACTCTTATGATTTAGGAGTATGAAAAAAGATAGTAGCTGATTCAAGGACCTATTACATATGCATATAGAATTTCATAAAAATCGGTCAAGCCGTTTCGTAGGAATATGGTAACTAACATTGTGACACAAGAATTGTATATATAAGATGCATATAAAAATAAATCTCTATTTGCCTTGGTCACGACATCACGCGTGAATGGCTGGACAGATTCCGCTATTTTCTTTATATTGTGTTTGTTAGTGTCAGGAGAAGATTCTGAAAGAAAAAATTAAGATAATTGCTCGGAAAGTTAGAAAATTTAAGAATTCTTAACCACCATATTAAATCGTTAGGAAAAGGAATGGAAACGGAGGTGGGAACGGGGATAATATTAAGGGATATATTCGAATGTAGTAAATAGTAAGTAATCCAATGTTCGGGCAGGACAACGTCTGCCGGGTCCAATAGTCTAGTATATAAAATTCTCATATCACAGTGTTTGTTGCCGAATCCTCTGAAACGGCTATACCGATTCTAATGAAAGTTTTCGTGCATATTTGGTCGTAAACAAGAGAGGCTCAGGCGGATGAAGTGGCGGCAAACAGTTCGTTATGTAAGTAAATAATTACATGCGACTTTTCCATTTGAAGAGAACTGCTCACCTTCTGTTTTCCTTAATTCTAATATAATATACAGATATTTCGTTTAGAGCTTTTATAATTTTATAAATAAAAAGTGGAACCATTTTTTTATTAAGATCGTTAATTAAAAAATAGGTTTTATTATTACTTAAGATTATCTTTTAATAAAAATATTTTTTTAATGTAGATTTTTTTTTAAAGTATTGATCAAAATCAACAACTCACATTTTAATCGCATCTCTTTGTGTAATAAAAAAAAAATCCAAATTGTTCAAGTGCGGAGTCAAACGAAGCCAACACTCTAATCGTATAACGCATTAATATTATTCTATAATATGTAATATTATTCTATAATATTACAATATAATATTATGCGCATTTGGGTCGTCTAAAGCTTGTACGAGAACACTCCTACCAGGGGTTTTCCTAGAACGCAGAATAAATCTACCATATTATTCGTGGTAAAAACAGTACACTAGAATCTGACATGTAATCTAATAATTGATAGAATTAGACGTTACTTTGCCGAAATCCATGACTACTTTGCTTTAATCCGTGAATGAAAGCGCGAATCATTCGCGGATTGAAGCAAAGTAGTTTAGCTTCTCATGCATGTAATCTAATATTAAATGTTCTACATTTAATATTCGATTAGATCGTTTCTAAAACTGATGGAA
This sequence comes from Charaxes varanes, assembly GCA_024363005.1. Taxonomy (NCBI): domain Eukaryota; kingdom Metazoa; phylum Arthropoda; class Insecta; order Lepidoptera; family Nymphalidae; genus Charaxes; species Charaxes varanes. The sequence goes on from JANCMC010009603.1 coordinate 7,662,357, forward strand.
TTAACACACATTTGAATTTAGCGTAATTTAAAATTTACTTTATTGAAAGAATGACCAAAGAATGTATTATATTTTAATGCTTTTAATACTTCTTGAAAGATAGCACCAGCTTATTACATTTTCTGAACAATGTTATTACCGCCCTTTGTTATAAGGGACTGAAAAATCTCAATCAAGTTTCATTGTGCTTTGGACTTTACCGTGCCTTTTTTCTAAAAACTACTGTATTATCTTAAATAATATTTTAAGTCTTATAAAACCTCCCACGTCTTTTATGATGTAACCCATTAAAATTTAAATTTAAGAAACTAATTAAAGGCTGAAATAAGCCAACTGTTTACAGCATTATGCATGGCATAGCTACAGCAAGACTCCTCCTAGCCTAGCGTTATCCCGGTTAAGTTACCAGGGTCCGCTTAGATTGCAGAGGATATTGTCAAGTTTCAGAAGTTTCTTATCAAAAAACAATTAAGAAGAGTGCGGAAAATTTACAGGGACGGGGACAGGATGTAGTCAATAGTAAGTAACCCAACGTTCGGACAGAACCACGTCTGCTACCTAAGCAACAACACCAGACTATCCTAAAATCTTAAATAACATTTGTAACCTTAAAATACCTCCCACACGTCTTTCTACTTTTAACTCAATAAAACTGTTGAGTTCTGCTGGCCTTCTGGTCGTGCAGATGTCCATGGGCGTCGGTAAGCACTTCGGAGCCTGCTGCCTGCTCGTCTGCCCCCTTGTAACATAAAAAAAAAAAAAAAAAAAAACTATTTAAGAAAGTATTGGAAGACTAAAACAGTCAAGCTATTTAGAATATTATGCAGGACATAGGTATAAAAAGACATTATCAAAAATAAAATACAAAAGCATTAATAGTACACTAATTAACAGGGATTTTTATGGGGACATATGGGGGCAGGCAGTGCCTCCCGGGTATTTAAAAAAAATTGCGAAAATTTTCTATAAAAACTACAAAATAATCAAAATTAAATGTAAGCGTAGTACCCTATCCACGTATTTTTAAACACTATTTACACAGTTAACACAATACAAAAAGTTATAGAGTTACAAGAAGTGATAAAAAGAGCCTGTTTATCTAACACCAAAGAATTATTGATGCGGCATACACAATAGGCATGACTGAATGAATGGACCCGCCATGATAGCTAAAACACCCAGCAGAGAGTATGACGTTACCGTATATTACAAGTGCGTTCCAATAAACTATGTTTAACAAGATTGATCATGTTTCTCTATAATTCAGCAAAACAGACGAAGACGCAGGAATCGCTAGTGTAAGTGTCAAACTTTGTACAACATATTTAATTAGTTTCGTGGACAATATTGTCGACCCTTGTTGGTTCATAAATTAACTGAAGAGATCACAAGTTGTCTCAAGTGTGGTTTGAACGACACCAAAACAGAAAACTTGATCCAATACAAAGGAAGGGTCAAGTCCAACAGCTAATAAAAGAAAATTTATCCTTACAAAAAGTGTCATTTAAATAAAATCTAAATATTTACGTTTTTAATGCATAAGAAAAGCTTTTGTATATAACCAAAAATGATATTTTTACGCTTTCAATATCCTCAAAATTTCTATGTCCAAATATCTATGCAATTTTCTAAAAATCTCATGCCACGAACATGTTTTTACAATTATTTCTTAAAGACCAGAAACGCATCAGCTACCTTTGAGCTACTTATTAAATAGGCAGATAAGTTGTAAGTACTGACGAAATAACAACAATGTGGACTAAAACAAAACGATCATTTAAACATCATGCGCAAACAATGAAATATTATTTAAATGCATCTTTGTATTAGTGATGAATACATAACGGCACAAATACACAGCAACTAAATTAAGTTTAATCATTTAAAGGCCCAAAACTTATGTACGATGTCATTAGGCAGTATCTCTAACATTAATTTAATCTGTCGTTGGATACGTGAAGGCTGTAAGGAAGAACAATTATTCTAATATAAAGGAACGAGCAACGAGGCGAGGGTCAAGTTTACAGCTAAGAGGCTTACTGGGTAAATAATAAAGGTGGACAATATGGTTACAGTTAAACCCGTCCTATCTGGGCTAACCTTTGAAATAACAAAAATTATTGCGTATAGCAGGTACGGTTGATGTGTGAATTACTGCGTATTTGTAGGTCCTTGCTTTTAGTTGCTTCAATTTTAACGAAATAATTATTGATGACAGGATCCACAAGTTGAATATATTTATATGTTCAACTTGAAGCGAAACTTTACGTACCATTTTACGAAAATTAAGCGAGTGAAGGAAAATAAAATTTGGTACAATTATATTGTAGTTTATGTAGAGGAAGGTGTCTACTTCCTAGCGTTATCCCGGCTAAGTACCAGAGTCCGCTTAGATTGCAGAGGATTTGGCTGTGAGGCGAGTTAACATGACCGATTGCCATCTGACGTCATCCTCGGAAACCCCACGATCTCTACAACTTTAAGACTAAAGATCGGAAGAGCAGTATCAGATACGAAACCCTTCTATATAAGCGTGTCTTGACACGCTCTTGGCCATTTTATTTATGAAAAAGAAAAGAATACTGAACATATTATCAAAAAATTTCTCATTTCCCCTCGAAATAAGCGTTTCCTTGGTTCGGCAGTCGAATCTTTGAAGTCGGTCAAACTATACGGCCATAAATAGCTTCGATTGTCTTAACTTCGATGTTTAGATTTCCACTCTAATGTTTACTAGTCCGTTGTGAATGTCATATATATTGTTAAATATTTTTACGCATATTAAAGGATCAGCAGCATTAGCAGAACACTTTTTACGGAAAAGAAAAAACGCCGAAAATATTTTTGCTCATACTTCAAAAAAAATTCTTGTTTCCCCTTGAATAAACGTTCCTTGGTCCAACAATCGAATCCTTCAAGACCGATTGTCTGAATGTCGCTGTTTTTAATTCCATTAGTAATGTTTACTCACTTGTTAGAAATATCGTATGTACTCGTATTTTTCAGTACTTAAGGGTATTCGTTAAAAATTCAATAGCTTCGAATACCTTTACATATAAATAACACATCTTAATATATAAAAATCAAGTCTTAGTATGTATGTCACCAGCGAATTTCTTACCAAGTCAACCGACATTCATGAAAGTTGGCATTTATATGTAATTTGATCCAACTTGAGATATAGGATAGTTTATGTTATAATGAAGTTGTTCAAAAATATATATATTGGCCAAAAGCGTGCCAAAACACGCTTATCCGTATCGTTGATAAAAATTTAAAATGTGATACAACACCTGCTTACTATCTATAATATATAGATATAATATTATAATATATAGGTTTTTTTTCAAATGTTACAATAGGCAAACGAGCAGGCGGTTCGTCATCTAAGTGACTACCGACGCCCATGCGCATCTGCATGACCAGAAGGCTAGCAGAGGCGTTGCCGGCAAAGCCAGCCAGCGTCAATCCTAAACAATGACCATCGTTGCTCTATTGTAGAGTTTAGTAAACTTTTGGCATGCAAGGGCCAAGGAAACAAATTAGGAGTAAGCGGGCAACAGCGTTAAAAACTTAAAAAAAAAACTACGCAAAAAAAAGGTGTCTAACTATAAAGGTAGATATAATAAGCGATATAAAAGAATTCGGTACCTACATGTAATGTTTCATTTCCGTCCGCGATGGACTCCTAATATACTTAACCGATTTTAATCAAATTTGCACTCCGTGTACAGTGTGATCCAACTTGAAAGATAGGATAGCTTACATCTCAATTTATAGTCGCAAGAAAAATGATGCACGAAATATATGCACGTGTACAACGTGTACAACGCCTGCACCAAATTGAATTTTTTTTTTGCGTTCGTTATTGTAGGGCAAGGTTTGTATAATAAAAAAGGAACGACAAAGCGAAAACGTTTATTAGCATATTAGAATATTAGCAATACTTTTTAGGTATGTCTAATATTCCCTTTTTTCCCCTCCTACTAAGCTTAAATTAAAAGCTTGTATTAGGAGTGCACTGTGACATACTGTAGTTGTAAATAGACCCATAAGTGTAAAGTGTAGTTATAAGTGTATAGTGTCCTTAAACTATGTATGTCTTCGTTTCAAATATACCAGGTTGCCTTAACAAACTCCCCTGAGTACTTTCTGGAATATTTGTATTACCTGAATATTGTTATCTTTGGTATATCCCCACAAATATGTACAATAAAACTATTTTTTTTACAATGATTACGCGGAGAAGTCATGTCAAATCTTTAGTCTGAGCCTTATAAAGACTTACAACCACCAATAAAAAAGTACATGCGATCACTCATGACTATCGTAATGATGTCACCACGTTCCTTACATGGCTGTGTTAATATAAACATGGAGGTGGTACTTTGGTCGACAGTTTGCGCTTCGAGTTATATGAAACAATATGCTCCATTGTACCTACCGGCGGATTGCTCTAATCTCATTTTTCTCATTATCGCATTAAGGCGCGATGATCGAATGGCTGACTTCAAATTTATAAGAATTACTTAAATTGGTCCTTTGGATTCTTTTTTTATGTTACAAGGGGCGAACAAGCATGCAGCTGAATGCTTATTGACGCACATGGACATCTGCACGACGAGGAGGTAAGCAGATGCGTTGCCAGCCTTAGTGACGAGTTTAGGCTACCGGGAAGTCGCACAAACCGAACGAAACGTGACGACAAAGTGCTACATTGAAATGTTGAAAGCAAGTGATGTATTAAGTACAAATATATTAGCTATATACTAATATATGTACAGTAATATTAATGAAGACAGACAAATACAAAGAACATATATAAGAATAAATATATATACTAAAAATAAAATAGACTATTTTTTTTTAATTAAAAACTTTCATCTGTATTTTAAAAAATCAAAGACAGAGCCGGCAATCCAATACAAAATTTATAACAATCTTCAATTGTCGAGTGGGAACAATCAAAACAGCACTCGAGCCGGGACGTCACCCGGAGGGTCACTGAGGGTCCTCCAACTCAAAGGGTTGTTACAAACGAAAATTTTACAACTGTTGATTTGTAGAAAATTCCAATTGGCACTCCAGATAGTCTTGTTACGTGTAGCGATTTCGTAACAGCGATTTCTAATGTCACGTTATAAAAGTTTAGTACTAATGCCGAAGCCAGACGTAGCTTCATTTGAATGATCATTTCAATGATCAAGTGCGGCCGGGAATTTTGTGAAACTGCACAAAGTTTTGTAGAACTTCGTGTACAAACACTTTGAGCTATGTCTGGCTCTAGCATAACACATAGGGTACGTGTGTCGGAAACTTAAATTTTTAACTCACTAAATTCGGCGATTTCTTGGTTGATTCTGCTAAAAGCAGGCATACGAGCCTACGTATTTTTAATAAGTGTCAAACTGCCAAAATAATCATTTTGTCCGTACCTAAGCCGAGATTCGTTAATCTGCGCACCAGTTCCTGATATTAGCGCGTTCAAGCAAGCAAACTAACTCTTCAGCTTTATATATTAGTAATAGATAAACAAGATGTCCATGGGCGCCGGCAGGCACTTCGGTGCCTGCTGCCTGCTCGTCTGCCCCCTTGTAACATAAAAAAAAAACGTCAAGTAATGGTATTGTTGTCGCGTTTCGTTCAGTTTGTGAGACTTACCGGTTGCCTAAACTTATTATTAAAGGTCAGCAGCGCATCTGCTAGTCTCTTGGTCGAGCAGATGTCCATGGGCGTAGGTAATCACTTAGGCGAACCGCCTGCTCGTTTGCCCCTTGTAACATAAAAAAAAATAGATAACCAACCAATTATTTAGGTATTACCTTCAGTACCGCGACACATTCTGTCACTAGTTAATACCCGCAATAAAATCGCCATAAAAACGTCAAATGAAATGCAAATTTATTCTACGTCATAATTATGTCACGGGATCGTTATTTTTACGACTTATAATAATAATTAAGGGTCCTTTTACGATCGATTGTTAGTAAAAGATGCTTTAAACGCCATTACGGCGTTTAATGGTGTAATAATTTATGAAAATCAATCGTATTGTGGCCGTTTTTAAGGTGTTTCAGGATGCCAAATTTAAATTTGGTCGTAAAAAGTCAGATTTTAAACGAGATAGGGGCACTCGCAGTAGCTGACACGGTAGAAATACCCTTGTAATTTTTTATTACCCACTTGGCTGAATATACAGGTGGTATTGACCGTTCCTTTTTTTTCTGACCGTGTAATGCTGTTGGTCAAGGGGACCTTCACAGCGCCAACGGGCGGGTCGCTTGGGGCGAGCCGTTACAAGAGGCAAAAAAAGCAAAAAGTGATTACCGGCGCCCATGGACATCTACATAGCCTAGGTAGCAGAGCCGTTGCCGGTCTTTAATGAGTTTAGTCTTCCGGGAAGTCTCACAAACCGAACGAAACGCGACAACAATACCATCACTTAACGTGACAGCATTGCCGCCTCTTCACGCCGATCTTATATGAGAAAGAGGCACTGGTACCCTGAAGTGCCGGCCCAATTCGGCTGCAGGCTGACAGAAAATAAGTAACACTCAATTGTCACTTCCTATCAGTTGCAGTGTTGTGACAATTATATAGCGGAAGCTGTGGATACTTGAACGCCATCTATTCGAACTGTTAATTGATTCGGAAATGTTAACTTAATGAGTTGGCGCGTTCTTTAAATAATATTAATAACAGTTTATTCCAATTTCTTAATATCAAAGCATATATAAAGGTTGGAACCTTCTGTTAAGTATGAAAATACTTGTGTCAGAAGGTCTCGCTCTTCTATAACGTGTAATGGCGAGTACAGTTTCTTTTATTGCAAATTAATGTAATTATAATAATTGGTGTGTGCGTGTTTGTGTGTGCGTGCGTCCGTGCGTATGTGTGTGTGTGTGTGTGTGTGTATTGTATATCTGATTTTTTTTTAAAGAATATTAGGAATACTTTTAAGTATGTCCAATATTCCCTTTTCCCCTCCTACTAAGCTGAAATTAAAAGCTTGTATTAGGAGTGGGTGCGACAATACCCCAACGGCGGTGGGCGAAACACGGAGGAGGTCGGATATCAAATATAAACCAGTGCTAGAATGGTTCACCCATCTATCACCCGGTCGCAGCCGGAGCAACTTAACTTAGCGATCAACTCAAATGCCGACCACTGATTAGGCCACGACCTCCTCGTCACTACAGGCCATGTGTAAAATGGACCAGAGGAAGTAATAAACGGAAGGTCCCCCATTTGAAAAAGTCGTCCTTGGAGTCTTATTGTGAACGTTTTTAATTCATATGTCCGGTTTACGCGCCTTCTCCGTACTGTGAGGAAATTTCGCTGGAAAATTAACGCCGCCGTTTTTATACGTTTTCTTCTTTGCACTCTTTATTTCTTTCACTCTCCACACGCTTGCGACGCACTTGGCGTTTATTTAGCGCCCATTGTTTAAGCTATAATGCGAACTTTTGATGGGTCTTATTATGTTGCTGAAAGAATTTATACTCCTATTGTAGATAAATTAATTAAATAACGCCTAAGATGGTACGACCACGAATGAAGATAACCAGAGGGCCTAGCACGAACATTCTGGATAGTTTTACTTACTTTTACTTTCGAAGCCGAACGTTAAATATAATAGATCAAAAATCTTATGAAAATTATATATATACTCTACGAGGTTATCCTCGAAGAGTATTACGTGATGGTACGGGACCCTTAGTGTGCGATTTTCACTCGCACTTGCCCGCTTTTTAATAAAATGTGTCCGGTTCACGCGCCTTCGTTATGTGCGGAAATCTCGCTGGAAAAATGTATTAAATAATGCATATTTTATAAAAATATTAGCATTCGCTCACCATCCTCTATATAAATGTATAATTGTGCCAGATTTCGTATTCCTCGGTCCGGGCAATTTTCGTAATATGGTACAGAAAGTTTTCGTTTCACGCATTAATGTATAGAGATGTAATTACTTCGCAGCGTAGTTGATTATTCTGGGTCCTTGCATTTAATACGTACTAACTAAAGTAATATACATTTGTTTAAATAATAAGAAAATTCGCCACACACCGCTGTTCCCTGCAGATTCTTGTACGGAGCGGCTGCATCTCCTCACGTCGTGTATCTAAGCAGCTAACGCTACGAATGCTTCAAACATGTAGAGTTTTTACCATGGGGCTGAATGGTCCACATTCGTCAAAAGCCCCTAAGTATAAGCAGAGATTTAAAAAAAACCTTTAGAGTGAAGTAAGGTACGAAAATCATCTAATTCCACGGGCAGTTTAGCCTGTGGTGAAAATTGATTAAGAATAAAAAAAACACTTGATTATCACTTAGTTAAAAATTATTTTGTATATTATATTATAATAGATGCGCCCGCGAGTTCGTCCGCGCTTAAATTAGGTAAAATAAAATACATTCAATTTTAGCGTGATTATATATTGCCTTCCGCGATAAATAGGCTATCTAACACTGAAAGAATATTTCAATTCGGATGACTAGTTCCTGAGATTAGCGAGTTCAAGCTAACAAACAAATAAACAAACTCTTCAGTTTTAGTATGGATACTCGAGGTGGGAATCGAACCCACGACCCCCGGAGCAGAAGGCAGGGTCACTGCCCACTGCGACAACGGGCCAGCCAAAATAAAAAATAGATAAAAAATATATACGTGTCTAGTATCTAAATATATATAAAAGCGAGAGATCACGTAACACGAAATCTCGTAAACCGCGAGACGTACAATGATGAAATTTTTCAAGGACATACTATATACTTAGTAGACATCCGCTAAGACAAGAACGCAGTGGAAATCGCGGGAAACAACTAGTATATTAATACGTAAAGGAAAATTTTCGGTATCATTTTACGAAAATTGCGCAGACAGAGGAGTATCAAATTTGGCACAGTTAAAGTTTATACCATGGTATAATTATTAGGAAGTGGATGCACTTGTCGAACAGCAGAAGTACATGGCGCGCTCATGAAGAGGCCTTAGTCCAGCAGTGGGCTGAGCTAGGCTTGATGATGGCAATTATTTTATTAAATAGGTATTTTTAATACAACAAGGGTTTGCCCCTTTAGAAAATTCACTCAGAGGACTGTCAATAGACAACAGCCCTACCAGAAGGCTCACAGATGCTTTTGAGAAATAAGTAAGCCCATATCTTGCACCTCTATCCGTTCCTTATACAAGAGACAAAGAAACAAATTGCACTTACAAACGCATCACGAACATAGTCCTGCCAATGGATTAACGTCTAACGCGCGGTAAAAGAATAGAAGACGGTATTGTTAAACCGCACTACGGCATGACTTTCTAAATGGGCAGACGAGCAGGCAGTAGGCACCGAAGTGCCTACCGTCGCCCATGGACATCTGCACGACCAGAAGGCCTGTAGAAAATCTCCACCATCTCTTCAATATCACTCAGTGTCATTAATCGGGTCCCACTGTTTTACGTGCCTTCCGAAGCACGTAGGAGGTCGGATAATTGAAAACCAGTGTTAGAATGGGTGACCCATCTAACCTGGCCTCGTTAAGAACTATTCAGCCAAGTAATCGACTCAAAAGCTTATTACTTATACTATACTACTTAAACTTATTTTTACCTCCTCGGCTTAACACTGTTATTAAGTGATAATTAAACTTGAATGGTGAAGAATCATGAAAATATGACATGTTTCGGATATACGTACCTAGGTATAAGCTTACATTACTAATTATTGATGAAAATATATAAATCCTTTTACACGTGACAGAAAAGTTTATTTGATGTAAACAAATATTAGCTGATACTTTTAATTATATATACAAGCATGTATGTAACAGGTTTTTTTTAATTGTTGTTCAAACACGAGAAAGAAATAAAAGATATGTTTTTATAAATTGAGAAAAGAAATTAGATATTACATATTAAAGGACAAAGACACAAAAAAATGATATAACAAATAGTCTTTATGCGGGGGCCAGATATAGCTTCATTTGAATGATCATTTCATTGATTATGTAGTGTGGTCGAGGACTTTGTGTAACTATACAAATTTTTGTAGTACTTTGTGGACTTCAAGGACAAAAATGTACATTGATATAAACACATCTCGCAAGCTTAATCGTAAACTGACCTAACCCAAAAAGCTGATTTTTGGGAAATCGCAAAAGAGTTTTTTCATTTACGACTTATTCTGCTTATTCTATATTCTCAAATTCCATGAGAACGACATTATAGTAACAAAAAAATGGTTTTTAATTATAGTTAATGAAGTGATGAATGATATGGAAATGTAAGTTTATTATTTGTGTGTCTGTTTGATAAAAAAATATTTTTAGTTAAAAATACAAAATTAGCTTTATCTCGGTGTTGGATGGAGGTATCGAAATAATTCTTAGATTGGCTGATAGAGGACATTGAAACGATGCTGACTGTATCATTAACTCACTTTAGACCTCAAACACAATCGGTCAGTTTACGATTAAGCAAAAGTTATGTACTCGAATGAATAAATATACGTTTTTGGCTTAAGGTAAAACTTAATTGACATATTTTCAATAGTCCAGTAGTCTTTTTTTTTACAATTTAATTTATTCGTTTTTATAATAGATCATGATTAATAGTGGTGAAAGCTTAATGTATTCATATTTTGGCTTGGATAGTAATTTGCCTAGACATTTCGATACCTACTACGTAAATCGTTGTAACCCCTAATTCTGAGCTTCACAGTAGAGCGTTGCTAACATGTAAACTGAAATAAAATCGTAATTATATAACACATTTGTGTATACAATTACACATCCAATAATGACGATTACATTATGGTATACTAGAGTATTAAAAAGTGAATATTATATTACAATTTAGTTGTTTGTAACGTTGTACTGGAACAGCTGGGAATTTGGAGTTACAACAATTTACGCGGGAGGTATCGATATGGTGGTAATGTTATCATCCAATTTGGCGTCGATCTTAATCGGATGAGATAAGTAGTGATGTTAGCAAAGCGTCATAAAATAAGTTATTAGTGTGTACGCAGAGAGTGCGTTAAACGCACGCATTTTATCAGCGTATGAATTGTAGGAAAAGTATGAAAACTCCAAACAAAGCTGATGGAGATGAATAAAGAAGAGAATCAAGTAAAGTACCTTTTTATAAGGTAGCGATGTGATCGGACTGTTAAATTCGTCCTATATGTTGTTGATTTTAAAGATTGGTCATTATACCTTTTAGGTAAATAAGATGGCATGGTAAATAAGCTTACGACCTGTCTAATGGCAAACAGCTACTAAAACCTATAGGCGCTTTCAAATTATCAAAAAAAATAAAAAAAAAAAACACTTGGCAGACCCTATCCCCCTTAGCCTGAGAGCCTCTGTAACAACTCCGGGAAGGTGTGTTCGTTCGTTCGTTCGTTCGTTGTTTAGTGAATAGCAGAACCGTTAAACATCATCGGCCCGGGCCCTTGTGGCTATTATAAACCTGTGCATTATATAGAATGTCCAAAATAAACTCTACCAGAAAAAATATGTTATTGGCAACTTGGATTTTTTTTGTGTTTTCTGGTTCTTCTATACTCATGTTTTATGGTTCTTCTATACATAAATTAGTAATGTTAGCAATTTTAACCTGCCTAACACTAACTTTCCGGAATTGTTTAATCCACCTATCAAAGTCCTTTGGCTAAAAATACGTTTGTTCTCTGAGATAGGTTTGAATGAAGCACAACGTCTGGTGCTGGTTATGTTTAGAATTGGGTGCTTGACAGGAGAAATATGAACTAAAACAAATAGCAATATCAAAAGTGAGATATATACCTTAGAATTTTGAAGTTATAAGATATTATATAGTATTTTCGCTAAGCAACTATCTATTCCTTAAACCACGATAAAATTAGGACTAGTTCTTCAATTCGTATACATTTAGACTATGGACAGAAATGTTGTTAATCTATTTAAGATAGATTACGATTTAAGAATTAATACAATAGTGGAATTTTAAGCGTAACATAACGGTTCCTTATATAAAGAGAAAGTAATTAGCTACTTATTGGATTTTAAGATAACCTTATTCGATGTTGTGATACAAAGTAGATAGTGTAGATAGATAAGGGCTTCTTACGGCGAATAGTTGAAGATTGACACGTTATGACAGACGAGGATATAATAGAAATGTTTAAGAAGTAACTTCCAAAGAATACTATGAATATATTCGGTTCGCCTATTATTCTTGTTTCACCTTCAACAATGATAAAAAGATTTGTATTAGGGCTGAGTGCGTCGATTACAAGCCGGCATAGTTCAAAGAATTTGTATTATTTGCATTTTTAATTCGTAATATATATCATAAATAAATTAAAGCCGCTACACACGTATCGATAAATCGTTGCGATTTAACTAAGCAATTAAATCGAACTTTATGGTAAGTCCCGTGAAGAACTGCCGAAATGAGCGATCATCATCGAAATATTAATATAATAAAAACTGCACAGTTCAATCGCAACAATTTATCGATACGTCTATAGCGGACTTTAGTCGAGACTCAAGATTCGTTTTTAACTATGTATATTTAAAGCATCGATATGACATTTAACATAATACATAAATAAACATAATAATATAAACATACTAGTCATTAAAATTATTACTATGGTTTTGAAATTCAGTAGTTTTATTTTCTGTTAAATATTAATTATATTGAATTTTGTAAGATTTGTATGTATTATGTACGGTACATTATGGGTATGATAATATATATTTATATTTAAGATTTTAGAATTGCCCCAACCTAGTGATATTTGTTATTTATAAATTTTATACCGATATTTCTATATGTTATACAACTAAATGTGATACACATTTGACGGTCGGTGATCCAAGAAACGTTTTTCAAGACGGTACATGAGGGCCTAGCGCGAACATTCTCGATTGTTTTACTTACTTTTACGTTCGAAACGAAAAGTCTAATGAAGGTTCGTGCTTCCATTTTACATGGCTGTAACGTTGAGGATTCAATATTCGTGCGAGTTCCGATTTCATTCGTGCTAGCAATATTTAGCAACTAAGTTGTGTAAAACGGTAACATTGATGTTTCATTTGAAGATCGGTTTTGAACGGAAACGTAAGTAGAACTATCGAGAATGTTCGTACTAGGCCCTCAGATCATAGACACAGTCTATGATATGCGTCTCTTTACCTAAGTGTTCTGAACTACAAGTATGCTACAGAAAACCTGTAGCAGTAGGCATAGCAAGAACATTATCATTCGAAGTAAGTCGACGAGATGACTTAGGATGCAAATGTTCGTGCTGGGCCCATCGGAAGCAAGTTTAATAGTGTCACACTTTTAAACAATGCTAATGCAACCTGCGTGACCCGAAAGAAGGGTCCACTGTGGGACTAGCACGAACATTTACATCCTAAGTAAAGGCGATTCGTCGACATACGATGAAAATGTTCGTGCTATGCCCAGTTAGAAAAAGAGTACCCAGTGATCAGATAAAAAAAACATATTATGTAGGTGTATATTATGTCCACATTAGATTTCACTTTTTAATCAAACCGAATTATAAAAGAGATGTTATCTAAAAAAACATACTCGTGAATCAAACGCAATTATACCTTTAATTTGGTCAAGAGTATTGTTACTTCTGGTGAATCAATGACCATGTTGATACTGCACTATCTCTACTACAACTTATACTACGCTTTATATTGACTGATATTACATAACAAGATTAATACGTCAATATTTCCATTAAAGAATTTATAGTGAAAAGAATTCCGACATACTTGTATGAAATCTTCTATTAACTATTCAGATATTATGCAAATGATTTATTACACAAATTATGAGTATCTGCTTCGATGTATAAAGAGATGTTAGTTAATAAACCTAAATTCGTCTTATAAATGAATTTCACGTCTCATTGGCGGTAGGTGAGCGTGCCTGCATCACTCGCGCGAGTGCTAGATCAGTTGACGTTTGTGTTGTAATTGGTTGATATTTACTGATTGCATGGCACTTACTTGTACGATATGCGAACTTTCCCCCTCTAATCTAATACTCAAGATGTTTGCCGGCAACTTTATACACTTTCGGAATATAAAAGAAGTGATTTTACTGGAGCAACCATCCAAAAATAATTTTAATTTCTTCTGTATTGGTATTCGATTTAGAATCACTTTACCTATGGATGTCCTATAAAGCGAATAGGTGATATACATGCGTAGCGGCACCTAAGTAGCATTAAGATATTACTCCTGTCACCGTCACAATGTAGTCTTGTGACAAAATTCTTTTCAAAACTCGATATCATGATGTCCATCCTACATTGTGGAAAAAATCCCAACATTCATAATAGACGCTTTTTGTATTATAACTGTATGTAGATGTACCAACTTGATGTGACACTTGGAAATAAACTACGTAAAACTGATACAAATAAGTGCCTTGTATACTCATGTGTACACGGTTATGGGCGAAAGAGAAATTTCTGTAATAGCTTATGTCGACAATGCTTGTTTACAATAAGGAATTCCCCATCGCTCCTGCAATTAAAGCCACTGTTCCCCACCATCACTAGACGTGACAGCATTGCCGCCACTTCACGCCGATCTCATGTGAGAAAGAGATACTGGTACCCGGACGTGCCGGCCCAATTCGGCTAAAAGCGTGGCGCTTCCTCTAATTAGAAAAACGAGAAAATTTCCTCCAAGGGAAAGGGATGGAGTAAAAGGATATAAAGGTAGATGGGCTGCAGAGTAACGATGCTGGTATCCGGACGCGCCGACCCAATTCGGCTGAAGACCAAAAGGACTGCAAGAGTGGCGCTACCTGTAATGACGTTCTCGTCTGCCACACAATGTCAAATTTTAGTAAAACCCTTCCATACCATCTCTCTTTAAAGATAATAAAAAAATTGTACATTTCAAATCGTTTGCCCAAATTAAAATAATAAAGGTAGTTAAAATCTTAAGTGTTTAAGCGGCGTTCAGTTTCAGTTAATATTTTAATGGGGTCCAAATTGCGATGTCATTATTTTAATACCTTAATTGTAGAAAATTGTATTGTTGTAAGTCGGTCTTTGGTTAACACCTTAAATGTCGGTTCTGATTGCCGTCGCCATTTTGTTACTAAACAGACCTAATACTGAAGGTCTGATAAGTTCGAACTCAAATTTTCATATTACTGGCTGTACACTGCGAATTCGTCCGCGTGGGCCACCCTTATCACTTAGGTGTATAAAAAATACCTAGTAGCCGATTCTCAGACCTACTGAATAAGCATATAAAATTTCATAAAAATCGGTCAAGCCGTTTCGGAGGAGTACATATGTGTGTATAGTGTAAAAAATTTCACTCTGCCATGTTACTTGTTTAAGAAACTATTTTAATAAGTTACCATTATGTATGCTTGTGTAGCGTGTACAGAGAAACTAAACTGCCAAATATGTTGAAAATTCCAAAAAAAAAAAAAATTGATGTGAATTTTTGAAACGATCATATAAAAGTTATTAATATTGTGGTGGAACAATGCAAATTTATACGTTAAATAGATACATCTGTTCAATTTTTAATATTTCATCCATTCGTTTTTCAATAAATACATCGCATCATTCTCTAAATTTTTTAACCCAAAAAATATTACAGCTGCCCAATTTCTTTTTTGGGGACAAAATACATAAATTTCTTTAAAACTCTCATGGCTATACTAATAATAACGTTTGAGGTGTCGGAATATAAAAAATGTCTAATTCCGGACACCTGTGAAGCAAACCATTAAGCAAGCACAATCCCGGAGTTAGAAAGGCCTAATCTATAAAGGCCTATCCTAATAAATCAATTAATAGATTAGTGGTGACACCGAAGCTTAAAAAATGGCTCAAGAAGAATTATTCAAGACCGGAAGAAAATTACGGGAATTTTGGACTCGCCCCGACGTCTGGTTTGCTCAACGAGGAGCTCAAAATTTATGGTTTCATTCAAACATTTCTTCAGACAGTACAAAATTTTATTACATAATATCTTAAATCAGCAGTAGATATAAATCAAAAAGAGGTATACGTCCCCACAGATTTATCTGTTCGCAGTTGTAGATTTCCCGCCTCGAGTCTGGGAGTATTATCTATATGTATGTATTTATATATTTACAAAAAAAAATTGTGTATAACAGGCGTCTGTTACCTATAACACAGACATGCTACGTCTGGCTCCGGCATAACAGTGGGTCTGCTCCGTTATATTAACGAGATAAATCGCGCCCTACCACTCCACTTATGTTTAAACATTCAAGTAATAAGTAACTTCGATGAGGGTTCAAACTCCTATAGATTTATATCTCTCAGGGGATCTCGTTTAACTTCTGCGTGAAACTAACAAAATCTATCGCCATTCAACCCGGCGGGTAATTCAAAGTTAAATATGGACAAAACACACAAAGCAATATTTTGAACCGTATAGTCAAAGTCAAAGTCAAGGCAAAGTCAAAGTCAAAGTCAAAGTAAAGGTCAAGGCAAAGTCAAAGTCGAAGTCGAGGTCAAAGTAAAGGCCAAGGCAAAGTCAAAGTCGAAGTCGAGGTCAAAGTCAAAGTCAAAGTCAAAGTCAAAGTCAAAATCGTTTATTCATATAGACCCTTTTTTAAGCACTTATAAAAATATATATCGATACCCTCTAAGTAAGTTGTTGTAACCCCAAATTCCCAGTTTTACAGTAGAGCGTTACAAATAACTAAATTGTAATATAACAGTCATTTTTTAATATATTATTGTTTACAATAATGTATTCGTCATTGTGAAATATACGTGTCCTGTCGAACCGAACGAAAAACCAAAACCTAGGGTGAAAAACTAGGTGTCGGTACGTGGGGAAAAAGGCGCGCTCTATGTTAACCCATAATCACCTCGCCAGGTAAAAATACCCCATTAGGCCGGCTTTCATTTCGCAGAACAAATCGAATGGGTTTTGGAATTATCAGTTGAAATTCGTCCGCACATTAAAACAAAATTAGATTAGCTGCGAGCAAATCTCGATATCTACCGTGTAAGGTTTATGACTTCATTTACAGATTAAAAACGCCTGCAGCAAAATCCGATAAAGCAAATTTTTTAACTGTTACCTGTGGCTTTTTAATTTTTTTTTTTATATATTACAAGGAGCAAACGAGCAAGCAGTATAACTAAGTGACTATCGACGCCCATGGACATCTGCACGACCAGGAGACTAGCAGATGCGTTGAGAAATGAGTATGCCGTTTTCTTGAAGGTCCCTAAGTCGTACGTTCATTATCTTGGTACATCTTCCTCTTTCCTGGATCAATCTTTTCCACAAAATCCCCGCAAAGGTATCCAAATCATCGCGCCACCTCGGCTGGCTGAATCGCAGGCGGCCACGGGTGAGCATCCAGAAATACACGACTGGTGTTTGAAGTTATTTAACAAAATTGACCCCTTTATCGCAATTTATCTTTTTTTTAAATGGAATTATTGTTTTTTTTAGAAAGAACGACCAATTACCTTCTTCCGCGCCTTATTAATGAACTACCCTGCACTTTAAAAGATAAGATAACAAGTAAAAATATTAAAAGTATATTAAAAACATATCTTATCATCAAATTTGTTGTTTAATTGAAGTAGCTTCTATTGGCTTATAGATTATACATATATGTAGGAAGTCATTGAAATTCAAATTAAACTTGCTTCTATTTGATTTTCTATATATAATACGTGAAGGGAAAACTTTAGGTACCATTTCACGAAAATTTCGCGGACGGAGGAGTATGAAATTCGGCACAATTGTAGTTCATATAGAGGAAGGTGTGCGAAAGCTAATATTTTTTATAATATCAGCTTTCACGCACCTTCCTCTATATTATTATATTAGCTTTATCATATTTTTTTAATATTAAAATAAAACCACACGCACACCAATTCCAAACGATTTACACCATTTACACACACATGTATTGGCAACCATATGTTATATTAATTGTTAAATGTTATTTTTCTTTGAATAGAATATCGTTGAAATCGTTGTACTAATACACTCACACAAAAAGGTTTGTGGGCGAATTTCGACCAGCCGGCGATCTCTAGTTTTAATTATAAGCTATAGACCGCCACTTGGGTTTACACGACGAATTTATAGAATAAAAACTTCGTCGTCTTTCTTAGGGTTCCGTAGTGCTACAAGGAACTCTTATGATTTCGCTCTGCCCGTCCATCCATCCGTCTGTCTCCCCGTAAGGTGCCCCCTCACCCCAGCATTTCCAAACTATTAGACATAGAGACTAGAAATTTTCCATGTCGATAGAACATGCTAAAAACTCATTGGGAAAATTATTCTGTACGAAATCAGACCACAACTAATTGTATTAAGCCTAATCATATTTGCCAGGGATCCGATCCCTATTCAAAATGTAGCAAGTATAACGGAATACACCACATCATGACAAAAAAAATCAGGCATTTTCGAAATAATATAAAAAAAAATATGGCCAAGAGTGTGTCAAGACACCCTTATATATAAAGGATCTGATGTGCGATAAACGTATTTGTTAAATAACTTCAAAAGTTGTGGTCCGATGTCGTTTAAAATAATTAAAATAATTAAAATAATTAAAATAATTTCCTAATTAGCTTTTAACATGTTCTATCAACATGGAAAATTTCAAGTCCCTTCGTCTTATAGGTTAGTAGTAATGGTAGGGAGGGGGGGACCAGCTTACGAGCAGACAGACGGACGGACAGAGCGAAACTATAAGGGTTCCTTGTAGTACTACGGAACCCTAAAACGAATACAATATTTGGACACATTTAAGCTAAATAAATACAATTTCCTTTTTAAAAACTTTAATGTTATCCCCAAGGTTTGTACAAAATAATTTCTATGTTTAAAATTTACCAAGCGTACCGCTCTCTTCTTCTTTCAGTACGGAGGGTCGTTTTCGGTCATTAAGGTAGTGTGAGTTTGTATTTCAAAAATTGATGAAATTCATCTGCTGGTATTAGTCCCAATAATTCTCTATAACACGCGTGATATGGTTAACAAAAAACCTTGAAATCGTGAGGTGAAATTAAGTTTTTGACTGGAATGTATGTGGGTGGTGAAGGTTTAGGTATATCAAAGACACGCTTATTAGTGAACAAATTTGAGAGGTAGCTGTTTTATGCGCCTACCGCACGACACAAGAGCCTAGAGGGCCTTCCGGAACGGCGCGATATGGTATGAATGTAGCAATGAATTGACCAATAAAAACCTTTAAAATTCTTCTTCATTCTAATGTGGCGCCCCCATTATTTGCGGATTTCGACGGACACTTTAAAGTTTAATACGTTGACATGGTCCTCCTTATATTCTAATCTCCATACTTAAGTTTTGGCTATTATATCAGATCATAAATATTTATATGTTCTGAGGGTATTATTGTCGACGCATATAACAACTTTATCACTTGTTGTAGATGATCAAATACAAGGGCAAATATATATTTTTTAAAGCTTAAATTAAAATTTTGTGCTAAAAGTATGTGCGACAATACTTCAGCGGTGTCAAAGTTTGAACCAAGTACCTTGCGAAATTTAGTCCATCCATTCTAATGTTGAGCTATTGAGGCGTTACCAGGTTAGGAAAATAAGGTAAGTAAGACTTTATAATCAGAGGACGGCTTATTAGTCGATTTAAAGTTTAATATCTTTAACTATGCTTCAATAGTGGCGTGAGTTGTAGGGGTCGTCACTAACGACGGTGCAGGTGATGGTGGCTTGTACGAGAATCTGTCAAACTCTATTTCAACGAAATCTTCAGTTCGATTATTGACTTAGAAAATAAACATAAGCCTTTAATAATATAATTTCATTTAATATAAAATAAATACGTGCACTCTAGATAGAGGAGAGTGGTCTAAGAGTGGGGAGGCCTTTGCCCAGCAGTTGGACATTATAGGCAAATTAAAAAAAATATTTATAAAAAAAACTCTACGGCTGGATTAATTACAGCCGAATAGTAGAGATAAATAGAGCCTCAGTAGGTCATCGGTATAAGGTATGGACTGAAATCCGCAAGGTACCCGGTTCAAACCCCATCGCCTTTGGGGTATTGTCGTACCCACTCCTAATACAAGCTTTTAATTTAAGCTTAGTAGGAGGGGAAAAGGGAAAATTAGACATACCTAAAAAGTATCATCTAAGCATCTGTACTTTATCAAGTGTGACTGCGGTCAAGCGCTTGCCTATCTCCAATAAAAAAAAAAGTATTTCGAGTTGCGATGTCACATTTGTGAAATAATTAACCTTTGATATCGGGCAATGAAAATTTAGAAACATTCGGCACTAAAAGTTAACATTAACTGCCATTAAACATGCTTTCGCAGTTAAGATAAAACAACAGAGAATTATGAATACCACGAAAGATTTCAAAGATCATATTGTTTAAACATTAGCGTCACTGAACATTGTTTTCGATTCCTCGGCCTAGTTTTATCTCAAAAATGAGTTATAAAATTTATCAGTTTAATCTTCTGTCTGGCGTTATTCCGGTCTAGTACCAAGGTCTGGTTGTACACCTACTACTAATTTTTTTTTTTAAATCAGGAACATTGTCTGAAGTGATGTTTAGGGACTTAAAAGCATTCAATTTTTATTTTAAGAGGTTCTTTTACAAACGGCGTGTAATATTATATGTGATATAAACTAACTGAAGTAACCACTCTCAAGGCTCCAGGGTTTCGCCAGAGCTTTAGGCGCGTGTTGAACGATTTGTTTATTTTACGAGTATATACAGAACGTTTACACGCTCGGCGGAAACCGAGCGTTACGTGAACCTCATTCATTCTTTAATAGAGTGTCCATGCGTTTTCGAAATGTATGATAGGGTCATTATCATTGAGTTTTAACCTTGAACTATGTTTATTACCCATGGATTATAGAAACCATTCCTTTTTTTAGTTTTCTCTGTTATAATTGTATTATTGTATGCATGTGACGCACTCAATAAATTTACTTTTTATATGTATTACATATGAATATGGTTGAAGCGCCTGTCAGTGATGTTATGTGTATACTTTTCTATTTAACTAAAACCTAAAATCAAAATTACAATCATTACCCATAGCCGTGTCCTGACTAAACGACCAGCGTCGCAAGGCAGCCGCGGACGATTGCCGCGTAACGATTTTTGTATGGAGCAAGTGTATTTTCCTCGAGTGAGGCAATCCTGAATGACCGAATAATAATAATGAAAAATTTTTGTCTCGCGGGGCAGCCTCGCGAGGCTGCTTGTTCAATCAGGCTACGGCTATTGGGTACTTATTGCACAATATTTGGCTGGGCCGTTGGCGCTGTGGGCAGTGAACCTGCCTTCTGCTCCGGGGGTCGTGGGTTCGATTCCCACCTCGAGTCCCAACGCACGGTTGTTACTTTGTAAATATGGCCGCGTGACCGTTAAGGTAGGAACTGTTCAACGTAACATAAGTGCTAAAGACAGTTTTGTAGCCGCGACTACACATCTCTGACGTTGCACAGCATTCGGTCATCAAATATACGACGACACGGCGTTTCCTAAAATTTCAAATTTTATATTACGGGCCATGGATAAATAAATCTGAAAAACCTGTCTTCTTCGTAGAGAAGAATTTATTTAATTTATTTCATTTAATTTTATATGTTGGGTAACATATAAAGTTAGGGCGTTTGTAAAAATATTTTTTACAAACTACTGTCTACAGAGGAATAAGCTGTATGACGTCATAAGTCAAAATATTTTGTGTCCTTTATTAACATACAACATAAAATAATTAAAAGAAAATGCTGTTTTCTCGACTATGTCGTCACACTTCTACTTCAATTATTAGTCTAAATCTCCACACCAAAATGTGACATTACGTGACAAGGGGCAGGGGAGGGGCGAAAGGCTATGTGACGTCACATGTCAAAATTAAAAAAAGGGAAAAGATTATTTTAAACTGCTGCTTTCTTTTAATTATTTATTATCAATACATGCCTAAAATTTTGAAATACGTAATGTCACAATAAGCGAGACAAGGATGAAGGGAGTTACAAAAACGTAAAATTCATCGCCTACCCGCCACTCTGCCAACGCATTATAATCTTTGGAAGGTACGAGTTTCTGTATTTCAGCTGCCGAAATTTTTTTACTTTAATATCACAAAGTGACATTAATCGGGTCCCACTGTTTTACCTGCCTTCCGAAACACGAAGGAGGTCGGATATCAAATATAAACCAGTGCTAGATTGGGTCACCCATCTACCACCCGGTCGCATCTAGAGCAACTTAACCTAGCGATTGACTCAAATTCCGACCACCGATTAGCCCACGACCTCCTCAAGAAATACAAAAGTACCGTTCCCGAAAACAATAAAGCGGCCAAAATGCAATACCTACATATATATGTATGTATATCATTGATATCTGTTAAATCTTTAGTTGTAAGATACGAAAGCCTCATTTGCGGTGAGATTGACACGGGTTCGACCTTAGTGAACTTAGACAAAGTATGTGGATCGTTGATTAGTTGCTCCTGCTATATTAGAAAAACAATGAATTCGCTAACAAAAAAGGTCTTCTACAAAGGGGCATAATCATTTGTCTGGGCTGGCAACGCATCTTTTAGTACTGCAGTTATCCACTCGACTACTGGTTGAATCTTACCCTTTGTCCCTCGTAATTAAAAAGAAGAAGATATGAGAGTGAATATGGAGACATGGATAGAGACAGAAGAAGAGTTGTCTATGGGTGTCGGTAGTTAATCTGGTGAACCGTTTACCCGTACGCCATTAACAGGAGAAAAATAAATATGGCGTTATTAACAAAGTAAGGTGATTTTAACGTTGGCACGAAAATAGTCCGGCTGACTTGGAGATAGGGGAAATCGTTGGAGTCACGGGAGGCGACTGTACGTGAATGGTCAGAGACATGGTAGAGTGGAAGAAACGAAGAGAGGCCTATGCCCACTTATGGGGTATTCGAAGCTGATGATAATGATTCAGGGATTGAGCCAGGTGCTTTATGTATCTCCAGCCCCTCTTTTTTCTAAATGTGTTATACGTATGTCATGTTAAAGCACTAATTAATACGCCACATTCATAAAATAATCAAGTAATTGCTGATAAAAATATAATTACTCTTTTACGAGCTCTAACTGCACTGAATATAGAATGATATTAATATTTTAAAAGCGACTAAGGTTAATAAACCTCTTTTACCTTTTTCACAGCTGGAAAAATAAAAGACAACAACTTTCGGTGCTTGACACTGATGTTTTTGGATGTCAAAGTCTTAGCGCGATTAAATATTAAGTCGCCGAGAGGTACAAAGTAGGCAAGGTTGTTCAAACAACTCTTACCTGTAGAGGCCATCTTAAAAGCAGACTAGATGAAAAGTGAAAAAATATTTACTTAGTTATTAGCATAGTACGTGATTTTGACGTACAGTCAAGAAAGAGAATAAAGAAGACATAAATAGAGGAATTCACTTTAAAACTGATGATATCTCAAGAGATACGACTAGGAACTTCCAAAACTAATGAAAACGCATTTTTTTTTAAATATACAACAAGGGGCAAACGTGCAGCCAGCAGTTACCCAAATGACTACGGATACCCGTGGACAACTGCAATACCGTAGATGCCTTGTCGGCCTTTGAGAAATTAGTATACTCTCTTCTTGAAAGTCCCTAAGTCGTATCATTTCGTAAATACTGAAGCCGGCAACTGATTCCACAGGGGAATTGTGCGAGGTAAGAGGTTATAAGAGAATCGCACGGTTGTAGACTTTAGGACATCAAGGTGATGAGGGTGGAATTTTAAATTTTGACGAATTATTAATAAATAAGAATTTATCGTAAAAGTACAAAATCGTATCTAAAATAGACGTATTTTGAAATACATAAAGATTTAAATTTAAAAGGAATGAATATAAAAACGAAATTCATCAGAGAAACTCTCAACTTTATTACTAATAGCTTGCCAGGTTCGTAAAAAACCTGTTGAAATCTTTCTGTTTGATTCGTATTGAAATGAAGATACAATTAGGTCACGTAGGCGGAAAATTTGGATGAATATTTTTTACTTCCAGGTGTTAAAATCAATCAGAAATGCCTACAAGCCTTTGGTAAATAAATTGGTAATTGATTTTTTGACTTTTATCTTTAAGAATCAACTCTCATAATTAACCCCGGGGTAAAAAAATTAAGGAAATCAAATCTACTGACACTGCACTGCTTGAATGTTTTCAGATGCTTTGCAGGTCTTTTAGCAATGATATCCCTAAGTCGTATTGGTTAGAAAGCACCCGTTGTATACACAGAAATATTTTGAGAGGCAAGAAATTCCTTTAAAATTTCAATTAACACAGACAAAGTCAAAAACTGACAAGTCCTGCACACTTTTTTTTTTTAATTTCAATATTTAGATGCTCATTACAACCTCAATTGCAGTCCGTCTTTTTATTTGCAACATTGAAATATTCTTACACAAATGAAAATGTAGGGGCTAACGATTGGGGGGAAGGGGGGCTCTGCAGTTGAATTGCAAATGAGCTCAGAAAGTCTAAGAATGCTCTCAGTAGTCGATCAGAGTCTGTACAATCAGAAATAAGCATCCAACGTGAATGCTGACTCTGCAACCCTTTTATAGAGATTAAATTTTGTATCTATACTCTATAGTCTATAATCTATAATAATAATAACTTTTATTCATTCCTTAATTCTACATTTACATGGTAGATTATTATATTTAAACTACATATAGTTTTTATTTTTAAATATCTAAATAGGTAAACAATTTAAATAATTAAGGTCCCCTTTTGGGTATACGGCCTCCTTCAATCTAAACCACTCTGCTTTCTTTAGATTTAACCAATGTTCGCCTGTAATGGTTCTTATTTCGTCTATCCAACGTTCTTTTGGGTGGCCTCTCTTTCGAATTCCCTCAGGACCACTACATAGTATTATATGTTTGATCCATTTATTTTTGTTTACTTGTGCGATGTGTCTAGCCCATTTCCAATTCATAGTTTTGCAGTAACTTAAGGTGTCAATAACTTTTGTTCTATAATCTATGCTGTTACTGTATATGGACTCTGTGCTCTATACTCCATAACTTATACTCTATAGAATATATCACCAAACAAAAAAATATTATACAGATGACGTTCATAGGTACTGTAAAGTCTATATGAATAAAACATTTTTGACTTTGAATATGCGCTGTTCTTTATGCTCTATCTATGTATAATTCATCATGCCTTGATACATCTACAATTTTTGTGTAAGAACCATATGTATGATGAGATAATCTAAATTTAAAAGGTACATAATATAATTGAGATTTTCAATTCGCGTTGCCTACCTGCGGAACAGACGTCCGTGTGTCATATAGTCTTAATTAAAATTAAGTATAATTAAGTAGTCTTAATTACAATTAAGTATTTAGTTATAAATATATAGAAGAAATAACAAAAAATGTTCAATAGAATCAAACTTTCCCTGCTATTTATGTTGTTTTTTTGTATTGCACGCTTTATGCGGAATTTGGCTGTACTCTTTTAAATTTAAGATCAGCTGTGAAAACCCAAATTGACAATAAATACATTTGAATTTAAAAAAACTTTGCAGAAATCCATGACAAATATGCAAATTGAAAGTTCCTTATAAACCCACGAATAGAAATAAGTGAAATAAATATCCGTCGGAAGTATCAAAATTTTTAAAAAACGGCTTTCATCTTAATCTGTGTGCATTTACAACTATCAATAAGTACCATACCAAAGAAATAGATTTAAAAAATTAAAAATAATAATTAAAAATAAAAAATAATTTTCATTGGAAGGTGGCCCTCAGGATACAGGGAATCCTAGTTTGGGGGCCAATACTGCTTTGTTTAAGTGTAATGTATATTTTGGCCATATAAACGCTATTTATTATTATTATATTATTGACAGAGTGATTTTTAGTTCACGAAATCGCTCAATTTTGATTAAGTAATAGTAGGACAAACCCATAACACAAGTAAATCATTAACCTAGCTAGGATGATGAGCCTATACTCATTTTTAGATTTTAAGAAGCTATAAGTTAAATTAATGCAGTGTTGAAACATTTTTGATAATAAAGATTATTATTATTATTATAACGCTTTGCGTTATGAGGCGTTTAATAATAACGTACGTTTATTAGGGTTCCGTAGTACAAACAGGAACCCTTATAATTTCGCTCTGTCCGTCCACCCGTCTGTCTGCACGTAACGTGGTCCCCCTTCTAGCATTTCCAAACTAGTAGACGTGGAGACTTGAAATTTTCCATGTTGATAGAATATGCTAAAAACTCATTAGGAAAATTATTCTGAACGAAATCGGACTACAACTTTTGAAGTTATTATTAAATACGTTTATAGCACATCAGATATGGAACCTTTCATTATAAACGTGTCTTGACACGCTTTTGGCCGTTTTATTATTAAAATAAACATTACTATATAACAAAAAAATTAATAAATTACGAGATCGCAATTTGCTAACTGTTACAATGATACTAAACTATGTAGGAACACAGTGACAACTCTTGACACACGCGACATGCGACGGATACGGTATCGCTAATGTTAATATTAATGAATAAGTTAGAAATATTCTTATCTTCTATGTATCGTATCTTTTGTTCAACGTTTACAATAGCCAAAAATTATTAGTACCAACACAATACTAACAAAATGATCATGTAAATCCGTACATAAAATAATTTCCCGAAAATTTTCAAAAGATTGAAACTAACGCAATCGAAATCGGGGGTAACTGTTAGTTCTAAGTAATGTAGTTAATGGTAATTATATAAATTGAAACAAGGTTTTCTGTTAAATTAAGTGTTATTATTTAATTATAAGTACACGGAGTTGAAACAGCAAAGGTTTTAGAATTATGATAGCGGTTTATTCAAGTCCTAAGTAAATGTTTATAATTTAAATTGATACTTTTTCTTTCTTGTGTTGAATATTATAGTTATTTATATCATAAATTTAAAAAAAATATATAAATAATATAATATCTATTTCGGAAGAAAACTATAAATCTAATAAAAATAAAATTAAACCCTCCGTTTGTAACGTCGAAATAATTTTACTAAATTTTGCCAGATTTTACTAGACTTTTTGACTTTTGTTTTAATAATTTGTATGTATTAATATTGTGTACTTTATAAAAATATTAACATTAGCACACCCTCCTCTATATAAACTATAGATGTGCCAAATTTCATTACTCCTCCGTCCGCGCTATTTTCGTAAAATGGTACCGAATGATTCGCGTATATACACATAATACATGTTTTTTTTTATGTTACAAGGGGCAAACGAGCAGGCAGCAGACAGCTAAGTGCCTACTGACGGATACAAAGAAAAAAATTTCTGATACAATAAATAAAATTATTCCTCATCGTAAACCATTTGATACCAATAAAGTATCCGGCTTCTTTGGCTTAAACGTGTGAATGCTTTTTTAATTTAATAGGTTTATTTTTATATAAAAGAAGGGGCAAATTGGCAGGTTTACTAGACTATGTCTACACACCTATACGACCAGATAAGTTACATTCGCGTAGTAGAACAGGCCTTTGGAAAATAAGTATATTATTTTCTTGCAAATTAATGCATACAAATCTAATTTTCCCTTATATGTATATAGAACAAAGTTAGGTTTTTTCAAACACTTATAGCTCGAGAACGGCGCGACCGATTTTTATAATTTTGGTTTGTTGAATTTGTCAAAACAATAAAATAAAATAAAAACATTTTTTCATACAAAATGTTCCTGAGTTTCGTACCTGTACGGGAACGGGAATGGGAACGGAACGTGAACTGGAATAATATTAAAGTATATTAGAATGTAGTAAATAGTATGTAATTCAAAGTTTCTTCATTTTACTAGTTATCTGCCATTTTATCTTGAAAAGGAAAATTAAAATAAAAAAACGCATTTACTCAGAAACATAAAATGAAAGACTACAATTGTTATCACTAGCAATGTAATAACTATATGCCACCTATAAGTTAATTGTTTTAAGTTTTGGTTTTCACAAAAATTTTATAATTTCAAACATCATTGTTTCATAAGAAATGTTCATATTGATGTTTTCAAACATAACTGCTCAAAGTGTTTGTACATTTTTGTCCTTGAAGTCCACAAAGTTCTACAAAACTTTGTGCAGTTACACAAAGTCCCCGACCACACTACATGATCATTGAAACGAGCATTCCAATTTAGCTATGTCTGGCTCCGGCGTAATAAATAATCAATTAAAACGCCTGTCAGTTTCCATTTTATCACAACAAAAGATGTATTCCAATAAGGTATTCTTGATTGATAAAATAAATCTTCTACTAGCGTTTTTCCGGTACACTACCAGGGTCCACTTAGATTGCAGAGGATGTGGCTGTGGGGCGAGTTAGATGTCATCCTTCTAAACCCCCACAATCGCATGACTAATATTACTCCGTGACATTAATCGGGACCCACTGTTTTACGTGCTTTCCGAAACACGGAGGAGGTCGGATATTTGAAAACCAGTGTTAGGTAACCCATCTATCACCCAGCTGTGGTAAGAGCTACTTAACCTAACGATTGACTGATTAAGCTACAACTTCCTCTGATTTTCTTACTAAATAACAATATAAAAATATCAAAAAGCTTCTTTACCAAACTGGTAAAGCCCATGACGACCGCACGTTTATTTCACCATGATCAAAAAAATTTGATCTTTTACTCGGAAATGCGATCAGCGATTGTAATTTATTTTATTTCTGTGAAAAATGCATCTGTCAACAACAATGATATCATCTCGTTTACTATATAAGTGCGCTAAGTTTATCATCCGAAGTATAGCTTCGTACGTCTGAGACAGAAGATTAGCTGCTATTATGTCCATTGAGTAATATAATGGACCATTTACATTTACTGAACTCCTAATACAGATGCGTTGACGGCCTTCAAGGAATATGTGATAGCTAAATTATCTCGCCATTATGTTAAGCTGCAAGTAAAAATACTCAATCTGTCATCACATCGCCGGGCCAAGACTTCTGCCCAGCTCCACTTAAGTTGCAATACTGTCTCTCCGATATCCGAATATCCTTCGTCGGATTTCAGTGTTGTAAAGTCGGTCTTAGATTTCGATACTAGGTTTCAAAACTACTTGGACACTTAACAAAATGAACCTCTCCATGTCTACTTTTTTATTATAATAAGGGGCAAACGAGTCGGTATTCACATAAGTGAACGACGCCCTTGGCCAACAGAAACACCAGAGGGCTCGCAGATGCTTGCCGGCCTTTGAGAAGTGAGTATGCCCTTTTCTTGAAGGTCCCTAAGAGGAATCCGTTCGGAAATACCGAAGCTGGCAACTGATTCCACAGATAAATTTTGCGAGGTAACAAGTCCATAGAGAATCGCATGGTTGTGGACTTTAGGACATCGAGGTGATGAGGGCGGAATTTCAAATTTTGACGAGATGTCCTTTGGTGGAATGCAGCTACCGGTATTAGTTCGAACAATTCCTCGGAATCCAAAAGAAGTAAATAATTAGTTATATAGTGCTTTGTATATCTTCTTCTTCCTAGGCGTTACTCCGGTTAAGTACCAGAGTCCGCTTAGATTTCAGCGGATGTCTCCGGAACCTCCCAAATCTCACGAGTCAGTGAGATCGATCGGGACTGACTGGTTTACGTGCCTTTCAAAACACGGAAGAGGTTATCAGAAAACCACTCGGTCTTGATAAGAACTGCTTTACCTAGCGATCGACTCAAATGCTGGCCACTGATTAAGTTATGAGAACCTCATTTCTTCTAACTACTGACTCCAGAGAGGTCATGGTCATGGATCGTGTGAGTTGGTTGCGGCTTTTGCGACACTTCTCCATCTCTCTCTATTCGTGACTTTGCGTGAACGTTGTGTGAGGGAACATATTATTGAGGACGCAATGAGATGTGTATCCGCAGTGCGGGCCCCATCATAAATAATAATAATAAAACCATATTTTATAAAAACAATCGTTGTGCGATAGTCTAACTAAATCACAAAAACGGCTGTACCGATATAAATTCTGTTTGCTCTGTTTCATTTCCCTTATACCAAGGAAGATTTACAAGAAAGAAAGTAAAAAACGAAAGATTATTTAAAAGTACAAAAAAATGCAGATTTGGTTACTTATGATATATTTGGTTATTATGGTTATACTTCAGATTCCTTCAAACGTTTTAACTGAAGTGTCATTTAAAATTATTATTCCATAAAACATTCGACCAGCGTTACGTTTTATGGAAAACATAAAGAATATTAATTAATAGGGTATACAGATTTAATATAAATTGACAATTTATGCTATAGTTATAAATATTATATGTGTATAATTATAGGATTTTATTTCAATTTCACGTGTAGGTTTGATACTGTGAAGATGAAATGACGTGGTATATATAATATTTAAGTTTTCTTTTATTACAAACTAGTAGTTACCCACCACTTCGTCCGCGTAAAACTAGGTTAAAATTTTTAGCGCGATAATATATAACGAATAGCCTTCCTCGATAAATGGGCTATCTAACATTGAAAGAATTTTTCAAATCGGGACAGTAGATCCTAGATTAGCGCGTTCAAGTAAACAAACAAACTATTCAGCTTTATATATTACCATAGAATGGGGCATGTAAGCACACGTACTTATGTCTTCAATGGACTAAGACTTCAATAAAGGAAGAGGTTCTATAAGTGTTAAAATGCTTCACAGAGTAAACTATCATGGTTTTTGTGCACGGCTTATGATGATTTATGTTTTCATACGACCCATTCTCATTATGCCGGAGCAAGATATACATAGCTCACAATGCTTGTAAATCTTTGTCCTTGAAGACTACAAAGTACTACAAAACTTTGCGCAGGTACACAAAGTCCACGGTCACACTACATGATCATTCAAAAGAAGCCATGCCTAGCTCCGCCATTACGAAATTTTATAATCACTTGCCTTGGAGATACATCAGAAATTATTAATTTAAAAAAAGGATTTGATTTTTTTACGATCTTATTGATGGGGTGTGATATGCGTCTGTGACTGCTGCTTGTCATATAATGGGACAAGCTCTTTCCATTCGGCTCGTTCCTTTGGCTATGCGGTCAGATGTGGCTCAACTAACACGATATCTCGAAAACCGCGACGTACAATGATGAAATTTGGCAAGTAAATAGTTTACAGTTAGTAGACATTCTCTAAAGATTTCTAGATAGGTCCAGATTAAAGAGGTCTAAGGGCTCTCGGAATCTTATGCGGGCGAAGACGCGGGAACAGCTCGTTTAATATAAATATGGAGCAACCGAGATGGATTTTCTAAAAATGAGTAAAACCCTCTTCTGTGCAATATCGTATCGGGTCTTCCGTAATGGAATGTATCGGAAAAATATTTAGCGTCGCGTTATCGTGTCGGTGAGAAAGCGATATCCACTTCAGAAGCTATTCATACTTAGATGCTCTAGGAATATCGCTTAGGGCTGCGGTGATGATACATTTACGACACCGCGCCGACAGAATATTCCTTCGCAATGGACACGCAACTTATTCGT
Organism: Charaxes varanes; assembly: GCA_024363005.1. Lineage (NCBI taxonomy): Eukaryota > Metazoa > Arthropoda > Insecta > Lepidoptera > Nymphalidae > Charaxes > Charaxes varanes. The sequence goes on from JANCMC010009603.1 coordinate 7,693,963, forward strand.
CTTCTTCTTTAGCTCTCTAGTCTTCTTCTTTTTCTACAGCGTTATCCCGGTCTAGTAACAGGGTCGGGTTAACTTATTATTACTATTATATGAATTAGGGACCTTTAAGAAAAGAGCACGCATCTGCGGTCCCTCTGGTGTTGCAGTTGTCCATGGGCGTCGGTAGTCTCACTTGGGTGAAAGCCGGCAGCCCGTTTGCCCCTTATTATATAAAGAAGAAAAAACTTGAAGAGTATGTAGCTGTGGGGGGCCAAGACCGTGACAAGACACGCTTATATAGAAGGATTCCGTATCATCAGATACAAGGTATTTGTTCAATAACTTCACAAGGAATTTACCAAAATAGTTATTAAGTACTGAAATAACATTTTATTGAAATGTATTTTATTTTGACGTTTTTTTTAATATATAATAAGGGGCAAACGAGCAGCCGACTTTAACCCAAATGACTACCGACGCCCATGGACAACTGCAACTTCAGAGGAACCGCAGATGCGTTACCGGCCTTTGAGATATTTCTAATGATATTATTAAAATATATTTAAAGGACTTTTAGTATGTTTTTTAAGGATTATGAAGGATTGTGCAAAGATAACATTAGTTTGATTCCTTATCGGTGCCAAAGATCGAACACTTTATCACAGGTGTATATAGCCATATCTTTAAATAAACCATAAATAAAAAAATAGGACTATATGACACACATAGGTCTAATTTTAAGGTAGACAACTTAATGCCTCTGTTAGAGGTAATAGACGCTCGCAATACACAAATATCTTTTTTTTTAATATATATAAAAATACATATACATAATACACCAATACTCGAGAAAGGAATCGAACCCACAACCCACGAAGCGGAAGGCAGGATCAGGCCAATTGCACCAAAGGGGCAATTCAAATATCCCTGTAGATGTATAAGGTCAGAGAAGCGTTAAATTCCTGATAATTGCTTTTAATGATAAAATACCAACCGGTCCCTATAATATGTTCACCACTTTAATTATTAAAACACAAGACATAACAATATATGTCTAAGACGTAATATATAAAATGGATGTAATATTCGCAGGGCTGTTGTATTGTACCGAGTATCCTCCTTAAGTATTCTAAGTGTCTCACCGGTCATACTGTATAATGAAGAGAAGGGTTAGTCTGAGTACCATTTTAACTTATTTACTTACTGGAGCGGCTCAGAAACCCAAAATGAGTTAAGGGTTTCTGAGCCGCTCCATTTTAATTTGGATAAAGATGTTTAGATATTTCCAAATAATGCACTTATGATGTCAACATGAAAAGAGGTCTTAGCTTAATCAGTCGCCAGCTTTTGAGTCGATCCTTGACAGCGGCCGAATGATAGATAGGTTATCTATTCTGACACTGGTCTTCAGTAGTCGGTCAGCTTAAATCATCCCACAGCCACATAATCTGCAATTTAATCTGACTTTGGTACTAAACCGGGATAATGTTAGGAAGAAGAAGAAGGTCTGAATAACCATCTTTTTTTTTTTTTTTTTCTGATCGTGTAATGCTGTTGGTCAGAGTGACCTTCACAGCGTCAACGGGCGGGCATAACCATCTATACTATTGCTTAATACTTAATGGTATTTGTTTGAGTAATAATAATCATCATGGTTACATCTGACTGGCCCGTTGGCTTAGTGGGCAATGACCCTGCCTTCTGCTCCGGGGGTCGTGGGTTCGATTCCGATTCGAGTCTGGGTGTATTATTTATATGTATGTATTTATATATTTCTAAAAATATATATTTGTGTATAACAGGCGTCTGTTACCTATAACACAGGTATTAAGTTGTCTACCTTAGGAACAGACGTCCGTGTGTTTGGCAACATCAGGCGTGCATGCAACATAGAGATTAGGCTATGAAGATCGGTGTCTGTGACTTTGGTTGAGTATCTTTTTTTATTAACAATTTAGTAAAGGTTTTAGGAGTTCGGTTACATCTTCTATTGAACTAATAAAGCGATATCGGTAAAACAGTTAGGGAGTACAAAAAAAATATTTTTAATTCTAAAGCATCGTCGAGAATGCGAATGGGCATTGCGAGCCAAAGTAGTTAGTTCGTACAAACATGCGATAAAACATGTTAAAAATGTGTCCTAATTGCAGACGATGCAATCGCGCGAACTTCAAGTAGGACACCTCTTAAGGTTTATTTACATCAGATGAGCGAATGTACATTCTACCCCTACTCTGAGGAGGAACATTATTTCCTTGCTCTGTCTACGTTCACAAATTTTCTAATTCTTATTCTAGTTTTTTGCTCGTTGATATTTTGGTGTAAACCCTTAGAGCGAGTATTGTTTACACTAAAAGATCGCACAAGAATGCTCTTGTTCTAGCTCTATGTTCGTTTCGTCTAAACCCACATCTAGATATCAATATGTTTCATCGTGCGTTAGTACGCACTAAATTCGCTCGCATCGCGCATTCGCGAACTATTAAGACGAGGCCTAAAGCATTATGAGATTCAATGCGTTCAACGCAAACGAAGTCGTCGGTAAAATTTATCTTACTATACTAGTGTATAGACGCTGTTTCATCTACGTATATCATTACATTGTATCACCCGTCAGTACATAACACAGGCATTAAGTTGTCTACCTTGGGAACAGACGTCCGTGTGTCATATAGTCCTGTATATATTTATTTATTTGAATAATATTAAAACACCACATTATGAATGAAACTAATAACACAAAATGACGCACTTTCTGAGATCATTTTTTATTTAACACACCTCTTCATAATTACTAACCAACATTAAATTCCTAAATTTATTTATAATCATGTGAAATACAAGTTGATAATTAAAAAATAAAGCATTACGTGAGTCACTGAATTTAGCCGGTTAATACGTATCATTCTTTGAGTTTTTCTTAAAATAAACTGTTCGTTAACATTCGAGCATAGTATGGCAATTATCTAATTTTGATGTCTAGCAGAACGAATTTCGATAAACTATTTGATGACATTTATGTACTTTTGACATAATTCATTAGAAAAGTCTATAATTATCAAGTATGCTGAACTTTTAAAAAAAATTACTGACTAAATCTATACTTGAACTTTGTAAAATTAAAACATAGATTAGTCCAGTACCAATTTTTAATCTCTGAATACTCTTTGATTCTGTCAAAACTACGAAAGCAAAGACCAAATAAAAAGTATTGTTTACGGACTATAATTTACGTCATAATGCCAAAGGCCCAGGCCGATCATGCCTTTCTATCGCTTGCACAACCGGCTCAGGCAGAACGTGACAATGAGTCATACTTTTTCATACGTGCAGCCGGCGTCCGTCGACTTATAATACGGTTTCACGTCACTAGCGATCAGCTGTTAGTCTTTAAATACCTAGCCCTCAGTCAGCCTGACTGAATATCGATTACAGAGAGGAGTTATAAATTAGAATGTAAACATGTATTTGGGCCGAGATTCCTTTATTATCCTATAGCTTGTTTATTAATAAATAGGTAATACTTAATACCCACCAAAAGTCCAACGACACATCTCGCTCTTCTATCAACTTTGAAAAAAATAGTTTAAATAATGTAGTACATTGTAAGAGTTATCTAGCACAATTGGAATGATTTAGTAAATTCAATACATTAAATTATGTTACACAATAAATTCTAACTGCTTAAATTAAAATTAATAAAATTATGTACCGTACCAAAATAGGCATGACGGCAGTAATCAGAGATCATTTAAATTATTATTATTATATATGTCTAATAAAATAAGACGTATAAAGCTTAGCAAACGTGTCTACTTTTGAATTGCCAACAAGACTAGGGATTGACAAAAAAAAACCAAAAATATAAACGTTTCCGTATATTATAAGTGTGTTCCCATAAGCGATCGCAATATTTTAAAGAGCTCATTCGCCATTTGACGACTAGTATAGTTAAGGTCACGGATAAAACGTCGAGGTGACGCTTAGTGGAACGCACCGTTAACGTAAAGTGACGTCATGACAACTTCGCGTGTTTTGGAGGGAATTTGAATCTTTAAATTTATAATGATTTTTTTTATATAAAAACAATAAATATTAAATTTTTTGGCAATAGTAGATACTTTAGAACATTATAAACCAACTTTTCGAAATTTTTGGTCACGCCTATTATAATTTACGTAACCTATATTGCTTATAAATTACTACATAATATATGATAAAGAAAGCCTTGGAGATAATAAAGATTGTTTTGTACAAAACCAGAGATATGTTGAAAGGGTTACAGTAATAGTGATTTTTTTTTTAAATACTTTAATCGTAATACCATAATGAGTAAAGGAATGAACTCAGACCTAGCTAATATTTTATATGGCTCAGACCATAAGTCTTATTGAATATAAAAATAGTGTGACAACATTAAAAAAAAAATGTTATTAGGGGTTATCCATAACCTAGGTTATTTTACGATATTTTCACTCCTCCCCCTCCTGTCACAGGTAGTTACATTCTCGAAACCCTTGGTCGAACATCACATATTTTTCAAATTTTAGTTAATAGACAAAACAGACGATAAGTTGGGAAACGATAAACGACTAAGTATGTTAATAAAATAATAAATTGCGCTTGAATATTTTAAATTTTGTCATGTAACGTCATAAAGCTTTCAATCCCCCTGCCCGTTGACGCACAATGTCACGTTTCGGTGATGACACCCCCCCTTCAGCATTTATACTACTTCTTCCTAACGTTATCCCAGTCTAGTACCATAGTCCTCTTAGATTGTAGAGGATGTAGCTGTTGGTCGGGTTAAGATGACCGATTGCCGTCTGACGTCATCCTCGGAACCCCCAAGATCTCTGCAACCTCGCGACTAATACCACACAGTGACATTAATCGGGTCCCACTGTTTTAGGTGCGTTCCAAAACACCGAGGAGGTCGGATATCAAATATAAACCAGTGTTAGAATGGGTCACCCATCTATCACCCGGTCTCAGTTACTTAACCTAGCAATCGAGTCAAATGCCGACCACTATTGAGACCACGACCCCCTAGTATAGATACTACAAAAATCAAAAGAGATTGTGTATTCATACTTTGGGCGTGAATGAGGAAATTGATTACAAAAGTATTAACTCCTAAATACAGAAGGAATTTAGTTTAAAACAACTCTTCTCGATCACTGGCTAGTAGACTAAAAGAATTAATAGTTTATAAATTTAATAAGTATCATTTCACCTTAAGAATTACTTACATAGTTCACTGTGATACATGATATATGTTTACTTAGTAAGAGATAATAGAAATATAACATTCATATACATCAACTATCAATTTACACAAAACATAGGCTGAAATCATTTACACCATTATGTTTAACCATCATACGAATTTTCACCATATACACCACACACCAATCATAAAGGTAAGTTTAGACTATGACACTATACGGTACACTCAGTGTATACATCAATTGTCTCTGTATGAACACGAATGTTTCTAATTGCAAAATTTATTGCGACACGATAATAAGTGTCGCATTAGCCGTTGTCTGAACACTTAATGTCCAAGTGCCTAGTGTGTTTGAAAAGTTTTCGGACAGGTTCGAAATTTTTCAATACACCGCACAGAGTTTGAGTGCACAAAATGAGTAGGTAGAACAAGGAGACCCCTATGTTATCCTTTAAAAAAGTAAATAACTGAATCTAGTACAATCATTCACTTAGTGATAGACAATCTCATCTTCGTCTCTTTTTTGTATTATAAAAGCACATCGATTTCGTTAGAGAAGGTTCGAATATGAAGTCAAGTGTAAAGCCTGTCTCCTTCTTAGATACTGCATCCGATTGGGCTCTTTTGATGGATACGTATGAAAAACATTACAAAATCCCAGAGGGTGTTGTAGTCTCGTCATCCAGGCCGGACATATTCCTTTACTCAAAGACACTAAAGCGAGGAGTGTTTGTAGAGCTTACAGTTCAATGGGAGACCACAATCCCTAAAGTAAACAAAACAAGTACATTGACGATCACTCACATCCCTCTTTGGTTAGGTCAAAGTACTTGTTTCGTCCAAACCTCACAAAAAATAGTTTATTCGAACACCTCAGAGATAATTTCCAAACACTTACAAATATAAACTACTCTGGCATAAAAATTCCGTACAAGTGTAAACACAACAGACGTTGATGTCAGATATTATGTCGGACTTTGTGTCGTAGTCTAAACGTACCTTAAGAAAACACAGTTTATTTAGTACACAATTAATAAACGCATCAAGACAATAAAAAAGTGTAAAGGCAAAAAGCAGAATAAAAAATGTATTTTTAATTTTAAAGAATATTAGAAATATTTTGACTAACCCTTAATTAAAAAGACCCAATTTAAATTGGTTTTAATTTTTATTATAAAAAAAATAGAGAGAAAATTTACAGTCACAGTTAATATGGTCCATATTGCTTTATTAAAAATATATTCTTTTATGGAATCACTTAGCAGCCACAGTATTTCCGAACCGATACGGCTTAGAGACTTTCAAGAAAGGAGCTCACTCATTCCTCAAAGGCCAGCAACGCATCTTCGAGCCTCCCGTTGTCGCAGGTTGCCATGGGCGTTGGTAGTCACTAGATACACTAATGAACCGCTTGCAATGTCCGTGCCTTTTTTTATGTTACAAGGGGGCACACAAGCAAGCGGTTCACATAAGTGACTACCGATAACCATGGACATCTGCACCGCTAGAAGGCTAGCAGATGCGTTGCCGGTCTTTAATGACGAGATTAGGCTACCGGAAAGTGTCACAAACCTAATGAAACGTGACACCAACACCAACTTGAGGTGACAACATTACTGTCACTTGACGCCGATCTTAAACGCCGTGCTCGTTTGCCCTTTGTTATATAAAAAATAAATATTCTACTTTTTGCCTGTACCCTCGAATCAGCCTCAAGCAGGCTACATAGATTAATTAGAGCAATATACATTTTAAACAGTCTTAAATTAAGTATTCGTACTCACTTTCACATAGAGTAATTAATACATACAGTCCATGCACACTCAAGCGTCTTTATTAATGTGTTAAAGCAGAGACTGTTCCACCATTATCTTTGCATAGCCATTTGGTGGTGGATACCGAAAATTATCTAATATTATATCCAGGATAGCACCATCGTCAACTGGAAATAGAAAAGAATAAACTTGTATATACCTTACATAAGTATATGCATTATAGAAGTATATATATTATAAGTATATACCCAAATTATATATAGTTAATGTATAGGTATTCTGACAAAAGTATCTCTCCTTTAAATAAAAAAATAAACCATATTTAAGGATGTACGATTCTTCTTCCTAGCGTTATCTTGGACTTGTGCTTGTTCCAGAGAATGTGCTGAGCAGTTGCCATTTGATATCATCCCCGGAAACCCAATAATCTCTACAACCTCACGACTAAAATCACTCAGTGACATTAATTGGGACCTAATGTTTTATTTACGAAACTCAGGGACAGAGAGTGCTGCTGTGGAATGAGTTAAGATCGTCTGACATCAACCACAGAACAACCACTATCTCTGCAACCTCACAACTAATATCAATCAGGACCCACTATTTTATGTGCCTTTCGAAACAAAGAAGAGCTCGGATATTTGAAAATCAGTGGTAGAATTGGTCACTCAGCTACAGTAACATCTACTTAACCCAGTGATCGACTCATATGCCGGCCTCTAAATCTAGCTCTTTTAAGGATCTATGAATGTAAACTAAATTGAAATTAAATCTCATTCAGCAATCGAAACACTAGAATATTAATATAATTTACATTAAAATTTACACATACCATATACAGCAGGATACACAGTGCCTCTGATGTTCCGCACTGGGACTTCCATATTCTTTCCATTAAGGAAAAAGTTTAGTTCGACATGGTCGTAGGCCACCCCGATTACATCCCCTTCTCCCGGCATCACTGCCATTTTCTCATTCCCTTTGTCACTCCCCGGCTTATCATTATCAGTTTGATGGTCGTTGTGATTGGGAGAACCGGTTGTTACTAACAGTTCTGTGGTTGGTGACTCCTGCGTAGATGGTTTAAGAAGATATAGCTCCACATTGTCATGCCGTACGGTGCCATCGCTGTTGAGACACCAAGACTCTTTGTCAACACCGCCTGAAATAATAAAACAATATATGTTTATGAGAAATCCTTACTAATATCATAAATGTTAAATTAACTCTATTACGTTTTTCAGGCCTAAACTGCTGAAGCAATTTTGATGAATTTTGGTACAGAGATAAATTGGACCTTGGAAAATGAAATTTGAAAGAGATGATATATGTATTGGCCACCACTGGTCGTATATCATTTCTTAAAGAGTAAACTCCAAAAACTTAAAGAAAAATATTTAACCAATATATTCTCTCAAAACACAGTACTCCAAGACAATATACAATAATAGTAACAATACTAATAATAGTAAAAATAAAAAGTCATTCATTCGTTTAAGGTTTACTACTCACGCACACAACTAAGCATAATCATGATACATGTCATTATACTTAAATATAATGAGATTGTGTGTGTCAGTGTTAAGTTGCCCATAAATCATGCAGTCTTTGGAATATTTTCAAATTAGGTTAATAACTAATTAAGAGTACTTTTTCGTAATGAACATTATTTTCCCAATGAACCAATATTTATCTAAAATTTCATAAAAAATTTAGCTACCATTTGAAAATGCACTTGTATTACTTGAACTAGGTGTTACCCGCGACTTCATCTGTGTAAAATTAGGTGAAAAATTTGCATGTGGTGATAGGCTGTCACCTTCCTCAGTAAATGGGCTATCTAACACTAAAAGAATTTTTCAAACCGGCCCAGGAATTATTATGAGGTTAGTGCGTTCAAACAAACAAACAAAATCTTCAGCTACATATATTAATAGATACATTACAATAAATGAAATACAAACATTAGTTTATCATACGAATTAATAACTCTTTAACTGATTTTGACATAAGAGCACATTTTGATTCAAAAATAAGAATACTTTTATAATAAAAAAATATACTCACCATGTACTCTATTAAGATCTGCTTCTCTGGTGGCCAACCCAACAGCCCAAACACCGCCCTGTTGAAGTTTCACTTCAAAGTAAGCTTTATTTTGGACCAGTGGGGCATTTCCAAGCGCACATCCTGACCCACACACTCTTTGACCACCTTTTACAATGACAACTTCATGTCCTAGAAAAAAAAAAATAATCTATGCCATCTCTACAAAAATCAAACAATATAAATTCATTTACAGAATATTTTTGAAGTAATACTTCTTAACGCACGCTTGACGTGGGAGGTAAGTTGGTGAATGTGTGACAAGACCATAATAAACAAATTGTTTGAAAATAAATAAATATTTTGTTCAATAGATTTCATATTTTATGTATAAAATGTAATTATATTTTTAAATTAATATATAATATATAAGTATTGTAAATTAATTTTAAAGTTTAATTATACATATATTGCCTCAATAGCTCAACTGTGGAAGGTACAGCTGAAATTTACAAGGTACCTGGTTCAAACCCCTACACTGTTGGGGTATTGTTGCACCTATTCCTAATACAAGCTTTTAGCTTTAAAAAAAGCATATATTAGCCATATACTATAATAATCATATATAAAAATTGGTTCTTTAGTGCTGGATGTATTATCTATATGTATGTATTTATATTTTCCTACAAAAACAAAATATTTGTAGATAGCAGATGGCTGTTACCTTTAAAACAGGCATAAAGTTGTCATCCTTAAGAACAGATATTCATGTGTCATTGAGTCCTATATATTTATTTTTATTTATACATACACATACATATTTATAGATGTAGCTAAAGAAGTTTTACTTCAATCGCATGGCCTGTAGCACACTCCTTTTTTTATTGTTTTTCTATATTAGTTATAAGTTATCAAGAGGAATTTTATATAAAAACAACATCCAACAGAACCGAAATGTTACAAATATTTATTAAGTTATCTACTGCAAAAAATATTAAATATTCTCTACATAATAATGTAGCTTAGGATTTAAACTGAAAATTTAAGATGCGGTGTTCTCCTATTTAATTTAGAGGTTTTCTATAGAGGTGATATACGATTTTAATATGCACATGTATACACACTATAAACAATAAATTTTTGTTCTAAAACGTCACACGTTCACCCACGCACTGAATATATCATAATCAATAATAAAGACACAACATGGAAGCTCTTAGAGTAATGCTTAATTACAAAAATGCTGCTAGAAAACATACACTGTATTTAGGTCTTTAAAAAAACCTGTAGTAAACATTACCCATATGTAAAGTATCCAATTGAACTGGATTAGTCTTGACGCGCACGGGTACACTTGGGGTAAGAGTAAAACCATTCATGCAAGTTTTAAAACAACAAAACATTTTTAATTGATAAGATTTTTCTTTAAGGAAAGAAATGATATAAATACTTAGAATAAAATGTAATATTTTTAATGAATCCTCATAAATTACAGTTTGACGACACTATGTCATCTTTATTTGATTTTCAGTTCACTGACAAATGTCAATTGTGGTGTGATTTGACAATTTCGTTCTTTAACTGCAACAATTCAAGGTTTGTTTCAAGATCTATAAAAATATATCTATAATTTATTTTTACTGAACAAAAAAGTATTATCAATAAAAATTCATATAATTTTATAAATATTTAATTTAAAATATAAGATATATTCCAGCACTGGCTTAATCATACTATTTTTAACACGTAACATAATAATTTAATGTATCTTAAAATGTTGCATATGGTTTTGTAACGGCGGGCGCTACATTATAGCTCCAAATATTAGTATATATGTTCAAAAATATACCTTTATGCAGCCAATAACACTTGCAGTGTTGCCAATTTAAAATATTTTCATTTCTACATCTTTCTTTTATTTATGGGTTGAATTTGCGCACTTCCGCAATTTATTTAGTTAATGTCATGTTCAATGGAGAAGACACAATGGAGATTGGTTAACGAAATGTAATATTATAGCTTCTCACACAATATAAAACTTGTTACAGTAATCCTTTAACATAAATCATACAATTAAAAACTGACGTTTTATTTAACCCTAAATAATGTTAGCATATATTTAGGCATAAAAGTGCGGGAGCCATAATATTCATTTAGTTCAATTTTGCCAAAATGCATTTTTACATGAGCCTTATTGGCACCACTGCAACCTCGCTTCGCCAACATTATTATTTCAATACTTTGCATAAATGTTATAAATAAACACATAATATTTAAAGTTTTTTTTTTTCTTATTTAGCAACTAGCTTTGCTTGCGACTTTGTCAGCATAGGCATCTGTAAAAATATTCAATTCTTATTTTACATACTTAAGTTTAAAAATTCGAGTCCATCGCTTAATTAAGCATTAAAGAGGGTTCCGGTTTATGTCACTGAATGATATTAGTCGTGAGATTCTGGGGATTCCGGGGTTGACGTCAGACGGAAGTCGGTCATCTAAACTCGCCCCACAGCAACATCGTCTGTAATTTAAGCGGATCCTGGTACTACATAGGGATAATATCATATCCCTATGTAGTACCAGATAATATAATATCGACACCTTTAAAAATTGTGTGTACAGGTTTCTTCGAGGCAGGCAACGCATCAGTACCCCTTATGCTGCAGATGTCCATGGGCGACGGTAACCACTTACGATCAGGTGGATTTTCTGCCCGTTTGTCCCCTTTTACTCTATAATAAAAAAATGCTAGGAAGAAAAAAAAGTTGTGAATAACAGTTATCAGAAGATTCATGTCAAAAAATCAAATTATACATAATGTGCTATTTAAAAGGACTTCCGTTTGTCGATATTCGAAACTTGAAATTTTCCAAAGCATGTTTCATAGAAATATTTACTTGAAAGATCAAAATACAAATATCCTTTCAGTTAATTATCATAATTGGGGTAAGCTCTATAAAATATTATAATCAACATATCTAGTTCGGAAAACCACCCTGCGTTCCATTGCTGGAGTATACTAATTCTTTATTAAAATTTTAATTTTTTCTATTAAAAATACTTTAACCCCCATTATTTATTTTTAATTTAAAGCCCGCAGCTTGAAGGAACCGTAGTCCTCTGGCCTTGGATAGGCTATGCCGAAGAGATTCATTCTTATTCTGGCCAGCCCGTCGCATTCGCACAAAAGGTGCCTCATCGTCTCCGCTTCTTCACAGCAGGCCCTGCAAGTTGCAATGCTACTTAGTGCCATTCGAAACAGAGTCGCCCTAGTCCCGTAATGTACCTTATAAAATAGTAAAAAAAATAACTTCGACATTACGAACATTCTTCAAATCTATACTAATATATGAAGCTAAAGAGTTTGTTTGTTTCATGAGCTCAGGAACTACTGGGCCGATTTGAAAAATTCTTTCAGTATTAGCCAGCCCATTTATCGAGGAAGACCATAGGCCCGTGTTATAAATATTTACCTATTTATACTCGGACGAAGACGCGGGTAACAAATAGTTTACATACATATATAGATAGGGATCAACTTATGGACAGTAGCTGCTCACAGATAATCAAACTAACGGTACAAAATAAAGCGGAAAAGTGTTTTGTCCCGGGAAGTTTTCAACAATGGGGGCACTTAGTAACTTTCTCACGCAGCGCTTTCCATGTAGGTATGGTGCCCTTTTGCCCCCGTTTCTTCCGTATTCGTCTTTCCGCGTTGTCACATTAAAATGATATATCTCTCTCTATTATTGTGGTATAACAGTGGATACCTCGGGGCTTTGCCCGAACTTTGATGTTAACTATTATGATAAACTAGTTGTATTCCGCGACTTCGACCGCGTGATTTCTGTGATTTTGTTAAATTTTGAGTTTTTATTTTTTTTCGTGCGATGATTAAATTACATACGGACAGAAATGTTTAAAATTGTATGTTTTATATAGGTATCCGATATATATAGTCAAATGCAATGATAAAATAATTTAATTTCAACGTTTCAAATAGACACTACAATTATATTTATATGTATAGAGGACATTTCGATGGGCGCACGAGGGGGCACGCAGTGCCCTCCAGAAATTTCGAAAATATCGAAAAATTGCTATAAAATCTGAAAATGAATACGAAATAAATTTAAAATTAAATGTTCGCATACCGCCCTGTCCACTCGGTTGAACTTACACTTCTTTTAAAACTTTATTTACTCAATTACCACAATAAAAAAAAATAGAATTACAAATTTCAAGTTATTAGCGTGCCCCCATTAAAGAAGTGACAATAAAGGCCTACAGTATGCATACAGTATATACATATATATAGACTAGCTGTGCTCGCGACTTCTACGTTACGTTATTACGTTATTGTTAGGACAAATTTCTGTCTGTTTGTTACCACTTTTTTCTAGCAAATATTGGGAAAGGGAACAGGAACGGGACAGGGAACAGGAACGGAAAAAGCTACGGGAACGGAAAGGGGAAGGGGAATAATATTTATTATAGGGTATTAAAGAGCAAGTAACCCAACGTTGGGGCGGGTCTGCCGGGACAGCGTCTGCCGGGTCCGCTAGTATTGAAATATTAATAGCTTCTTGGATAGAAAAATTATATTCAATAGTTAATTTTAAAAATAATAAACAATTGCGACTACGAGTTGTGATACAAAAGCGACATTGAATGAAGATTTTTAGTTCTGTAATTGTTAAATGTAAAATTTATCGGTGGCGTTTAAAATGTTATAATTTATCAAAAGACGTAACCACAGCAATAATATACTAACATATCAATCTAAATATTAACATAATAAAACGCTATAAACTCGAATATAACGATGTTTGTATAAAGCCACGACTACACTTTGGCTATTTTGGGAACTGGATCCCTGGAAGCAATTAAATTTAATCTCGAGTCCCAATTACCCAAGTGGAAGATGTTCTAAAAATAAAATGTCTAAAAAAAATATTTATTTATCGTTTACATCGGGTCAAAAATACATATATTTCGAAATTTAATTAATACAGACAGAGAAGAGACGCCCAACTTGTCCGCATGTCTAAAAAGTTATGTGTTTTGGTTTTATAAAAGACATATGTACATCAAATAAAAATTTACTTAATTTTTTCAAGATTTCTATTCAATTATCGCAATGTAATACTTAATATTTTTAGGATATTGGCCTGTGAAAATCTGAAATTTCGTCTTCTGAATTCGATTTTGAAATTGAATAAAATGTTCAGAATGTTACCCTGGACAAATAGATAACACATAAATATTGGAAAAACTTTGGAATGTCCAAAATCCAAAAAATATATATTTTTAGAGATACACTAAAATAACAATGTGACATAATCAAACTTAGGATTTCAATGTCAAAATTTATGAGGCTTTTTCGCGCCGTGATTTAAGAAGAGCCAGTTACAATATAGTTCAAGTTATTTTAAGATTATTAAAAACTTTTAAATATTCTGGATACCACTCAAGTTCTTACGCAAGCTCTTTACAGAGCGGCCAAGACCATAGGCCAGCGGAGATTGTATCGAGCACCTCATGGATTACAGTCCTGTCTTCTAACGTTGAGCTATCGAGATATTTTAACTGTGATACTAAGATATTAGATTTAAATGCTTACCTTACGGATGTTAGCTCATTTAGTTCATTCATCTTAACTGCATATGCTGTAGTTAGTGTGTCGTTGACCTTACAATCCTCATCACAGTACAGTTTATTACCGGATAAGATTTACGATAATAATATTTTGCATTGAGGCGGTAAGTCGGAGCGCGAGTTATTTCTATTTTAATAGCGTACAAATTACAGTCATTACCGGACGCAGACGCGTGTGCACTTGGCCTTATGTGCTGACATTTTAATTGGAGGTGCTTTAAATTTGTATTCATACGTGCTTTTAAATTAAAAGAACAATGGATAATGATAGATTATACTTAAGTTTTTCTGTGTACGAACGTCTAATTATGGAAATGGGTTTTCAAGTCAAAATGTTTTTTTCAAAATTTTTCGTCATCATTTGCACCTTGAATATCTATTTATATAATAAAATGGCCAAGAGCATGTCAAGCGTGTTATATGGAAGGGTTCCGCATCTGATACGCTATAAACGTATTTATTAAATAACTTCAAAAGTTGTTCTCCGATTTCGTTTAAAATAATTTTCCTAATGAGTTTTTAGTATGTTCTATCAACTTGGAAAATTTCAAGCCTACGTCTAATAGTTTGGAAATGCTAGGAGGGGGGGGGGGCACGTAATGGGCAGACAGACGGACGGACAGAGCAAAATTATAAGGGCTACGGAACCCTAAAAACGAAGGATTCTAAAATCTCAGATCAGGACCGGATTAAGGGGGTCCGAGGGTTCTCGGAAAATTTGTTTGGAATTCGTTTTTCTTTGCTATAAACTTGAAATTTGGCACAGAAGCAGTCAGTAGACGTTTGCGAAAGACGAATTTTGCTACAAGGCCAGATAAAGGAAGTATCAGGGGTGAATTTGTCGGTCCAAATTAAAATTTGCCAGAGTGGTACTTAGAAGAGCGAAAGGTCACCTTACACGAAATGTCGAAAACGATGTGATCTCGATTGATCGATCTCGAAAATAATTTAATATGGTGGTTAAGCATTCATAAATTTTCTACCTTACCACGCAGTTTTCCCAATTCTTTCTTTCTCAACACTGAACAAAAAAAACAAATAAAACTCAACAAAAAAAAATCCAAAATCGGTCCAGCCTTTCACGCGTGATTCCGTGACCAAGGGAAATTGGGATACATTTTTATGTATAGATAAAAAAAATTTTAATCCGTCAACGCCATCAAACCATCATAAATAATCGATTCTTTATACCGTGGAATCTTTAAGGTTAATAATGAACACCTATTAATAGACAACCGTACAATCATAGACGCATTAAATGTATCATCAGGAGTGACTTGGTCAAGTCCAACGTATTATTTAAAAAAAAAAAACTATTTTTAGTGATCGCCCTCCAAAGACGGCGTTGAGTTTATCAATGTAAAACGCATGACTGTCTGCGTGCGTAAGCAGAGTTTATTTTTGAAATCAATTTCACGAGCGCAATATCGGTCAGTGTTAATTAGAACTCATTGACTTGATGAAATAACTGGCACACGCCGGAATTTGGACGTGATACTATTTTGGACGCACGGCTACTTTTCATCTAATAGGTACTTATATGCGTTCACGGCATTGTACAGATACCAACGTTTGTAGAGAAAATACAAAACATATTTCCCAAAAAAAAAAAAAAAAACTAATGAATTTACACCAAAGGACATCACGTCAAAATTTGAAATTCCACCCGCATCACATCGATGTCCTCAAGTCTATAACCGTGCGATTCTCTAGGAATTTCTTAACTCGCACAATTCCCTTGTGGAATCAGTTGCCTGCTTCGGTATTTCCAAACGGATACGACTTAGGGACCTTCAAGAAAAGAGCATACTCATCTCTCAAAGGCCGGCAACGCATCCGCGGTCCCTCTGTTGTTGCAGTTGTCCATGGGCGTCGGTAGTCACTTGGGTGAAAGTCGGCTGCTCGTTTGCCCCTTTTTAATACAAATATCAGGCAGAATTTACTAAATTAATGAAATTCACTACAAACATGAATAGAAATTGACATTTAACGCATACCATACCAGAGGGCCTAGTACGGACATTTACGATAGTTTTACTTACTTTTACGTTCGAAACGAAACGTCAAATAAAGGTTCGTGCTTCAATTTTACACTACTTACATGGCCGTGACGTTGAGGATTCGATACGTGCGAATTCTGGTTACATTCGTGCTAGCAATTAAGTTGTGTTAAACGATAGCATTAATATTTCATTTGGCGTTAGGTTTCTAACGTAAAAGTAAGTAAAATTATCGAGAATCTTCGTGCTATAAGCCCTCTACTCACTAGAATTGGATAAAAATAAAAGGAGGAAAAGTAAAGTCAACGTGAATCACCTCTTACGATGTATTAGTCATTTAAAGTGACCGTCAAGATGGAACAGAATTTCTAAGAAATTCGATAAGTCGCAGTGAAACTTAAGTAAAGGTTAAAGTTCCAAACCTGTCCCTTTTTAACTTCTTCCTAGCGTTATTTCGGTCTAGTACTAAGGTCGGTTTAGATTGCAGAGGATGTGGCTGTGGGGCGAGTTGCGATGACCGACTGCCGTCTGACGTCATCCTCAGAACCCCCAAAATCTCTAGAATCTCACGACTAATATCACACAGTGACATTAATCGGTACCCTCTCTTTTAAGTGCCTTTCAAAACAAGGAGGAGTTCAAATATTAGAAAGTCAGTATTAGAATGTGCCACAACCCCTTTTCATCGATTAAAGTACAACCAACCATGCGAGAATATTAAACCAATACATGGGCCCATTCATTCCACGCTGAACATTTTCCACCTTGGTGTGTCTTCTCTACAACTTCGATTAAATTTTCAAATTAAAATTGTGTTTTTGCACCACTGATCTAAAAGATACACTGCCAAAAAATCACTACTGATTTTTTTTTCACAAGTATTAAGGGATATTTTTATTACTCTATTACTCAGTATTGATGGTCTTAAACTATCTGCGTGTTTAAGCATTGTTACGTTTAATTGTAGTCTAATTGTCACTACATGTTCAGAAGATTCTCTGTGTATTGAATAAGTTCAGTGGACTAGCACGTTTTAGACAAGTCAATGTCCTAGGTAATGTCTGTAACCTAGTCCCTAGTCTAGTCATAGTGAATACTCGATGTGATGTATTTATTTGGCGTTCATTGTTGATCGACAATGTTATTTTTGTATGTACCTTTTAGAAGGGACTGCGTTCGTCTTTGTAACTGACGCTTTGAATAAAGTATTGTAAGTCTGTGGTGGTTTTTTTTCCTTTAAAAGCTTTGTGACCTCCCAGACAATTCTTTTTCTTTTAGTAACACAATGGCATAAAAGGGAAGAAACTAAGAGAAGGGGGCTTCGAAAATGTGACATGGATGGTGGAAGGGGTTATAAAATCGTAAAATTCGCGTCACCCAATTTATGCATGACTCTTAATACGATAAATGAAAGTTAGGCTTCATTTACATTACATATTAGAAATGAGCTGATACTCTTCAAACTGCTGGACCAATTTTCACCAAACATAGCTAGGAACCACCGCAAGGCTTTCAAATGAGAAAAACTCCATCGAAATCGGTCCGTTCGTCTGAGACGTACGACACCACAGACAGACACACACACACACACACAAACATCGACATCAAATTTATAACACTTCTCTTTTTGATTCGGGGGTTAAAAAAATAACCAAGACGGCACCTCCGTTATGCTCCGCTTCCGTCCTAACCTTCGCACCTATCTTGTTTCAACAGGAGTTCTTGGACATTCGTTAAGATCGATTTAATATAATAAATTTATTTAAATTTATAATAATTATATAAATGGCGAAAATTGATAGTCATAGCTGCCTAATTTTAAGCAACAAATAAAATAGACATTTCCGCGTCGTGAAAGTTTGTGGGTTTTTATTAGTAATATGTATTAGTGAAAAAATCGTCGTACAACTTTGTACAGTTCAGCCGAACTGTAAGACGTTAAGGAGTTCATTGATAATCATATTCGACTACGACAGCTATTACTTGACCATAACGATGTTGCGGTAGGGGACTCCAATATCCGGAGACCCTATAAAAGATTCGACCGAGTATCGTTAATTTACTCTTAAGAATTGAAGAGTTCCGCTACTTTACCATGGATCCTGAATTCAAAACGTAACCAAAATCTCGTCAAAGTAACCTTTAAGTACTATCTTTCTATTAAAAAAAGAATCATCGAAATCGGTTAAAGCAATTTATTTAATATTTTGGATCAGATCGTTCAAATGAAAATAAAAAATAGTATTTTTTAATATAAAGGATATGTGAATGAGGTTTTATTATAATAGACTTTTGGCAGCTAAATTTAACAACAAACTTATCTCTGGTTAAGCTTAAGC
Organism: Charaxes varanes; assembly: GCA_024363005.1. NCBI lineage: Eukaryota > Metazoa > Arthropoda > Insecta > Lepidoptera > Nymphalidae > Charaxes > Charaxes varanes. The sequence goes on from JANCMC010009603.1 coordinate 7,712,990, forward strand.
CTACGGAGAACCAACAAAAAATAATTGGTGAACCGAAAGTCTTTTTATCGTATTGTAGTTTAAAAAAACTAAGAAAAAACTACAAATCGGAGAAATGGTATAAGTTTAAATTATTATAATTACCAAACTGTAAAAAATTTTAAATCTTTTATTCAGGGATCTTAGTTTTTTTATTTAATGAAGAGTTTCTTTATTTAATGAATGTATTAATCTGTTCGTTTAGCAGTCTAGCTCATTGAAACATTCACTTTTAGATTCTTTTACATACATACATATCTAACCCATTGGTACGTTTGCAAATTATACAAATATACGGAGATTATGTGAAGTTTCCTATCGTCCGGAGAACAATTAAAGTCTAATGGAGTACCTCATAAATTCGTGCCAACGACAAATGTGTAGCAGATAGGCCTTTATTGCGAGGGAAGCTAATCATGCCAGCCTTAAATGTGACCCTTGTAGGCTTTGTATAATATAATACCAATATTCATTTATTTTCTACTATAAAGCTAGAAAACTTAATGTATTATTTCAAGCATATGAGAACTTTCTAATGGTGTTAGAATCTATAGGATACAAGTGCACCGAATGCAACGCAGTGCTATAACAAAGTTCGCTTATGAGAATAAAACTATAAATATTGTGTTGGATTATAATCTAAAATAAAATAAAGATAAAGAAACTAAATTTATAACAAACTAATAAAGAAAAAAAAAGAAGGCTCTAAGGCTAAAAAGAAGGCTCCGTTTAATATTCGCGCCTTTTTGTATCATTATATGATTTTGTAGGTATGGGCCGGCCGAAATAAATGGGCTTCTTTGGTATAGTCAGTATGACGACCGTATATATACTCATGTATAAAGCTGAAGAGTTTGTTTGTTTGTTTGAACGCGCTAATTTCAGGAGTACAGATCTGGTTTCAAAAATTATTTCAGTGTTAGATCGGTCATTTATCGATTAAGGCTATAGGCTATAAAATTGTATTCTGACTGTTATTAAATTAGTATTTTCATGTTTCCATTGCTTAGTATATTGCTAAAGTTTTAATTAGTGTTAAAGGTAAACTTTATATTGCATGCTTATAAGCGGAATTGGGATGTACCTTTTAGCTTTAAGACTTTGTGTAAACCAAGTTCGCAATAAATAAATTTGAATTGGAATTTGAATATATATCATCACGCTAAGGCCAATAGGAGCGGAGCACCAATGAAGAATGTTTCAAAATCGGGGGATTTTTTTCCCATTTGAGAGCTTCCGTCGCGTGCGCTGCGTAAATGGTTTAAATGTAATTTGGTAAGACACAAAATTTAAAATAATTTCGAAAAATATTTTTACAAACGCCCTAACAGGGTAATATGTAAAATTTGAATTATGCGAGACGAGTAGAGACGACGCTATATTTTTCCTCCATTAAGAATTTTACTTCATTTCAAACGTGGAGATTTTTAAACTCACGTGGTGTAGATATATCTGCTGATACATCTAATCTTCTACGTTATTGATTTAAATGAACTTAACCCTTATTTTTGCACACCAGTATAATATTTAATTTTGAATGTTTATCCTTTTTGTGAAGATCCTTAATTATATTGTTAAAAGTAAAGTAGTCTATGTCATTCCTTGTACAATCAGCTATCAACCAGTGAAGGTCCCATCGAAATCGGTCCAGCTGCTTCAGAAATAATCGTTTTATATTCCTTTAGTAAAAGAATTTTAATTCCACCTTACAAACAGACACTCCAATTTGATTTGTGTATTTAGTGTGCAGTTTAAAAAAACTTCCTCTTTTCGTGACAAATAAATATTGTAAATTTTGGATTTGTAGTTAATTACATACGAATCATTACCTGAATATTTCTAAAATATATCCTACCTACACCGTGGTCTATTCATTGATTTTATTCACACTCTAAGGTAGCATGGAACAGGTCTCTTGGAGATATAAGTCTTATCTCGTGCCCCGTATTTCATAAGTTCCATTTACTTTTGTAATTTAGTGATATTTAAATAATATATAAATAAATATTTCTTAAGTAGATTTAGTAAACCGGAAGTAGTAGATAATGTAAATTTGCAATGTGTAGCGGCTCGAGTGCGAGCTCGCGAAGTCATAAGCGGGCTATTTAAAAACCATAAGTCAATAATCAATGCTTCAAGCTCTTATCAATAACCTCAGCCCTCCCTTCCTAGTATTAATTAACAGTGTAAACATTATTTTTAAAGTGTGGGTTTGTGCAAAGTAATCACAATGTTCTGCTTAAAGCCACTCCTCTCTGCATAATTGTTTACAAAGCGATTAATGGATCTCTAGTGGATGAACCTATTTTATAATGGATTAGGTTTTAACTGCGACCGAGACATTTTTAATATGGAATTTAAATGTCTTGAGGGACTTTAGTCCAACAATGGCGGAGTATTTATAGCTTGTATAAAAGAATAATTGCAAGTTATCACCGGTCTCTATTAAGCTTATTAGATGAATTTTCTTTCTCCTCATATTACTTTTGTTTTAAGTTTATTCAAATCCACAATTGTGATAAGTTAATAACAAAGGTTGAGACAATGAACATATCTTAATATATAAAAATCCACTGTCAATCTGTATAGTTTGGGATCTTGGCATTTGTATATAATTAGGTCCAACTTGAGAGATAGAATAGTTTTTTTTATTTATTTAACAAAATCACTGAAATCGCGCGTACGATGTCGCAAGTTACAGCTAGTTTATTTATATATTCGTCTTCTATTGAAAAAATGTGATACTAGATATATAAAAAAGAAAAGATATTAAAATGCTCGCAAACACGACAATACATTGACAAATTGAAGAATTCAGAACATTATTTCGTTAAACTTAGGTTAAATAAGGAAATTTAGGAATAGACGTTTAATTATAACATGAAATTGTAATAAGAAATTTGGGGACGTCGTTCAGATGTGTCTGGACCACAATAGATAATAATTCATCGTAAATAATCACTCAATCGATATGAATTCATAAAACGCACACACTAACATACAACAACTATTGTATTAATAAGACTGATCTTAATTTCTCCATTTTTATAAACAATACAAGTTAATTCTAGCCTTTGATGAAAATTTGTAACATGATAATTTTTATTTCTCTTAACGGCATCCCGTTTTAAAACGCGAATAGTTATTTTTTAACATTAAGCCAATGAGCAATAATAGACACTGATTAATTTTAATCAATTTCATAATATGACTTTAAAAAGTATGGAGTCATAAAACAGATTATTTAAACAGCCCTTATAGAGCGCCAACATAAAATAGACTTTATAGAGAGATATCTTAAAGCAGCCCTAATAGAGAGCCTTCATAAGGCAGCCCTTATAAAGCGCCATCTTGAAATTTCCCATATAGAGCTCCATCATAAAACAGGCTTTATCTCTAGAATGATATCTCTATATCATAAAACAACCCTTATAGAACGCCATCACAAAACAGCTCTTACAGAGCGCCATCATAAAACAGCCCTTACAGAGCGCCATCATAAAACAGGCTATCTCTAGAATGATATCTCTATATCATATAACAACCCTTATAGAACGCCATCACAAAACAGCCCTTACAGAGCGCCATCATAAAACAGCCCTTATAGAACGCCATCACATTAAGTTATGTACGTAACATAAGTAAGTAAAGATGAAATTCCTTTAAAGTGTAAGGAATTTCGTCTTTTTCCCCAAAGTTTCTTCTGAGTGTCAGGGAAAAAAAAAACTGCGTCGTCTAACCCATTCCCGGCATATAGTATAGCACAACATAATACATTAAATTGTAAGCAGTTCACAATCTTTTGAAGGTTTACAATCTCGCAAGATAGATTAAAATCTAACGGTTTTTACAATTTAACGCTGACATACATAAATATCTTTTACAAATTGAAATGAAATGCATTTTCATGATATCTTTTTCTATTTAAGATTAAAATTTAATCATGATCTCTGTGATAGTTTTTGTTTTTTTTTTAACACTCTGAATATTACTTTATTACATTTTATTAATATTATTTATTTTCTGATGTTAATTAATTTTGATCTACGATGCTGGAAAGTTTAAAGTACATTTATAACATCATTTTTAAAGACTAGAACCCTTAGATTGATTTGATATTTAAAAATAGGAACAGATTTGCGTAACATAAATTCAAATATCATAATCTTATACATTTTCGCATTTATAGTATACTAGCTGTCCGCGTGAATTGAGTGTTTCATGAAATTTTGAGGGTTTTCATTTTTTATGCTAATATTCAATTTTGCGACAAAAAGTAGCCTATGTCCTTCTCCAAGGTCTAATATATCTCTATATCGAAAATTATCAAAATTGCTCAAGCGGTTTAGGCGTGAAAACGTAACAGACGTAATATTTTATAGTATTTTTTAAACAAATCTTTTGACTTTTTCTATCTTTTTTGTTTCTTTTAAACCTTCAAGGAAATAAAGGGAATAAAACAAAACAAACAGGACTGAAAATGATTTAGCCATTTCTGAGTTTTAGCGAGACTAACGAACAACGATTTATTCTTATATAAATAGGTAATTGTAAGGTCATAGTAGATGAAACCAAGTAAAAAAAGCAAGAAAATATTTATTTCTTATATTACCCTAATATATACTAATTTATAGCCTTCCTTGTTCCCTACATTTTAAAAAAGTTAACCCAATTACGAATAAACTTGAACGTCGATGGTTTTAAAAAACCTATGTGAACAAGCAAAAAAATGTACATCAAAATCAATCCAGTCGCTTATAGATAGTCAATCAGTCACACACACACGCACTATTAAAAATTATACATACTTTATTAATAGAAAAATCCAGTTTCGCAAAAATATTACTAGCGACTCGGCCGACTTGGCATGGACCCTCGCGTCTCGCCTATCCATCACCCGTCAAGGCTGAAAGGTAAACAAGGACAGGTCAAGGACCGCCCCTCCTTTATATCCCCCCCCCCCATTACACCCTCAGGGCCAACTTGATTGATTCCTTATTGACGCACGCACGCACGTCGCCTAAGCGTTGATGCGGTTTGATGGTAGCGCATTTTTTATTCGAAACTTGGAGGGTGCAAGCACTTGATTAAATTTGACAAAGAGCCCATTTGTTTATTTGTCAAATTATTGATGTTAGACTAGCTAAAACCAGCGACTTTGTTTGCGTTGAATTCAATGATTTTGTCAAAGTTTGAAGGTTTTTTGTGAAGAGTTCAAATTATGTTTTTGTCTTTATATGGGCTTTCTTCGGACTCAACGAGATATTTATTTCGTGATAAAAAAGGTCATCGAAACTCAGTACAAAAGTAACCATGTAGATTTTTTAACTTTTAGTACAGCTTGACTCTACATTTATTGCGATCTGTAGATTCCGTTGCTATAGTGCGAGATTTTTGTATTTGAATCAATCCTTATATACTTAAAATCTGTGAACTGTACTTTTGTAGATAACTATTTAAAATGTAGGTTTATTTTAAAGCACTAGTAAAGCCAGTAACACGTTGCTTTAGTTGAGTGGTTGAGGAAAAAATGTAAAAAAAAAACTAACCTATCTTTCAAGTTGGACCAAATCACTCTTAAATGGCAACTTCCATAAATATCGGTTAACTAGGCAATGAGTTCACGTGAAACATACGTAATGACACTGGATTTTTATATATTAAGATAGAGGCCATAAACGATAATTACATATTCAAAAAAAAACTAGAGATCGCCGTCCGATCGAAATTCGCCCACAAACCTTCCTGCGTACAATGACATAATATAGTATTCTATTCACAGAAAAATAAAATTTGACAATATAACATACGGTTGTCACGATTACGCTTTAACAATACACGTGTTTGTAAATTGTGTAAATCATTTGGCATTGGTGTGCGTGTGGTTTTATTTTAGTAATCTATATATATATAAATTAATCGCAAAATGTGTTGGTAAGCGCAAAACGCGCATTGTTAACAACGCCTGGACCAATTTAACCAATTCTTTTTTTTAAATGTTCGTTAAAGTCAAAGGACGGTTTTTACGGCGAGAAAATATCGAATAATTGCCGGGAAAATCCTAAAAATAGGCCTTTTCTTTTTCCCATACGAACGTTTTATATCTAAAATGTAGAGTCAATTTGAACTTATACGGGGACGGGGACGGGAACGAGGAATCTATATGAACTACAATAATTGTGCAAAATTTCATACTCATACGTCCGCGCAATTTTCATAAAATGGTACCTAATGTTTTCGCTTCACGAATATACGTATAAACGTGTAATTTTTTTCCCCGCTTCTAACAATGTCTTTAAAACAAGCCTGATTCTGTCGACTAGAGACTTCTCGGTTAAGAAATACGAAACTCGCAGTCTGGGTTATTACGGCAATTTGATATTCCAGTCGGGTTTTAATACGAAAACCTGTAAACTTTGCTGTATCATAAATAATATTCTGTTGAGTTTGAGCTGTGTTCTGACTTACAACTAAGTAGGTTGATTAATAAGTTCTCTTGTTTATAGTTAGTCGGTTTAAAACCACCTAAATGTAAGGCAAACACCAGCCGGAAAAGCTCTCAGCTTCTGTTACCGGCTGACTTGAAGTCAGTATCGAATATTCAATAAACACTGCAAAAAAAATCGATATTTTTTTTATTTGACAAAAAAAAAATAAAGAGACACAGCTAGTCTTATATTTTATAAACAGTTTCCAGGTCGAATGTTCCAAAAATATATGTTTGTAATAATTCTATTTGAAGAAACAAAATGTCAAAATCTTTGTGTTTATATTTAGAAGGTTTTAAGGTTGACGTTGCGGATATTTGGCAGAGGACAAACGTGATAGAGACGCAGGACTGTCGTAAATCCCCAAATTGACGTCCCAAAAACGGATACGGGTAAGGTCCGGAAAAAAACGTCACTTGTCTTACCTTATTTGTTTGCCTCTTTTATGCGAGACTCAGTGCCATGTAATTTAATTTTTGGCAATAGAACGCTTTGGCATTTAAGAACATACGGATATGATATGACTTAGGGACTTCAAGACCCTTTCTTCGTTATTATAGAAATTACTTTGTCACAGTCGGTTAAAACTACTCCTATATGAATTCTTATACAAAGTTGGAGTGTTCATTAAATTGAAGAGTCATGGTTATGAAAACTTGCGTCTGCACTGTATTGATATGGAGGTAACAATGGGTTATTCCATTCCAACTCGAGAGCAATTGAAGTGGTGCGGCCACTCAAATATGATTCCGATAAAAATGTATTGTAACTATATCCTTTATTGCCTGTTGTTCGAAGGTACTTATAAATAAAACCCATAACATTTTGATGTAATTTCCAATCAGTATACTTATATTGCGTATCGCACAAAGAGTATTGTATCCCGAAAATATTTAAGGTTGCTTTTTGGAAATTGCAAATAATTTTTCACAATTATAACAATAGTAGCGGACCCGGCAGACGCTGTCCTGCCCGAATTTTGGGTTACTTACTTTACTCCGTTCTATTATTCTATAAAATTGACCTCGTTCCCATTTCCTTTCCCTTTCCCGTTCCATAACGGTTCACTATTTTAGCGTTAATGGCTTATACATGAAAGATAGATACGTGCTGTCGTGGATTTTTTGTAGCACTATTTAAGTTAAACATATCCTTCATATGTACGTATATATGAGGGATATATTTGCAAAAATCAATGCATTAGATTTACACGTGTACACGTTTGCAACGCACGACAGAATAGTGCGCAGACAACACAATTTCGTCGTTCATGCTTGATATTTATCGTTATATTTTTGACGATGAACACAATAACTTTATAATTTATAGCCTATGTGTTATTCTGATTTATAAACTATATTATTGTAATGTATTATTCAAATCCATTCAGTAGTTTTTCCGTGAACGAACATCAAACATACATCCAGACATCTATACATCCACGTGTACAAACTTTCGTGTGTTTAATATTAGTAGGAAGTAGAATTATTAAACTTTACAAACAGCCTTTGTAGAGCCTATGTTTTGAGAATGCTCCGGCTTTAGATCGAAACATACGTTGAGATTCGTCAGGAAATCATTGTAGATAAAATATGACTAGTCCATTTGCGTAGTTAGCAATGAACCTGCCATCAGGTTCGGGGGTTGTAGGTTCCATTCCCGACTTTGGTATATTATTTATCAAAACATTTTTATAAAAAATAAAAGTTGTGTATAGCCTGCGGCTGTTACCTATAATTGCCGGACATTAAGTTGTCTATCTTAGTAACAAACCTCCGTGTGTCATACAGTCCTATGTATGTAGGTAAAATAGGTGTTTTTGTGGCGATGCCGGTTGTGCAACATTCGGGTTGCAACATTGCACATATTTCCTCTTGATTTTATTCGCAATTTTATGCAAAATTAATTAATTGATTAAAACTTACAGAGAATGTTAAAAAATGAGTAAATATTAAAATGTTGTTCAGGTAAAATATATTTGAATAAATATACGTATTTTTACGCATTCAATTATCGTATAATCTTCTTACCGAGATTAAACATGAATGGATGATGGTGTTATCAAAAGGTACAAGGGTATTCCTATATAATTCTAAATGAAGCCTTTGTGTGCTGCTTGGATATTATCTGTTATGCGCGTTCTAATTATGTATTTTCAATTTTTTTATTAATATTTAAGATTATTTTTTGGAGGCTTATGCTGTCAACTCGAAACTGATACTGGATTGCATTAAGGGAATGAATGAGCTGGGAAGCCAAACCTCTGTAAGTATTGTATGGGTCGTTCAGATAAGTACGGAAACGAGCAGGCGGATGAGCTGGTTAGGAAAGGCTCTGAACTTGGTATGATAGGGCCTGAGCCGGACTGCCGTTGTAGAGACTTTTCTTATTAATATATAAACGCAAAGTGAATAAAGCTGTAGAGTTTGTTTGCTTGAAAGCGCTAATCTCAGAAACTACTGGGCCGATTTGAAAAATTCTTTCAGTGTTAGATAGCCCATTTGTCAAGGAAGGCTAACACTTATCACGCTAAAATTAGACGTATTTTTTTACCTAATTTAACGCGGATGAATTAGCGGACACAGCACAGTCATATTTACACCTATAAAAAAAAATTACAATCCTAAGAATTACCAGAACTCATTTTGGTTTACAGAGCCGCTCCAGCAAAGTAAGTAAGAATTATTAAAATATTTAGTCGTAAGTATTTTCATAATTTTTACTTACTACTTGTTACATAATTTTTCGAATTTATCCATTTTAAATGTCTCACTTCTCATTGTGTTTTTACGTTTTAAATAAAGAGAACTTACTTCATCAGATTACATTTATTTTAATGAAGTTAGACCGCGCCACGGCACCGCCTTTTACATTAATTTAAATTTTGGTACATTTGAATGTACTTTACATCTCACTCGAATTAAATCAATTATGCTAATGAAAACGATGTTAAACAGAATTCCCACTGAAATGTTTGTGCAATATCTACCCTGGGGCGTTTAATTCCGTAGTTTATTGAGCACTGACTGCACGTGTTCTGTTATGGTCCAATTCGCCGACCTGATTTGGAAATTATTCCACCTCAAGAGCCAAACTGAAGCCAAAACTTTGACAATATAGAATATGGGTACAAGCGCCGGGTTTCCCCACGTAAAAAAAAAACACCTTTGTTTCAAAATGTTTTGCCAGGGTAGTCTGTAACAGATCGTTCTCAGCGATAACACCGCCCTTGCACACTTTATTTAAGTTATTATGTATTCTTATTGTTTTCTATTGTGTGCAATAAGTATATAATAAATAAAGCAGATTGTGAATTTTAAAAAAATCCGATAAAATGTATTTTTGGTGGTGCTCGGTTCAATGTTAGTAGTTCGTACGAGAATTGAAAATACATTAATCGTATCGCAGCAATTCACGAATTTTATCCGTTAAGCAATCAAGGGTTCAGATTTTTCTTACTAACTAAGTAGTTTAATTCTCAAGAATAAAAAATCATGCCCTTCGTTAATTAAAAGATTTTTCCTTAGCAACAACTGTAGGCAAGAGATGTTATCTAATATAACTGTAATATTTTTATTTTTCTTTTCATAATGAAGAGTTTTAGATATTTCGTTTCACGTTTCTAAGATAAATTTTAAATATTTCGAACTTCAATAAGCTTTATTTATTTAGTAATACTGTAGATCAGGCGCGGATTCAGCCTTCAAGGGTAGTGGGTACAACCACTCAAGGTTGACTGGTCCGTTGGCGCAGTGGGCAGTGACCCTGCTTTGACCCTGCGTGTACAAGGGGCAAACGAGCAGGCGGCTCGTCACCTAAGTGACCACCGACGCCTGTCGACATGTGGCACAGATCTCACACTTATCACTACAATAGCCTAGATTTTCAGGCGTAACCTTTAGTGTGACGCCACGATCACCTATATATACGATTTATACGATATAGTCTTCCTCGATAAATGGGCTAACTAACACTGAAATAATTTCTTAAATGGGACTAGTAGTTTCTGATATTCAAGCAAAAAAACAAGCAAACAAACTCTTCAATTTTATATATTAGTATAGAGAGGTTTATATAGCATTTGAAGCTTAAATAGTTGAACGGTAAAAGGTATTAAATCCCCAAGGTGTTAAGTTCAAATCTCTCGACATAACCAATCCTAACGCAAGCTTTTAAAAAAACACAACTGTAAAAAGAATATACTACGTATATCTTCGAATATTCCTGATACTAGTGGACTCGGCAGACGTTGTCTTGCCCGAATGTGGCTCATTTGCTCTTTACTAATTAACCAATCTTCCTTGAAACGTAACTCTGGCTGCATTTTTATGTCATAATAATATTCCATGGAACGTTAGTCAAAAGGCCTAGTACGAAGGTCATCTATTTGACCAATACATGACGTTATATTTTGGTATTCAAGAGTGAGCTGACGTCCGGGCAGAAGTCAGAACAACGTCTGCCGGGTCCGGTAGTAATATATAAATAACGCGACATGTTGTTTGTCCGCAATGTACTCCTAAACTACTTAACCGATTTTAATCAAATTTCCACACCGTGTGCACTTTGATCCAATTTGAAAGATAGAATAGCTTACATCTCAATTTATAGTCGCAAATAAAATGTTTCGTTAAAATTATTTTACTAGCGGACTCGGCAGACGTTGTCTTGCCCTATTTTTGGCTTGTCTGCTATTAGCCACTTAACCAATCTCATTTATGTTTTTTCCATAAAACATGACTCGGGCCATATGTTTTATAAAAAAAAAAAATTTACATTGCACGTCAAACGGCCTAATACGAACGTCATTTATTTTAAGTATTCTGAAGTAGCGACCAAATCTGCATGTTTCTTGTATTATTAAATAATCTTTTCGTTTATTCCTTTTCTTTTTAACCTTTCCTGAAATAAGGAGAATGAAACAAAACAAACATAACTCAAATGCGTCCAGCGGCTTTCGAGTTTTAGCGAGACTAACGAACAACGATTGTTTTATTTATTTATATAGATGACACGTGAGTAAAGTGTGGTGGTCGATACTATCGGTCTAATAGAGTATTTTCATCTCCATTCAGATCTCTAAACATGACTGTTAAATATTCCCTGACAATTTTATGAAGTTTACAAACCATGAAAGCGATAAAAAATTCCATTGAGAAGATAAATGAGGAATTTGGATATATTCCAAAACTCACGGTTAAATGTACGCGGAATCTGAAACAATTTTGGCTATGGCTTGCTGTGCGAAAACAGAAATAATTTACGAGTTATAAATTTCATATCGATATAAATTGGAAACGTTTGACATGACGCTATTACTGGTAATCATAAATATCGAAGAATTGTTTGTCCGGAAAACAAATAATACGGGGCAATCAGAATAATCTATTCTTACACAATTTATTCTATCATTTTTATTTACTGTTTCCAGTAACATAAAATACATTTACTTACTCTGTAAGCTTTCGTACGATCCATTTCTCGGTACAAAATGTTTTATATTGATTTTGTGTGTACCTTAAGCTCAATGATAGCCAAAATTTTACATTGTAATTTAACGTTACGAATACAAGCATTTCAAGATGTCAACCTTGGACTCATTTCTAGGAAGTAACTCACAATTTCATGTGTTCTATCATTATTATTTACTGTTTCCAGTAACATAAAATACATTTGACTAATCGATTTTTCTGTGTACCCTCTTCGACCGACAAAAATTTTATAAGTGTAAGTTCTACAATGGATATAACAAAAGTTTACTTAGTGTGTAACTGTAGGCACAATTACATAAGTTTTTTTGTAAAATTTATTTGGAATAAAAACAATTCATTTCATTTCATTTACTCTGTAAGCTTTCGTACGATCCATTCGCGGTACAAAATGTTTTTTATTGATTTTATAAGTATTTTTACAACTTGATGTTACGAATAAGAGCATTTTAAGATTTCACGCAATGTGTCTGATATTTCTAGGAACTCACAGTTTCGGGCGTTCTATCTTTACTATTTACAGTTTCCAGTAACATAAAATACATTTACTTACTCTGAAAGCTATCGTACAATCCATTTCTCGGTATAAAACATTAAGCGGGCATTCGGGTTTTCCGCCCCCAGTATATGACGTGTCTCACGATTTTCTTTACATAAACAAAAGCGCGATTAATTTTATTTTGTATGATATCCTTAAAGGATTACAGAAAACATATACTCTCAAAGCGCGCCTGCAGTATCCACCACGGGCTCCATAAAACCACGCTCTAGGCGTTATTGAAAAAACGACCTTACTTTAAAATAACCTTTACTTTTATATCTGCACCTAAAATTAAAATTATTGCGACGACGCGACGGCACCAAGGAATGTTTTCATATACATAGATAGGATTTCAATCCAGCTATTGCAACCTTGCCCTATTGAGAATAGCCTATTGCTAGATTCTTTTAGATGTTTAAATAGACTTTTGTGGTATTAAAAGAAAATATGTACGGAATATGGAATGTATAAATGCAGATTGTAGTAAAAATATTGGATAAAAATACATAACCTTTGTTCGTGTATTGAATTCTGATTGAGTCGGAATTAAACTCCAAACACTTAAGTTAAGTCTATAAGAGCTCTCTGGGGAATATGAAATGTATTTATTTGTACAATACATGACTGAAACTGTACAATTTTTACCAGATACAATTTCATATCCGTATCCGTAAACGACAACGGCAAATTGTATAATATCCGTAATCTCGTATCCTTAACATCCCTACAGTACATATATATTGTTACATTAAATCTAAGCTACATAACAAGTTTTACAAATTATCTTAGAATTTACAATTACGAAAAATATGGTAGTACCCGTCCTCTATATAAGAATAAATAATGGAAAAGACATTAATAATAAATACACATTTAAGAAATGCCTAAATACTGGTTTCCATTAAATATCACAACATCTAATCCAATACAACGACATTTATTAAGCTATGGTAGTAATGTTAATTTTACTATATCTAAGATGAAGTAAAACTTTATTTTTAGAAGTGAAACTTCTTTTTGCTTCATGCCACAATCATACTTGTAGACGCTTGGTATTTCAAAAGTTGGGATACACATTCTATTTGTAATAATTTAATAAATATTTAGAAAAATCTATAGGAAATGAATTATTGATTCATTTGTAAGAAATTCATTATACCTAAATCAGGCTAAATCTGTTGAGTAGTATTATAAATTGACATTATTTTTATTTTTATTAAATATTGCAAATAAAAGTTTTATCTTTTATTTATTCCAATGATGTATGGCACTGACGATATACTCCAAATAATTTTACCATAAAATATCTGCGTTTCAAGCAATAATGAACGCCAAAGAAGTTTCACTTCTAGAAAGTACAAGTTTTTTTTTTAATTTGGCATATTTACGACCTTAAACACACTATTCATATATTGAAAGATCTATTTCGATTTTCCTTTAATCTCCGATAGAATAATTCTCAAATTTTCCTTCAGAACCCAAAAATTATGTCTAATTAAAAATATTATCTCAAAACATTCTTAAATCCATTAAGAATATTCCTTGCGAATTTTAGAACTTTTAATAACACATTTTTTTATCCTTGGAACTCCATATTCATCCACATTTTTAAAATTATAGTATAGGCCTAGAATTGAATTGTTTTGTAACAGCTTATCTCTTCACTATTCCGTTTTGTTTTTAAAGCACTATAGTTGCAAGCTAGTAAAAATAAAAAAAATTAAGATCAAGTTGATTACTTATGCTTTGTCTATGAATAGAAAAATAACTTAAGTTATATAGAGAGAGCTAGCAATGTTTTGGAACATTCATCGTGACACAGCTGGTACTTATATGGAAGCCAGGCATAGCACAAAGTTTTTGTACATTTTTGTCCTTGAAGTCTACAAAGTAGTACAAAGCTTTGCACAGCTTCGCAAAGTCCCCGTCCACGCTACATGATCATTGAAATTATCATTCAAATGAAGCTATGTTTGGCCTGCGGCATTAGATATAATATTCTGTGTTGCAAATGGATAGCGATGAGTTAATTCTTGCGCCTCAGAGCGGTTGTATATTTACTGCGCAATCCACTTGTTATGGGTAAAAACCATTTTTATTTTTAATTTCACAGGTTATTTGGTTGTACTAATTACAAATAAATTAATTGTAGTCGCAGATATATTATTCATAAAAATTAAGTTTATTATAATTTAATAAAACTTCAGCTAAGTTCAACCTTATCCTCTTTGGAGTAAGTTCAGTTTTGAATGATTGCGTCAAAAAGCGCCAATAACGCCAGAAAGTTCTATGATACTCATTTAGTTCCCATGTTCCTTTTTTTTTATGTTACAAGGGGGCAGACGAGCAGGCAGCAGGCACCGAAGTGCCTACCGGCGCCCATGGACATTTGAAAATAGATATTGACCGATTCTCAACCCTAGCCAATATGCACGCAAAATTTCATGAAAATCGGTCGAGCCGTTTCGGAGGAGTTGGCAACGCACCCCGTGACACGAGAATTTTATATATTAGAAGAAGATAGATTTGAATTTTGCTTTGTTTCTTTTTATTTAAAACCTTCCCTGAAATAAGGGGGATTAAAAAAAATAAAGAGAATTTAAATCCGTCAAGCGGTTTGCGTGTTTTAGCGAAACTAACGAACAACGATTGAATTTTATATAGATATATAGATTTTGGTTTGAATTGTGAAGATTACGAAGCGATACAGCGATGTCCACTATACAGTAGTGACGCCTCATATAACAGTAATAAGCTCGCGAGGTGAACGGTACCGGATTTGGGTTAATAACGAACCGACCAGTTATTGGTTAACATCGTCGGTAGGTGCGCCATAATAAGTTGATGATTGTAACCAGTTGGACATCACTAATAATGATGACTTTTTAGTGATGTCCAACAAAATTAGTGTGAGGCAAATTTGCATGAAAATTTAAATTACTTTGTTTTAATTCGCAAATGAATACGAGGGATAGTGGATGCAGTGCTGCAACCCGAAAGCTAAACTGAATCGCCACCAAAGCAAAGCACTGTACTGACTTTCTTATGTCTCTAAATTCACGTTTTGCTTCAACACCGAAGCATCATCAGGAGATAGACTCTACAAAGGTAATTCGTAAAGTCACTTTACGTATTCATTCGCGGATTTATTTTAAGTATTCTAAATGAACTTGACGAGTTTTAATAACTGTACTAATTTGAAAGTAAAGTATTTAAAAGAATTCTACTTAGAAATTAATTCAGTTAATAAAACTTATCAAATTCAGTACGAACACGTGATAAAGTGAAAATAGCAAAATGTGGGTTAGCCCTCATTCGCACGAGAGCTTTTTTACCGCGCGATAAAAAAAACTCTCAAATAGAACATATATTTAAGAACTCCCGAATTTGTGTTCACACAACAGCGCTTTTATAACGTAACGCTTTTTTATCCAACAATATTCTATTTTTAACGCTATATATGTATACATATACGCTATATTTTCGTACCGGCGACGCTAAAAAAACTCCAACCCTGAGATTTAACGCAACGTTTTTTTAACTGTCGTTCGAATGAGGGCATACGATACTTTACGTAGGAGCTATCGATTTGTATTTCGTTCGAATTGACGCTACCGACTGTACAAATCCTTATCAACTACAATGTAAAACAATAAAAAAAGTCATGAAGATTCCAAACAGTCAACGATCGCACGAACTCACTAGGTTAGGTTACAAGGGGCTACTCGACGCTCGCGCACGTAACTATTCAACAATTGGCTAATATTTAAGTATCACACGTTAAATGACTCGTATTTTACCGACGTCGATGGCGGTCTCCCCCTCTATAAGCTTGTCCGGCGGGTCCGCCTCGGTGTCGGGGTGTTTTCTATGAGAACCAAAAAAGTCAAAAAGTCAAAATTTGTTCGGGTGGAATACCTATGTCGAAGAGTTTACATTTCAGGGATGAGTTTCAGGGAGTGTCTGTTTGTAGCCTCAATATAAAATCTTTATACTAAACGTGTATGGTCGGCAAAATCGTAAGATAATATTATTGTGAAAATTTTGTGCGTTGCTCTTTAAACAAAGAAAAAAGGATATTAGTCTATTTTATGGTTAGAATTATTGCTTTTGATTTTCCTTTCAAATTTTTCAAATTCAGCAATTAGTCTATACCCTTTAATACAATTTGTAAAAAATACTAGATTATTTCACCGAACGGAAAGTGAGTCATTACTGCACGAGTGCTATGTTGGTGCCCGAGCGAAAGCGAGGGCGTTAAATTCACACGAGTGCAGTAATTTTCTCACTTCAAGCAAGATGCGTAATCTATTCTCCTTTCAACTACCAATATACACATATACCGTATGTATGCCGTATACATATATACCGTATATAACTTATATCTACTGAAAAAAAACTCGACTTAGGAAAAACAAAGTTTAATTCATTTTCTTCTCAAACATTAAAACTTAAAATTATTAAAAGTGAAATTTGCACTTTTACTCTAGTCTGCTTTTTAAACTTGATTATTTAGACCACAATGATGGTGGTCTCACTTTTTTAAACATATCACTAAAATATGTTAAAAAAAAAAAACTTTGGAGCAGTGATTGTACACGTTTTTAGCGTCTCCACTTAATAAAATTTTTATAAGCTTCTTAATATCTATCGCGCAAATTTTATTAGGCATGACCTAGGAAAAATGTTAATTAGTTAGAGGCGGTGCCTCCCCCCCCCCCCCTCCAGTATTTCCAAAGTATTAGACGTAGAGACTTGAAATTTTCCAAGTTGATAGAACATGCTAAAAACTCATTAGAAAACTTGGAACGAAATTGGACAACAGCTTTTGGAGTTATATAAATACGTTTATAGCCTATCAGATACGGAACCCTTCTATATAAGCGTGTCTTGACACGCTCTTGGCCTTTTTTGTACGTAAATAGATTAACACAAATAATAATCATAAAACAGTCTTTAATGCCCATCGTATTTAAGATCACTTAAAGGTACTCAATCTAACGACACTTAAATTAAAGTTTTCTAACCCTAGTAGTAAGTAACACGGCCCGTTTGGCCTCCCCAACTAATTTTATGATCAACTCCGGGTCACGACCCTGATGGCAAGTTGATTTACTGGGTCATTTCACCGCTCGTTAATATCTGAAACCACGGCTTATTGAGGATTAACACAGAGTTAAATTGGATTTTCTATTATTTGATAGCAGCGCAATCAAGAAGTGGTACATCTTCATCAAGTTTTGCTTAATTTCCTTTCAAATTTAATAGTTATTCGTAAAACGTACTCTAGGAATAATTTTGTAGAGTATATCTCCTGATTGATGCTTCAGTTTCGAAGCGAAAGGTTCGTTGAGGTGCACCAGAACGAAAGGTCACCTAACAGGAAATCTCGAAAACTGTGGGACGTACAAAGGTGAAATTTGGAAGAGTAGCTTTTAGTTAGTAGACGTCCGCTGATAACAGATTTTGCCATAGTTCTGCATTAAGAGGAGGAAGAGAAAAAAAAATTAACTATATATATCTTTTTTGCGGGTATTCTTCAATAAACTAACTTTGATGAGCCTTTTAGAGGCAGGTAACTAATTATAGATTTGCTTCTTTATTAATAGCAGAAGAGTTAGGGACAAAAATATTGTCTATTAAAATTTCGCCTTATTTTACGCTGACGAAGTACTAGTACTACTAGTACTGAAATAATCGCTTTTTTATACTACTGATTTATTTTTTAGACTATTGACTTATATACTAGACCTTTTGATTGAAGTACCAAGTAAATTATAATTACATATTCATAAAACATTCAGCCAGTATCACGTTTTATGGAGGAGACATAGAGGAGATTGGTTAATAGGCTAATAGAAGACGAGCCAAAATTCGGGAAACACTACGTCTGCCACGTCCGCTAGTAAATGAATGTAAAAAAAGTTTTAGTAACTTAAAATCATTTTAAGTCGTCGGTGTAACGTACATAAAAGTACGTATTAATTTATATATTAATACTTGCAGCGAAAACTTAAAGTACCATTTTCCGAAAATTCTGCGGATGGAAGAGTATGAAATTTAGCACAATTGTACTTTATATAGAGGAAGGTGTGCGAACGCTAATATTTATTTATAATATCCAATATCAATATACTAAATTAATAAAATAAAACCACATGCACACCAATGCTACATGATTTACATCATTTACAGACGCATGTATTGGATGATGTCAAAGCGTAATCGTGACAACCGTATTTTATATTAATTGTCTCAGTTTATTTTTCTGTGAATAGGACAATACATAACGTTTTACGCAAAAAGATTTATGAGGGAATACGATCAGCCGGCATTGTAGATAAAATTACATGCCCAAATGGATATATTTATCCTGTTTTTTTTACTATTAAGTTATGTTGAATAGCGTGCAAAAAACAAAGAACTTGAAAATCAAATATCAGCGATAGACACTTTCAAACGGTCCGATCGGTATAACGCACCTTTTTGTTTTGAAATCCCTGTTTTCAGATCTAGCTCACCGCAATACGAATGCTAATGAAATCACCGAAACTCAATCGCTCAGTCAGCGGGAAATCGAATGATTGCGACCGCCGACAGTAGTTGTGTCAGCGTTTTTGTGCCGCAATAGACGTTATTTAGCTACAGGTTTTATGTCTACCATTTTATCTACTTCACTTTTCAGATTGGAAATGAATTTGAAATAGTATACGGCATCGTCCTATCGGAATGCGAATGAGCGATGCAATCGAACTTAGTTCGTACGAATGTGCGATTAAATATATTTATGTCTAATGCCGGAGCCAGACATAGCTTAAATTGAATGATCATTTCAATGATGATGTAGTGTGGCCGGGGACTTTGTGTGGCTGCGCAGCAAAGTACTCTTTGTAGTCTTCAATGGCAAAAATATACAATCACTTTGAACTATGTCTGGCTCCTGCTTACTTAAGTTTCCTTATTAAAGTTCGCTCGATCGCATTGTCTTCAATTATGGCACTTTTTACACATCACTATATTTTATTGCACTTTCGGAAGTAATAATTTCGCTCGCATCGCGCATTCGCTTTGTATTAGGATGACACCTTGTTGTTCTGTTATTGCTTAATTTTAAATGTTATTAATAAAATTTTAGCCTTAATTTAAAAGAATCTTAACTAATCGTAATTTATCTTAAAGTATTTTGCTAAATCTACATATAAATGTATATTTAGCAATATACTTTAAATTATTACTTCCGAAAGTGCAATAAAATATAGTGATGTGTACAAAGTGCCCTAATTGAAGACGATGCGATTTGCCTTGAACTAATATAAGTGTAATATTAGCAATTATTTATAATAGAGTATCTGTCAATAAAGTTACGTCTGAAGATATGATCACATTAGTATAACAAGAAACATCAGTTATTGTAGATCTATTTTACTTGATTCTACCTTTATTCCAAAAGTTAAGTGCTCAGTAAATTAATAATTATTCCCATAGTTTAAATAATATGCCTAGTTTCGGTCTTTAAGTTAGTTACTCCAAACAGATCTATTAGGATCACTTTACTTGCAGCCAAAACTATCCATCGCCTCTTTTACATCATTGCATACCTTGAAATTAGGGTCCTTTAGGAATACCTTGAAAATACCATCATCGTCTATGATAAAAATTCCAATAACATTTATCTATCTCATAGTTATATCTTATTTCTTAAATAAATATAAAACAACTAAGGGAGCCTCGTAAAATTTATATGATTCCTGATAAACATATTGTTCAGTAAATATATTTCTCCTTGATTTTCTTTTATAGGAAATTGGGAGTCTGGACGATCTTGATTTGATTTTGCTCTCCCTAGTAATAGTATTTCCAGTAATATGATCTAGACACTGCCACTTCTATTTATTGTAATGGCACCTACCTACCAAAAATTAGATAGATTTACTTTATTAGGGTTCCAAACTTAAAAGGTTAAAAATGAACCCCTATAAGGTTACTTCGTTGTCCATCCGTACGTCTGTCTGTCTATTAAGATCATTTTCTCGTGAATGCTTTTTCCTATTAAGTTAAAATTAATACCAACTAAAAAACACTGAAGTGTACGGTCCCTTGACACTGTAAATAAAAACAACTCTCTAAGTATACGAAATCAAAATATATGGCCAATTATGTCACAAACGCTTAATGTACTAGACACACAATGTACTGTACACAAAAGATCTAGTTGCTAGTTATTCTTTTAACCTACAATTGAGCAATTTTTTTTATATAATATATCTATAACAAGGGACAAAGGGGCAAGCAGTTCAACTGGGTGACTACCAACGCATACGAACGCAAAATGGCGCTGACCATTAAAGTATGAATATGCTCTTTTTATTAGCCTGTTGTGTCCCACTGCTGGTGGCTGGGCAAAGCCCCCCCCCCCCCTTCTTGATCCACCTTCCTCTTCCCTGGGCCAATCTCATGTATGAGAGCTCTCTACTTTAAAAAAATTAAAATATCGTTATTTTTATGCAATTAAATCAAAATGTATTTATGAAAAATGCATCTAGCTTTACTTGCAATATCATATATGTACATACAAAATGGATACTGTATAAGTTAATAGCCGTATCGTTATATAACAAAATTCTAAAACGACGTACAAAATATTAAAAACCTACGTACAAAGTATCCCATTTGCTACGAATAAGTAGCAATACTAGTAACTTTAACTGAAAGTAATTGAGGTTGCACTAAACTCGAGTAAGAAATAAAGGTTAATGAGCGTTGGTCTTTACACCAAATTAACCCATTTTATTGTTCACGAAAATATATTCGTAAGCAGACGAAAGTCTATTTAGGAATTTAGAAGGAACGTGAAATATTCTAAAGGATTTCACTCTAACCATCGATGAAAACAGAAAGTATTACCTGAAAATTAGAAAGAAGAATGTGCTTGGCAATTTATGTTTGTACAAATTTAATACTAATTATTCTTATATGTTACAAAGGGCAAACGAGCAGGGGGTTAAGGACTACTGATATGCAAAGTCCTCAAGGTACACAACCTTGATTGCCTTTAAATGGAGGTTTAAGAAACTGGGAACTCTCACGAACCGAACGAAATGCGACAGCAATATCATCACTTGACATAATTGCATTGCCGAGGTGTGTGTGAAAAACTTTATTTCTATATAACATTAGTATAAACCAAGTACAATCACAAGCATAATCAAACAAGTAATACAATCACAGCGTATAATACAATGACCGTAAATAAATAACGCTAAGCAGAGGAAAGAAGCATGTAAAGAAATTTGTTTATTTTTAACATCAGTATAAACCAAGCACAATCACAATCATAATCAAACAAGTAATACAATTCAAAGCGTATAATACAATGACCGTAAATAAATAACGCTAAGCGGAGGAAAGAAGCATGTAAAGAAATTTGTTTATTTTTAACATCAGTATAAACCAATTACAATCACAATCATAATCAAACAAGTAATACAATTCACAGCGCACAATACGATGACCGTAAATATATAACGCTAAGCGGAGAAAAGAAGCATGTAAAGAAATTTGTTCATTTTTAACATCAGTATAAACCAACTACAATCACAATCATAATCAAACAAGTAATACAATCACAGCGTATAATGCAATGACCGTAAATAAATAACGCTAAGCGGAGGAAAGAAGCAGGTAAAGAAATTTGTTTTTTTTTTTAACATCAGTATAAACCAAGTACAATCATAATCATAATCAAACAAGTAATACAATTAAAAGCGTATAATACAATGACCGTAAATAAATAACGCTAAGCGGAGGAAAGAAGCATGTAAAGAAATTTGTTTGTTTTTAACATTAGTATAATCCAAGTACAATCACAATCATGATCAAACAAGTAATACAATTCACAGCGGATTAAAACCGCGAGCGCTTTAATAAATCCTACAACATTCACAAAATCTGATCTGTTTGCATTTGACTGATTGAAGAACTTTTTGGTTCTCTTGTCAAGTGGCAATAAGTTGAGTAATACTTTCACGAGCCCCTCCACCCCGATTCTCACGCGAAAAGCAAAAAGTACGAATAGGTCACTGAATATTTAACCAGTGAAGTGGTGGCAACGATTACGGCAATTAAATGTATTGTTATTTTTAAATTGTTTAAATAATCATTACAAAAATTCAAAAAATTTAATCTAAAATATTAAAACTAATACTAATTGTAGGGAGACGGTGATAATAGATTTGTTGTTACTAAAGCGTTATGGGGACCTATTGGATTATGAAGATTTGGTACAAAGACGGAAAAAAAATTAAGCACGCCTTTTAGAGGGGCGACACCAATGAAAAGCTAGCTTTTATAAAAACCTAGTTATTAAGTTTTAGTTTGTGAAAGTTTTTGTCGTGATTGGACGATGATAGGTAATATTATCGACGTAGACCACAAAAGAAGCATACCTAAATGGTAGATTATCAGTCGAAGAACTTATAATTACTGGTATGTGAATTTCTGAGCACAGACCTCGATAAGTGGTCGTCCCGGCTGCATCATCGGATAAAATATAGTCGGACCAAATATAATTACAGTTTCATTGACAGTCGCGTTGCTTTATTTATTCCACACATTGCTATGAGGAGGTTAGATAACGAATCGTGATTGTATTCGAAGTGAGCTTCCGAAATTTTCACTGGATGTCAGAGTTTGCTGTTATATTTCTGTAACAAACAGACAGATTTCTCCTTGGCCCTACAACGGAAGTATAAACTGCTCCGTCAAAAACGTTACAACACGATTACAAAACAAAATGGCGACATAAAAACAATCTAATTTTATTACGAGCCCCGCTAACCTGCAATTTAATTTTACACCGCCGATATATTATACTGGTTTTGTTTTACGGCGCTTGCTGCATATAATAATATCATCTCTTAAATTGTAGATATATACATAAGATTTCTATACGTTGTCCAATCTTAGTACTTAGGTATACCAACAATTCTATTAAATGAGGGAGGCTTAGCTTAGAAATAGATGTCTAGTAGTTAAAAAGAAAAAAACTAATTAGTAAATTGTTGCACCGAGCACAAAATAAGACACTAATGCACGTGTTATGTTCTAAATTAACACGAGTGCATTAATTACTCACTTCAGCAACGTGCGTAATCTACTTTTCTTTCAACTACATCTCTGTTTATTTCCTTTTTTAAATATGAAGTATCACAGTTTTACAATTGTTTATAATGTGTGCCCTCCGGCTTCTTTTTTTCGGTTTTCGTTCAGCCGATTTTTATTTTCAACCAATATCTTTTTGATCCAAGGCATACGTTTTACATGAACCTTAATGGGGCAGAGAAATATTAAACCTCCGTGGTAAATTTATATGAAAATAAAAAATAGTGCAATAATGATATCATGCCACATTACTGCCGCGAGAGCATTGTTTTCCAAGTAAAATATAATTATATATTAAAAATTTCCAATGTTCAACCTTCCAAATTCAATATCTTTTGTATGTATCAATATATGCTGGGCCAGTATGTGCCAAGTGTTATTCGACACTTCTTAGCTTTAAAGTTGTTAATAAGGAAAACTATCTACACATAAATTCTACAAAAATACCTAATTATAACTTCTCTTTAGTCACAGTCAGTTGCAGAAAATATGAGTTAAGCATATGGTGTTTCTGCCGAAGCTTACATAGTGCTTTTCTTAAAAAATGGTAAGGAAATGAATCAAATTTCTATTTGATTCATTTCCTTGCCATTTATAATTAATTAATAATAAAATTATATTTGAAAAATTATTTATAATTTAATTAATATTAAAATTACATTTGTCATATTGGGACTATTGTGTTAAAAGAAATTTTATGTTTGTTCGGTTTTCATAAGGCAAAGGTCAGCCAGACAGCCCAAAATGTAAAATAAAAAATTGTAGTAAAATGAAATTGCTATTTTTTACTATTATCTTACGTTAGGCACATGTTTGTTTTACTATTATTTTTTATTTTTTCTCTAGGCCATAAATATAATTAAATAGTGCCACCATTTTCTGAATCAATTTTTTTGGAAGTAGATAAATTGTGTCTGCTGTTCGAACTTTAAAAACACGAAAATAATGAAATTTCATGCAGGCGTGTTTTTATTCTTAGATCTGAATATCCGTAAATAGCAAACTTCGCGTATAAATATGTCTACGAGGCTTTTATTTTATTAAGTCGACGATCGGAGAAGTGAACTAAGACACGATTAGAAACGCACTTATTCCATGAATGACAACACATGACATATATAACACATTTCTAATAGAAATTTCTGTTTAATATTAAGAGGCTTAATGGCTTCGTATCTCACACAGTAGTTTTAATCAATTCCTTAATAAAAATGAAACCAATACTAATTAACAACGCGAACGAAGTCGGAGGTACTGCTATCAATCAACATAACAATACTGTGGGACAAAATCATTCTAAGGATAAAATCTTGATCTACATTTCGCAATTTCAAACAGTCCATTAAAATTGTCGACGTGAAACGATTACACGGAACCCCTTCTGCTTGTAGGTAAGTTTTAACGAATTTCTTTCCGTTCCCCGGTCACTTCTTCCTCTTCTTATTAGGGGTGTTTGTTTTGGGCCGCGCGGGTCATTATCCCGTGACACGTGGTGCGTGAAATTATTTCGTACTTTACACAATTCCGGGCAGTGCGTGTGCGCCCCTGTGCCTCGGGACCGTTTGCACAGGATGGATATACCGAGTAATATTATTTTTATCATCCAAATTTGTTCATATAGCTACTTGTTGAATTGAATGTGGATTGTGGATGAAATTGAATGTGAATGAACAGTGGATTAATTTAGTCCTTAAAGATATGCTAGTAATCTTTTGAAAATTTTTCAGGTGCATTTTAAAAGTATATGCAATAGCTCTGTTATCATCTATCATTTATTATCTATTGTAAGCTTCAACAGGAAATAAGAGAGCGCTCTCTCTCGAGAGAGACTTTATCAACGACATTTTAATTCAAGCAACCGCAACACAACCCCGAGCATCTTGTTAGGGGGAAATAAAATCCATAAAAGACACGACACAGCCACCAAACTTGAAGGCAACGTGGAGAAGAAAATTTGATTATTCCGCGAGGTTGGCCTATCGCCAGCATTTGACTATTTATCACGACCTCTCGACACTCAACGGTTTACAAAGATACTAATCATTGATACACAAGACGTTGAGATATAGTTTACTTGATGAGGAGTGATTATTTAACACGTGCTCTCAATGTTAAGCAAATATACTAATCATTGAAATAATAACTATTTAGAGCTTTTGTACGTGATGAGTGAGTATTTTAATTTTGATGACAGATATGCACATTAATAATGTTACAGTATCTGTACGTATACAGAATCTGTAGCACAGTAAACGAGACCATTTATAACTGTTTTTTTTTTAATTTCAAGGGTTTTGAGGGATACTAATCATTGGTACAGGAGATGCTGGGAAATGGTTTACAGTATAAAGAGTGATTACATACTTTTTCGATGCTTGACTGTTTTAATTATAAAAAATCGCTTATTTGATATAGAACTTGTTGAGAGATGGTTTACACGATGAAGAGTGATTATTTATCACGACCTCTCGACGCTCAACGGTTTATACTGTTACTAAACATTGATACAGAAGATGTTGAGACATAAGTTCAGGGTAAATACCTAAAAATCAAAACCAGGACGTATAACCCAGACCTAAATGATCTCGGAAATAACAAATACGGGGTGGACATGCTATCAAAATTATGGGATGGGGAGTCGAGAACGGTAACAAATATTGGCTTATAGCAAACTCCTGGAACTCGGATTGGGGAGACAACGGCTATTTCAAGATCCTTCGTGGGGAAGATCACTGTGGAATCGAAAGCTCAATCGTCGCTGGTGAACCCCTTCTGCCATAAGCCCATTATTAAAGAGCCCCGTTAAAATAATTATAGCATTCATTTATTGTAACTAATTATCATTAAACAGATTTTAATAAATTGTTTGAAATATAATTGTGTTTATTTTCTCCCCTATTAGCTAATTATCTTGCTTATTTTATATGCACAAATAAGATTAAAATGTTTCTCGGTGACTTAAAAATATTTAACCTTCTTTGAAATTTATTTTATTGCCACCAACCCAATTAAGGCTTTTTGGGATTTTTGTCTGTTTCTCCATATCTTGTTCAGCCAGGAGAATATTCGCAATAACTTATCCATCAGGTTTAGTTAGTATGGGAAGGAGGAAATATCTATACAAATATGTACGTTATAAATACACAATTCTTTAATAGGTAATGTGAGGAAACGAGAGCGAAGCCGGGCGTAACAACTAGTTTTGCTTAGAGAAGACCTCTAACCGTAAGAATCGATATGTTATCTATGGCTTAAATAATCTCTTTAACTGATATCTTAGAATGGTTGCGTACATATTTTTATTTAATGTTACTCCTTTTCGTCATTTATGGTCATCAAATATCAGGTCCGATAGCGTAAGTGTTTCACCAGTCATTCCGTATATAGATTTTCTTGACTAATCTTTCAAAGAAAGGATAATTTATAAAGCGGAAAACTTTAATTTTAGAAATTAGACCCGCGTCATTACAGCTGCTTGTGTCAGCGATCATTAAGCCTAAAAAAGAGACCTTTTTCATTCATGTTATAAAAGTTATACATTTTTTGAGTTTATCATCTTGTTCAATATGAAGTTCCCAGTTAAAAAAACAACGCAAAAAGAATGTAAAACAAAATGCTTTAGATACTTTTACATTGGACGTAAAATTCACGTTTTAATCCCCAGAATTAGGCCGTAGTTACAGCTTGTGTCGGCGGTAGTTTACCAAAAAAAGAGACAAGTTTTTCGGCAAGTTTTAAGCGTCAGCCTCGCGAGCCATTTAATTGCGCTCCGCCACCGACGATGTGTTTTTAGAAATGGTAAAAATTCACACGACGGCATTGTTTAAAAATGCTTGGCTATTATTGTGTTAGCATCTCGTTTCTTTATAAGAAATTATAATAAAGAAAATGAAATAAAACAAGTTTATTGATACATTACAACAAACAGATATACAATTCGATAGTAACCGCATTAGTTAAAAGCTGTGGCGCAGTTACTAACGCCAACCCTTAGCGCTACAACCATGTAATGACAATTAAACTATATTAGCTTAAACATAAAATGTTCATTGGTGCTTATTAAGTACCCCTTTAAGCAAATAATGTCCAATAAGTCAGGAACAATTTTAGCGGAAAATTTTAAGTGCTTGCGTTGCTTAATATATTTATTAATCTGTTTTCTAGTAGTTTATTAATATAAGTTGGATTATATTGGCTTAGTACGAGAGTTCCAGGCGGACGAGGCATGGCTTTAGAGTCTTAGATGTAATGCTGAGTGTTCAATTATAACAGGTTCATTTTAATAAATTTAGACAGCATTTGTCCAATTTGAAGTGTTTATCTTTAATAAAACAGGGCATTTCAAGTACAACGGAAAATTTTCAATGTTTGCGTTGCTTAATATTTTTATTATTACGTTTTCTGGTACTTAATTAGTTGAAGTAGGATTATATTGGCTTAGTGCGAAAGCTCTAGACGAGCGAGGCCAGGCTCGAAGACGTAATGTTGCTTGTTGATTTATAAATAGTTCGATCTTCATAACTTTAGAAAGCAATTGTCCTATTTGTAGTGTTTAATATTGTCAATTCGAAATACAAGAATATTCTCAGTTAGCTTAGGAAGTCGCAATTTAATGAGTAGCCAGCATAACGTTACGTTAAGCAGTTGCTAAAAGGCCGCCAAAGACCTGACCGTAGACGGATCTCCTGGCATAAAAATCTGCGCCAGTGGTTTAATTTAGGTTCGAGATCACTGTTTAGAGCAGCTGTCAACAAAGTACAGCTAGCCATGATGGTTGCCAACCTCCGATAGGAGATGAGAACGAAATCGGACATCAACTTTTGAAGTTATTTAACAAATACGTTTATAGCGTATCAGATACGGAACCCTTCTATACTTCTATACGGAATTCTTCTATACGGAATCCTTCTATATGTAAGCGTGTTTTGACACGCTTTTGGCCATTTTAATTGTAATTTTTTGTTTGAGCCGATAAAAATAATTCTAAAACTGACTTTTATTATTGAGACATGAAATACAACTTCCATCTTCGATTTCAGGAAATCATATTTCCCGAACAACGATCGCGTTCTGCCATAATTCCAAATGGATGTAATTTACTCGATTACATTTTCTCACGGCACCAATTCTTTCAATTACCGAAAATGAAATCTACAGAGGGATTTCTTCTCATTGAAATAAAGCATTAATCAGAAAATATTTCACTTTTTACGACGTTCCGGAGATAAATAAAAATCAGGTAGACTAATAAACTAGATGTACGAATATAAAACTCCGTTATTGCGTTGATCTACGTAGGCCTTTGATTACGTGACCTTTAAATAAATAGAGAGAGAGAGAGTAAATGAGAGGGTGGAGGGATTGATTAATTCATCGAGATATAATCAATTGAGAGGCATTTTTTACATTCCCATTCATTCACCATGCTCATGATTCCTGGATGACTCTGATTTGGGGTGGGTTTCTTCTTACTTCAATCTTTTTTTTTTTTTTTTTTTTTTTTTTTATGTTACAAGGGGGCAGACGAGCAGGCAGCAGGCACCAAAGTGCCTACATGTTACAAGGGGGCAGACGAGCAGGCAGCAGCCACCGAAGTGCCTACCGACGCCCATGGACATCTGCACGACCAGACTAGTAAAATGATAGTATTGGTTTGTCATTTTTATTTACAAAGAAATGTTATAATATTTATTTTTACATATTTTGGAATTGTCCAAATTATAATTTTTTTTCATTTGTCATTTAGTCTAGTTTTAAGTTCTTAATATAGTTTATAACTAACTGTACGTCTTGGTGGAGGAGCGGGGCACCCAGCAATACGGGATTGCGCCTAGTTCAGGGGCTCTTGCTACATGTTGTTCTGAAGTTAAGATACTGAATAAAGCTATTTTTGATTATTTTTTTTAATTTAACTTTTATAAGATTAGACATATTTTAAATTCGTGTTAGTTCGTATTTCATATCATATCCCAACATTTAATCAGGCAAAAGCGGAGTTTAGTTTCAGCTATCGATATCCAACTCTCTCTGTGTCTCTAATTGTAATAAAAGAAAATGTTTTTACCATGTTGGATCTTGTTCTAAAAATCTTTGACGATTCCAAAGAGCTTATAAAAGTCTATTTGAAGAAAGAAAAACACGATTTACTTGTTAAAGATTTGAATTTAAGATAAGAGATTATTTTTTTTACCTACAAATAACAACTTTTTGTGTAGATCATAATGCAGAAATTAATTAATTATTTTTCTAAAATATCACAGGGCTGAGGAACATTCACGGCATATGTCCCCCCGAAGTGGTGCGCTTCCTTCTCGACCTGTTCAAGTACAATGACAACTCCAAGAACCACTTCTCGGACAACTACTACCGCGCTGCGTTGGTGGACGCTCTGGCGGCTGCCGTGACACCTGTCATCGCTGTATTGCAGCCCGTGAGTTTAATATTACCTTTGGGACGGGGACAGAGATAAAGATGGCGTTGTGTTGGGACGGGAGCATTGGGTTGTGATATAATGGTTTTAACACCTCTTTCTTCTTCTTCTTCTTCCTAGCGTTATCCCGGTCTAGTAGTACCAGGGTCGGCTTAGATTGCAGAGTATTTGGCTGTGGGGCGAGTTAAAATGACCGATTGCCATCTAACGTCATCCTCGGAACCCCTACAATCTCTAAAATCTCACGACTAATATCAAAAAGTGACATTAATCGGGTCCCACTGTTTCGCGTGCCTTCCGAAACACGGAGAAGGTTGGATATTAAATATAAACTAGTGCTAGAATGGTTCACCCATTTATCAACCGGTCGCAGCAAGAGCAACTTAACCTAGCGATTGACTCAAGTGACGAGCACTGATTAGGTCACGACCTCTTCATAGACCTCTCTTTCGCAATTTCAGTATTTTTGTGCAACTATGTGTAAACGTAAACAATTTATAATGCGCCTTATGCTGCACGCCAATTAAGTAAGCATTACTAATATATGAATATTTTGCATGTAATTAAGTTGGCAAAGAATTAGATGTCCTTCCCCAGCCAGTAAGCCGTTATCATTCAGCCGGCATTTGTAGGAATGAACGGAATGATAGTATGAACGTGAAATCACGCAATTGCGCTGCTTAGTTAGACCTAGTTCTAAATCAAGTTTCCGACGACACTGGTCTTTCAAAGTTTTTAATTGCAATTTTAGGGTATAAATAATTTATCCCAAGTTCTCCTTCTTAATGTTTCGTTGGCAAACACTAAATTGTCGCGGCCTAGAACGTAGCTACATTACCTTCCCTATCAGAGGCAATAATTAAGTCAGGCAGGGTATGATAAAAGATGGAACATCGTTTGGGTTGTATCGCATAAACTGCTCAGGTTGGTTGTATCTGTATTGTCGTAGGTTAAAACAAAAAGGAAATGTGTTAGTATTAGTTGATTGAAGAATTGAGACGTTTTTCAGGGTGCACCGATAACAGCGGATTCTCTGTCGGCCGATACGAAGCTGGTGCTGGAGGAGGTGACGCGCGTGCTGAACCTGGAGAAGGTGCTGCCGTGCTACAAGAACACGGTGTCGGTGAGCTGCCTGCGCGCCATCCGCCGGCTGCAGCAGTGCGGTCACCTGCCCAGCATACCCACCGTCTTCAGGGCGTACGCGCAGTACGGACAGTACATAGGTGAGGCCTTTTTAGGGATCCGTAGTAATCCTTATTGTCTCTGTCCGTCCGTCCGCCCGCGAGGTTTTACAATCTAGAGACTTGCAATTTTCCATTTTGATAGGACGTACTAAAAACGCATTAGGAAGATTATTTTGTGCGAAATAGTCCAACAGCTTTTGAAGTTATTTGATAAATACCCACTAATCGCGTATCAGATGCGGTACCTTTCTAGATAAGTGTGCTTGACGCGCTCTTGGCCATTTATACTACCTGCCATTTTATGCTATTGCGGGGCAAAAGTATCTTCTTGTTTCCTCTATTCATAGCTGATACGGAACGGCAAGACTTTTTTTTCTTCAAATTTGATGCCCGTCGCACTGTCGTCATCGAGGGACAACCTAAGGGGAATTTATTGTTAGGGTAGGTTAGACAGTTTTAGAAAGATTTGACCTTTGTACCTTAGACAAACAAAAATAGTCTATTATCTAACCTGTGTTCGAATTGCAGATAATTGAAAATATTAATAAATGTTATCTGTGATTATTTGATAACCGAATGACATGAGCAAGACTGGTACTTTTGTAGCATTGTAATTAAAGGACATAACTTTCAGCTAGGTAACCTTTTTACCTATTTTTTTTAAACATACATACGCTCAACTCCTTCCACTGCTTCAAAAAAAAAACGATTTTATAGCAGGGAATTTTTTTTAATTTATAAATTTTATTGCAGATGTCCGGTTGGCGGCATTCGAATGTTTAGTAGATTTCGTACGCGTGGATGGGAAACCGGAAGACTTGTCATCACTACTGACAGCGGTGGAAAACGACCCGGATCCGGGCGTCCGGCACGGCTTGGCCCGGCTGCTGGTGTCTATGCCGCCCTTCGAAAGAGCCCAGAGACATAGACTGGACACTGAAGCTGTTGTGCATAGGTGAGATTTATTTCAGTTTTATCAAATACTGCTAGTATTTGACCCGCCTTGGCTTCGAACGGATGCAATGTAGACACGTTTGTATTACTCACATGAACCTTCCTCTTGTATCACTCTAATTATTGGTACTTAAATAATATGATTCTGTCTGCACAATAAATGCAATAATTGATTGCAATACTTCAAAATTTAATGATTATAATGATCATTAAATCATCTCTCATCCTCTTTAGGATAAGTTTTTAGGGTTCCGTAGTAGTACAAGGAACACTTATAATTTAGCTTTGTCCGTCCTTCCGTCCGTCCGTCTGTCTGCCCGTATGGTGCCCCCCTAGTATTTCCAAACTATTAGACGTAGAGAATTGAAAGTTTTGATGTTGATAGAAAATGCTAAAAACTCATTAGGAAAATTATGCTGAACGCAATCGGACAACAACTTTTGAAGTTATTTAACAAATATATTTATAGCGTATCAGATACGGTACCCTTCTATATAAGCGTGCCTTGACACGCTTTTGGCAATTTTTAAAAAATATCTGGACAATAAAAGGAACTATAGCTATAAAAATCAATCTTGCTCGTTAGTCTCGCTAAAATTAGAAAATCTCTTTTCGGATTTACTTTATGTTTGCTTTGTTTCATTCCCTTTATTTCAGGGAACGTTTAAAAGAAAAGAAGTAAAGGAAAGATCGAAAGATTATTAACTGAGCAGACGAGCTAAAATTCGTGCAAGACAACGTCTGTTGGGTC
Source organism: Charaxes varanes (assembly GCA_024363005.1). Lineage (NCBI taxonomy): Eukaryota > Metazoa > Arthropoda > Insecta > Lepidoptera > Nymphalidae > Charaxes > Charaxes varanes. The sequence continues at coordinate 7,746,005 of JANCMC010009603.1, forward strand.
GTATATATGTATATGTGATTTTCACTTTGCAGATTGTGGAATAATGTAAATAGTCAGCTATCGAATGATGCCAGACTAAGATGTGATCTCGTGGATTTGTATTTCACTTTATATGGTCTAAAACGACCGTTGTGCGTACCCCTGCCGGAAATACAGGCGATGATGAAGCAGATGCACAACAAGGAAAGGGAGAGGCTCGACAGAGAAAGGGAGAGAATTGAACGGGAGAAGGAGAGGCGAGAGAGGGAGATGGATGTAAAACCAGTAATCAAGCAAGAGCTGGTAGATGTACGTATAAGAAAATCGGATTCTAACCATAATTGTCTTTAATATAATTTTAAAATAAGATTTTTTACGGATGGTCCCTAATATTGGGCATTGCAATCTTTTTATTTGCTGGCTTATTATAAAAATTGCCTTTTATTTATGCATAGCGAATGAAACGAAGATAATCTTCTTCCTAGCGTTAAATATCAAGGTTCGCTTAGATTATTGATGATGTGCCTGTTCGGCGAGTTGAGATACCCGATTGCCATCTATCGTCATCCTTGGAACCCCCTCGATCTCTACAACCTGAGAAATATGATAGAGTTCGAGGAGGTCGTGGCCTAATCAGTGGTCGGCATTTCAGTTGATCGGCCCGTTAAAATAACCTTACATGATCTCTTTGGCCATCTTAATCTGACCCTGTCGGAAAAATGGACATCTAAACTACAGCGCAACGTTAAAAATGTTGGTATAACATCTCTTGTATTTGCCAGTGAAAATCACGTTCAATTTAGTCTAGCATTTGTCGTAACATGTAGGCAGGCAAACAGAGAGATTTTTTTAAATATATGCACTTGTGTATTGGGACAAGTTGCATTTAGTAAAATCATTTTATTTAATAAATATACCCACAGCTTAATTTTATTTATTTATTTTTATTAAATCTAAAAATACTTAAAAAACCAGCCAAGATTGATTTCCAAGTGAGGCGTACTTCAAAAATATTTGTGTTCCCGCATTAGCCTCTAAGCAGATTCCAAACTTTGGGCCTCTGTCGGCCCGATTTAATTATGCATCTTACTCCACTTCGACAGCTCCAATTTTGTCTTCTAATTTGCCTCGTTATTTCTTCAGCTAGTCGTATTGACCAACTTTGGAAATAAACGAAAAAGTATTTACTCACTTTCTTTTTCTCCTTTACTAAAGTAGTAAGTCAGTCAGAAATTAAGTTATTTTCTTTGTAAAGAAATTGCATTCATGCTTTTTTACACGCTTGACGAACGTTGGGAATATCAGACTACTGGTTTATTCATTCATTCATTCATTAAGTCCGACAGAAGACCCATATCCAAAACGGAAAGACAGGCAGTATACGCCTCTGTGCTACCATACACTCGTGCTTCGTCGAAAATATCTGAGATGGAAGGCGTGCTTCTTGTTCCGGCACGCCGCCCTGTGGAGTTAGGGTGAAGCACCCTAGGAGGGTAATAATATATTTTACTTAGAGTGATAAAGCTGAAGTTAAAATTGAATAAAGATATTTTTATAAACATAACACTGAACGTCAACATTTACTGTTTTTCAGATTAAAAAATTACGTACACGTATAGTTAACTAAACTTAAAAAAAAATTCAAAATTTTGATTAATTAACAAATAAGAAGTTGATAAAGTCATGCGCATAAAAAAGCCCTAAGTTCATAGAAACAAAATAAATAAAATTTTGAGACCGAAGAACTCAAACCAAATATACAAAATTTTGCGACCGAAGAACTCAAACCTGCATGTATTGAGTAACACGTCTAGACGTTTTGTCCATAAAACCAGACGCGACAGAGATGATCTGTGACGCCAAACCATCTAACGTTAATGCAGTTTAATTTTATAACATTATTATAACCCTATCTAGTGAATAACTTAATCCAATGAGCAGACTAACGAGAGCTTTCTTTAATCAGGCAAAATTTATGAAACACAACACATAAATACATTTTCATCATGTTTGCAGCCTGCTATGATGCTATCAGATAGGCTGCATGTTTATTTTCTATTTGACGTAAAAAAATGGAATAATTTATTACTCAAAAGAATTCATAAGCACAAAGATGTATATGTAATTTGACTGCTCATATACGACGCTTGCAATGTCAGATTATGGCCGCCAATTGTCGTTAAATTTCATCGTTTCGATGCTCAAATGACACACGAAACAATCTAAATTATGGCGTCCTGGCACCAAGCCAGGATGCTTTCAAAATATTTGACGATTCTAAAGAACTTGTAAAGTCTACTCGAATAAGACATGTTTTGATTTGCTTCGAAGAAAATTCACGTGAAAAAAAGTCATCTCTAAGATAAATTGATATTTTAAAAGTAATCCTACATGCATACGGATTAAGCAAATATTGTGCTTCACATCTAAAATAATAAAACATAATTCCCTCTAAGCCCGAAGGATAAATGGAGTGGGGCGTGCACGGCTGGCTCAAATGTCCTTTGTGATGAAGCGGGAGGCTTTGCACTATTCACGGCACATTTGCTGCATGAAATAAGATTTCGATTAAACTCGCTGACCAGAATCTGAGCAAGTTATAAATTTAGATTGAGCTATTGGGATAGATTCTTTATTGCGCGTTAGAGCCATACGGGAAAGAGTGCCAGATTTACACTTTTTAGAAAGAGAGCAAATCGGAAAATGGAGACGGACGAATGGAAACGGTAAACATGTATTTGGCACCGTGTATAGCTTAACATATTATAATTTGCTTAGTAGTCTGTAGCTGCAGTAAGGTTTTGTCTGAATTTCGATCCTACAGAAAATAATGCTGATGACAATAAAATTTATGATTTAAAAAAATATTGTTATGTGTGCCATCTGCATCAATTTAGAGGAGAACCTATTTGACTTGGTACCGACTTCAGCACATCAATAAGTGTCTACTAAATCGTATGAAAGTACTATTTATTTTTTGCTTTTTAGTTCGCCTCGCCTTTTTGTTTAAAAGCAAATGAACAAACACCTTCTTATGTCCATTTCAAAGATTTTAAAATTGTTCTTTATTATGAATACGCTGGGCCCCTGTAAATGAGATAAAGAACTTCGTTTCTATATTATTTCTTCTATAACCATAGGTCTTGCTGGAAAATTCACGAACGAGGCTGGCTTCATGTCGTACTATGAGATCTGTGACTTCCTGAGAGAAGACAACACCACGCTGGTTTGGGACAACGAACAGATGGTTCCTTTCGCCTACAGAGACGATCAATGGGTCGGATTCGATGATGAAAGATCACTGAAAACTAAGGTTAGATGTGAAGAATATCATATACAAATTATTTATTTATTTATTTTACAATTTATGTACCAACATAACAAATATAAAATATGTAACAGAAAATTTTGTGAACAAAGGATGCCTTATCTCTTAAAAGAGATTTCTTCCAGAATGCTATTGTCATAAATAACCATAATATGCCAAAATAAGGAAGTGGTTAAGAAAGGTATGCAGTGTTTCCAGGACACGACGTAAAGACCGTTGTTGCTTAATCATCAAAACCAAGGTCCTATCGCCATCTTTCAGTTCAGTATTGAATATAAATTTTAGGATCAATAATTTTTGCTTTATGATAATTTTGTATAATTCTACATAATTCTCATATAACATCACATTGAAGATCATTTTTTGATTAGCTAATAAAACTCCGATAGATTTTTACGCCCCAGGCCCATAATAGAAAAATTCTTTAATAAGCAAGACGCCTAAAGATAAAAAATGAATTATAATGCAGCATTGCTGCCACTTCACGCCAATCTCATGTAAGAGAGAGGTACCCGGACGTTCTGGCTAATTTGGACTGCAGACCAAAAAGACTGCAAGCGTGGCGCTACCACTAATAAAATAATCTGGTTCCTTAGTGTCACAATCATATTGGCGGCAATTTAATATACGGAAGTTACTGACAGAACAAGTTTCTTCAACTATTATAGGACGAACTAATAAAATCAATTAGCAATGCACTCTACTAAGCTTCGTAAAATTAACTGCACATTTATGTGTAACTGTACGCGTTTCTATAACAAACTCCCTTATGGTATTCGGGAGATGTCATTAAATAAATTTAAAACGTTCATAAAAAATAAACTCATTCAAAAATCCTATTATAATGTAAACAATTTTTTGAATGAAAATGCTTGTGAATAAATTGCTCTGACCAAATCTAAATTATTGTGATATGATTATAACAAAAAAAAATACTCTACTGAGTTTGTCGCGGGCTCTTTTAAGCGCAGCACGAGGAACCCTTGTAAACTTAGCATTTAAGACGTAAATTTTATTACCGAATTATTATAATGATTAAAAAATAACAGTCATATTTTCCCGGTGCCCTAAACTCGGCGTCATTAAAGGCCGGCAACGTATCTGTTGTCCTTATGGTCCTGCAGATGTCCATGGGCGTCAGTAGGCACTTAGGTGTCTGCTGCCTGCTCGTTTGCCCCTTCTAAAATAAAAAAAACAGATGCGTTTACTCCGCTCCAGATATGACTCCAACGCGTGTATAATTGACAAAGTTTATGGTACGAGTAATTCAGACCCTGCACTAGTTCATTTATATTCTAATATGTTACATAATGTATGCTAATATATAAAGCTGAAGAGGTTGTTTGCTTGAACGCGCTAGTCTCAGGGACTGCTGGTCCGATTTCAAAAATTCTTTCAATATTAGATAGCCCATTTATCGAGCATTTAGGGTATCATCACGCTGAAATTGTATCTAATTTTTTGCCTAAATTTATACGGACAAAGTCGCGGGTACAGCAAGTTTTAATATAAAGTGCCTTTCGGCATTAAGAAAAAAATATATATACACACTTAAGTAAAGTTTCATTGTTTTGAATTAAAACACAAAACTGACTTATCTACACTAATATATAAAGCTGAAGAGTTTGTTTGTTTAATCTCAGAAAGTATTAGTCCGAATTGAAAAATTCTTTCAGTGTTAGATAGCCCAGCCATCGAGCAAGGCTATAAGTCATCACGCTAAAATTATATCTAATTTTTTTGCTGAATTTTAAGCTGACAAAGTTGCGGGCACTGCTGCTATAATTACCAAAAGCTAAATAAACCTGCGTGCCTTGAAATTGTAGGTATTTATAAATCATAGACAAACCCTTCATAAGTCTTTTTTTTAATTATTTTTATTGGAGATAGGCAAGCGCTTGACCGCTTGATAAAGTGTAGGTGCGGTCTACGGTGGAACGCGCTTGCCTAGTTCGTGCCCGACCGCTATACTGAAAGAAATATAATAAGCCCCTCGTCAAATAAAAAAAAAAAAAAAATGTACCTTTATACTAAACTCATCAAAATTGGTTCAGCAGTATGCATACATATTATAAAACAAAGTCCTGCGTCGCGTCTGTCTGTCTGTTCGCGAATTTGCCCACTTCTAAAAATGCTAAGAGACTACGCCGTTTTTTGGGGAATTACACTTTGTATACTACAGTTTATTTTTAGATTTGTGTTTTTGTATAGTTTTTTTTTTAATTAATATAAACTTTATGTCTAGGGTAGTGCTCAGAAATAAATATATTTTTTTCTTAACTTTGCAGATTTTTTATTTCTCCATGCTATAAATTTAATTAGTTTAAGATACCGTGTTGCATAAATATTACTAAGATAAATTTTACTAACTAAGGTTAAGATACTATTTGTACCAAGTAGCACAACTATGAATAATTATCCGAAATAAAGAACCTTATTATTATCATAAATACTCTTCAATGACTGTACCCTAAAAGTTTTTATGCTAAATTGTACTTTATTTCTTTGATATAAGATATTTATTGCAAAACCACGCAAAAAAGCTTTATAAGAAACATTTGTTCTGATATAACATACTGTTTGTCTTTATTGAATTATATGTTGACCTTGATGACTTGCGAAGTACAAACTCCCTCCAACACTCGCTGTACTTTCTCAGCATATTTGAAGTAGTATAGTTATCAAGCGTTTTCATTTCATTATGACAGTTTTCACCTCCTACACGCTTTCAAATTAATATACTGGCTGCATCGGCCACTCGTATCACTTGGGGGCTTAAAAAATAGTTTTTGGATAACGATTAATGTCATGTCTATAAAAACACCTTCACAAATAATGCATTATTTTAAAACAAATTTGGGTGGCATAAAAAAAAATATATATATATATATTTAGAACTTTTAAAGGGGAACATTTCTGTCGTACACTATTTTAGTGAAACTTTAATCGTTTACTCAGCGGAAGCTCTCAAAAGGGAGAAAAACCCGATTTTGAAACATTCTCCATTGATTCGTTCCGCTCCTATTGGTCTTAGCGCGATGATATATAGCCTATAACCTTCCTCGATAAATGGGCTATCTAACACTGAAAGAACTGTTCAAATCGAACCAGTAGTTCCTGAGATTAGCGCGTTCAAACAAACAAACAAACTCTTCAGTTTTATATATTAGTATACCCATACTAATCTATACCCATAGATTCCGTATGTTACACCAACAATGTAAACACTCATATATTATCTTAAAAACTAGCAATAACAATCATGTTGGAGTGTCGCCTCAATAGGCCACTTGACTATTTTCAGAAAGTAATTAATATCACGCCTTGCAGTCAACTAAACCTAATATAGATATATTTGAGCGAAAAAGATGGTGCATATGACACGTAATGAAATATGATTTGTCATATAATATACACGTCATATACGATAAAATAATGGAGTGTTTGTCTATCAGCCACAATGGCTCGAAGTAAAACTTCTTAACGCACTCTTTGACTAGGGAAGTAAGCTGGCGAATGCGTGTCGAGAGCGTTACGAAAAGGTTATGCCGGAGCCAGACATAGCTCAAAGTGTTGCACATTTTTGTCCTTGAAGACTACAAAGTACTACAAAAGTTTGCGCAGCTACAGAAAGTCCCCGGTCACACTACATCATCATTGAAATGATCATTCAAATGAAGCAATGTCTGGCTCCGGCATTACACCAACAAATTAAATTATTTGATTTATTTGACTTATTTGGTGTAGAAAAGAAGAGCTGTTTTTTGATTTCTTTATCTTTTTTGACTTGCAGTGGTGTTTCCTCAATCGATAAACTAATTAGCCAATATAAGAATAATTCAGCAGTATCGAAATACGGGAGCGAGGTGAAACCCGAAGACGGATGTCTTATCCACTTAACGTCCGGTACAACTGGTAGGTACGTGTAACTTTGTGCTGTGCATTAAAAGGTAGATGTCGCCGCCACGTCACGAAAATCACTATGCGACTCTGCGCTCATATAAACCTGTACTGCTTCGCTTCGTTCGCGTTGCTTTTCATACAAAATTTTAAACCCTTATTTCACCCCTTTTTATTTCTTTGTCGCGACAAAAAGTAGCCCATGTTTATCGCCAAGGTCCAATCTATCTCTATGCCGAAGTTCATCAAATTTCATTCCACGGTTTCGACGTGAAAACGTAACAGACTGAGTTACTTTCACATATATAATGTTAGCAAGGATAGTTTTGTCTTGGCTTACCCCCTCTTCTTGTAAGGGGAAGTTTACTTTGTTTCACTAATCGGGAATATGTCAATAAATCTGTAAAGCTTCCATTGTCTTTTAATAACCTGCTAACAATTAACATACAATTCTTGACCCATCGTGATAACAGGGCATTCGTCTTCGACAATTCATCCATTCATTCAGGGCATTCGTCGACGACCGTCGTCCCACATTTAAACTATCAAAATTATTCGTATCGCACTATACAGATGCTATCAAACACATATACGGTGAGCGAGATCAACTAGGCGCTTCATACAACTTACTGTCACCACACCATAAATTCCCACAATCGATCAACACTTATCTCGGTTAAAAGCTTTATCTCTATTCTAAACTTTATTTGCCCCCATACATCTCGCCCGTTAAGATGACAGGAACATTGTATTGTTTTAGAAAGGAACGCGTGAATCACGGGCATTGTTGTATCTTATACGGTATAAGGATGCAGTTAATGGGTCTTTAAGTACTTATATTGACTTGAAGGATAAAAATTGAGATCAGAAATTCATTGGTTCTCTAAAAATAATCAAGGACTGACCAAAAAAATTGAGGTTCTAAATTTGTTAGAAATCCATTTAAGAGTGTCCAATGAATGTCTATATCAATTAAATGGGCAAGGATAAATATCCACATTATATTATATTGTATTGTATTGTATTGTATTGTATTGTATTGTATTGTATTGTATTGTATTGTATTGTATTGTATTGTAATAAGGATTAATATTATGTTTATAAAAAGACGTTCACAAATAATGCTTTATTTTAGAACAAATTTGATTAGCATAAAATAGGTTACACTGAGCTAACCTTAAAAGATAGATATATGCTGTCGCGGAATTTTATTTAGAACTTTAAATGGGAAACAACTTTGTCATACATTACTTTTGCGAAACTTTAACCATTTACGCAGAGCACGCAGCGGAAGCTCTCAAATGGAAAAAAGAACCCCCGATTTTGAAACATTCTTCATTGGTGCTCCGCTCGTATTGGACTTAGCGTGATGATATATAGCCTAACACTGAAAGAATTTTTCAAATCGGACATGTACTTCCAGAGATTAGCGCGTTCAAACAAACAAACAAACTCTTCAGCTTTATAGTATAGATTAAGACAAATTATAAGGTTTCATTATGGGAGGAGTGAAATTTTGTCATTATAAGCAAAAATCTTATATCTAATAAAGTTTATAATTAAAAGAAATATTCCGATTCCAGACCTAATATACAGGTGTATATTACAATTGTAAGTCTAAACTATCCATAAACCCATTCAAAGACACATATTTGAATTTGAAGACAAAACATAATATTTTAGGATTAGTATTATGTTTTGTCTTCAAATTCAAAAGATAATTTTATACAAATAGGCAAAAGTTAACCTTTACGACTTCATATGGCTTAAAATCTCTCATCCCAATGTACTATTTTTTTCAGAAGAGATAAGGTTTTGCATTTCGTATGTTTCTTGAAACTGGAATAAATTTTCTTTCTCCTATACCGCTGTATGGATATGGCGCGATTCTGTGCCATCTGCAATAAATGCAAATTGTGTACATAAAGTACTAGCACAATATGAACGCTTGGGTTTTTCTCGTTGTGGGTTACACAACTCGGCCTGCTGAAAATACTGCCAGCTAAATGAAGTTTGACTGGCCCTGTGGCAAATTTGCTTATTTACGTTCCACTTCTGGAACGCAGGTTTGATAGTTGCCTGCCGTTTTGATACGTACACAGTTTTATTTACTTCTTCTCACGCAAAACTTCTCTGTGGAACTAGTAGATAGTATGCTCAAAATATCGGCAAGAGGGACACTTTTGGTCAAGCATGTCTGAATTACAAACAAGTAACTGAACCGTCTGGTCGTATGTCTCTTAACATTACATAAGCTGCAAAGGGAACAGATATTTAGAAAATAAGTCAATTAAAAAGCACTTACGCTTCAGTATTGTCATCCCTGGACTCGGAGCGCTCCGCGTTGGCCTGACCGCGCCGGTGCCTTCCTCGCTGCTCGTCTCCCAGTCCATAGAGGCCGGCTACAGCCGCCATCTTGACGTGCCCCCTTCACACCATACCGAGCAGAGCCAACGATACGAACCACAGTCTCAACAACGCGACTCCACGCGACACGATCATATCTTATCGCTACCGCTTTATAGATTATAATCTAAGTTAAATTTTTACCTAATTCGAAAAACTTGGACGCCTTCATTGGTACAGTACGTTCTAAACATCACAATTGAATTATTGTATCTCGTCATAAGTCTGTTGTTTTTTATGTATATATAATATGTTACTCTTTACTACATAGTTTGTATTTATTGTTAAAGTTTCGTTTGACACGTCTGATATTTTATATCGCGCGTGTGAGTTTGGTGTTTACTTAGTAACTGCATCTGTTGAGCGGATTGGTTTCAAATACTCGTACATGAGTTCTTGTGCAACTTTACTATAGATTTAGGTTTTAGAGTTTCACGGCTGTAACCCGTTTCGTATAATTGACAGAATAAATGTTTCATTGCGAAAATACCTCATACTTAGGGAAGGGTTAAAATAATTCGGGAATGTATAAAATTAAGCAGTACTTCCCTGTATCGTCTATGTTTAATTCCGTATAAGACCCGATCTATTCTAATTTTTTTTAAAATTATTTTGTCATTGTTATTTTGACATTTGGCTGGATTCAGCTATAACAAAGTTTAAATTCTCGTATCTTTGACACGTGAGTCATATTGAAATGTTTTTGGATAATAACAGGCAATCTAACAAAGGAAATCCTTTGCATAGTGTGTTAGTTATCTGATATGAATTTTGCTTTTTTATAGCGCTTTTTAAATTTTTTTAACATGAAGCTTCAATAAGCTTTAAAGCCTAGGGGTGAAGCCTAGTAGGGTGTGAATTGTACCATGAAACTTAATCAGAGCCCTTTTTCATTAGCTAAGTCTAAAGCACTCCCCTTTTTCAAATCACTATCCTGGAAAAAAAAATCGCTATAAGGCTGTTTTATAAGGGAACACGAGTAGCTGAAAGGGATGGACTAGATTTCTTGCAGAATTTTTTTTTGATTGAAATTGAACAATTTCATACATATAACAATGATATTCATTCATAGATAAATGAAAGCACCTGCGGCAAGGGGACTCCCCTTTATGGACGATGTTAATTTGATGATGAAATAAGTGTCAATCACTGCACTTTCAGTGTCCGAGGGAACTTACTAAGTGGTTATTACAAAGCTAATATGCTAATAAAATGCCACCCTAGCCGTGTCCAAGAACTTTGCATCAATATAAGAAATATAAAAGTTTTCAAAACTAATTACTTTCTCAATAATAGTAGATTTTTGCAGCGAGCGCAAAGTGAGTCATTAATACACCAGTGTTATGTTGGTATTACACTAAATTAACACGAGTAATTACTCACTTCAACAGTGTGGCATATCTACTTTACTTTTAACTACATCGCCGTTTATTTCCATCTTAAACATTTCTTACTAAATATGTAATAACAATGTTTTACAATGATATAGAATGCGCTCCATTTGGTTTTGTTTTTTCGAATTTATTGGGTCGATATTTATTTTTAGCCTGTATCTTTTTGATCCAATGCATACATTTTATATGAAACTTAATGGGATACATTAAATCTGTGTGGTAAATTTATACGAAATTAAAAAAAAAACAGTGCAGTAATTAAATAATATACAACGTTACTGCACTGTTTTGGCTCTAAGCAGAAAAGGCGTCTTCTATTACCGGTTATGTATAATCATAACATTACTCCATGGTTGGAAGAAAACGTCAATTCAAAACGACTTAGAGAACTTTTCAGAAGTTCATGAAAAACTAAATTACTTTACTTATTCCGCGAATCTCATTCGCGGATTAATGCAAAGTAATTTAGTTTTTCATGCATGTCATGGATTTCCGCAAAGTAACGCGTGATTCTATCGGCATCGGAAGTTTAGAATAAATGCATATTTATACTGAGTGACACTTAACTTTCGAAATAAACTATCTAAATATATAATATGCACGGCTTTAAGAGTTAAACATAGTTGAAAGGAATGGCAAAACAAACCATGATAACCGAATTTATTTTTATACAAATAAAAATAATTATAGAATTGAAATCTAAAATTCTCCAAAACGGCTTGATCGATTCTTGTGAAATTTTTGTGCATATTTGGTCCGCAGAACCGGTCGTAAACTATTTTTAAATCTGCGATAAGGGTGGCCGACGCGGATGAAGTCACGGAGTACAGCTAGTTTAATATATAAAATCTTCGTGTCACAGTGTTTGCTGCTCTTCGGAAACGGCTATACCGATTCTTATGAAATTTTTTGTGCATGTTTAATAGGTCTGAGAATTGGTTGAAAACTATTTTTAAACCCCTGAGTGATAAGGGTGGGCTGACACGGACGATATCGCGGGGTACAACCAGTAATTGATAGCATCAGGCGTTACTATGCGGAAATCCATGACATGCATGAAAAACTAAACTACTTTGCCTAAATCCGCGAATGAATACGAGGGAAAATCAATGCAATTGGTGCAATAAGATTCGGTTTGCAGCACTGCACCGATTTTCTCTCCTATTCATTCGTGGATTTAACAAAGTAGTTTAGTTTTCCATACATGCAGACAAGTTTTATTTATATATATGAATAAGATTACATTGTTAGTTAGTATTAAGGCTTAGCTTTTGGTACAAAAGGCGAAGTAATTTAAGTTAGCTAACTTGAGTTACGCACCAACGTCTCTATACTCCCAGAACTCGGCAAAGGCTTTTGACTACAAAGCCGCATTCTAAGTTCTTTGGACATGTCACCCGACGTGGAAACAGTCGCATTGTCTCCTGGCACAGGATAAAGTTGTTGACAAATAACTTGTCCAACCCATATGTCAAGCTTAGCACTATCTATATGAGATAAACTGCCATTTTTTAAATAACACTATAAACATATAACAGCTTCTGTTGACAACGTGGCTACGTGATGATCACGACCACTCTACTAAGAGTGCATCGAGGAAGAAGAAGAATAAACATATATAACTATCATTCATATAACGAGGTCGCACGAACAGGACGAAGTGGTGGAAAGTATAGAAGCCGTAGAAGTACAGAAGAAGCTGATACTAGGAAAAGAAGAAAAATAAAAGTTCAAGCAGGACTTTTGCCGGGTCTACTAGAGATGAGGGTGTATCAACACGAGGCCTGCCTGTCATACTTAACATAAAATTCTCCATATTGCCGCGCACACGGTTTTCTAGAAACTTAAATCTTTAAATTAAATTTTAAAACGTTTTAAATGAATTATGAACTTGAGCGTGGCTACTCGTGCTATTTGGTTAGCTTAGTGCTTATTTAAGCTTTATGTTCACAGAGTTTATTTTCAGCTTAAAAGTAAAACGTAAATTATTAATAAACTACAGGCAAATTGAAAACCTAGCTAGAGATTCTCCCAGTTTCGTATTCCTTAGAGTTATTTACATTTATAAGAGGCAACTCCGTACCTACCATTGAAGTTTTAAACACGGTATAAATAGAGAATTCAAAAGAAGCTGTTAAAATTAATGAGACAGTGCAGATATTTTGAACAAAATGCGTCGAGACGAAATTACTTTCAGTAAGTTAAAGAGAAAAAGAAAAGGAAAGAGGAAAGCGGATCAAGAAGGGGGAGGCCTTTGCCCAGCAGTGGGACAAAACAGGCTAATAAAAAAAAAACAAAAAGTTTTTCCATTTTTATAAAGCAACTTCCTACTTTACATGGCAGTATTGTGCAACTCTATATATAAGAATAACATCGTTCTATAATATAGTATCGTAGCTGGCGAATGCCTGACGAGAGCGTTACGAAAAGTGTGATCTGGTGAGACGAATATATGTGAGTATGTGCGTGTGTTGGGGGTGTGTGCCAACTAGCTTAAAATGCCGCCAGTCTTAAACGCATACAGATGGAACGGTACGAGTAAGACATAATGGTGCATACAAAGAATTAGACAAAGCTATTAGTGCTTGGTTTACTATTTAATTGAAAATTCCTTTTACAATCTAGAAGAATATTTTAACGCAATTTAACTAAATGTATCGGTCTCCCTACGTGACTAGTAACTATAAATTATAAATTAATTATTAATCGATGTAATAATCGATTTCATAAATGAATAATAGGTATGTAGCAAATGAACGATAGGGAAATTAATGCAAAAGGTAAAGTTTCATTTTTTTTTCCCTAATTAAATTTAAGGTTTATTTCTTTACTTTGTACTATTTATTTGTAACTGGTGCAAAGTGGTGCCAACTTCTACAAATAAATGCATTTCATTTCATTTCATAAAGAATGTTGTTATATGTACAGAAATAATATGTTGAAACTCAGTTAAATATTTGATACATTTATTTAGATAATACAATTGTTTCCTGTTTACAAAAAGCATTAAAATAACTAAATATCATACATATAATGCTTGTAATACTAACAATTTAAAAAATATTAACATTGTCCATCATATTTTTTTACAAAATTGTTAAATACTCTCCATCAATATTAACAAAAATTTATTTATCTGCCCATATATACGTCGTAGGCAGATAGCTTAAGATTATTAAAATTTCATGCCATTTATATGGTTGGATTGTTTGTGTTTTGTTTTAATGTAACATCATTCTAAAATGCATGAAAAACTAAACTACTTTGCTTTAACGACCCTTAATGACGAGTTTAGGCCACCGGGAAGTCTCACAAACCGAACGAAACGCGACAACAACACCATCACTAGAAAAGTATATTAAATTCAAATGATATTTTATTCAAGTAGACTTTTACAAGCTCTTTTGAATTCTTATTAAAAAAAAAAATACCTCTTGTTTCAGCTGCGACGCCAACTTAGTTCCCGCCTGTAGGAAATCTATGAAGGTCACCTCCTCTGGGTTGATTGTCGCTAGCGTATCTAGCCATTCCTGAAAAAAAAATAGTACGACTTATCTGAGAGTTACCGGTGGTCTAAATGCCTCTTTAAAGGCCGGCAACGCATCTTCGAACCTTTTGGTGGTGCAGATGTCCATAGGCTACCGAGTCATTAACGCGATGAACCGCCGCTCGTTTGCCCCTTGTAATTAAAAACACACAAAACACAAAAAAAGCGATATTTTGCTTTTATATTATTCTTTTATTCAGAAAAAAAAGAAAAACACAAGTTCAGAATTGAAATCCTTGTAATTAATAAAAAATAATAATCTTTTGCTTTTATATTATTCTTTTTTAAAAAAAAAAGAATAACACAAGTTCAGAATTTAAATCCTTGTAATTAAAAAAATAAATTATCTTTTGCTTTTATATTTGTTTTTTTAAATAGCACAAGTTTATAATTTAAATGGAAACCAAGAAATACCTGTTCCACCAAACCAATAAGTCCAATTTTGTGGCCATTGCATAGCAGAGCGTGCGTTATTTTTCCATCTTACACAAAGTCCTCGGCCACACTACATGATCATTGAAATGATCATTCAAATGAAGCTATGTCTGGCTCCGGCATTAAACCAATAAATATTTATTTTAGGTGCGCAATTGTGAATTATCTGGGCTTAAAGATCTTAACCAGCGTACGGAACACGTACGAACGATGATTGTTAACTATATGAACCGCCTGATCGATATGGGCGTAGCCGGATTCAGGTAAGCAGAGTCAAGTAAGTCCGCATTAAAGTAAGAAAAGAGCATACTCATTCCTCAAAGGCCGGCAACGCATGTTCGAGCCTCCTGGTGTTGCAGTTATCTACCGGTGTCGATAATTACTCCATTGAACCACCTGCCCATTTGCTCCATTGTATATACATAAAAAAAAAAACAGAAAATAGGTTTTTTTTATCACAGCCCAGTTTCAACCAACCATGACAAGAAACGAGCTTAACCAAGAAACCAGCTTTAATTGTGAATAATTTTGCCTTTGTTTTATAAGTTTCTAATTTTAAAAAATTGATAAATTCCATTCCTAATTCAATGGATTTATTGTGTTTTTAAACACCAATGATGCAAAGGTTTTACTTTTAGCAAAAATTAGGCCACCCTGGTTTAACGTATTTCTAACTCATATATTTTACCATTTCTCTAAACTCCAGTTATGTGATCTAAATATTTTGGGAACAAAAGCGCAAAATGCACAAGTTAGTGTATTCAATTTCCACGTTTTAGCTTTAACTACACTATACCATAAATAAAAACAAAGTTTTTGTATTTGGTATATTGGTACCGGAATCGCGAGCAGAATCGGAACCGGAAAAATAAAGCACAAAAGGCATCAAAATGTACTCATGCATTAAAACTGCCCGCATACATTGTACTAATTGAACTTTAAACTCTGATGTTAGCTCATTGTTGACCCTTGTTTCGAATTATAAAGTACTAGCTGTACCCGCGACTGCGTCTGCCTAAAATTACTTAGAAAAAAAAAACATATTCAATTTCAGTGTGACGATATATATCCAATAGCTTTCCTCGATAAATGGGCTTTCTAACAATGAAAGAATTTTTCAAATCGGACCACTAGTTCCTGAGATAAGCGCGTTCAAGCAAACAAACAAACTTTTCAGCTTTCTATAAGTCATTTTCCGCGTCTGCGTCCGCCTAAAATTAAACTTGCGGGAGATCATTTTAAACTGGCCCTACCAAAAAATCCGTTCTTAATGGATGTCTTCTAATTGTAAACTTCTTCCCTGCCAAATTCTTCTTGGTATGTCCCACCGTTTTCGAGATTTTGTGACAGATGAACTGTGGAATTGATATAATATATAGACCATTAGTTATCCGCGTTTTCATTTGCATCAAATTTAATGATCGCATATCGATGTTTTTAAGTTTTTCTTTTCGATTTTTTTTGCCCAGTTATTTAGCCCTTTGCTATCTGCCAGTAAGAGCCCGTAGAAAAAGGAAAATAAAGAAAACGGAGTTTATTCAAACATAGTGATACATTCAATGATCTCTCATTCACATTAAGGATATCTTAAATCAGGCAGATATAATATGAATTATTGTAAGTCATCAACTTGCAGAAATTAGGAAAGTATTTAAAAAATTTCTAAGTACTTAACTTCAATTGAAATTATATTATTTGATTATTATAAAAAATATGCACACTTTAATTACATATTTAATTTTTTTATAATTAAAAAAAAGTGAACATAAAACTTTATAGTAACAAAACTCATTTTTTAATAATAATAACAGTAGAAATCACTAACGCATTATATTAATTACTAATTAGAATGTTATATGTGAAAAATATACATACATGTATTAAAACTTAAGTTCTTTATAGTATCGTTATCAAGAATATTGGATACGCGTATAAGTTGTTTTAAGCGTTAATAATCGCAATTGTCGTGAAGTGTGAAAAGCAAACATGGTCATGGTAAAGAGCCCAATACTTATTTCTAAAGTAGGCCAAACTCGCCGCGCCCTACCTTAAGCAACGCCCGTTCACCGCGATTCCAAAACATTTCCAATTAGAAAAAAAATATTTATCTAAATAGACGAAAAACAACATTCACATTGTAAAAAAAACATAGGCTAAACAACATATACTAGTCTAACGCAAAACACTACAAATAATACTTACAATTTTTTCAACAAAACAAACGGTAAGATAAGCTGGTAACTAACCTGTGTATTAACAAGATCCCATTAAAGGGGATCTGCACTACCGAAGAGGTCCAACAATTCACTTTGTCGTGTTAATCGGTGTAATGCTGCAACCCGAAAGCTACACCACCGAATCCGCCACCAAAGCACAGCACTACACTGACTTTCCGCCTCAACGCACGTTTCGCTTCGACACCGAAGCATCATCAGGAGATAGACTCTACAAAGGTTATTCGTAAAGATCTATATATGTTAAAATCAATCGTTGTTCGTTAGTCCCGCTAAAAGTCGAAAACCGCTGGACCGTTTTAAATCATGTTTGTTTTGTTTTATTCCTCTTATTTCAGAGAAGATGTATAAGTAAAGGAAGAAGGGAAAAATCTAAAGATTATTTAAGAATACTAAATAAATGCAGAATTGGTCGCTACTTCAGAATACGTGCAATAGATGACGCTCGTTCTATGCTTCCTCGTTCTTCCCTTTTGCCATTGGTGTGCGTGTGATTTTATTATGTTATATAATATATTTATAATGCATATATAAAAATCTTGTAACTATGTATCACTTATCATCGCCATCACGATAATTCTACTGTGTGTGTAGAAGTTGTTATATTTATTTTCGTTTTTTGATCTTAATACTAATTGTTTTGCCTGTTTTAGCACAACCTTATTATTATTGTAACAAAACTTTATCCCTACTATACATTCGGTTGCCTGGAAGAAATCGCTATTAAGCGATAAGGCCGCCGATTGTACCTGCAGTACTTGTTACTATTAAGACTAAATATTGTGTAATATGTATTCTTGTGGTATGCAATAAAGAATATTCATTCATATTTTATAAAAAAAGATCAAAGAGTTTGTACATTTTTGTCCTTGAAGTCAACAAAGTTCTACAAAACTTTGTGAAGTTACACAAAGTTCCCGGCCACACTACATGATCATTGAAATGATGCTATGCCTGGCTTCGGCATAAGAGATAATTAAGGCACCGTCAGTTGCTACATATATAAATATATAAACTCCATAGATATTTCAATTATATTCTAATCAAATTCAAATGTATACTTTAAAAAATACCTGTGATTCTATAAACATAGTTATAAGAATAACTAATACGAGCAATATATTATCGGTTCGTCACAAAAAATATGGCGCAAGCAATTACAGACAAACGGACAGAGAACGCAGTGGTCAAGAGAGAATCGCATGCAATAGCAGTATTGCTTATAAACCGTAGTCTACATATATCTAATATATAAAGCTGAAGAGTTTGTTTGTTCACTTAAACGCGCTAATCTCAGGAACTACTGGTCCGATTTGAAAAAGTCTGTCAGTGTTAAATAGCCCACTTATCGAGGAAGGCTATAGGCTATAATATAGCCTATAGATATGATATATTATATCATCACGCTGAAATTGTTATTTTTTTTTACCTAATTTTAAGTGGACGAATTCGCGGGCACAGCTAGTTAAAGTGACTGCTTTCCTGACTTCTTCTCTATTCTCTTCTCTATTTTATTCGTTCTCTATTTTCTTCCCTATTCTATCACACCTGATCTTAAGTGTTGATACAGTCTAACTTGCAACGCGCTTGCCTATGATGTGGCAGTTACAATGAGTTAGTCTTATGTGATATCTTGTACAAACACTTTAATTTGGAACATATTTTAATTAAATACTCTAGTTCAAAAACTAATTTAATTAAATATATTTTTAGAAGGTAATATGACTCAAATTTACTTTATCGGAGTTGATGTAGGCTCGGGCAGTGTTCGAGCTGCGCTTGTTGATAGCACAGGTCATGTTGTTAAAACATCAGTTAAAGAATTACTTACATGGAAACCAAAGCCAGATTATTATGAACAATCCTCAGATGATGTGTGGAGTTGCTGCCAAATTGTTATAAAGGTATGTTTTTGCAAATATAATATTCATTTCTTGTAGATCAATATAAAATAAAGTATTGCAGGCTTTACAATGCGAACTGTTTGTAGAAATTCTTTCCTCTCACTCAAAAGAATCAAGCCATTTCTTGAATCAAAAATCACTCTATTCCTTTGGTGTAGCACTAAATAATAAATAAAAATACACACAGATTATGATAAAATTTGTGTATTCACACTTTTGATACTTCAGAAAGATATCTATTTTATTTTGTGTGAGAAAATATTTATTAAAAGAATTTCCTTAGATGTCCGGACATGTGTGTATGGATCTCTGGCATGATCATGTTCGAAACAGTCAATTTATCACATTATTTTTTTTTGTTAGCTTTAGAATTATGATCTCCTGTTTCCTATTGAACATGGGTGTATAAATCTGTATTGTGTATTTATAATTACTAAAAACAACATTTCCTATTAGATAGAGCATTTATCGAGGAAGGCTATATATCATAACACTAAAATGAAATCTAGATTTTTTACCTAATTTTACGTGGTCAGACGCATCGAGGCCAGGAACGTCTAGTGAGTGACTGTATATTACTAGCTGTGCCCGCTACTTTGTCCGTCTATAATTAGGTAAAAAAAAGTTCAAATTTTAGCGCGATGATATATATAGCCTTCCTTGATAAATGGGCTATCTAACACCGAAAGAATTTTTCAAATCGGACCAGTAGTTCCCGAGATTAGCGCGTTCAAGCAAACAAACAAACAAACTCTTCAGCTTTATATATTAGTATATCAGGGGGCCTGGCAGACATTGTTCTGCCCGAACTTTAGCTTACTATTGAATAACAAAACATAGCGCCATCTATTGGTCGCTTACTGCACCCACGGCCGACCGCTCCGCCCCCGAATTTTAAATCTCTCATTTCTTTTAAGACATTCATTTTAATGATATAGTATAAAGGGCAATTTTGATCTGCATTGAATTTACAACGCATCTAGCGTATTTTATTCGATACGGATTAATACGTTATTCTTTATAATAGCTTCGTTAATAGTTCATTATTTTTTTGTAAAATCCGTAAGAATATTAGCACTTGCACACCATCCTCTATATAAACTGCTGGTTGTTACCCGCGACTGCGTCCGCGCAAAATTAGGTAAAAACAAAATAGATTCAATTTTGGCGTGATGATATATGCTCTATAAGCTTCCCTCAATAAATGGGTTATAAGTATTATGTCGTGGCTAATGGATAATAGTTATATAGTAACCTTTGAGGCGTATAAAGTAACTAGTTTGGGGGTAAGGTCATGTAGTCAATGACGCCTGAAGCGTGGTTTTATATAGCCCGTGATGGTTTTAGCTACATTGCTTTGAGAAAAGCTTCAGATTATATATGGGTTCCTTAATCCTTAAAGGATTTCGTTCATATTAAAAATAATGGCGCTCGAATATGTTTAGTTGATGTTTTTTTACAACTTTGTGACTCTCCCATTTTGTTACGTCACGCTTAGTACGTCAGATTGTTGAAATATAAACTTATCTTCGTATAATTAAGTTAACTTATCTTAATCTGACGTGTTTAGTTTTTATAAGGGTCCTATAACGAAACTTCCTTATATTAAGAGTTCATATTTGGTTGGGGTGTATTATAAGGATTTATGGTTTTCAGACGCCCTCCAGTATTGCTTAAAATTCCTCTTGGGCTCCCCTACTATAAAATAATATTATGTCGACGCTACCAACAGCGTCAATGATATTAATTTCTAACTAACATGATTGCAGCAAAAATGAAATTAAAAAAAAAGTAATTCGCAGTCATAAAAGATGACAAAGGAACAAAGCAAATGCTCCACGACAATCAATTAGTCATCCGGTCGGTAACATAACATTCTCTGTACGGCTGAGGCGGGCCATCAGCTGTGGCTAGTGTTGCCATATGTGATACATTATAAGGACTTCCCTAATTTAAGGGAAGAGCACAAAATATCACATTGGAAAATCCAAGAATATCTAAATTTGCAACATTCGTATCCATTTGCAATGGTGTCAGTTCGGATGACAAAACGAATCTTTAAAGAATAATAACTTACTGGAGTGGCTCAGCGACCCAAAATTTGTTTTGGCCTTCGACAGGATTTCGTACCACTTGTGTCGTACCTGCGCTGACTCTTGCCGATCATCAGCCGTCAATAACTTAATCCATGGATGTTTTTCTTATGCCGGAGCCAGATATAGTTTCATTTGAATGATCATGTAGTGTGACCGGGGACTTTGTGTAACTGTACAAAGTGTTGTAGTATTTTGTGGACTTCAAGGGCACAAACGTACGAACACTTTGAGCTATGTCTGGCTCCGGTATTATGAAAACGTGTTAGCTCAAGTAAAAACTATGTTTTTAAGCAATTATGCAGTTTCAGTACTTTTCCCAAAAATGTTTATTTTTGCTGTCTTTTTTCTTCTCAAATTTGTTGTTTGCACTCTAATAAATGATATTCCATAGAGGAAGGTTGACATTTTTTATTTTAGTAAAGTTTTTGAGTTATGAATGCTACATAAGGGCATTTTGGCGCAAAGCGACCAACAAAAGATACGCTTCACAGTTATTTCTTTTGGTTTTAACACAGAAATGTATGTATAAGTGTGTTTATAATGGTAACATTAACGTCGAAATGCTCCAAATGTAGATCATTTTAATATCCATAATTTAAGAAAAAGAGTAAGCCTCCCCTGACGTAATTTCACTCATTAGAGTGGAAACAATAACTTCCAGAAGAAAAAAAACAATAATATGTATTTAGAAGAATAGCTCAATGTGAATATGAAATTTAGCAGAGAGGGAGTTTATAGTTATCCGGCATGGACTGATTTTTATGTAGGACCAGAATATGAAGGTCTTAGGGGCGAGTTTAATTATACGCAGACAAAGTCACAGTAAACAGTTAGTTTAAGAAGAAATATGTTTCAATTCATGACAAGACTTGTCTATTGAACCTTAAAACCAAAAGAGTATCTTCTACTATTTATATAACAGAATCTGTACATTATAAATGTGAAAGTAACTGTTACGTTTTCACACCTAAATGACTCACCCAATTTTGGTGAAGTCTGGTTTATATCAAACTTCACCAAACTTCTAAAGTTATAGGCTAATTTTTGTCGCAAAAAGGAAATTCGAAACTGGAGAGGTTGAAAGTTTGCATGTAAGTCAAAGAATATGTGTACAAAGTCACTGACTGAAGCTAGTATTTTTATAAAAAGTGAATAGAAATTTACCTTTCATTTATAAGATTTACATTTTTCAGCTTGGTGACATCACAATTAATGCAATAGTGTTGTCTGGAAGCAAGGGTTACGACTCTAGTATTTTCTTTGAAGACTGTTCGCTTGATTTCTCCAACAAACTGTGAAAGTTGTGTGTGTGTTCTGCTACTTACATAAATCTGAAAAAATATACAAATATTGTCACCTAATTTAACAACCCTAGCATATATGATTTCATGAAAATGTGTTTGGAGATGTTTGAAGAACCATATACAAATAAACAGGCCTTTTTTGACCTCTTTTGGGGGCCTGCAAACTCTCGAAAGTTGTAACTCTATAATTTTTTGTATTATAATAATCGTATTTATAAAGTTTAAAAAGAAGTTAAACTTCAACCAAGTGGACAGAGTACTATGCAAACATTTAATTTAAACTTTTATTCTATTATTTAAGCAACTTCTCAATATTTCCAAAATTTTTAGGGGCACTGTGTAACCTCACAATAAACCCTGCAAATAAATGTAATTCATATATTTATCTATTCTTTTAAATATCTTTATTTCTACTATTGCACTTGCATATAAAACATATTTATCATTCTTTAATATCAATCAATAGTCTATAACTTTGAATATTGAGTAGCTGTGTCCTGAATGAAGGAACAGCCTTGCAAGCCAGCCCCATGGAGCTAATTCCTCAGTCAGTCAGGATGTACCTCGCCAGAGAAAAATACACATGATCCAAATGAATAATGTTGTGCTGCAAACATCCAAGGCAGACTCACTGGGCTGCTTGTTTAGTCAGGACACAGCTATTGATGATAATGATTGATACTTTGTATATTAATAAATGTGCAAAATTACATATTACAATATTAATGTCATACCTTTACATCTCTATCTTTATTTGTGTCTGTGGATTCTTCATCATCCAATTGGCTTTCATTTTGATCATTATTTTCAAATTCGTCCACAAGAATATCTTGATCTTCCATTTCCATGTGTTCCTCATTGTCCTCTTTTATTTCATATTTTTCCATAAATTTATCCCTTTTTGAAACATAATGTCCAATTTTATTCAAACCAGACTTATATTTAGTTACCTTTTTCTGTATTTCAACAAATTGTTCCTCCCTCTGCTTCACTCTATCAAGTCTTGCTTCCAAAGACGCTAACAATTGATTCTTTTGAATTCTCTCATACTCTTCTTGAAGCCAGTCATCAGAATCTATAATATTAAAATTATAAATCAAAAACTTTCAAGTCATTATTATACTATGCTGACATTGGTTTTTACCTTTTAAGACAGAAAGCTCCAGTTTCAAATTACTTATTCTATCTTTTAAATCAATAATACAGTTTTGATGACTATCTTTAAACCACCGGAGTGCTCCACAGCATATGCTAAGAGACTTACCCTGCAAAATAAAATAATAATAACATTTACATTGAAAGCGATCATGTTTCATTACAAACTAGCTGTTCCCGCGATTTCGTAAGTATTTATCATACTAACGGTTCCGGTAGGGCTTTCAAAAATGCCTAATTTTCTGTTTTCTATTGTGCCATATAGTTCTTTCATAAACTTTTTTTGGATATCGTATGGTTCAAAAGGAAAATCAAAGCTTGGGTCATTCATTTCAAGGGCTGGAACTTTATCGGCGCACATTTTCGTGAAAATTTACATTTATTATATTTTTACAAATTTCCTTAGTCTTGTTAGTTACTGTTTTACATGGGATCTATGAATGTGAATGCAATAAACTTAATTAATAATTAATTTAAAAGTGAAAACAAAGTACTTTCATTTGACAACTGGCGCCAAAAACTAATTACATTTTGAGGTTGGCTAACTGAAAACTAAAGTTACTAGAGATTATATACACAAGTATAGTGTATGTCATTGTCAATTTTCTATTTCATTTTCATGAAACAAAACGAAGTATCCGAAATACACTCTTAACTAAATCTACATATAGGCGCTAAATCTAAAAGTACGCCACTGCACTTACTATTTTCGAAGTGGGAATAAATTCATTTTCTAACTTTGTTTATACCTTTTTTTGGGACATTCGGAGTTGGCCGCACTAAATTTTTTATATGACAATTGACAGATGGCGTTTCACAGGTTGTCATGGATTAATAAGATTTATTTTCATTAATGATTATAACAACCCGTGCTATTGATTCACGTGTTAACATTTACTTAAATTAAAGTATGCTTTTCATTCCTTGATAAAAATATAACTTATTACTTATTAACTTTATCTATTTGAAATCATGTCTCAGAAGTAAGTTTCCTGAAGTATTAAGAAAGCGAACAATTATTTTTTATAATGGAACATTTATTTTTATTTACAGCTATTTGATCCAATATGTCAGAATTGAAATGAAATTTATTGATTTTAACACACATAAAATTGGTTTGTATATTGACCGTGTTGGCACGGGCATTTAGCCTGTGTTGAAAATTAAAAAAAGAAAAAAATGTCCCAGGGACTCCACCGTGCATAACACTTTGAAGGCCAATTAGTCGAATATGGTACGAAAAAGAAATAAAAAACCTTGTCTTTTGTTTAAAAGTAAAAAAAATGTCAAAATCTTTTCATATATATGAAAGCCATCCCTAAAAAGTTTGATCTATACGCAATACATAACATTTTCATGCATTTCTGATCATAACTGTAGAAGCCGAACATGGACGAAGAGACAGACGGACGGACGGAGCGGAACTATGGTTCCTTGTTAGACTATGGAACCATTAAAAACGCCACCCAATATTGAAGAATACATAACAGATCATCGTTTGCCTCGGCTGACTAGTCAAATACAATACTCCTTACAGAAATAGAGTTGAAAGCTACAAGATATAATATGCTTAACATAGACCTGAGCGTAAACGCAATCGTTCTGTTTAATAAACATCGCTGCTATTGGGTACACGGCTGTTGCTAAAAATGTTTTTTTTTTTTTTAATTCATAACGCAAAGAACAGAAACTAATGCAAACCACTACGTTTTTTATTTTATTATATTGAAAGGTATTCCGAAAAAAGCGGAACACAGAATACGGTCCTTATATTATGCATATCTACTCAAGTTTGTCAAATCTCATGAAGCCGATATCTGGCATGCGCAAATTTAAAAATACAACTATTCAATGGGCCAGTTAGTTTTAGCGACACGATGTTTTTATAAGCTAGTTTAGCTTCTCATGCATGTCATGGATTTCCGCAAAGTAACGCCTGATTCTATCAATTGTTTAGCTGAGTAGCTGTCATTTTGCATAGTTGCACTGCATGCACAGATAAGTTGTGGCAAAGGTTCTTACCAAATTTTTCTTTCTTACCATTGGTTTTTTATTTTATTTTATTTTTAATTTAAGCATCATTTGTTTATAATAAGATTTAGATTTTACCCTCTGTATGTATTGTTTCTCTTTTTTCTCTATGCGATGTTATGTTTTGCAAATAAATACGTTCTTATTCTTAAACGATATTATTAAATTACTTTGCGCGTAGACAGTAGCGTAATTAGTTGCCGGCATTTGACTCGATTAATTAGCCATCACCACCGGGTAATGGTTAATTAAACGAGTCAAATGCCGGTTGGGATAGATGGGACCAATTCTAGGGTGTTCAAACATCCGACGTCGTCCATATTTCAGAAGGCACGTAAAACAGTGTGTTCCAATTAATTTATTTTATTTTTATTTTATTGATAAATCACAACCCAAAAACATAACAGTTTCCCAATTTGTTTTTTGGGGACAGTGACCGATACATAAATTTCTTAAAACTATCATGGCTGGTTAATAGATTCCAGCAACATTTTTGTTAATAATAATGCCACTAGTATTAGTCGTGAGATTGTAGGGATACGGGCATGACGTCAAACGCTATTCGGACATCTTAACTCGCCCCATAGCCACATCCTCTGCAATCTAAGAGGACTTTGGATATCAAATATAAACCAGTGCTAGAATGGGTCACCCATCTATCACCCGGTCGCAGCAACAGCAACTTAACCTAGCGGTCGACTCAAATACCGACCACTGATTAAGCCACGATCTCCTCTTACATGATACAATGTAATTAAAAATTGAAATAAAAACAAAAAATATTGTTTTTAACAAAACGAGAAAGTATTTAGAGGTCAGGGTTTGTAGTGGAAATTTTAAGAAGTGACACTTCTTTTGCGTACTCACTAATGCACAAAATTCTAAACATTTTATTTCAAAATTCTAAATTGAACGCAGTGACTGAAGCAAGAGAGGGGACCATCCGAACCATCTTCAACGAATTGGCATTTCAAGATGATTTTTTTTTTTCAAAAATGGTAAGAATGAGAAATTGGCATCAATTGGAATATAAATACGAAGACTTTCTGCACTAAAAGAGAATAACATAGTTTGTGTGTATAGAAGTAACACTTCTTTTACTAAAAATTAAAAAAGAAATAAAGTCTGTACAATGGACATCAATTTTCGTCATAAAATCTTTTCTAAAAATATTCCTTTCTTTTCCTCATACGACATGTCCCAAAAATAATGTCGTAAGTACGTCCATCATTGGAATGGCTTTAGAGGTAAGCGATGGAATTCCTGTATTCCGTACATGCGTAGACACTTATAGAACATAACATATAATTCTTTAACAATGGATTACTTGATATTATTCTTTGGGACACCTATCAAATAAAAGTATAATAATTATCCGGGTGTGGCTTCAAGGGTCCTATAAAAAAACGTTAAAAAAATAAATTTATTTATAAAAAAATAGTAGTATAGTCTACCAAGAGAGTGCTTTACCATTTTGGATGACAACTCCTAGTTAAAGAAAATTTTGCTAAGGGTTACTGTTAGAAATTAACGTAATGCATAACAAGCAAAAATTAGCCTTTTAACTAATTGACGTGCAAACGAAATTCGACCTTAGTGTAGTAAACCAATTCCTTGGTCGACTATACATAAATTATAAAATGTAGGAGGATAGGACTTTAAAAAAAATTGCTTCAACGATAATCTTCTTACTAATAAGGCTGAATACGTTTAAGGAAGTAAGGAGTAAATAGTTTGAGGTCTGCGGTTCAGTTCGATCTGCAGGAGATGGGATGTTGTAAAAATTAAAGGACTCACCTGACAAATGAATTAAGCCGCCATCTACAAGTAAAAGATTATTGTAAACAATACGTACAACATAAATTCATATCGTTTCATAAATTAATTTAATCAGACTCAGATTATAGAATTAAATGTTAAACGTTTAGTTCTAAAATCTGAGATCGGCCAATAATTTGCAGAAAACCGTGACAAGGAGGATAATTTAAAGTAAATTATTCAACCACCTCCATAACTGTCCATCCGTTATGCTTTGGTAATGATAGAAGGTTGTATAATTAAAGGTAGCGCCATGCTTGTAGCCGAATTGGGCCGGCGCGTCCGGGTACCAGTACCTCTTTCTCACATGAGATATTGTTTCAGCGAAAATATAAATGAATGGAAAATTTTCGTGAATGACTTCCAACGACAACAGAACGAATGTAACAAAATACGAATGAACACGTGAATACGTGTTTTACGTAATTATTAAGACATCATTTCAATGATATTTTCTATTATGATCAAAATTTCAGCATTACAAACGGACCCTTCCATTTTATTTATATGTATAGATAAATGACATTCGACACCTGCAGGACGAGAGGGCAAACAAATGCGTCGCCGGTCTTTGAAACATTAGTATGTACTTTTCTTGTAGATGGTACCGAATAGAAACACCGATAGATAAATATGTAAACTTTTCATTTTTAGGGTTCCGTAGTACTACAAGGAACCCTCATAGTTTCGCTTAGTCCGTCCGTCCGCCTGTCTGCCCTAACTAACTTCTACAATTATGAACGTAAGTGCATGAAATTTGGTATAGTTGTGTTGCGTATAGATTTTACGTTTGGTATCTTAAAATTTTAATACGAGAAGCGAAAATTTCCGAAAATTGCGAGGAGGGAGATGTAAGAAATTTGACACAATTGTATTTCATATACAGGTAGGTGCGCGAAAGACATTTTTTTTTTATAAAAGCAATATTAATATATTAAATTAATAAAATAAAACCACACGCACACCAATCCCTGTTGATTTAAACCATTTACACACACATGTACTGGATGATGTCAAAGCGTAATCGTGACAACCGTATGTCACATTAATTGTCAAATTTTATTTTTCTAAGGTTAATATGAAACTACGTTAATATGAAAATTAAAAAGAAATCTAACCTATTTCTTTTAATTTATACATTATTACTTATTATAGTATTTATTTTATTTTTGTTTGGAGATGTCGCTTATTAAATATTCTACCACATTACTAACCAACCTCTAACTAAAAATCAGTTACATGTGATCTATATTTTATTAGCCTATAATGTCCCACTGCTGGGTAAAGGCCTTCTCCTTCTCCAACCACACCTTCCTATCCTGGTCTACTTGAATCCATTTCTTTTCCGCAAAGGCGTCCAAGTCATCTCTCCACCTCTTCCTCAGCCTCCCTGGTCTTGGCGACCACTGATGGGAGCCCATACTGTCGTAATATTGACCCACCTTTGTGGGTCCATCCTGTCTATTGATCTATAAATAAATCTTTTATTTTCAACTTTCATTTTCTTAAATGTCTGTCACACTATAAATTCAAATTAAAAGTAACAAAAGAATTTTATGATTTATGATCAATATGCCTTTTTTTTTTAATATCAAAAATTTAAATCAATCAATTGATAAGGTTTAAAGAAAAAAAATTTATTCAAAAACGGCCAATGATAGACTATATCTAAAATTTACAGAATCAAAGTATTTTACTAGTACCAACATACCCAAAAAATATGAACCAGGTAGGGATACCTAATCCACCGTGCTTACCGTCTTGGGGCCTTTGTAAAAGTATGTTTTCATATACTTTTCCTTTTTAACAATAATAATTTGTTGAATATCATGTGAGAAAGAGGTACTGGTACCCGGACGCGCTGGCCCAATTCGGCTACAAGCATGGCGCTACCTCTAATTAATTGTAAATCTTGTTTGATTAAGTCAAGGTCTCAATTTCTTTATTAAATTCGGTTATCGATAAGCGTTTATAAAGTCAAATGTTTCTCATGTTATTACATAAGAAAAGTGTAATACAATACATTATGTCAAATATAGTTTATGATAGATTTATATAAATGATGTACACTTATATTGTAGGATAAAGGATTATTCATATATTATTACACGAAGTGAAAACTTTCCGTTTCATTTTACGAAAATTGCGGGGACAGAGGAGTATAAAATTATTATAATATAACAATTATAGTTACCTATAAACTATAATAAAGGGGGTAGTACGAATGCTAATATATTTTATTAATTGCCATATTAGTACACTAAATTATTAAAATAAAATCACACGCACACCAATGCAATACGATACGATTAACGTTACTTACACACACATATATGTTTTACTTGAGATAGTGTCAAAGAGTAGACATGAATGACCAATTCGGATGACAATTATAAAGATATTGCAATGGCTTTGTACAAAGAATTGAAATTTTGTATACAGCTTTAAATAAGCAAATAGTATGCACATCTAAATATCTAAGGCAGAATTTCGACAACGATCTCTAGGTTATACAGTGCAACCTTAATATAACGTACCTCAATATAACGACTTCCTCGATTTAACAAATTCTTCGTAATCCCCTACCATCTATTGGAAGTATTTTTGTTGCGACCCACTCTCTGCATTTATTCTTTATATTCTTTTCAGTTTTCCTTTCTTTCTTTTTTCTTAAACCTGCCCAGAAATGATGTGTATAAAACAAAACAGACCAAAGTCACAAAGGCCCAGCCGTTTTTGAGCTATAGCAAGGAACATACACTATGCCTTTGTATGTATTTCAGCAAGGCTTTAATTTGTATTGACAGAAAAAAATATAGTAAGAGTTTGCTAAATGTTTTTTCTTTTAATATTGTTTAAATATTGTTAGTAGACAGTTGCAACTTAATAAGTGGAAATATTTAATATAAATACATGATTTATCCAAAATAGTACTTGTACAAAAAATGTAATTAGATACAATTTAAAATTCTTCTGCTCATTATTTTTAGTCTTAAGCTCAGTGTTTGTGTGACAAGTATCCAAAAATTTGTATTTCCACTGGAATATAGAAAATAAGTGAGTTACAGATAAGCAATTTAAAAGAACAGATTTATATTAACTATTCTATAATGGTAAAATACTATTAGTGAAATATAAGTCAGCCCTTACATCAAACTCAAATTTAAACTTTAAACTGATGTTGGTTACATTTTTTCAAATAAGTGTTGAAAGACTAAAGGCAAATTAATAATTTAGGTAAATTAAGTGCTTAAACATACAATCCAAGTCGACGGTAATGGCTTCTGAATCCGGATATAGGAAAATCACGAAATAATATTTTAACACAAAACCAATTCCAAACAAATATATTTTATAGACAGGAAAATTTTAGACATGTTAGTTTGAAGGTTGCCATGGTTATTATTATTATTATTATATTTATGAGATGTAGTATAAGGATATAAAGGTAGATGGGGAGGAAAGAAAGGACGCGGATACTTCTGTCACGTTATAGGGGGAGTGACCAAAAGGGTGCTCCGGGGTCGCGTACTCGTAGTGGATTTGATCAGCTACCGGACAGACAAAGGCAGATCCACCCCCTGGGAGTAAAAGAATAAAAATTCTACTTTAATAGTTCACTTCTTATATTGTAAATTGTTATTACGTTGGAGCCATTAAGCGGTTCGTGAAACGTTATCGGCTGGTGTTAATTGAGCACTTCGGAGGGAAACGGTTTGTTGTTAAGATAATCATCGTGGCCAAATTTAAACTTAATTAAAGTTTTGATTTATTGTCCGCAGGAATCACATTGTAGAGCGAGCTATAAATTAAATTGGCGCTATTAGATTTCATTCGCAATGATATTGTATTTGCAAATGTTAGTTTGTTTTACTTTTTATGTTTTTATGATTAAAACTTAACTACATAATTGATTATGTAGCTGCCTTCTTTATGGGATTCTAGGGCGTTAGCCCTAAAGTTCGTCATGGATTTTATGATTTTTAAGAAAAGGAGATAGACTCTACAAATTTGACTTTACCAATAACCTTTGTAGAGTCTATCTCCTGATGATGCTTCGGTGTCGAAGCGAAACGTGCGTTGAGGCACATCGGAAAGTATACTGTATATTACGTACATAGTAAAATATTCACATAGAGAGAAAATGGTGTTTTAGTTTCAATTTAAAAGTTTTTACAAATAAATATCTTCTGTACTTACAGGTTAAGCTAATGCCTTCGTCTTGTCAATGATTCATAATTTGACATTTTTGCCAAGAAATATAAATAAATCTTTTTTGTATATTAAAAAGTAACGAAGCTGACGATACATTTCACTGTAAATGACTTTAGAAGTCCGTGGATGACTGAACTACCAAAAATGTCGCCCTTTGGACGTTGTTATAATACACTAGCTGCTTCCCGCTACTGAAATTGCGAGAGCCCTTATAAATAAATAATAATAAGTAAAAAATCTTAATTAACAATAAAATAAAATTACAGTCCATTTCTTTTTTGCTGACGGTCTTTACACTAGATACATCTGTGTCGTGGATAACATATTTCGGGTTTAACAACAGTTTTCCTTAGACTTATCGATGAATCTCTTCTAAATAAATATCTACTACTTATAATCTACCTCTTTGACAATTTTTTTTAGATTGTTTGTCACGTAGTTTTCGAAATTTCGTGTTAAGTGACATTTCGATTTTATAAACATAGATTTTAAAAAGCCTAACGCCTTGGAAAACTCTCCATCATATATGTATGCGTCAGAACTTCGACATTAAGCTTCACGATATAGTCTTTACTTGGATAGAAAAAAAAATACGCTCACTTTAAGGACAGCCCTAAACACACTGGGCCCAGCGTGATTGAAGTATATAAAACAGAAGTCACCATTAATGTCACTAAGTGATATCAGTCGTGAGATTGGTGTCACAATGTTACTTACCGTACTCCTCCGAAACGGCTTGACCGATTTTTAGATTTTCCATGTAGATAAAACATGCTAAAAACTCACTAGGAAAATTATTCTGAACGAAATCCGACCACTTTTTAAGTTATTTAATAAATACATTTATAGCGTATCAGATACGGAACCCTTCTATATAAGCGAGTCTTGACACGCTTTTGGCCATTTTTATTTTATTATATAAGAAAGGGAGAGGCCGTTCGTGATAAATAAAATAAAAGAAGTAGAGTTATGTAATGAATGGATTAAAAGAAAGAACATTTTTTATAATCACCTTTAAACATATGTCTCAGTGTTTATTACAAGCTAATTTCGAAACTATAATTATTATTGATAAAGTTTAAATCCTTTGCAAAGCCTCACATTACCATATAAACTACATATTAGTAGTGCTTGGGTTTAGTCCGTAACCTCATTTCGAAACCTAAACACCAAGTCCGCAGCAAAGTTTCAGCATAAAGTAATTGCTTTCATGGAGAGCATCCACTCCCCACCCCGAGACGGCGGCCATCTTGATTTGAATTTCTTTCAAGACACGCCATGTTTCATTAAAAGACTTTATTCGTTATGGCATGTTTTTATTATTATTTTTTTGAGACTGTTGGTCCCATTTTACCTACAAAATTTTATGTATCTACACCAACATAATAATTTATTTTAAAATGATACAGCATTCTGTCCGCTTCTGAAGAAGTAGCTAGAAAGAATACTTTGTTCAGATTCCCACATCCATGCATATTGATCATATTCGACTCATTCCGAAAACTCTAAAGTTTCATCATAATGGTGACAATTTTGGGTTATCTTCAATTGTGAGTAAAGCAGTGTACGTTTTAATGTTCACCAGGTGGTTGCACCGCGTGTTCTGAATGCGTACGTTTAAATGTCGCACGTATTAATACGCGCACCGGTTTCAGATCGAGTACGCGGGCTTGTGTTATTAAATTTGTACATGCCCTAATGATCTATGAGTGAAAGGTTGTTTCCAATTATATTTCCGTACATCCTAATAAATATAACGCAGCCTCACCTGGACCCCGCTGGGCTTTGTCACGTACGGAGACTTCGCACAGTATTCACAGAATAGTTGATAAAAAGGAACGAATATTCATTAATTAATGAGGGTCACCTTTTTAAATCATGCGATTTATTACAACTCAACATTAACTGATCTGTAACTAAAATAGACATATAGTAAAAGTCAAGAATGCTATGAGTACCAAGTGGAAAGTAATGAAAACCACGAGAAACATCGTCCACGCGATTTAAACCGGGAAATCTGAC
>JANCMC010009603.1:7779872-7828362 GCA_024363005.1 Charaxes varanes
ATGAAATGTGTTTGTCCTTTATGTGTAAAAAGTGTATAAAAACTTTTGAAGTAAAACACAAACAAAAAATTAAAATAGTGCTCAGTGTACTGATATGGACAGTGATTAAAGTTTTGGTCGAATAAATAAGTTTAAATATTTATTTCTTAAATATTTTACCGAGTATGTGTAAGCAATCTCGGTTCACGTCAAACTTGTGCTAAGTTCAAGCCAAATACCTTATACGTTTTATTTTGCCCTCCACCCGCCAACCTTTTGAGGGTCTTCCTAAAAAAATCTTCACAAAAACTTTTATCACACCGCATTCTTCTTTCACTTCCATTCTAAAAATAACAATTTCATTAAAGTAGGCCCTGTGTGAGGAGAAAAGTTCTCGTGTCAGGACCGCGTTTCACAATACAATTCTTATGATATATCTATACCTATACAGGGAGATAAATTTTCTACGCGTCATCCGACTCACATCCGGTATATTTCCACATATCAAACGGTAACGGAATGTAAATAAGTCATCGGAAAATAGAGGAAAAATCTATATTTAATTCTCATTCACTGCAAATCCATTGATAATTATATTACCTACTAGTAAACCGACAAGTGGAATGTTTTTATAAAGTGATCAAAACCATGTAAGTAATTCGTCGTCGTTTTGTACAAGGTCTAACATATCTTTTTTTAGTTCTCAACGCGAAAATAAGATCTTGAAAATCGCTAGTCTACTTTATAGAGCGTATCAAATAAAACAAAATATTTCTGATAAGATGAAGAGATTGGAACTTACAAGACAACTTTTTCTATTACCTTTCAATGTCTTTATACCAATCGTTTTGACATGCCCCTCAGCAAAATTAGAAATTCTCTCAGTGTAATATGTACAGTTATATATCGTATCTTCTCTGTCGATTTGTCTGTATATGTCCTTTAAAAGTTTGTCTCCCAATTCGTGGCATTAACTTTCTAACTGCCACTTTAGTCTATTTAAGTCGAATTGAAAAGTTTGTTTTCTAGACTTTGATTGACCTAAATACGCTAAAATATTTATAAATACGGTGTTTTAAACACAAGCGTGCCTTAGTTGCTTCCACTTTCAATTGAAATTAGTATTTTTATCTTTAAGTTAATTTATCTTTTTTCATTTTCTACCAACCGTAATAAGTAAATTCAAAATTCACTTTAATAAAGAACCCGGAACACAGAGAGTGCCGTCAACTATTATGCGGATCACTGTCCAATTTGTGTGCACGAAAATTACGCCAAACTAGGGCACAGCACGAGCACTTTTGGGATTTATTCGTTTTGGAAACAAGTTAACATTTTATTTTTAATACAGAATACTTACATTATCTTTCAAAATAATATTTAATTTTTATGTATTCTTTATCACCGAATTGGTCACCATCACATCGTCATATCCTGTCCTATCATCATATCGAAATTCAGATAGTAATGTCGTCTGTTTAAAAATATATACAATTTAAAAGATTTAAACTAAAACATCAATATGAATTATTCTACCTAAGATGTCATATATTGAAAGAAATATTACCAGATTTAGCTAGTTTAATCGTATGTAATGTGTTGTAGAGTAACTGAAGCAGAGACCGAAAGTGACAGGCCAAATTGCCCTAAACGACACTAATTGAAGGCAGCCGCCGCTCTGTGACGCACGGCTGATTCACAGAGTCACCAAGTAGCTAGCTACGTCAGAATCTTGTGTAACTCGTGTATTTAAATATATAATTCTTATGTACGTCTATGTCACTGAAAGCCTATAGACGATAATTGATTTGGTACGAGTTTGTTTTAGGTTCATAATTGGATAAATTAATTAAAATTTGATTCATATTAACGCTCGAATAAGGCGACAGCAGCTGGGCCCGCTGGCAGACTACAAAATTCGAATAATGAAAAAAAAAGCTGCTTTGAGTACTTTTTTATCTCTAGCTAGCCGGAAAAAGTTCAATATGCTTATGCCGGTTCATTCCCGAACGTTACGCTGCCAGAATTTCCTACCATAATCCCACCCCATTTTCCCTTAAAATGTTAATATATGTAGTAAGTATTGAAAATAACATTTATAATAATTGGATTGCATTATAAAATACGGTGGGCGAATGTCTGTGTATTGATAACCCTAAGTACATTTTACATTACATAAAAATATAACTGTTTCTGAGACAGCTGTAATTGGTCGATGCTAAAGTACACAAAATTCGCCGATCCGACCCACTGATTAACTACAATTAATTGCGTGAGAAGTTTTTTAGCGGATGCTTGAGTGTTATTTTCGCGCGCGGTGGGTGGTGTTTTGGTACCTGAAAAATGAAGGTCGAAACTGTTTCAGTTGTAAATATATTGCTTCGGTAAATGACGCTCGATATTACCTTGATATGAAATTGTTAATATTCCTATTTATTACATAAAAGTCGACGCGTAAAAGGGATTTCAACCAAAAACGTTCACAGGAAATGCAAACAAGATATACGAGAGAACATAAAATTGAAGAAAGAAGATTGTAGATCTACGTGTAGATGTATAGACAGTTCAAGAAGTTAAATTATGTAAATTCTCTTTACCCTTTCCGTTGCAATTAAACAGATATAATTTATTAAATCCGCCGCTCATGGGATGTGAGCACGCGCTGAATTAATGCATTAGACGTAACAGAGGTAATTTCTATTGAGATTGACATACACCGGAGTGAAGGTAAACCTACACACAGAAAAAGAATTACGGAACTGTGTTGCTTCTATATACGGAACTCAGGAAAGGACCACCTGTGTGAAAACGTAATATTAGGTTAAAAATAACTTCCATATAATCCATGCCATATCCATATATCACTCGAACTAAACATTTATACAATTTTTTTTTGGATCGAATCTGGATTTTTTTACTAAAATTTTGTACTAAAAATTTTTTTTTTTTTTTATGTTACAAGGGGGCAGACGAGCAGGCAGCAGGCACCGAAGTGCCTACCGGCGCCAATGGACATCTGGAAGGCACGTAAAACAGTGCCGTGGGATTAATGTCACTGAGTGATATTAGTCGTGAGATTGTAGAGATGGTGGGGTTCTGGGGATGACTTCAGACGGCAATCGGTCGTCTTAACTCGCCCCAATGCCACATCCTTTGTAATTTAAGCAGTACGTATTAGACCGAGATTTCTTTGTTTATAAAGATATACCTGCAGCATGTGGAAAATACATTTATAAACATAATTAATTATGAATTCCGTTCAATTTTCAACGATGTTGTAGGTACATACGGCATTCAAATACAGACTAGTAACCCTAAGCAACACAGAGCAAAATGAATAGAAACTACAAAAACTTGGAAGGAAACAAAACGATAAAACTAGTTAATCAAGGATATTGCTAACTTTTTCGAAACTTTGACATTTTGTCGTTGAAGATATCTAGGTCATCGTTGATTTATTGTAGATAACGCTAGGTAGAGATATGGAGAAGATCGTGGCCTAATCAGTGGTCGGCATTTGAGTCGATCGCTAGGTTAAGTAGCTCTTGCTGTGACCGGGTGATACATGGGTGATCCATTCTAACACCGGTTTATATTTCATATCCGACCTCCTCCGTGTTTCGGAAGGCACGGAAAACAATTACTCGTAAGGTTGTAGAGATCGTGGGGGTTCCGAGGATGACGTCAGATGGCATATATATATATATTTATAATTATAATAATAAAAGATATTAAATCTGTTGGCCTAACGCCACAGCCGTATGTCACTCCGCAAAACTACCAATATATTTTGTATATCAAAGTCACACAGTAAGTAAATAGTGGAATACAACCATAGAGCTGTCATCAACCTGTGGGACCCCCATCTCATTGCGGCAATGGCTACCCATAAAACAAACCTGGGTTTTAATAATGGAACTACTAGAGTAATAAGAAAGGAAAATTGAAAGGAAAGAAAGAATATAACAAGATACAATACTTTAAAAATGACACTGACATTTAGCCTTTGGTGAAAATTGATTAACAAGAAAACATAAATTAATTAAAATAATAATAATAAAAAATTATTTCATTATAAATATATAATAAAAATCGAAACAAATAACCATCATTGTTGACAGCTTGCTTTGCACAGCAATGTTTCTAGAAGGCTGGCTAATTTAGAACTTGATTTGATTTTATTCCAGCTCCTTCTAGAGTGTGGTCTAGTGCGTCCAACGAGTGCTGGGCTCTTCACAATCCTACCCCTTGCTCGAAGAGCTATCACCAAATTAGAGAATATTATCCACAGATGTTTAGAAGAGGTAAATTGGATGAACACATCTTTAAATGAATTTACCAACATACAGGGATTTTTTCTGCGTCAAAGATATTTTATATCATTGTATAAATATACATCTATAATATATTGTATACAGTCAAGTGAGAGAGACAAATTTCTGAGTATTTCATAGATTCATAGTGTGTATGCTGGTTTCATTGCGTTGCAGAGGAACCATATTAGTCTTTAAGACTTAGGCCCCAGGTGTAGGTATGGCATAAGTGTGGGCAATAGTCGTAAAGGTTAACGTCTAACTTGAACCAATTAGAGGCACGTGTTGTCCAGTTCTTGTATCATTAAGGGCTTTACATTAGTTAACAATGTTAAGTTATTACTAAGTACCATTTGATAATGCTATCAGACTATCTAGCATTATGATTTTACCCGACTGAGTTTGTTGTGGACTCTTCTCAGTGCAAGGTGCGAGAAACCTCCGTAAAGTTTGTTTTAAATCATAAATTTTATCACCAAAACATTATATAATGATTTTAAAAAAATGCGAGGAGGTCCAAATGACAGTGGCATCTGAGTCGATCGCTAGATTCAAAAGTTCTTGCTGCAATCGGTCATATTAATTCGCCCCACAGCCTAATCCTTTGCAATCTAAGCGGACCCTGGCACTAGGCCGGGATAACGCTAGGAAGAAGAAGAAGGTTTAAAAGTAATGAATATACATGAAAACTAATGCCAAATCCCAGGGAAACGCAACTTATTCATATAACGCAAGTTATTCATACGCAATTCATTAATAGGTTGAAGAGGATATAAATAAAAAAATGTTTTTGAAGTAAAAAATAATCCAATGCCATTTTATGGAAATTTTTGCGAAAGGCAATGGTCTAGCAATGGATGTCTTGAAGCTAAAATAAAGGCGTTAAGTCAAGTTTCTCCTCTAAATTGATGACCTTGTCAAGAACTGTTAAATGATTTCTTTTTAATTATAACCAGATAAGGCAGTTTATCAGCAAAGACAAGGTCATATAAGCGTGTATTGACATGCTCTTGGCCACTTTTATTACTTGCATATATATCTCTGCTTAACTATCGTCAATTTTTTAAGTATAAGCCCTTATTTGCACGAGAGTTAAAAAAGCGTTGCGTTAAATCTCAGCACTCAGCACAATCTTGGCACTTTCAGCATCGTCGATCCGAAAATACACCGTATATGTATAGCGTTGAAAAAAGCGTCGCGTTATAAAGACGCTGCTGTGTGAACAAAAATTTGGGAGTTCATATGTTCTATTCGAACGCTTTTTTAACGCACGGTAAAAAAGCTCTCAAGCGTGTGAGGACTAAAAGTACATGATATCCTGAGATAGATATATACAAAGAGTAATACTTTTGCCTCTACGATGACAAAAATTATTAAGTCTTTCCTAGTAACATCATTATATTATGAAGTATTAATTAATCTATTGGAATACATAGATGAAAGAATAATAAGCATTGCTTGATATACGATGCACGAGAAGAGAAGTGTAAATTGGTGTAAGATTATAGCAGATGCATATTCTTACTCGTCAAAATATCTGCTTCTGACCATAACCATTGTTGTGGCGTCCATTTTGTGGGTGTGGATGTATGAAAAACCTAAATTTTACAAGGTTGAAGACTTTATTCTTTACATTAAACAGATTCATTTGTTAGACTAACTTTACGAATAACCTTTGTAGAGTCTATCTCCTGATGATGCTTCGGTGTCGAAGCGAAACGTGCGTTGAGGCACATCATTGCCAGTTGAAGAGCAGCCCAAACAGATAATTGTGACCAGAAAAGGAATGTTAGATCCACTTGAGGTATGATTCAATTAATTCTAGTGTAAAAAGGTTCCCACTTTTAGCTAATGTTAAGTATTTTTTCTCATTTTATTTTATATGCTTTTTTATATCTGTTTTTTTATATATAGTAAAATACACACCAAAAATAATTTGTAAGTTTCATATACTTTTCAAACTTTCTTTTTGTGAACTAACTTTTTAACTCTAAAACTGATAGCTATATAGAAACAAACTGGCCAAGAGCATGTTAGGACACGCTTCTATAGAAGGGTTCCATATATAAAACGCAGTAAAAGTTTTTGTTAAATAACCACGAAATTTGTTGTTTGAATTCACTCAAAATAATTTTTCTAGTGAGTTTTAGCATGTTCTATTAACCTAGAAAATATAAATTTGCTACATCTAATAGTTTAGAAATCATATAAAGATCACTTGTAAGATTATACACGACTTTAAAAACGGCTGCCAGAAAGAGCTAAAAATCACTTTAGTATTTGAACATATTGTATTCTTATTAAGAATACACTTTCGCATCTTTATAATTAGAAATAAGAAAAAAAGGTAGTTTAGTCTGCACTCTGCATCAAAAGTAGCAATTACATGTAAATTAATAATTAAAAATGACTGGTCCCTTTTAGGTGCACTTGTTGGACTTCCCGAACATTGTGATTAAAGGCTCAGAGCTGCAGTTGCCTTTCCAAGCGTATCGGCGTGAAGTGGCGGCAATGCTGTCACGTCAAGTGATAGTATTGTTGTTGCGTTTCGTTCACTTTGCGAGAGTTCCTGGTGGCCCTTTTAAAGGCCGGCTACGCATCTGCAGGCTTCTAAGGGTGCGGATGTCAAAAGGCGTCAATGGTCACTTACCGAAATTCTGAATAATGACGTATTTCTTTGTATATGAAAT
Source organism: Charaxes varanes (assembly GCA_024363005.1). Lineage (NCBI taxonomy): Eukaryota > Metazoa > Arthropoda > Insecta > Lepidoptera > Nymphalidae > Charaxes > Charaxes varanes. The sequence continues at coordinate 7,786,855 of JANCMC010009603.1, forward strand.
TTAAATGTACAGATACGTTTGAAATCCGAAAAAAGTTGGAAAATACAAGGGAGCCCGGTAAACTATATATTCGTAAAACACAAACTTATTGCTCCTGGTGCTAGCAGGTGACTCGGGGTGGGGCGCAGCCATAAAAAACTCAATATTTATTTCCTATCAAGTCTATATTTCTAAGAGGGGGTAGGGTAGATGTGTATTTTATGTTCGCGTTATAAAATTTTGACATGGTGTGGTGGTTTCAAATGTTGTGTGATATTTTGTTGTTTTTTTTTTCAGTAACATTATGGTGCTACAGAGTTAAACTTACAGTAAATTGAAGTAAGAAATAAAAATATTTATCCTCCTTCGAGTTATTACTTGGATGGAAATAGATACCACAAAAATTGGAGCTAATTTAATTTTAATAAAACAATTTGATATCTAAAGAAATATACTGAAAACCCTTAAACTGCACAACGTCGTTGAATTAATCGCGGCCGAGCTCACAGCATTTATAAAATATTAGCATTTCTTCAAAAATATAAAATCTAAAACTAGACTATACTTCACACAAGTTTCAGCATCATCAGGAGATAGACTCTACAAAGGTTATTCGTAAAGTGATTAGTAAAAAACACAGCAAACAATTTATACCTCAGGCACCCCCACCACATTGGCGCTACCTTCAAACATTCTAAGCTTATGGTGGTGTAGCTTTCGGGTTAAAACAATTAAAGTATTTCATGAATAAAAATAGCTTTAAATATGCTTATGGTATGCAAATCTAAAAATTTCTGGCCAAATTTCGATGCACAGGGGATCTTTAATTATTCTTTATTATTTCATGAAACTTAACAAGGGTTAAGAGTTGTAAAACTTTAGTCCGTAACAGTGTGAATTTTCCAGTGACATATCTAACTCTAGCTCATGACTAGTAAATAACTATAATAAATTTATTTACAGTGGTTATATGGTTTTTTTTTTATAATATTAATGTTGAAATCGATATTGATTAAATATCAGGTGTTACAATAAAACTTTTGTCATTTTCTGTACTTTATTGTGTGTTTGTGTGGTTGTTAAATTTAACCGCAGACACAAAAAATTAATTTCAGTATAAAAAGTATATCTATTTAAAGGCCAGCAACGCATCTGCAAGCCTTCTCGTAATGCAGTTGCGTGCATGCTTCCGTAATCATCTTTACCTTTTGTTATAAATAAGTATTTTTTGCGCTGCTCACCTTACTTCTGAAGGTACTATATTTTATTGATGATGAACCCAACAGGTGGAAAATTAACCTTTTTCATATAAATTCTTAGTGCTTTACTACCTTTAGAGCCTAGGTGTAGAGTGTAAGTAAATCAGCATACTTTACAACAATACCCCAATAATATAAGGAAAAATCAATACCTAAGTATCCGCGCACAAACTCTGCCTCCGTTTCGCCCCGCAATCGAAGCTTATATTACATAAATATAAACTTTTTTATGTACGGGTGTAAAAAAATTACTGCTTTTCTTGGTAGAGATCCGAGTCGTACGCACACTGTAAATTCTCAGTAAAATAAACTGTACTCGTTTTATAAAGTGCTAATTTTCAAAAAGTAATCGCAATCTGATTTTATCTGTTCTACGTTTAGAGAGAGAGAAAAAGGCTTTTAATAGCCAGGTATTTTAGAGCCTGTACAAAATATAATGAAAAGTTTACAAAATTACGACCGAGCGACATACTCAGTTTGTGGGGCGAAAAGCGCATCAAAAGTGTGGCAATTTATGTGGTGATTTAGTCGTGGTGTTGTGTATTGGTTAAGTTAGTAATAGTAATCGAGTATGCTTTTTGAAGGTCTATCAGAACAGTCTAAAGTAATATTTCACCTTTCATGAAATTAGCTTACTTGCTACGTAACTTAAATCTACAACGTGAGTTGTCATTGTTTGGCTAAACAGAAACTTTTCACGCGAGGGGAAATTAGAAAACGCAGAAGCTAGATTACAAGAAGGCATTATATCTCATTGTAATAATTTAATTTATTAATATTGCATATTATAAAAAAAATATTAGCATTCGCACACCTCCCTGTATATGAACTACACGAGGTGGGAATCGAACCCACGACCCCCGGAGCAGAAGGCAGGGTCACTGCCCACTGCGCCAACGGGCCAGCCTAAAGTATATATCTTTATGACGTTTAATAATTATTTTACATGTATATAAATTATTTAGTATCTTCAATCAAGTTATAAAAAGAATTGAATTGTGGCCGAAATTTGAGAACGAGGCGACCTTTACTAAAGTACAGTTGTGCCAATTTTCATACTCTTCCGTCCACGCAATAGTCCTAAAATGGTACCGAAAGTTTTAGCTACACCTATTAATATAGCGATAGATGAGATATCGTATAGAAATGAGAGCAGTTTACTAATAAACAATAATTGAATTTTCTCCCGCCCTTCCCACAGGCATCGTTGGCCTCGTGGTCTAATCATATTACGCATCGTAAAGCGTTTTACCGGCAGCCTCAAGCAAATTACGGTGATTTATGGCTGACGAATGCCGACGGTTAAAAAAAGGTCAAGTGCGAGTTAAAATTATATATTGAGGGTTCCGTATTTTTTTTTCGAGCCACAATCTGCAATACATTAGCTGGAGTGCAAGTTAATAAATTTATGGATTAAAATAATTAAATGTAATAAATTATAGTATAAAGATTATATTAGAAAACTGTAAAAAAATGTCCAAGGTGGAAGGTTTTCGGCGAGGAATAAAAGGTGGGACCGTAGGTCGATATTTTCAACAACCGGAAAGGAAGGTCTTCGTGTCCGAGCTACTTGGTGCTGCCCGGGGCGGCCGAATCTTCGAATTCAAACGGTTGCAAATGTTCGTGCTATGGTTTGTTTCCGTTCGTGCTGTTTTATGAATGTCCATGGCATGGAAAACTGTACAAATAAAAGGCTCGCAGATGTGTTGCCGTCATTCAAATGAGTTTTCATGAATTTCTTGAAAGTCCTATTGCTAACTGAAACTATCACCTGATTGTGTTGAGTGGCACAGATGTTGTTGAAGGCAAGAAAGTCCTTCAAATCGGGCATTTTGTTTGTAAACTAGTTGTTACCCGCGACTTAGTCCGCGTAAAATTTGGTGAAAAATCGTAGCATGATGATATATAGCCTATAGCCTGTCTCGATAAATGGGCTATCTAACACTGATAGAATTTTTCAAATCAGACCAGTAGTTTCTGAGATTAGCTTGTTTAAGTAAACGAACAAACTCTTCCACTTTATATATTAACTATAGATCTTATTTTTGCATTTCTTATAAATGTCACTCACTGTATATTACCTAATTTGAAAATTGATAAAAACTATTAAGATTTAAAACATTTACAGATTCAATACAATCATAGAAGAAAGTTGGTTAAATCGTATTCAAGAGTACGTACAAAAACTACTCTTTGGAAGTCAAAATTTCAAAATAAACCCTGGGAAAGAATTATGTTCATCAAATGCCACTTACCTATACCTCATAACACTAAGTATAACTAACAATACGGACGAAATACGTACTTTTGTAAATAAATGTTTATCGCAAAGTGTTTACGACGTTCAACCGCGACTCCGTCCGCGTGAGCCACCCTTGTAACTTAGAAGTATGAAAAATAGATGTTGACCGATTCTCAACCCTAGCCAACATGCACGCAAAATTTCGTTTAAGCCATTTCGGAGAAGTTTGGCAACGCACTCCGTGACACGAGAATTTTATATGTTACATTTTCTATAAATTTACGTAATGTATCATTGTATTACATTTCGTTTATGTTATCAAATTTCCATGTCATTTCTATAGCTGGAATGTTTGTACTGGATTTTGTCTTTAACAATTTTATAAACTCAGTCTGCAAATAAACGAACCATGAAAACATAGCGGTAATGATTCCACGATTATTGAAATTGCATTAATACAATTGAATTAATGTAATTAAAATAATCGTGGAATCATTGAAGCAGTATTTTTTTTTCAGGAATACGCATTAAATTGAAGTTCAATCAAAACCCATTCAAAACAATCAAAGGTTGGAAAGATTTTATATCCTTAGTGTAATTCGAAATACACTGTATTGTATTGTAGTTCGCAATAATTTATACAAAAGATCTAATGTCCGCTACACTAGATGTTTTATAAAGAAAAACGTCATCGCCATGTTTAGACACACAAATATTTATCTTATTATATGCATTTAAGAAGATATATTATAATTTAATAAGAACGTGATTGGCGTGAAGTCGCATAAATGCTGTCAAGTCAAGTGATGGTATTGTTGTCGCGTTTCGTTCGGTTTGTGGCGAGTTCCCGGTCACTTAAGCCTCTATTTAGAATCCAGCAACGCATCTGGGAGCATTCTGATGATGCAAATCTCCTTGGGCATAGGTAGTCATTTACCACTGCTCGTTTGACCCCAACATAAACAATAAGACTTAAAGTATTTAACACATATTTGAGCATGTGCAACGTTAACAATCAATTAAAATAATCTGTTTTCGTAGTGCATTAATTGTCACTGTCGTCTCTTGGACTATTAACACGGTCTGCGTGACAATATTGAAAATTGAACTCTACTGTTTTGAGTGGCACGCGGAGATGTTTTATAAATATTTATAATTTAAGTTTTTTTCGATAAGTGCCCGAGCGTTTAAAAAGAGGGTAGTGAAAATAAATTAGCAGCTAAGTGTTTGCGCATATCGGGCGGTGTTGTTTTTATTAATAAAAGACTTTGTCAACCCAATATGAACCCTATGTTCGTAGTTATAAGACTACTTTTCATTTGTTATATTATAAAGAGCAACATTTGTTTACCATAATATACTTAGCCTGTCTATAGCCTAAGACGAAGCTTTGATCTGCCAGATCCCAGGTTTAATTTGTATTTTTACCAATTAAATTGTTTTTTGTTTTCAATTTTTTTCTGTTTAGGCATGGACCTAGTTTCTAGTTAGTAAACATCCGCTAAGAAGCTTTTTCAGGTTAAGTAGGTCTATGGGCAAGTTTCGTTCAAAGCCGCGGGAACAGCTAGTAAAGAGTATCTGAAAGCATTACCGATAATCAACCCGCAGTACAAATACGATTTCCATATAAACATAAAAGTATACACCCATCGCCACAATCCAGTCTAGCGGGGCTTATTAAAACATCCACTACATAAAAGGGCAGTGGTCATCAACCGCAAAAAACTATCGGCAGCGAATAGAAAAAAAAAAACATGAAAAACGCGCACTCAAAAAGAGCGCAGATTGTCGCGGTTTGAAGCCCTGCGCCGGCCGTTATTAATTCTTGGCGGAGCGGACCGCGCGCGATTGGAAAATAAAATAACAATCACTCATTCCCATTTAGTAGCTTCATCGAGTATTACCCGAAGCAGTCCCATTTATATTCCTGGGTAGAAAGATAGATTTTCTCTCTTTGTAGCAGCCGGGGATAGCTTTGTCCGCGACCTCCGTAAGGTAGACCAAAAGATAAATCTTCAATGGCACTAAATGACTGCAGCTGCCGATTTTCACATTATGAGTGGCTGCCACCGGCGCTAACTTCCCTTTTCGGCCTCCACGCCGATTTCGGCGCCAGGTGCCCGGGCCCATATCGGACAAGCGGTCGCTGTTCCTGGCCATCAAGTGGCTGCTGGAGGCGGCCACCGACAAGGAGCGCACGGTGCGCTTCTCCGAGCAGCTGGGCTGGGAGCTGCTGGACGCCGCGGCCGGCGCCGGCAAGGTGCTGCGGCGCAAGCAGGAGCTGCACCGCCAGTGCGAGGCCAACCGCGCCTACGCGCACTACCGCTGGCAGTAGCCCCGCGACAACTGAATAATAAACGACTACTTCGATCTTTGCTGTTTTCTTACTATTCCGAAGCTACCGATTTTACCTTCAGCTTATTCCGCAAGACAATCCCACGAAGACGATTTCCATGGTATCTATTTTTTGTGCGGAACTCTAACTTTTTAACCGATTTCAAAAAAGGAGGAGGTTCTCAATTCGACGCGTATGTATTTTGCACATTAATATGTTGCACATCGTCCACAACTCACACGACTGACAATTAGGAGTGTCGGATACTCCCACTAAGTATTTGAATTTATTCGACGGAATGTGTCCGGAACGCAAACGTAGTAGTGCGACTGCATACTTTCTCCCTCTCTCGTCAAACCGTGGGTAACGAAGAGGCTAAGATGGCATCTGGAATTTTGTTAAAGAAGCGCCCACAAACGATTTCTGTATCCCACTCAGTCGCAGAAACGGAGTCACAAGTTTAATCTTGCTTCTAGTTTGCTTTGCATACATATCACAATCTTTTTTATAAAAGTAAATATTTTTCCTAACAAAAATAATATTGGCAGATACATATTGTGAAGCAATTGTAAGTATATCTATCTCTTTGAATTTTTCGCTGATTGAATCAAGTGGCTTTAGGTAAGAAATCGACCGTATGGCTCTCTTTTGTAATATAATTTTTTTCCTAAAGCAGAATTCCAAAAGACATCAGGCGACGAAACTATGACAAATACACAATTTTAGCTGTTTCGACATCTGTTACTTGTCTTATTTTCCTGATGGCAAAAACGGCTGTGTGGTGTCTGCGTCCAAGAACTGATAAATGGGCGACCCACTGCAACTTAAAATAAAGCGTCAACCCCAAAAATACATAATTATCCTCGATGTTTACCGTTTCACCATTGATAATTAATGTTTAATTACCTTTACATTTGGCAAACGAAATTCTAAGCATTTAGTTTTCTTTGCATTTATGCATAAATTATTTACGCTAAACCATTGTCTCAGCTAAAGCACTTACGTCGTCAAAATTATATTTAGTCCTATCTCTGTTCAAAGGACGTATCATCAGCGAACCGAACAATATAACACATTTCATTGAAAGACATAGATAAATCATTGATGTACACCAAAAATAAAAAGGACCTAAGAACGTCCATAACAGTCACTGATCCAGACGAATTCACTTCATTCACACAAACACACATGAAAACAAATTGAAGAAAAGAGAGGAGCTAGACAAGGACTATAAGAAAAAGGTAGTGACTTTGGTAGTGTTGTTGGCATCTTTTGTTTTTTCTTTTTTAGTTATTTAGCGCTTGAATTAATCTTCGCACGACCACGGTTATAATTGCGCACAATTGAGAACTGATTACGGAATAGATTTGCGTCAGGTGAGCACTGCTTGCCGAGGTGGCCGCGGCCGCAGAGAGCTCGCGCGTCCGCTCACCGTTCAGTGCGTTTCGGCGGTCGGCACGATGCTGGCGTACGCGGTGTCTGCGATGTTCGTGACGTGCGCGGCGCTGGCGGGCCTGTGCTACCGCTTCGTGCACTCGCGGCTGAACCCCGCGGTGCCCACCGTGCCTAAAGCTGTGCGCTCTCGAGCTTGGGCTTTTCAACATAGACACGATAGGTACGCTTCTTCGGCAGACACGGATAGGTTAGAATATCTCGGTCATTTCTACGGTGCGGCACTCGGACGGGCCGTCGCCGCTGGTGCACTTCCCACGACACGCGCACACCTTCCGGCTTAAAGTCTGAACCTGGACGTCGGGGGCGACGAATTTACACGCATACGATTGGGATTAGAGTGCTAATACGCTCAAACTTAAATGATTATTTATGATACTGAGAAGACTAAATACATACATATGTTTTAGTAAAACTAATATGTCTAAACCGTCTGGTAATTTAGATATAACAATTCATACTTTTCCATGTACTAAAGTAAACAGTATTAATAAAATCGATTGTACATTTGTAAAAGTAACAAAAGTAGACTACCTTAAATATCTTGGAGTCATCATTGGTCCAAATTTAAAATGGGATAATCATATTAAAAGTGTAGCAAGTAGAATAAGAAAACTTATTTTTGGCTTCAAACTTGCAAAGCAGTATGCCAATGTGTACGGAATCACTGCATTAGCTCGTGGGGGGGGGGGGGGGGGGGCAAAAAAACAAGCAAATTTTTAGAGTTTCCACCCCAGACCTTCCCAAACCACCAAGACCGGAAGAGCACCCGCCTCAACCCCCGCCCCCGTGGAACCCCTGTATATTTTATTCGTTATTTACTAATCGATTTCTATTTTTTTTTAAACAAAATTTAATTTAGTTGCAAATTGACTTGATACATATTTTGATTCTGTCTTTCTGTTGTTAAATAACGATTTAAGGTGTATCTACACTTATATGTATGTATACTTGAGTGCTCACTTAAGTCTTGAGTATCCCTGGATATGGCGTGACATAATGAGTTTTTTACAACAGAAGTAGGACGTAAATGGCTTACAGTTAGCCAAATAGATATTATATGTCATTAAGGTACTTACGTATTAACGCCAACATCTTTCTATAGCGTAATGTATCATAACGTAACGATCTCCTGACGCGTCTTTATTGTTTTATTTTTACTAAAACTTACGTTTACCAAAAGAAAGTTTCATGTCGTGGCAATTGGTGCATCTTCGTTTTTTTGGTAAAATATTTCATTCTTTAAAAAACTGTTCACGCGCATTCCTTGTGTAAAACTTGGGCCTTCTAACCTATCCATTGCATAATTATGATATCTGTTGCTGTGTTGGGGTTAATACGTAAGTGCCGTAATTATTTTAATGTAAAGTGAGAAATTATTATATGTTATTCACAACAAAATGTTTCCATTAATTCAACTAATAGTTATGCTGTGGTTAGCTTAATTCGAGATTATATTAGCAGTTTTAGGTGAACACGCTACTAAAACAAATAGCTGCCTGCAGGTTGCTGGCATTGCCCCAAGTCGCTTACTAAAACCTTAATAGTCATATGGGTACTCAACATTCTCTTCTATATTGTGTTCTTTTATTTTCTCAATTTTTGATTCTGTTCCATGTCTTTCTTTTATTTTCTAATCTGGCTTCTCCGCCTTTCTATGATGATTAGAAAGATGTAATAAACTAAGATTTTCGCTGCTGAGAGTTGGTGCTATAACGTATGCCGGTTTTAAGAATGGGAGCGAAGCTGAGATTTGGTTTTATAATATAGGCAGGAGTTTCTCAGAACATTTATAGAAGTGTTATATAATCTTTACTGATTAACTTCTGGGACACACCTGTCAAGATACAGCTCGTGGCTTATCAATAGTTACACGTCCCATAATTCGCTAATTTAGGAAACATACCATACCACTACAGTCCTCGATGTCGTTCATAACTCTGAATCGCTTTGACAGTGGCCAGCAATTAATCATCTCCATACATCCGGCTCAAGATAATCAATAAGCTATCAACATTGATATGTCATTGTTACCCACCGCATTTGTATTTAGGTTAGCCATGGGTTCCACGATTTGTAAGACAGTTCTTGAAAAATCACTTCTATAATATTTATACACGTATTGTTGGTTCATTTAATAGGTTCCGATTCATTTATATAAATTCAAAACCGTATATTATCGAAATTCAAACTGTTAAGTGAATTAGTATGATACATACTGAAAAAAACAGCGTATAATTTTGAGGAGGTCGTGGCCTAATCAGTGGTCGGCATTTGAGTCGATCACTAAGTTAAGTTGCTCTGGCTACAACCAGGTTTTTTCACAGATATTATATAATCTGTACTTTGGAAAATTATAATATTTTTTTTTTCACTGTTGCTTATCGTAAACAAAGAAAAATCTAACTAACTCTGTCCAAAGTCGAATTTTTTTTTTAATGTGTATATAAGCAAAATTTCACCTATCGCGAAATATGGAAAACTTCGGGGCGTGAAAAGATGCCATTTGGCAGGGAGGTAGTTTGTAGTTAGTAGACATCCGCCAAGAACGGGTTTTTCGATAGGACCAGATTATGGAGGTTTAAGGCCTCTTTAATTTTACACGGAAGAAGTCCCAGAAAACAGCTAGTGTTTTGTATACTCGTAATCTCAAAAGTTTCAAAACGTTAACCGAAATTCATTTACCTAAATTCTATTTTTGGAGGTAGGAGTTTTAATCCAAAAGTTATTTTTTTAGATCTGCAATTTTTTTGTCACTTTACATCATTTTTATGTACTTAGTGAAGTCAGCAAACGTTGTCTTACCTGACTGTTCGCTAAACTCGCTAAGTATATAATAAGGTCTTGTTTCGTACAAAATCTCGCCATCTATTGGAAGTATTCCGAAGTAATTTTAAAATGAAGCATTTTTTAAATTCTTTTAAGTTTTCTTACTTTCTAAAACAAAGACAAACACAATTTAAAACAGTTCGGCCGTTACTGAGTCTTAGCGGGACTAGCGAACAATGATTAATTTTATAAATAGATAACATGTATCTTTTTTAGTCTACTCAGTCTGAAGGTAAAGTAATAAAATAGTAGCGTCCACACACCACCTTCTATATAGATCGCCGACTATTCGAAATTCGGCCACAAATCTTTATATTTCGATACTATATGCTTATTTAAAGCTAAGTACAGTCGACCAAAAAATTGGCTTGCCACGCTAAGGTCGAATGTCGTTTGCACATCAATTAGTTAAAAGGCTCATATTTGCTTGTTATGCATTACGCTAATTTCTAACAATAACCCTTAGCAAAATTTTCTTTAACTAGGAGCTCAAACAGACATCCAAAATGGTAAAGCACTTTTTTAGTCGACTATACAAAATATTTATACCTTATACCTTCAAGAAAAGAGCCCCTTGTTTTATAAAAAAAAAATATTTAATCTTTGTACAGTCACATTGTAATACTTCACAATTAATAATTTTACCGTCGTCATGTCTACGCTTTAACAAAATCTAGTACTTTCTTAAAGGTATATATGCATGTGTAGGTCACGTTTAAATCGTTTGATATTGATGTGCGTGTGGTTTTATTATAATAATGAATGAATGAATTTGAGTGAATGAATTCATTCCATCAATTCATATTATAATAATTTAATTTATTAATATTGCATTTTACAAAAATATTAGCATTAGCACTCCCTTCTCTATATCTCTTCTTCTTCCTAGCGTTATCCCGGTTAAGTACCAGGGTCCGATGAGATTGCAGAGGATTTGGCTGCGGGGCGAGTTAAGATGACCGATTGCCATCCGACGTCATCCTCGAAACTCCCACGTTGGCATAATTTCGTTAATGAGAGTAAAGATGGATGCCGAAAACTGTTCACCGACAGAGTTTAATAATTTGATTTACTTAAAACTTAGATTATAATTTCGCTACTTGTAATTGTTTCTAAATTGTGTAATGAAAATATTCTCAACATTAACTTTATAATAATTTTTACTACCATCAATTATTATTCCGTTCCCATTCCCGTTCCCGTTCCTATTCTCGTTCCATTCCCATTCCCGTTCCCGTCACGTTCCGTTCTAGAAAATAGGGATTAATTTTTATTTTTAAAGATTAACCTCTGGTCGCGGCTAGCATATACAGAAATGGATCTACTAATGGTTCAACTTCATTACTATCTACACTTTACATATTAAAGCTGAAGAGTTTGTTTACTTGAACTCGTTTATCTCAGGAACTACTGGTCCGATTTGAAAATTCTAACTGCGTTAGGTAGCCTATTTATAGAAAAAAATAATGTACATCATCAGCTCTGTCTGTTAATTGGTTTTACTTTTTTATTACTTGCATATTCGGTCGAGAGTCTTCCTTTAAGAAAAAAAGATGCTAAAATACAAAATTGTTATCTATTTCATTCAGTTCTACGTACGACTAGTCAAAACGACACGAGAGTAAAAAAAACGTGGCGTTAAATCTTGGCATTGGCAGTTTTTTAGTGTCGTCCATATATTACTTTTTTTCTTCCTTCATTAGAATAAATTTATTAAATCAAATAATTTTATTTGTTTGTATAGTGGTAGTCATAGGTCGCACGGTTTTCAAGATTTCGCGTTAATTGAATTTTCGATTTCACTTTTCTAGTTCACATACATATTATAATGTTCTTCTTCATTTTTAATGCAAACAGCGAGGCTGAGGAATAATCTACCGTTATACTTCCGATATATTTTATAATCGTGTACCTGTGTTACCTTTAAGAAAAAATGTATCTATACTAGTATACAAAGCCGAAGAGTTTGTGTGTTTGTTTTTTTTTTATATATAACAAGGGGCAAACGAGCAGGTGGTACTCTTAAGTTACTACCTACGCCCATGGACAACTGCAACGCCAGGGGGATCGCAGATGCATTGCCGGCCTTTGAGAAATAAGTATGCTCTTTTCTTGAAGGTTCCTAAGTCGTATTCGGTCGGAAATACAGGGGCTGGTAATTGATTCCACAGAAGAAATGTTTGTTTACTTGAACGCTCTAATCTCAGCAACCACTGGTCCGATTTGAAAAATCCTTTCAATTATAGATAGCCCATTTATTTAAAAAAGCTATGGGTTATATATCATAACGCTAAAATTTTTCACCTAATTCTACCAGGGCGAAGTCGCGGGTCGAAACTAGTTCTTAAATAAAATTAAACACAATAATTAAACTTAAAGTAAACGCCATCGCGAGTTAGTTTAGAATTTTTTAAAAAAAGTAAAAAATATCCATAAGTGGTTTTAAAATTGCTATCAAATGTATAAACTCATCCTCAGAGCCGATCCGGGAGTAGAAGCGTTGCCGGTATCTATTGCGAGCGAGATTAATAGGGATTAACGAAAATGGAATACAAAATACAATAATCCGCCATGATAGCTTAAACACCCAGCAGAGCGTAGTAGATCACGTATATTGTCAGTGCGTTCCAATAAGCGATCGCAATATTTTAAAATGCTCTTTCATATATTCGACATTTCACAACCGCGATCGTTACAGAGTGCTTAGTGCGAGTTTTTCTAACTTTAAGCGTTCGTAAAGTTTACTTCAATTTGTATGGAGATTGATCAGTGTTACAACGCTACCGCTAAGCGGCGCTGATCAATCTCCATACAAATTGAAGTAAACTTTACCAACCAAACCAACCAAAAAGTTAGAAAACTCGCACTAAGCACCCAGTTGCGGGGAAGACGTCGATGTGACGCTCAGTAAAACGCCCAAATAATGTAAGTGACGTTATGACGGCTACGAATGTTAAAGAGTTTGTCTTTTTAACAAAAACCTATTTTAGTTAAAAAGATAAAAATAGCTGTATCTAAAAGACATTGAAACGATGCAGCCTGTATCATTAACTCACTTTATACTCAAAACCTAATAAATCAGTTTACGATCAAGCATGCGAATTGAGACTTCCCGATGGACTAAACTCACCATTAAAGGCCGGCAACGCATCTGCTTGCCTCCTAGTCGTGCAGATGTCCATGGGCTAATGCATATATTTTATTTACACACAATAAGCCTGGACTGTGTCTTAGATATACGAAACGTAACTGGCTATAAGAGAAATAATGAATATGTCTAGAAGATACCTTTTTACTCTAATTTTCAAGACACCCAGGTTGCAGTTATATAATTGTAAAATCATATGCTGGTTAACCTTCCATAGCTCTGCCGTTTGTTCTAAAAGCGAAAAAGCAATATCGCGCTTTTAGAATGCCTGTTACTGTTCTGATGCCGCAGCCAGACTGCTTAAATTTTTGTCCTTGAAGACTACAAAATTCTACAAAACTTTGCGCAGTTACACGAAGTCTCCGACCACACTACATGATCATCGAAATTATCGGTCAAATGAAGCTATGTCTGACTCCGGCATAACATTAGTTTGATTCCGTCAATGAGCTTAAAGAATGAGCCACGAAAAATATTCTGATCAGATTCAAATTCCACAGACTTATACAAGCTTTTCTTAATAGTCAAATATTTTAAATCTACCACCGATTCGGAAAAGTTCTTTATTAGTACTAACCTAAAATCTGTGCTATAAAGTGACCCAAATGATTTTTAGGCGAAATTAACAGAAGTGAGTCGAGGCCAATTGAACTTATAGAGCTATTTGCACAATTTATAAGTAACAAACTTGAAATGAGGAACTTTTAGTGCCCTAGTTCACGGAACTGTGCACGGAATTAGCTCACCAACTTAGCGACCAGTTTCTCAACACTAATTACTCTATTTCACCCCTGATTCGAACTTAATTCAAAGTAAAATTTAGACGGGGCAGAGAAGGGTAAATAAGAATTTGAACTTATTGGTGATTTCCAATGAATAGAGAAAGGAGAGTTTGGCAGGAGCAAAGGGAGGCCTATGCCCAGCAGTGGGCTATCAAGAGCTAACAATGATGATGGTATTGATTTATTTAAAATGGTATGCGTATCTTATTCATTCAGTAACAAAGTGGTTCTATTAAAAATTGTTGCGGAAATAAATATGAATGGTGCTTAAGTTTTTTTTAGTCTGTTGTCATATTCGAACAGATAGGGAGTCAGGCACCTTCAAAAAAAATAGCATACTAATTCCTCAAGGTCGGCCACGCATCTGCGAGCCTTCTGGTAGTGTATTTGCCCATGGAAGTCGTTAGTCAGGTGAATGTTCTGTCTGTTTGCACCTTGCAATATGATTCTTAATCGCTTTCTTTATTACGCGTCAGGTTGTTTGTCCGCGATGGACTCCTAAACTTCTAAACCGATTTTAATAAAATTTTCACACCGTGTGCTGTTTGATTCAACTTAAAAGATAGGATTGTTTAAATCTCAATTTATAGTCTCAAATAAAAATGAGTCGCAGAAATGTACATATGCACGCACGTGCATAACTTCCGAACGACTGCACCACATTGTATAATTTCTTTTTTCTTGTGTTCGTTATTGTTAGGAAAAGGTTTGTGTGATAAAAAAAAGGAAAGCGAAAAGCAAATGGAACGAAAACGGGAATGGGACGGGAACGGGAATGGGACGGGAACGGGAATGGGAATAATGTTATTGGATAACAGAATGTAGTAAATAGTAATTAATCTAGCGTTCGGACAGAGATAAAGCCATAATAGTGTCTACGCAGGAAACTATTGTGCCTCATAGTAAGTGATTAAATGTTTAATTTACCATGGAATGTAAGTACAGTTCTTCTTTCCTACATACGCTGGTGTATTTGATATCGAAGGATATCAATTAAATTGAATTTCTTTCTAGTTCAAGTTGTTCAGTTAAATAGAAATCATTCATTGTGTTTATAAAATAATATATAATGTTAATAAAATAATTGTATTTTATACGATTTTCAATACATAAAAAAACAAATTAAAAAAATTATTAGCCTTGAAAGTAACTTGCTTGTTTTTTTTTTTAATATGATTTTAGTCTAATCTAACTAGCGTGAACTAATTGTAGACGTAGGTGAATGGGAACCGGAAGGCGGTGGCGAATGCGGTGCCCGCGTGTGGTGTCCCGACCTGCAGCACGAGGGCCAGTGGCACCATCTCGCGCTGCTCTTCAACCGCGCCGTCCTCAAGAACTCTTCTTTCTCGCTCTACTTAGACGGTATTAATATTTAGTAATAACTGTGTCTGTCCACCATCGAATTCGACTCGCATATAAAGATAAAATAAGGTTTTAGTATAGGTAAGTATTATTTACATAAATACCATAGATATATATTTTATGTAGGTTATCCGGGTCGAAGGACCATTTAGTTATGAATAAATGGTCCTTCGAACCGGATGTTTATGACTCTTCCCTTAATCATAGGTCAACACATGCACTCGGGCAAGTTACACTACGTGAGTGCTCACGTCAAGTGATGGTATTGTTGTCGCGTTTCGTTCGGTTTGTGAGACTTCCCGGTGGCCTACACTCGTCATTAAAGGCTGGCAACGCATCTGCTAGCCTTATGGTCGTGAAGATGTCCATGGGCGTCAGTAGGCACTTAGCTGCCTGCTCGTTTGCCCCTTGTAACATAAAAATTCTCTACAATTGAAGTTGGGTGTTTGGCTTGGAACATTACTTTCACAAGAATATAAGGAATATCTAAACTTTGTGGGTAATACATATATTATTTATTATGTAAAAGCGTAAGTTCGTCCTTCAGAAAATCTCGAAAACTACGGGACGTACAAAGATGAAATTTGGAAATACAAAGAGAAGTACTTTATAGTCCGCTAACAACTTTTTGATAACACTGAAATTAAATATTTCAACATTCAAAAGCAATATTAATTATAGATTTTCTTTTCTTACGCTCGACGGATTGAGAGTTATTGAAAATAACCAATCAAGATAAGCTCGACGCCATCTCTTTGAGGCTGAATCTTATTGAACTCACTGTAAAAATCTTCAGATGAAAGGTCTCTTGTGAAAAGAAACTAGCTCAATTAACTATTCATCAAGAATCGTTGGTATAAGAGGATTGTACTGAAATAGGACTCGCGAGTTGGACGTTCGAGAAAACTTTGTGATATAATATGTTCAGACTTTGTTAATTTAGCACTAATTGCAATAATTATGATTCATACGTATGGGACCTGCATACGGGTAGAAATTGTAACTCGTGTTGGCAATGCTTTAATATGTAAAAGTAGCTAGGTACTAAATTAATACTAAATGGTTGCGATCGTCTACTAATTTAGGTGCTGACTGCAATAGGTAAGATAAAAGATGCTTTATTCAGGTATCGAAAATTTTTAAGCAAATAAGAAATGAGTCCATGACTCCTGAAGCTGTGTTTCAGGAGCCAGTGCCCTCCCTAAAACTAGAAACTAGTTTTAGGGAGGGTACATTATACAATATGCTTAATTAAAAAAAAAAGAAAAGGAAAAGAAAAAGAATAATAACATAAGGTAAATGTAAAGGAATGTGTGTACACGTCTGTGGTATAATAGGAAAATGAAAATATGTAGCTAGTTCTCTTCCAGCTGCTGAAGATGTAATGAATGAATATATGAACAGGGTTTTGGCCCTGTGAACTAAGAGTTGCCACTTCCCTCGATCATATGCCATCTCATGCCTTTACGTAGCTTGAAGCTGGCTCAGGTCCCCTTCTACTTGGTATTTTTATCTATACTCGAGACGTCTGACTGTTCACCAATCATTCAATGGAAGAAGCAACTAGTAAACTTATTTCTTTCAGAAAGAGCACCTTGTGGTTTACAATGAATTGCTGGCCTAGTAAAATCTATTTACAGTACCAGCAAATTCTTACGTTGATGGGAGTTCAAATTGCGAACTGTTTATAATCTCTATATTACATATAATATTATTACTTTTCAGATGCATCTTATTAAAAGAACTAAGTGGTTAGTTTTCAAAAGTTAGCGTCTAGTAGAAAAGTAAATAAAAGTATGATGTTTGCGCACTAAAGCAAAGTTATTTCATTATCTACCAGGCAGCGGTCGACAACGCGTGGCCCGCAACCCCTATCTTTGTGGCCCGCGACTGTTCTGAAATTGGAAGTCTTATTATTATAAATAAATAATGATTACATTACATTAGCACAAAGTTTTGTCGCGATGTACTAAAATTTAAATAAAAGACCACAAGATGTACTAAGACTTAGCCCTTTTAATATCTTTTAATGTCTACCTACATAAATAATAAAGCTTGTAAGATTTTTTAAATTAAGTTTTGTGAACACGCTGTTGGCATACCTATTTAAATAAAATAAACAATAAAATAGAAATAAAATAAATAGATAACTAGACACCTATTTCCAAATAAATAATTTACAAGTGTGGCCCGCCAATATCCTATTTTCTAACGATGTGGCCTGCGTGCATCTCATTTTTTAAAGATGTGGCCCTTGCATGCCAAAAGGTAGTCGAATTCTTTTCTAAGAACCCTTAAGGTTTTAATTTTGAGAACGGCAGCATACAGAAAAGTTTATTAATAAACATAAATAACAACATAAATGTTAAATGTTCAATATTACGACGTTATGGACTCCCACCAATATCTGTCGACGACAAGGTAGGGCTAAGAAGAGGTAGTGAGATCTTAGGTGCCTTTGCGGGAAAGACGTGCATACAAGTAGCCTGTATAGCCTGTAGCCAGCCATAGTATACTGTGGCCAGAAAAAAAAAACAAACAATGCTGTGAACCATTTTTCGTTCAAACTTTAAGCAATAGTAAAATCTACATTGACGAGAACAAAGTCGCGGGCAAAACAACCAGAATATTTTTTGTCGAGGCAAAAGCTAATAGATAATATTTATACCTATATCTCTATTGAGTGATTTACATTTACAGCACACAAAAGGGTCCCTGATCGTTTGTACATAAATAACTCGAGTCAATTTGGTGATACGGCCCGCTCTCCCAAATTGTTTTCGTGTCGCCGCGTCATCGCGAAAATTAAAAAGTCCCCTAAATTCTCCCGATATTGTTATCGGTGTCAATTAACGATTTTAGAATTTCATCAGTCATTAATTAGCCCTCGATAGGAGGCCGGATACATATCTGTAAAATGTTTAGTTCAAACACTCCCTGCGCTATAATACTAACACAACAGTATACTTTTACAAAATCTTTAGGATAAGTTTTGCAAGTTTCCTGTACGGTAGATGTATTGTCTTACTCTGGCGGCTGTTCATTCTCTTTCATTCTAGCGTTATCCCAGTCTGGTACCAGGGTTCGCTTAAATCTCACGACTAATATCGTACATTAATATTCATCGGGACCCACTGTTTTAAGTGTCTTCCGAAACACGGAGGAGGTCAGATATTGAAAATCAGTGATAGAATGGATCACCCATCTTAGGTTAAAAAACTTAGATAACGTCCAAAATGCCGGCTACTGATTTTCAAAATTAAAATGATATTTTCTTTAAGTAGACCTTTGTAAGCTTTTTTGAATCGTTGAATATTTTAGAAGCTACCACTGATTCGGAAGAGTCGAGCCACGAGAAGAATAATCATGAAACTCGTTAGGCACTCTTTTAAATCAATTTACGACCACCGTCTGTCCTTTGACCGCTATTCATTGTGAACGAGAAATTTGGTAATATCCTACCTTTGCTTCAATTAAGAAAAGAGTACGTGGTCTTTTCATGGTGCATGAACCCTTTGTTCGTTTGCCCTTTATCATATCTAAACAAAGTAATATATTTTATCCAATCTTATGAACAAAGTCGCCGGCATCAGTTAGTTCTTTACTAAAAACGTACACAAACATTTTCCTACATCCGGATTTTCTTTAAATGCGGCAACGTTACGAAACAATTCCGTAAATAGACCCCGGTTATGTAACCTCGCGGCCGTCTATTTGACCGGACATGTAGAGTGTGCGAAGGTTTACCGTTATCAAAAGACAGTCCCGGTTAAATCCGGCCGTCAGGTTATCCGGTCACCGGATTTTAACCGACGATACCAATACGGCTTACTGGCGTAGGTATGGGGTTTGAGGTACTTATGAATCGCGAATTTTATTGTTTGTATTCGTTGAAAGGCAATTTAAATCAGCAGATATTTTTAAAAATGGATCTTTTAAAAAGCAGAAACGGAGCAGCAAAAGTACAATCTCATACTTGGCTCTAATCTGAATCGCCGCACCTCTGCAGGGAATGCGGGCTGGGAGAATAGAAGCTCGTAGGTAATGGAAAAAGCGTTGCATATTTGCATAGTAATACATCGGGATCTCATTGCGATGTATTGCCGAGGGGAGACCAGCACAATAAAACTTAGTGCTCTCTCCGTAAATAGCTTTAGAGGGGAGGCTTTGTTAGGCGGGGAATATAGGTTAAGTCATGTCTGCCTCGATTGCGATGCAATTGCTAGTCTACTGTATTGATATCATTAAAATACATGTCTAAATAAATTTATCATGTAATTAATTACTGAAGCATGAAACCGAAAACTGCACTCACATGTATGAATCATCTCGGGCCCCCATAGTCACTTAGGTGTAGGACCTAACAGTATTCCTCCCACGTAAGTTAATAAACTGAGCCAAGCCGAGGCAGCTCGTTGGTAATGAAATCTATACATAACATTCTTAAATATAATGAAAAAACAAATTGTTTAATTTGTTTAGAAACAAAGTATGTTACATCGCACGCTTAATCATAATTGACCGATTACGTTTTAGACCTAAAGTGAGTTAACGATACAGGCAGTACGTTTCAAAGTCCTCAATCAGTCTAAAAATTATTTCGATATCTCCACCCAACAATGAAATACAGCTATTTTTGTCCTTTCAATTGAAATATATTTTTAGTTAAAATGAAAAACAACTAATAAAATATCACTAATCGCTTAGTTAACTATTTTTAAGATACACAGCGCTATACGTTTCCGAAACGTTCAGTTTAACGCGCGGCACAATTAATTATATTAATTTGTCAAGCTCTACCCAGCCCCCAGCAGTGGAGAAAGAAAGGCCCGTGCATGATAATAATGATGCATACGAAGCAGAAAAATATATTTTAGAGAAGACTACGATAAACGGGAACAGTTAAAAAACTTTGCATAAATGCGCGAATACAATGTGAGAAAATCGATATGGCGACAATTCCACAAGAATACGCCACGTTTCGCTTTCTTTCCAACTAGTACGAATCAGTAGCGAAACTCCTGGAGTGTACCACTTAGCAACTTTGAACTATAATCCATAGAATCAGGCGTTATTCAAATCCAAAGTAACCAGAAAAAATTAATCAACTTTGCAAAATTCCGCGACTAAATTACGCTGGTTTATGCAAAGTATTTTTTTCCTTCATGCCGATTTTAGTTCACTTTTCCTACCCTTGTAGCTTGTTATATTTTTATTATAAACTTCAACCATCGTAACTCCTAATAAACTTGTATTAATTAGATTAGTTTCTACGAGTTGGGCGAATGCAATCAAACTGACCACGATATCATAACTTAATACTTTTTTTTATGCTGCAAATGGCCAACGAGCAGGCAGCAGACAGTTAAGTGTCTACCGACGCCCATGGACATCTGCACGACCAGGAGGCTAGCAGATGCGTTGCCGGACTTTAATGATGAGTTGAGGCTACCGGGAAGTCTTACAAACCAAAACCGAACGAAACTGCACAAAACAAGTCAACGACCAGCGCCGCGCTACCTCTGTTACGTACGTAAGTTTTATTTACATAGCGGTTTGATGAAAAGATTTTGAAGAAAAAAAGTTTGTGAATTAAAATCACATTCGGACAGATAGTAATAATGATATTATAAAGTAATCAGTTTAAAAAAATGGTAACAAAACCTGTACATTAAAAAAAAGGCCGACAAAAAATTTCACCACTAGGGAGTCTAGAATTATGTAATGAACCCATGGCATGCGTATCCAGTACGATGTCTTTTATACCCTATACATACATATACGCTATATTCCGACGCAAAAAAAAGCGCCAACGCCGAAATTTAACGCAACGCTTTTTAAACTCTCGTGCGAATGAAGGCTGCCCTTCCAATAATAAACGCTATGACAAAATTGAGTTGAGCTAAACCTTGTATGCATTTTAGCAATGCTAAATTAAAGAGATAGTCCTGACTTTCAATTCTGATCAAGCGAGTGGATAAAACGCACTGCTAATATGAAGGCTCATAAAATAACTGACATATGTACTTAGTAGCGATTATTAACCGATGTTCGTCGCTGTGATCTTATAGCAAAGATTATCATTTTAGACTTTACAAAATAAGCGATATATTTTCCGTATTATTTTCATTTTCATAAATAAGAGCGATCTATTATCACTGACAGACGTATTGTAGCCAATAAACCTGATATAGTGTTGGTAGATCGATCAGCGCGCCGGGCAATGATTGTTGATATAACTGGTGTTATAGGTAACAGCCGCCTGTTATACACAAATATTTTTTTTATTTTTTTTGTAAATATATAAATACATACATATAGATAATACACCCAGACTCGAGGCGGGAATCGAACTCACTACCCCGGAGCAGAAGGCAGGGTCACTGCCCACTGCGCCAACGGGCCAGTCGTAAAAGTATATAAGAATATACTTTTACTTATAGCGTTATCCCGGTCTTGTAGCAGAGTCCTCTTAAATCGCAGAGAATATGGTTGTGGGCGAGTTAAGAAGACCGATTGCTATCTAACGTCATCCCCGGAATCTCTTTCATCTCTATAATCTCATTACCAATATCACGTGCATATTGCTCTCATTATCAGTATTACGTGCCACTGAAGTTATAAAACAGTCTTAGAATGGGTCACCCATCTAACAGGCGGTTGCGATAAAAATCGCTTAACCTAGCGATTGACTCAAATACCGAATCCTGATTAGTACACGACCTTGTCTATTTATGTAAGATTATAATATGATTTTTTATTATAAACACCCCATTTAACATGTATGAAAATTGGTCGCGCAAATCCAATTTTGTGAGTCAAATATCGTGT
The DNA here is from genome assembly GCA_024363005.1 of Charaxes varanes. Lineage (NCBI taxonomy): Eukaryota > Metazoa > Arthropoda > Insecta > Lepidoptera > Nymphalidae > Charaxes > Charaxes varanes. The sequence goes on from JANCMC010009603.1 coordinate 7,809,074, forward strand.
TTATTTAATAATTAGTATAGTATGTCATTTATATGCCGTTTGGATGTCGTACAGTGTCTGTAACACTCGACTCGTCTCAAATCAAACACGTTGTCATATGCCGGCGCATCAACGCTCCACATTGTAGCCGTTTGATTAACAGTGACGTCGAATGCGAGATTTGTGTTTGATACATTTAGTTCTTTCTTGGAACATGAAAATCGTCTGATAAAGAGAAGTCATTGCTTTTAGTGAACATTTTATACTTACATAGCGGTCTTTGACACATTATTATGTCTGTTTGCTGATGAAGATTGCATTTTTCTTTTAGAATTTTTTAGTATCTTTGCTCCCGGAGGAGGTCCTTGTCGTGCAGACGTCTATGGGTGTCAGTACGCACTTAGCTGCCGGCTGCCTGCTCGTTTGCCCCTTGTAACATGAAGAAAACAATAGAATAGTTCCGTGCTAAAGTAGTCCTAGAATTAAATATAATATCTAAAGCAGGCAATAATATCTAAAGCACGGTACGATAGAATGCCCAAAACTTCTCCTCAGCCCTTTCTATTAACGCCCCTGTTACTAGAACCCGTCATACATCCTTATTCCACGTTCCCCCTGCAACCACGAATTATGTCAAGAATTTTATAATTCCTCGTATAGCTCGAACATACAATTCGACCTACTCAGAATTAGACCTTTTTCATTTAAATAGGGCTTGCTTCCCTTAAAAAAGAAATATCCAAATTGAACAAAAATTTATTACATCAAAACGCCTACACACACCTACTTAAATACACACACATTGTCATAAACACACACAAATACAATGTGAATATCGTATTAAAGTATTGAGTAGTAATAGTATTTAATTGTTAATTTAATTATGAATTTGTTATTCCTTATTTAGTTTGTTGCTTTTTTCTCTATTCGAATACTGTTTTTTTATAAGATTGTATTAGGAGTGGGTACGACAATACCCCAACGGCGGTGGGGTTTGAACCGCGCACCTTGCGGATTTCAGTCTTAGATACCATTTTAAAGAATATTAGACATAGCTAAAAAGTATTTCTAATATTCTTTAAAAAAAATGTATGTATAATAGAATTGTGACATAAACGGCCATATCTTTTGATTGCGTACACTTAGAAGGTTGATTTTATTACAGCATCAGGGAATTGCAGACCTCAATATTTGGGAATAATTTCCCATTTATACCTCTTCATGCTCCGGCGAAAAAGAGTCTTGAAAGCCTTGTCTTGACAAAGGGCCTTGACGAAAAAGTGATCCTATATGGGTTCCTTTTTTTCTTTTAGAGGTACGGAACCCTAAAAATGCCATATTATAATATGACAATATGTTGGAACAGTAAACATTATTCACGCTCGTTACTCACAAATGGCCGGTACTCGAACCGTCTTCCACTCAACTAGCTACCAATTAATACGTCCAATTGAATATCGGTCACAGCGACCAACGCGCAGTATTGTACCATACTCTATACCCCTTGTAAGTACTTTTGTAATTGTATAGATCTAAGGCAATTTTATTACGAATTAAATTATACCCTCGAGGTAATCAATCAATTTTTGACTGGCCCGTTGGCGCAGTGGGCGGTGACTCTGCCTCCTTCTAATTGAGCACATAACATTACTTGTTTATCCTCAAGTTTACGTCTTGCGTCTCTTTCCCTCTCTAATAATTTTCTTTCAGTTTTAGATAGCCCATTTATCGAGGAAGGTTGTTATAGGCTATGTATCATCACGCTAAAATTGAATCTATTCTTTTACCCCCCTTATTGTAAGAAAGAACAAATAAAACATTTGCGAAAACCAAAACCGTCTCGAACAGAATTACGCGCAAAAACGGTGTAATCGCACGCAGAACTTTTCGCGGAAAAAAGTGACTGGCAAAGACACGAGATATATATCTTCTCTGGGGATAATTAAGTTAGGAACAAGCGCGAGCTTTTCCGATACACCTGACACTTAATCAATGTGGCTCTGAGAAAAAGACGTAGGTTTTTTCTTACGCCTAATTGTTCTACCTTTATAAATTAAAGGAAACTAATTTTTTTTTTCATTAATACTTTTATCACCTTGAGTCAGCCCTTAGAGGCAAATAGCCGCCTTCAAAAAATATATTTATAAGGAGTACGTACCACAATAATTAATTTTGATTTGTCGATATTTCGCTCGAAATGGATTTTTGTTGAGTTGGTTACCGTGGTACTCGTTATAAATAAATCATAATGTTATTAGACCATGAAGATTTAAGCTTAAATTCTTGACAGGAGGAGATTCTCAATTCGAGTGGTTTTTTTTTGTGTGCGGTAAAATATAGTATAATACAATTTATTAACCGATATTGGGTAGACCATACTTCAAAGGTGCTGCGATATAAATTTTATCATAATCGGTAAAGCGATTTTTAAGAAATCAATAAAATTCGAAAGACTTACCTTCCGCAGCAAAGTGGTTGGTGTTACAGTTGAAGCTGTCAATGTAGTGCTGGAACTTTGTGGCACCCTCAAACCTCATGAGCTTAATGTTACTGCAACCATCCCATTTTGACACATCACCACTGTCTGTTTTCTTTTTTCCATTATAAGAGAGACCAAAACGTATGGCGGAGGCTAAAAAATAATATAATTAATTTTTGAAATATTTGTGAGTACAGAAATAGCAACAAGTAATTAAAAGTTTTGCCTTTATTATATTAAAAATACTGTTTCAGAATGCGCTATCATCTGACGTTCGATGTGTAGGAGTCCACTGAAAATCAGCAAACAAGCTGAGTGGTTATCCTTTTTTAATCACACCTGTACACAAGTCAATTTACAGAAAACTGCTACTATTATTTTTTGTTACTTTAATTATTGAGTAAGATATATTTCATTTCATTTTTAGTTTTCATTATGTTTGTGAAGTGATTATGAATGAAGTTATTTTCACTTGATTTCATACAGAAATCTTTTTTTGATTGGACAGAAGATATAAATCACAATGAACCAGAATAAAGCAAAGTAATTCAAAATTTTGTACAACTGACTTTTATTAACAGTGAGGCCTAAATAGAAATAACTGTTCAGTAAACTATCAAAAAAAATTCATAATTATCAATTTTTTTTCAGACAGACAACGTAATTTACCTTCAGTGAGTAGCCAGCAAGATATATACTTATACAGAGCAAAGTGTGCCCATAAGCCACTGTAAAAGTCTCACGACTTATCTCACTCAGTGACATTAATTGGGACTCACAGTTTTACGTGCCTTCCAAAACATGGTTCTCCATCCGTCCGACCTTCTGACCGAATGTCTGAAAACCAGTATTAGAATAGTTCACCCATCTTATTCGTGAATGTTATTTAGTGTAATCCCTCTTTGTCCGTATTTACGTTTTATTTTGTATAACTTGTTGTCGTGTACTTTTAACGCTGTAGGATTACTAATAAATCAATAAATCTATTACCCATTCACGGTAAGAACTGCTTTACCTAGCAATCGACTCAAATATCTGTGTGAAATGGTTTCTTTTTGTTGCGGACAGATGATATCTGAAGAGCGACATATCGACGTCTTTGATCGGGGACGTCGACGACCCAAATAATTGAGGCTGGCATTAGCGTACATAGTGAGCGAGATAGCTAACTCCTGCTGGAGTTAGACGAAGATAGTGCTATCTCGCTGACGTAAACACGGATTGTTTACTGTTTTACGGCGTACACTAGTGTCGGCCTCCTTTCAGTACTTAAGGTCGTGCCTAATTGCGGCAAGGCACGTTATTACACGACGTTCCCTGATCCAGATGTTATATTGTGTGCTTGTAAATACAGTCCTAGAAGATAAAAAAAGGTCGGTGTTTTATTGCCCCATCAATATAACTGTATTTACAAGCACACAATATAACATCTGGATCAGGTTGGCTCAATATTGTTTGTTTTCGATCAGGAATATTTAATTGTAGACGTTTTCAGTTTTATTACAACGAATATTTACTAATACTGTGTTTTCATGATAACTGTAACTTCATAAGTATATGTATGTATACCTATTTCTCATCAGAAAAATCGAAAAACTTCCGTTTTTTTGACATATATTCCTAAATATACACGTTTTTCTGATAATCCTTACAAAACACAAACTTGCAAGTTATTTTGATTACATTAAAATTATATTAGTTAAATTGAACGAACAAAAAAATGACAATCTTGCAAAGTTGGTATTGTTAGCAAAAAGGTAGTGTTACAGGGCGCAGACTATAAGATATTCCTGTCCCTTCGGGCCCTTTTTAAGGTTCCGTAGTTCTGCAAGGATATCTTATTGTTTCGCTCTTTCTGTTCGCCTGTACAGAGTGGCGAATTTAGGGATGGCCTGAGAAGGCCGGAACCTATGGAGGCAGATTTTAGAGGGCGGCTAATTTGGATCAAAAATATATTCATGATCCTAATGCGCCGGTAGCGCGACGATAGAATGACGGTGGAGCTACGCTAATGTGCCACTAAGTAAGAAGCTAATGCGCCAGTAGTGCGACGCTAGGGCGTTGCTTGGTGAGACGCTAATGCACCGTTAGTGCGACGCTAATGCGCCAGTAATGCGACGCTGGGGTGACGCTAATGCGCCGCTAGGTGAGACGCTAATGCACCACCAGGTAAGACACAAGGGCAACGCTGGGGCGACGCTAATGCGCCGCTAGGTGAGACGCTAATGCACTGCTCGGTAGGGCACAAGGGCCATGGAATGCTAAGAAATTCGTCTCCAATATAAACAACTACAGATATTCATCGTCTATACATTATCACCATCTTCTTCTTATTATTATTCTTCTTCTCCTCCTCCTCCTTCTTTATTTTTTTTTTTTTTTTTTTTTTTATTGGTTCTTTGAACTGGTAACAGCTACAAAACCTATATTCTATATACAAAAAAAGTGCTCCGATATGGGGCTGTTGCCTGCTAGAAATGAACACAGCATGCCTTAAAACTAAAACTAAACTAAAAACTAAAACTAAAACTTCTTCTTTTTCTTGGCGTTTCATAGTCAAATTATATATATATATTTAGCCATGTGGTTAGGCCCTCCATTTTGGAAACCCAAAATGAGGAATCATTAATCGCCCGATCTGAGGCGACCATTAAGTCCTTATATACATCTTCTATACATATAAATAAAATTGTAGTGTCTGTTTGTAACGTCAAAATTCATTTCTTAAACTAGTCTGTCTGTCTCTTTATCCGTCGGTCTGTCAGTTTGTTCCACGTAATCTCCTAAACGGCTGGATTGATTTGAACGAGACTACACGATAGCTGATTTTACAAAGAATAACATAGGCTACTTTGATTTTAGCTAAATAATTAGAATACCCAAAAAAATCATCAAACTTTAACAAAATCACTGAATTTACGCGGTTCAAGCGGGTTACAGCTAGTTTCTAACATAACCATATATATTATATAAATAAAAAGAATTGAATGTCTGTATGTGAATTACAATTTTTAACTAATGCGGTTACTATCGAATTGTATAACTGTATGTTGTAATGTATCAATAAACTTATTTTATTTTTATTTATTTTTTTATAATCAGTTTTTAGTATGTCTTATTATATTTATGCACAGTCTGCTAAGCACTTAGTATGTCTTACCAGCATAGAAATTATCAAGTCTTTCTAACTTCAATAGTTTGGATTATCCTTGGAGAGGGATTACCTTGCGGGCGAAAAGAGAGACAGATGGACTGAGGAAAATTAAGAGAGTTGCTTCTTAGTGAACCCCAAAAATGAGGTATTGTAAAAAAAGATGGACCACTGAATAGGAGACACTTCTAGTATAAAATGGTGTTGTACGAATAGCACCCTTGCGATTCAGTGCCGTCCCAAGTCAACTGTTAAGAATTTTTAATGACCACCGCCGATGCATGTACCGATAAAGCACATGCGAGCCTTAAAATATGGCCGCCTTGATACATTCATTGAATTTTCAAGACCCCGTACAGAAACTGATTAAAAAATATTAATATAAAAGTTAATGTCTCGTCGTGCTGCCAGCACGTTGGCATAATATTAAATTCGAAATTTAAAAATCCTTCGATCTCCACTTGGGTATGTTTGATGACTTCAGTAATATAATTCCTACGCTATTAACCCCCCTCCTAAACCCTCTTTAAATTACCAATTTTGAGATACACAAATCAAACTATATTAGCTTCCTATCGTTTATTTGAGTTCCCCACTTTCACCTCCCACAACTTTTATTATCAAACATGTTTAAGAAAACGCGCACAGAAGTCACAAGTACTACAAAAAAAAAAACTAAAGTAATATCGCTTCATCCCTTCGTGAGATATGATGCCACAGATAGACAGACAAAACACACACACACGAGCGTGCGCGCGCGTGTACACGCACACACACAAGCACGCAAGCACGCACACACACAAGAATGAGTGAATGAAACTGTTATAATTAAGAGATTAATTTTAAATGGAGTATTTACTCGATTTAGGTGTCATAAGTTTGAATGAGAATAAGTAAGAAAATATGATTTAGTTTAATATTCTCCATATTACAGGTACATACATGCACATTGCACATGTACTCTGATTTGATTTGTTTGCAATAAACTATTAATATGTACGTTAAATTAATAAAATTTTGACAAAAAACTAGCCTAACCTTACTAGTATAGTCGACCAAGGAAGTGCTTAACCAATTTGGATGACAGCTCCTAGTTAAAGAAAATTTTGCAAAGGGTTATTTTTAGAAATTAACGTTATGCATAACAAACAAAAATAAGGCTTTTAAATAATTTACGTTCAAAGGACATTCGACCTTAGCGTAGCAAACCAATTTCTCAGTGGGGTATAAATGTTGTAACAATATTTAAAAAAAAATCGATATCGAAAGAATCGAATGAATGTTTGAATGTATGAAACAATAACAGCATTTTAAAATGACCTCTTATTTCCTCATACATTATATTATCAAATCAAATATGTGTACATTAAAATAGCTCAATTTCATCAAAACCCTCCACCCCACGCCTCAATAACACGTAACGAATCTAAATGAATCAATTCCACCCCCGTTTAACCCTTGCACAGGTGTGTCCTGTCAATTTTAATATCAACCCCAGCCGTTGTTTCCGATGTGTGCGGTGAACGGGTTAAAATACTTCATAATAACTTCTATAAAACCAATATGACTAGACAAATTTTGTTGGCGCTTTATTTAGCTTAATAACAGGTTTTAAGCTTTTAAGGTTGCCCATTATTGAAGTGAAACACTTCTTTAGGCACGTCGAGTATTTTTGTGATAGGAAAAAAACATTGAACTTGGATCATTACCGTACCGGCACCTCTGTACGTACAAGTTTTCATTTCCGTTAGCATTCCCGGAGTGGAGATTTTGGACAGAATTAAAAAGGTTTTAGGAAGAACATTGAACTGTTAAGTATGATAAGTAAGGAGTTTAATAATGGCTGACTTCCTTTTTACTTTGTAGTCTATTTCCAAAGTTATAGTACGTATATTTATATTTATACGTAAAATGTATATTTTCACACGCACGCCAATGCCAAACGATTTACGTGATTTACACACCCATGTACATACCTTTTACTATAAGATTGTGTCAAAGCGTAGACATGACGGTGATAGAAATATTAATTATCAAATAATTCAATTAATAAAAAAGAAAGAAAATAAAACGAAAGGGATAGCAATTTTGTATATATCTTTAAATAAGCATATAGTACTCAAATCTTAAGATCTGTAGCCGAATTTCGACGACCAGGCGATCTCACGTTATTTCTTATTACATACGAGCGGACACGGCAGACGTTGTCCTGTCTAAATGTTGAGTATTTTATTACTTACTACATTTTATTATCCTATAATATTATTCTCGTTCCCGTTTTCTTTTCCTGTTCCGTTCCCGTTCCCGTTCCCTTTAATAATAAATTTATGAGGTGGCTTAGGTATTCTTAAGTTTTCTAATTTTCCGCGAAATTTTCTTAATTTTTTCATTCATAACAACCTTCTGACAATAACAAACACAAAAAAGAAGGAATAAGCGAATTTGGTCCAGCCGTTCACGCATTATGCCGTGAAGGGAAATTGGGATTCATTTTTATACATTTAGATAGGTTAAATGTCCATACATTATGTCGATCAAATCTAAGTTGATCTTTATAATATGTAATATAATTTTAAAGTGAATAATAATTTATATTTTAATGGGTATAATTATTACTTTGAGGGGTCAAATTTAGTCACACAGGGCTCCATTTATTGTAAGTTTTGCAACATTTTCACGGGTATATTGGATATACATTTCAGATATTCACGTTCGATCCTAAGCAAACGTATAAATTATATAATTAGAAGTGTATTAACGTTATAATTCGGCCCCAAACAATATGGGTGAATAAATATTTATTAAAGGCCCAAAAGTGTCCTGTAACGCGGATGTTAGAAACAGCTTGACCTCTGTGGAGGTGGTATTATTATCATTTGAATTTTTTTATTTATACATTTTATTGAATTGCAGATCAGAATATACTTTCGAAACGTAATTTTTTTGAATTTTAAGAAATATAATAATTTCACGGCTAATTAATTAAATATCTGTGAAATATGAGAAAATATTGTGTATACGATTATCTTCGAAAATGAAATGAAAGTCGCATGAATGTGAATTTTTGGACGTTAAAAAGAAATATGTGCAGTTTTTAAGGACTGATGTGATATCCAGTTGAAAATTTAGTTTCCGTTATGTATTGGAAAAATTCTCTGGAAACACTTCCAGTGATTCCAGTCCATTGAAAGAAACTTGGAGATGATCCATATTATTATAAATAAAATGTACTCTACTTATTGTTTTTATATGCATCATGAATTACCATATTTTTTTAAAAGTTTTGTAGTCACTTCAGTAGATCATGCCATATTCCTAACTCCGAACTGCAATAATAGTTTTGTTCGAATACCGCTGAAATATATTGACCGGAAAAAATCAGGAATTAATTGACCTTGTGTTTGACTTTGAGCTGAATAGATCATCAATATTTACATACATAAGACTATAAACACACGGTCGTCCGTTCATAAGGTAGGTAATTTAATAATTATTTAATAACAGCCGACGGATACACAAGTATTTTTTAAAACAAATACATACTTATATACCCAGACTCGAAGCGAGAATCCAATCCACAGCCCCCGTAGCGAAAGGCAGGATCACTGCCTACTGCGCCTGTGAAGACCGTACCATATCCAACTTTCGTACATCCCAACTATGATAGTTTTGGTCAAATACCGTTGAAATATGTAACCCCCGGGGCTACCCAGCCTACTGTCATATACTACATTATTCACTGGCCCGGTGTTTGCTTGCAAAGGGCATTTTAAATAAGAAACACGCGAATAGTTAAGTGCTCGTACATATGACCATTTACTTGGACACGTTTAACTGAGGGAATTAAAAAGACAGCCATTACTATTCTAGTCAATTGCTAGGCTGACTTTTATTTATAGATCTAAAAGTTCTACTTAAAATTTGACGGATACTTCGAAGTACAGTAATCCCCCTATAACACGGTGCTTCTATAACGCGTTAATTTTCTGATATTCTATAATGTAGGATATATATAATATTACATTATGAGCATTCGGGGCCTTAAAAGCTCGTTGTACGAGAATAATCCTACAACGCATTTTCCCATAATGAAAAATGAAAAAATGAAATGAAAAATGAAAATATCTTTATTCCGAATCACGCCAGAAAACTAAAATTAAAAAAAATAAAAGCAATAAAATAATAAAAAAAATATAACAAAGAAAACATAAAAAAAAGAATACAAAACAAAAAAATAAAATAAAACCTAATAATAAAGGTGTCCTTAAAACTAAATTGTGTACCGGTGTGATTAAGAAAAGGATAGCCACTCAGCTTGCTCGCTGATTTTCAGTGGCCGTTTTGACTAAAAACCAAATTAACATTAAAAATAATATTTATTGAATAACACATATAATAAAAAATAAGAATTAATACCAATTTAAAGCCAACCCCAAAACTAAAACAACGGTAAAACTATCTAAATCGCGTTACCGCAACTATTTATTTACATACGTGGGATGACCTACAAAGGCCTACCTTTTTAGGATGTTTCTCATTTCGTACTATATTATTACTGACCCTTAGTTTTGCTATATTCGGTTGATTTAATAACGGTTCCGTTAGAATGCTTTATGAATGTGAAACAGCTATTCCACTTACACGGATATCTTTATACAGTAAATGCTCCACTTTAAATTTCAATGCAAGACGGCACAAAGAAGGTATTGTCATACATTCCTCTTTAGCCCGAACATCTGAGTTACCTTTCTAAAATAATTTCAAGTAACTATTAATTTATATTGAAGGGTAGTATAAAAAGATGAATTGGCTTACAGAAACTACAAAAACTACTGTGACCGCCTCTACATAACGAGATAGCGATGATGTCGAGTGGAAAGATAGACAAAAGCAAAAACTAGATGGCGCTGGTTGACAGACACGGTACATACGCTATCGCTTACCATACAAAATCCAACTCACGCTAGCGAAGTTTCTACGTAAGATCACTATAATATATAGACCTCGCGACGGCTAAAAATGTGGCGCGTTACTTAATTTGAAAGACAGGAGTAGGGGAAAGGGATGGAGAAAAATGATATAAAGGAAAATGGGGATTGCCTCTATTATCTCCATCATTGCAAGTGCATCTTATCATCATCATCGAGTAAATCTCATCATCTGCATTGATCAGTGGATGATGATAATTAATGTGAATAAAAAAAAGCTGTTTAATTTAAATATAAAAAAAAATCATTTTAAGATAATACCAGGGGTATTTTTTTGCCTAGCTAAGTTTAAAAGCTTGTTCTATCGAGTGCAATAAGTAAGAGTTTGAGCCTAGTACCTTGCGGGTTTTTCTATTCCTTTTACTACTACGATGAGCTATAAAGGTAGATTCGTGGTTTCTAGTTTATTGAGAGCCATTCCTTTGATAGCTCTAACATTTTTATCTCTCCTGGAATTTGGAGTAGAATATTGAGAACCACGTGGAAGGTCCCCCATAAGGTGGACTGACCAGATTAAGTCTGCCACAAACTGTCCTCTGCACAAGAGCGCCAGACGCGCGACTGTGAGAGAAGAATGGCGCCGCGTGGTTAAGCTTGCCACACAAGAAATGACAGCCACGACCACTCTGCCAAGATTGTAGCGACCAAGAAGAATTGAGAACCATTGCTTTTGTAATTCTAGCGTTTTTATAATGACACCAGACAAACAGACAGGCCGACTGATATTTGAGAGATAAATGTAAAACACCAAACCCGTGTAAATGCTCCCTAATAAATCAGTTCGGCCGCGGGGCTGTAGAACAAACTGTAGGTATAACTGTAATTAGTAAATTAACGTTAAACCGAACCTTGAATATGATGATCGATATCGTGATAATTCTTAGATTTCCTGATAGAGAACGTTGAAACAAAGCCGTCAGTATCATCAACTGACTTTAATAATCATTCACTCCAAGGATATAACTAGGAGGTTTTTAATCTATCAAATAAAAGACATACATAAAAACAGAATATATATTTCAACCCATCATCACATTGTCCCATAGAAAGTTAAAATACTACATTTCAATAGCTTATTATATCTGAATACAGCAGCTTACTAAATTTAGAATTTACAAAGCGTTATATTTATAAAGAACCTCTTTCACAATATTTCTCTTATTAGTAACACTACCTATAATTATAGCAAAGGAGTTAAACGAAGCACTCTGCTTGGTGCTTACAATCATTTTCTGCAACACTATTGTCTTATTCAGTTTAAATTAGACATTGAAGTGATATTGTTTTCTACTATGATTTCGTATTTCAAACGATGATCGGAATTTAAACAGCTCTTTAGATACGTTCTAAATATTTTGTGATAATGGAGACGTATTAAGAGGCGGAATAAAATATTATTTTCTGGTTATTATTCGGATTTGTGCAAACTAATTAAGTTTTCCTGCTTAAAAATCAGTTTACTTCACTTGGGTTAGACATTAATTTTGAAATTAACTTTTATTTTTTTGACAATATGGATCAAGAGTTTCACAGTTAGGGATATTATGTTATTGTGGAATCATCTGACATATTTGTACTGAATATAACGGACCACCAGTTCGTTAACTTTTAACCTTAAACAGGGCGGATTTGTAAGTAAGAATCAAATAATTCAAATGTTAGTACTATTTGTGTATTCAACAATCTTGCTGCAAAAGGCTTTTCAGCTTGTTAATTAGAGCTAACAATGAAAAACTAAAAGTTTTAAATAGGGATGTCCCACGCGCTATTTTTGTGTCGAGACAAAACTAATTCAAATATTGTTGTGGGTGTAATCTTATAAGTCCAGTACGGTTTCTTAGAAGATATATATATATATATATATATATATATCAAAACTATTAGTATCGATCAACCGAAATAACATGAATGTGTTATTGTATATATTCCTAAAAATAAATAGAAAGAATACTTTACAAATAACAAATAACTGAAAATTAAATGTAATGAATTCAGAGTTTACAGAATTTACAACTCAGTAGTTCATATTTCACTATATTAAATTAAATATTCTTCTATCTGGTACTAGTAGCCTTCCTCACTAAATTTACTATTTAACACTAAAATAATTTTTAAAATCGGCTTAGTAATTCTTGAAACAAACAAAGGAACTGTTCTGCTTTATATTATTAATATAAGATTATTCCGAAATGTTTTTATTATCGTTTCAATGGCAAACTGCATATTTTGGCAGAGTGGTAAGAGCCTATATTTTAACAGCCCAAAAAGTAGCTACATCAATAATTGCTTGATTTGAGGCCAACATTAAGTCCTCTTGCGTGCAGATATGTGGGCAGCAGTGCACGATGTGAGGTGAGTCATTTTTAAATTTCGCCGCATTGGCTGTGTTGTCGCTGATCCCAAATTAACATCTGAAGACAAGTTTCGGTCGTAAATTTTTGGGTCTCACGAATTCGATACAACTCGTAACGTCGTTGACAAAAAGGGGATCGATAATAAACTCGTGGATAACTCCAGTTTCGTCCGCTTGACTCAATTAATATGCCAATTCTATTTATTTATAACTATGTATGATCTTGAAGGAAGGATTTTCATTAGAGGTCGCAGGTTGGTCGAAAATCGATAAAAATTCTTTATAATACAACAACTTTATTAAAATTTTAACAAAATTTCAACTCTTCGTACAACGACATCGATATATTTGAAAATTAATTACGGTCGTCATTACTCCTCTTTGACACAATCTTATACTTAAATGTATACATGTGTGTATAAATCATTTGGCAATGGTGTGCGTGAGGTATATTTAAAAAATTTACTACATCTACTATGCACGTTTTATAAAAATATTAGTATTCGCTTACGAAACCAAGCTCTGTATAGACTATAATTGCGCCAAATTTTGTACTCCTCCGTCCGCGCAATTTTCCTAAAATTGTACCGAAAGTTTTCGCTTCACGTATTAATTAAAATAAGTAAGTAAGAAGTAATGCTTCACAGTGCCTATTATTACTATATTTTTGCAAATAATTCAAAAATATTATCGCATTGTATCGTTCCCACAAATTACTTGTCGTTATATGGATATTGGAGCATGTAGGTAAGTTGATAGCATGTCTGAATCGTGCTATCCGGCTAAATAACAAAAAAACTATAATTAATTGCAATGGAACTCGCAAAACGGGCATCAAACAGCCAATAACGGTTTCCAAAGAGTACATTCACTTTCACAGGCCCGCTATACAAAGAGTACTCACCGCTTTTTCCTATAGACGATTTCTGTAGTCATTAACGTGTCCTATTCACTAACACTAGGTTATTTTATAGTTGATTAAATATAAGACGGTAAGAACCCGCGTCTGCCGCGTACGCGCGCGCGCATCATACTCCGACGCCGTGTCCGGTCGACCGCAGTGAAGGCACGTCACTAATGTATTGCAATCGGCGTACAATCACACCGTTAGCAATTAAAAGACATTGTGTCGTTGGTTTTCCACTATAAAGATCGTATCACTTTTAAGCTTACTTATGATAGCGTATCGATCCAAACAGGATGTTGGCCTCGCAGACAAAGATATCACTTCCGACGATCCCTTGCCGCCTTATGCCGTTGTTGGAAGTTGGCTCACATCTCCTTCTACTTGGTCTTTCCACTCGAAATATAGGTCACCTACCGGCGTCACCTTTGCTACTAGAAAGTAGTAAAGGTGACGCCACGGGGAAATTCTAATACTAGACTAGTATCAGAAATTCAAAAAATACAGCCAAATTCAAAGAAATTAAATTCCTGAGTCTGTTCACATGACTCTTTTTTTATTATTAATTTATATACCAATAAAAATACACATGACAACAAATAAGGACAATTAGTATAGAACGGATTACTTATCCCCTTGTAATTACTAACACAATGATCCATGGTGATTGAAATAAAAGATTTATTATTATTATTATTATTATTATTATTATTATACGCAAATATATATATATTTTTTAAATATATAATTACATACATACGGATAATACACCCAGACTCAAGGTGGGAATCGAACCCACGACCCCCGAAGCAGAAGGCAGGGACACTGCCCACTGCTCCAAAGGACCAGCCAAATTATCTCTTGGCTATATCCTACTAATATTATAAACGTGAAAATTTGTATACATGGATGTATGTATGACGCTCTTTCACGGATAAAATACTTAATGGTTTTTAATAAAACATTACTCCCGTGGCCTAAACTCGTCATTAAAGGCCGGCAACGCATCTGCTAGCCTCCTGGTCGTGAGATGTCCATGGATACAAAGTATCATTAGAGTTTCGTAGTACTACAAGGAACCCTTATAATTTCGTTGTGTCCGTCCGTCCGTCTGTCTGCCCGTAAGGTGGCCCCTAGCATTTCCAAAGTATTAGACATAGAGACTTGAAATTTTCCATGTTGATAGAACATGCTAAAAACTCACCAGGAAAGTTATTTTGAACGAAATCGGAGAACTTTTAAAGTTATTTAACAAATACGTTTAAAGCGTATCAGATACGGAACCCTTTTTGCGTGTCTTGACACGCTCTTGAACATTTTATTTTAATATCGTGGAACAATATCGTATTGAAACATTGAATAAAATGTGATAATTGATGATCCGATGCGATTCGTCGACACAATCAATCCGTAGGCGGACTCGACGTCCGGAAGAGCGCGACGGCGCCGACGCGGCCGGCGATCGTCGGGAATTTAATGCCATTGTAAAACTTTGATACTACATATTTTGCGAGAAAAGTTTCAAAAATGGGAATAGACAGCGATGTAGATGAAAAAAAAGTAGATTACCCACCTTGCTGAAGTGCGTATTAATGCACTCGTGTTAATTTAGTGACCACCGACATAACACTCGTACATTAATAACTCACTTTGCGCCCGGTGCAATAATCTACTATAGTAACAGTCGGTGATTAAATTCTTTTCCATCAGCTATGATAATACCATCATTATCATAGCTGACTATGATTGATAGGGCATTGCAACGTCCGTATTAATAATTCTTCAATAATAGTTCGACTGTGCGAATCTATGAATGATTACGTCACGTGTAATCCCTAACACGTTCTACTACGGGGCCAATACAAACAAACACTGTTGTTTATTTCCCATAGCAATCGTCATATACATAGACATTCGTAAATATAAATCCTTGAATAATAGATGGAGATGCCAGGGCCGTAAGACATGACCTATTTTCTGAAGGATGTAACCTTAGGTTCTACTTCTTAGGTATACTTGCATGCTTTAAATAAGTTAAGTAGTATTTTTAGTAGTATTTTAGTCACCTTTCCCCTTATATGATTTATTTACCTTTTAATATAAAAATAATAGTGTTATATGTTGTTTTTTTTGGTATAATAATAGGATGGCAAATAAATGGATTTGAATTTGAAAAAAAAAAAATGACCGACTGCCGTCTGACGTCATCTCCGGAACCCCTACAATCTCTTCAATCTCACGACTAATATCACTCAGTGACATTAATCTGGGCTGACTGTTTTACGTGCCTTCCTAAAAGACTAGTATTAGAATGGTCACACATCTTTTAAGCGACCGCGGTACGTACTTCTTGACGCAGCAATCGACTGAAGTGTGGGACACTGATTAATTTACTAATTTATTCCACTAAGGCCTACGGCCACTTATTTAAACTACTGCCTCCACATTGTATAAAATATAAATAAAATACACAGACCCATTACGTACAAAGGTGCTGGTTATAAGGACCACCGCTAGAGGTTTAGGTAAGTAGTTTTTTATATTCATATTGTCATTATGTGTTGTTCTCGTCTGTCTAAAGTGAGCTACTGAAAATCAGCTTTAGAGTTTTTACTCTGATTGAAGCTTAGTAGTAATCCCTTTCAGACTAACTAAATCTATTTAAGTATTGCTTAATGATTTTTAGTTTTGTGTGTGTGTGTGTGTGTGTGTGTAGTAGACTTAAGTTTTTAGATATAGTGTTGTTCTTTATGTCTGAATAAATTTTAGAAAGTAGCGTTTAGAAGTAAGTACGGTTGTATAATTTATTTCTTGATGTTGTTTGAGAAGATTTTCTTAGCATTCCATGGATCCACCGTGATGGTGCCCGGTTCATCGCATTGCAGAGGAAGAAACCATAGCAGTGCTCTATATTGAAAACTAATACAAATATTCTTTATTTCCTTAACTTAAATCTAATTTACATTATACGGGTGTGAGGCCCATATAGGCTATATTAGATATATTATTTCTATTCATCTATATAAAAAAGTATCTTCCATATATTTGAGTTTTCTTCTAGCGTCCGTACAAAATATGTGTGAATAATACAATAAAGAGGAAAGAGGCTGTCAGCCGCCGTCTCATAGACATTTGAGCCGTCTGCTATGAATGTTTATGAGTCCCTCGTGGATAAGGTTTTCATCATATGACTTATTCTGTAGTAACATTTGACTGTGTAAGTATTTCAAACCCTGAATGAAATGAAAATCTGCTTGAAATATGTTTCATTATATTTTTGTAAAATAAATTATTTTTAATTTTCAGTAAAATTTATGATATAAGTATGCATATTAAGATTTTATCAAAGTTTTAACTGACGAAAAACAAATATAAGCATGTGTTAGAGATGGTCACAACAATGTCAAAGTGGAGTTAGAGGGCTAACTCTCCTTACGGACACGCCATGGCGACTTCGCCAGTTACGTATCCAAACGATTTATATTAAAATTTAGGACAGGTAACTTGGCGACAGTTAGGCGACCTCGCCGAATTAGAAGCGTAGCCACCTTCTAGTTATGCTAATTTAAAGGTAGCAGTTATACTTACTGGAGCGGCTAAACAATATAGTTAATTTTACAAGGAGTAACATAGGCTACTGTGCTTTTTGCTTAATAATTAGGGGCACTGGTTTATATTTGATATCCGACCTCCTCCGTGTTTCGGAAGGCATGTAAAAAAGTGGGACCCGATTAATATCACTAAGTGATATTAATCGTTTGTAGAGATCGTGGGGGTTTCGAGAATGACGTCAAATGGTTTGTTTTCTTAACTCGCCCCACAGCTTCATCCTCTACAATCTAAGTGGACCCTGGTACTTAACCGAGATAACGCTAGGAAGAAGAAGAAGATTAAAGGGATAATACAAGAACACCAAAACAAACTCCCCGGCCACACTACAAGATCATTGAAATGATTGTGAATGATTCAAATGTTTGGCCCCGGCATTAAATTACTACTGACCCATTATAAATGTTTCCATTTACCAAATGTCAGAATATCCTCGCGACCTCATCCCCGCAATTACAAAGTGTTCATTTAAAATTAATACCTATCTACCCGTTTTGTACTCTGTCGTAAATTTAGGCAACAGTTTCGCCGCTCCCACTTAAATTTTTAAACGAACCAAACTCGCTTGTGGCTGAAGTTCCCACAAACGAAAATAACATCTGGTTTGGCCCTTTATTGACCGACTTTAAAATAAGAGTGTTTTGAGGGAATTCGGCTGCATGTTATATTTTTCATATGTATTTTTTATATTACAAGAGACAAACGAGCGAGTTCATCAATTAGGTGACTACCGACATTTGCTCCACCAGAAGGTTCGCACATGCGTTGCCGGTCTTTAAGCTATTTAGGATGTAGGACACCGAGAACTCTCACAAACCGAATACGAAACGTGACAACGCCGCTTCACGCCGGTGTATGTTACGTGATTACTAAGGTTTTTTGAAATCGGTCAAGCATTTTTTGAGATCGAATCGACAAAACTGTTAAAAACTAAAGAAGACCTACCGATATTAAAAATATCGTGATATATAGGCATTGTACAACACTATAGGGATAGAAAAAGTTTTTTTTGTAATTAAAAGACATTTTAATTATATTTTCATGTATAGAGTATAAATAACGATTAGAAGAAAATAGCAACCAATGAAACATAATGTTTAATTAAGAGCAAAATGGATGAAATACGGAGGGCTGTAACGATATTCATCTAATTCATCTTGGTTTCGTTAATCCAATAGCAAAGAACATTGTCGTTAACGCGGCCCTTCCGATCGTAAATCCGGTGATCCTAATACCCTCTTCCACGCCCCTTATTTAAACAACACGACACGACATCGTTACGACTATTTTTACGTCATAGAACTTATAGATTCTTCTCGCACGTTTTAAAATTCTTGAATCAAAGGCACCTTACGACTTTTACTGTAGCCCTGGCAACGTATGTTCAAATTAAGCCGTTAGGAGTTAAAGTGTAAGAAATAAACTCACATTAGCGGGTATTAAATCAGTTAACATTAGGACTGCATCATTGCTTATTTTCCATTAATGTACCTTTGTCCATACAGCCGTACTTATGAAAAACTTAATAGGTTTTTTAGTTACATATCTAATTATATGAAAATAGAATAGTTACGAAATTTCAAAAACCGCGAAACGTACGAAAACGAAATTTGGCAAGAGGATAGTTTATAGTTAGTAGACATTCGTCTTAAGAACTTATTATTCGATAGGATCAGAAGAATAATGAGTCTAAGGGCTCTTGCAAGTTTCATTATATGCCAATGAAGTTGCGGAAAACAGTTAGTACAATACACTTTTATTTTCTTTACTCTAACCATAGGAATTTTACTGGCTACAGTGATAAAACATTCGAGTCGATTACAATA
>JANCMC010009603.1:7828462-7940788 GCA_024363005.1 Charaxes varanes
TACACTTTTATTTTCTTTACTCTAACCATAGGAATTTTACTGGCTACAGTGATAAAACATTCGAGTCGATTACAATAAAATCGTATCGTAGTCGTCTTGCAAAAATACTTCGTTATGCGTCAGCGTATAACATTTTACGATACAATATCAAATACAGTAAAAAACCACATTAGGTTGTAATTCCTGCCTTTTCCCGGCCAATTAATTTGCATTATTAATCCTGGAACGCAGCCACGATGGCTTAGCAGTAATACTAATTAGCTTACCTAAATTACAATTTTCCGGAAGCTTACGGACTGGAAGATTAATAGATCTTTTTATTTTCCTGTCCTTTCTTAACGCACGTATATTTCTACGCCGGGCTACTTTTGCTTCATTGCGAACTTTAAAGGACGCCTCACTTTCGCAAGTACTTATTTTATTAATCCAGTAGCATTTTAGACGAATTTATCATTTTGTTTCATAAGAAAAATTTGTCGGTCATATATTTGCGAATGGATTAGGCATTTGATCTTCAAATCGATTTTAAATTCAGAAACGGTTATATTTGGATATATCGTTCAATAACAAAATCGTAGCGTTGTCGTCTTGTAAAAAGACTATGTTATGCGTCAGCCTATAACTTTTTTATGATACGACGTCTGACACAGTAAAAGTCTACATTAGACTGAAATTCCTGCCTTTTCCCGGCCAATTAATTTGCATTATTAATCCTGGAACGCGGTCACGATGTTTTAACAATAATTCTAATTTACTTATCTAAATTACAATTTTCCGGAAGCTTACGGACTGGAAGATTAATAGATCTTTTTATTTTCCTGTCCTTTCTTAATGCACGTATATTTCTTCGCCGGTTCATTTTTGTTTTATTGTGAACGTTTAACGACCTCGGCGTGGAAACTACTTGTTTTATTAATCAAATGGAATTTGAGATAGATTTGGAATTTTAGAATGTTATAACCAAGCTCTACAAATAAAACAAACGATGTGGAATTAGTAATTAGAAGATGTCGTCGCTTAATCAGTGACTGGCTTGAATCGATCGCTAAGTTAAGCAGATCTTACCGCGGCCGGTCGATAGATGGGTGACCAATTCTAAGACAGGTTTTCAAATGTTCGACTGCCACCGTGTTTCGGAATCCACATACATCAGTGGGTCGAGATTAATGTCCCTGAGTGATACTAGCCGTGAAATAGATTGAAAAGATTGTGGGGTTCCGGGGATGACTTCAGACGGCAGTCGGTTACTTAACTGGCGCCACAGCCACACCTTCAGCAACCCCGGTACAAGACCGGGATAACACTATTTAGAAGAAGAATTTGGAATAAATTTATCACTTAGTATCATAAAATAGATTTCTAGTCATATTTTTGGAGACACATTAGGCATTAGACCAGCGATCGGCAAGGCGTGTCCCGCGGGCCGCCTATGGCCCAAGTCCTCTCTCTTTGTGGCCCGCGACTGTTTGATTTTTAAATGGAGATATAATTCATAATAATAAACAATAACTGCATTATACGTTAAGTTTTGTCATGAAGTACAAAATAAAACAACACAATATGTTCTAAAATTTAGCATTCTTAAATTTCCTTTTAATGTCTATCGACATTAATAGGTAATTAGAAACCTATTTCAAAATAATTATGTTAGAAGTATGGCCCTCCAACATCTAAATTCTTAATGATGTAGCGTTCCTGCATCTCATCTTTTAAAGATGCGGCCCTTGTCTGCCAAAAGATAGCAGAACTCTGCATTAGACCATAGACATTATTTAAAATACAGATACGGTCAGAGCAACTTAAAAAAATTAATAAAATTAAAAAGAATAACCACCTCACGTTCACATTTGCTGTTATAATTATATTACAAATTGTTAAACTCATCTCACAGTTCATAAGTTCTTGCTAAAATATTTTAAAAATATTGCATAAACTTCAACATGAATGTAAATGAAAGTTTTAGCTCGTAACATTATAGCGCGTTCTATGTAAAGAATCAAAATGAATCCCACACATTCACCGGCGAGGGTTCAAGAAAAACACAGTAGCGTATAACGAAAACACCTCTTCTCTTCTTTGCAGTTATTACTCAAGTGTATATTTAGGTTTTATTGTTATCTCTACGCCGCAACCTTTGAAAATGTATGAATACCATTAATCAAAACAAAACGTATCTTATCTTTCAAGTTGGAACAAATTTCATATAAATGCCAGCTTTCATTTATATCGGTTGACTTGGCAAGTAGTTTGCTGGGAACATATATAGTGATATTGGACTTTTATATATTGGCTTGAGATATACAAAATTACTTACTCCTAAACATGTTACGATACAAAGTTGCACTAGTCATGGATTGATTAAAACTTTAAAAAAAAAAGAAGATTTTGTTAAGGTTTTATAATATTATGAGACATTAAAGCGAGTATGTGACAAGGTGGTACCTCAATTTTGTCAGGGTCGACTTCAAAGGCAACAGCAGAGTTCTTGGCGGTTATGTCAGTGGTCTCATCTTCCTCGTCGTCCTTGTCTAGCTGCTGGTAGAATTGGCTGATATCTTCCGGGACAGCACCGTTCGTGGTCGGTTTATCTTCACCTAATTAAAATTTATATATGACAATGTAACAACAAGTATTAGTTGACAAAATTTCGACTGTAACCCATACGGTGCTTGGTTTTAAACGAAATCACTAAGGCATGACTACCCAACTCTACTAGGCTCCAACATTTCAAGCAGGCAATAAATGCAGTAATTTAAGCATATGCATGCAGTAATAATCTATAAAAAATAGCTTATCCTACGAAAATGTTTACAGAGTGGGGGAAAACACTTATCTTTGTCTTTAAGTCTTTAGAATGATCATAAGTCATCCATAAATTACGGGTTAGGGTACCGCCAAAATGTGACTATGAGTATGGGGGGCTCAAAAGCTATGTGAGGTTACATGTCATATATTTGAAATATTAAAAAAACATTGAAGCTGCTGTTTTCTTTTGTTCGTAATAAATGCAAAAAATTCATAATTATGTAATGTCACATCAAGGGTTTCGAAAATGTGACAAGGAGTTTCAAAATCCTATAATTTGTATAACGTAATGGATGAGCCTTATTATATTATTAGAACCACGATTGCCATGGCTTTAGCCAGTGCATTACCTGGCTTTAAAGAAGCAGTGGCAGGCTTATTTGGCAGGGCAGACGCCAAGAGTTCATCATCACCGTCACGTCTCAAGCGACATTGTTGTATTACAGGATCTTTTAGCAGCTTCTGGAGGACCTCCACATGTTTACTCTCCACTAAGTATCTGTAGAATAAAGTTTACATAGGAATTAAATTATGTTACAACTCTACTTAATTAATTATTATTATTACTATTAAAATTTACTCAAAAATTGATACAATTCAACACAAATTATAAAAAAGTTATAAGTTACTCAAAAGTGACTGTTCTATTATCAATAAATGTCAGTCTTTTGAGAGTCAGCATGCCTTAGTTCTGGAATAAGGCAAAATGAGAGTTTTAGTGATTCTGATATTTCTCTTATTTCGAAAATATTACAAGTGTAATTTAATAAATAAATATATATATATATATATATAATATTGCATATATATAGTGTCCCACTGGTGGGCAAAGACTTCCCCCCTATTAACCCATTCTTTCCTATCCTGGGCTTTTTGAAAACATGCTGTACGTCCATCCTGCACCTCTTCCACCATCGGCGATAGACCAAAACATCGTCACTTTGACCCACCTCTGTGGGTCCATTCTTGTTACATGTATAGCCCATTCCAGCTGTAGCTTTGCAGACTTCTTCTACGCATTCATTACTCCAGTCATGGATCTAAGTGTGGTGTTGTGAACTCAGTCAGTTCTTTTAACACCCAAAATGCTGCATTCCATGGCTTTTATTATACAAAAGAATAATTATTGTTGTTACCGATAAATACCGTATTGTACCCTCACCTGTTGTGTTTCAACACAAGCTTCACTTTTCCATAGGACAATGTACAGAGCTGAATAAACTCAATGATCCCCGCTGGTACAGTGCACTTGCTCAGCCGCTGTAGATACTCTACAATGTCGTTTGTTTGCAGTCCCACAGACACAGCTGCATACAAACTGTAGGCTGTCAACTTGTACTCATGTATATGTTGAGGTCTAAAATATTATAACAAAATTGTATTCAATTTTTCTTCCTCATTAAATTAAAGTTCCTAAAAGAGAGAAAATAAATAAAAGCAGATAATGGCCTAAAAAATAAATAACAAAGATGATAAAATAATCATTTTCACTAAATGAAAAAAAACAATGTCTTTTTCATTAAGTATAGTGCGTACAGTCTAATAATGCACACCCCTCCACTAAAACCCATTATTTTTAAGAGTGAAAGGAAAAATTGATAGCAACACTTGCTCGTGTGTGTGTTAAGCAATTCTAGTGTAAACTCAAACACAACTGCAAGGTCAACTAATTGAGCAATCGGTTTAGCAGTTTGGAGGGACGTTTTAGGACTGTACATACTGTACAGATAAAATTTTTGTGTGTTTATTCTTTTTTTGTAAGAGCATTGACCACACATTCCTCCATTCATACAGAGAGCATTCCTCCACCATTATTGTTATGCATGCACTTTTGCACTTTATCTTTTATGATCTGATTGTATTTGAAAATTATAGAGTTAGTAAGCCTACCTCGAAACGGGTTCAGCAATGGCAATCAAGAAGTCGTGAGCATGTTTATAAACCGGAGAAAATGCTTCAAGAAATATGTGTCCATTTGGTGCCACCCATAGTGGGCGACTGGCATTATCTGGTTTGAGTTCCATTTGGGATCTATGGAAAACACGAATTGAATAATACAAACTGCTGACATTTTATCATAGTTTCATCACTTTTCTTAGCGGTGAGCTTAAGATACTTGTTACCTCTCCAGTTTAGTTTCTTTTTTAAGTTGAGGGTAGGGGAGGTAACATGAATGAATAAATAAATTCATAGGTAAAGCAGCAGAGAGATACACAAATGTTTTTTTAAATATATAAACACATACTCCTATACATATACACTTAAGACACAAGGCAGGAATTGAACACACAACACCTGTAGTGTAAGGCAGGGTTACCACCAACTGTGCTAACGGGCTAGTCAAAATAGTCTAACAGGATCAGGGGATCAATTTTCGTCCTTTTAGGTTTATCTAATGTCTGGCATCCATGTTGCAGCAACCACAAAGAATAACCTGTAGGTATGCCTTACCTGTGTATGGTACACCAGAATGTCTCCATACACATTACTGATGTTCTATCAGACTGTGCATACAAACTTACACAAAAATTCATCTGATAGTCCATAACATGGATGCCAGGCATAATAGTCTGTTGAGACTTATTATTCTATTGTTCAAACTTTTCAATACCTATAATCTTTTGCACCAAACTCATCTTCAGGCACCTGGTCATTCTTCTCAGCATCTTGCATAGCAGCCCCGGGCACTCCTGTATTTTCAGGGTTGTCATCGTCCACAAGATCTATTGTAACATCTTCTTCAACTTTCTTTTTCTTTCCTAAAACATATGCTGTCTTTAATGTTGATGTTGAATTTAGGGGGATAAGGACTTGGTCTATTAATGGGATATGAAAATACAAAAAGAATTGCAAGTTTCATCATAAAGTGTATTACAGAGATAGTATTGAATTTTATGTTAAAACAAATATATGATCAGAACTTCTAAAATGACTTGTAATAACAAGTCATAAGATAAACATAATCATATTGAAATAATTTAATAATGTCTTATAGTACTAAATTAGGGTCTTATTAGAACTAATCAGAAATAAAAATGCACATACCTGATCTGTCACTTCCAGATTTGGAATCATACTTCTTAACTTTCTTTGGTGGACCCATAGTTTATTTGTGTTACTGCTTAAGCCTGGAAAAATGTTTCTACAGTAATATTGCACAACATTGTTAAAGTATATAAAGCTAAATAAAAAAGAGTAGCATGTTCAGGAGAATTTTTTGCAATAAAATACAAAATTTAAAAGTGATAAATAATTTTAACATTTTTTAAATGTTATTTTGAATACTTACCTTCAATATTTTATAACTATATCAATAAAAGAATAACCAACATAACTAAAGAGTAAAATTAAAAACAACGTAAACACTATGAAAGTATAGGCACAAGCAAAATAACCACTATTCACACCGATTACAAGTTTTGATTAAAAGTAAAACAAATCTGGAATCAGTTTTTATGTAGACTATTCGTGGTTTGAAGCTTTTCTCTCTTGGACAATAGTAATAACATATTACACAGAGAAATTAAAAGATAAGAAGTTAAGTAATACAAAATATAAAGTTTTTGGAAGAGTAAAAATACAGCATTAAAATTATACTTATTATAAATAGGAAATGGATACTTCTCATCTTACCATTCTACATAAATTTGCATCTCGGTTTATTGTCTCACTCTGAGTTTGAAACACAAATAATACTTATTTTTACTTAAATAAAATAAAGAACACTGAACAGTGAACACTAAAGGAATAAAGATTAATATAACGTAATTTTTGTCATTTTCCGTCAAAGAGAAGTTAATACGTGGAGACTAGACTATAAGAAGTACCATCTCTTTTCGTAGAAAAGTTTTAAAAGTGTCCAGCAGTAAACGATAAATAACATTTCAAAAACCGAACAGAATCACCGCTCATGTAGACAAATGATAAAGTATGAATTTAGCAATAGAAGATAATTGACCAATAGTAACCTTTAAAATTCACCTTGATGCTAATGTAGCGCCACCCTAATTTCACGCTTTTCAACGGAGTTTTGTAATATACGGAGTTTGTACTCCTTTTACTCTAATCTCCATAGTTTAATGGCATACACCAACGGACGGCAACCTTTTGGCAGGAAAGGGTCACATCCATAAAAAATGCTATGAGAGCGGATCGCACTTGTAAAATAATAATTTGGAAATAGGTGTCAGGCTATCTGTTTATGTCGGTAGATATTATGAGCAATATTAAAAAAGTTAACCTTAAATCTGATTTAAGTAACTTTAAATAATAATAGATATAGTCTGTTCCAAATAGCTTGGCATAACCGTACGTTGTCCTCTCGTGAAGAGCGGTTAAGGCATCATTTCCCAAACTTTTGCCAAAACCCGGTTATTGTGAAACTACATATATTTAATATTTTACTCAATACTTATCGAAAAAGTAGTTTTTATAAACTGACCATCATAATTTAGTCCTGACATTATATAATAATCATTATTATTTTTGTAGTTTTATTGTTAGTTCTCTTTTCAATATTGAAAAATATGTGCAAAGGTTTAGCGAAAAATTCTCATTTCTCGCATTTATCGGTGCAGCATTAGTTCAGTCACGTTCCCCAAGATTTTTCTCTTCAATTACACAAGGGCAATTGTTATTTTGTACATAATACTCACTCATACACTTATTATCGACATAAATATTTCAAATTTAAGCTAGGATAATATGGACATATATAAAGGAAAGGAAAAAGGAGGTTTGCTGTTTTGTTACGTTGTTTTTCTACATTCGGTATTTTTATTATTTTTTGGCAATGTTAGTTAATTATTCGCAGACTAATACTAGAAGTGAAAGAAAATATCACAGGCGGCAATGCTGTCACGTCTAGTGATAGTGTTGTTGTCGCGTTTCGTTCGGTTTGTGAGACTTCCCGGTGGCCTAAAAACTCGTCCTTAAGGGTCGGCAGCGCATCTGCTGGCCTTCTGGTCGTGCAGATGTCCATGGGCGCCGGTGGGCGCTTCGATGCCTGCTGCCTGCTCGTCTGCCTAATTGTAACATAAAAAAAAGAACGTTACAAATATGTAAATTGAAATAAAATCGTCATTATATAACACATTCGTGTATACAATTATATATCCAGCAATGACAATTAAATTATTATATACAATTATATATTAAAAACTGATTGTTATATAACAATTTAGTTCTACATGTAACCCTCTACTATAAAACTGGGAATTTGGGGTTACAACAACTTACGTGGGAGGTTAACGATACCTCCCACGTAAGTTGATATAACTTACGTGGCTAAGCAATACTTTTTAGGCAACTATGTCTAAGACTCTCGTTTCCTCTCTACCACAATTCAATTAAGAGCTTATGTTAGGAGTGGGTGCGGCAATACCTCAGTGAAGTCGGGATCTGAACCGGGTACCTTGCCGATTTTGGCCCATCCCTTCTATTGTTGAGCTATTCAGGCATGTTTTTTTAAGTCTCTTATCATTATGATCTATTTGTAAAGAGTACCACGTACGTACGTACCACGATAATTAATATTGGTTTGTCGATATTTCGATCCATGTAAGTGGATCAAAAGTAATTATCGTGGTACGTACCCGTTATAAATGGATCATAATATTATTAGACCACAAAGACTTAACTTTAAAATATTTAATTACTGTAGTATATAAAAATGACTAAGCAGACTAAATTACGCGAATATACTAATAAATAAATACAGTCTTCAAATATTTCAATCTAGAATTCGGTGAAAGGCGGCCCTTCCCTTTAATCGATCCGCTCCAGACAACCTTTGGCGAAAGGATCGGGTCTTTAAAGATTTGCCTAATACGTAATCTATATATTATTACGTGAACCGAAAAATTTCGTTATTTTACGAAAAATCGCATGAAATTTGACACAATTATAGTTTACTAGAGATCGCCGACTGGTCGAAGTTCGCCCACAAACCTTTTTGCGTATCACACGCTTCGTACAACGACATATAACGTTGTACTATTCACAAAAAAAAAACAGAATTTGTCAATTAATATAACATACGGTCGTCACTCAGATCATGGAACGTTGACGTTGACGTTATAACTCAGATCATAGAATCATGGTTGTCACGATTACATTCTGATGATGAGGGATTTATATACATATATATATGAATCCCTATTTCCCTTGGTTAGCATCCCTATTTCCCTTGGATAGCATCACGCGCGAGCGGCTGGACCGATTTTTTTTATTGTGTTTGCTGTTGTCAGGTAAAGGTATTAGAATTATTAAGTACGGGAACGGGTATAACATTATAGGATAGTACAATGTAGTTAGTAGTAAGTAACCCAATATTCGGGCAGGACGTCTCCCGGGGTCGCTAGTCAAATATTAAAAAAGCTTTATTTATTAACATGACACTAATTATGTTTTGATTGACATATTCTATACAAATAAAATTTAATTCTTTGTTTGTAAAGTAAAAATGAAACAATGCATTCGAAAAAACTCGAGGTACTCGTTTTTTTCTCAAAAGCAAAATTACAAAGATACACTCTTATCCAATTTGTAAAATAGTTCGCAACGATACATCACAATCAACCTTCAAACTATAATCTACGTATCCTAAACCCCACTCAGCAGTCTCAACCAAATCCCGCTCAGATATTTATAGCCTGTCTTGCAACACCCACACCCTCAGCCGTACACCCCAATATATCCAGACACGTCCGGCTGAGAAAATTACCGGCATACATTTTGGTTCTATATGTATACATTGTCGCCATCTGAATAAAAGTGTATAAAGTTTACGTCCGTGACGTAGTTCCAGCGCCTTTTGCTAGATGGCGCTGTTGCGAAAGGTTTTCTTCTTGGCAGAAATATAAACCAAAGCAATAATAAAAACCAACTATTATGTGATTAAACCACCCAATCCATTAATCATAAAACCAGCCATTTAATCTGTCTGGAGAAGTTTTTTATTTTTTTATATACATACTACATTGATTCCTTTTCAAAAATATGGTTTATTTATAACAATTTTACTCAAGTAACTCAGTTAGTAAGGAGACAGTTGTAATTTTTTTTTAATGAAAACTCAAATATGTCTACGTTAAATTGTAAAAACCGTTAATTATATAATAATTGTAATCTATCGCGCGAGATTGTAAAGTAACGAAAAATTGTGAACTGAATATACTGCTTACAATTTACCGCATTATTTTCAGTTTTCAGTTATTTTTCATTTTGTTTTTATTTACATATTTTTACATTTATAATATCAAGTAAGGAGTCAAAATATAGAATCCATCTGTACATATGTCCAAAGTCCAATCTATCTCGAAGCCGAAATTCATCAAAATTGATACAGCGGTTTAGGAGTGAAAGCATAACAGAGAGTTACTTTCACATTTATAATATTAGTATGGATACAGAGCTATATCATGATCTGTAATCACATCTATACTAATATATAAAGGAAACCGAAGTGTTTCTTTGTTGGTTTATTGGCGTGAACGCGCTTATCTCAGGAATTACTGGTCCAATTTGAAAAATTCCTTAAATGTTAGATAGTCCGTTTACCGAGGAAGTCTATAGGCTATATATAATCACGCTAAAATTGAACTATTTATTTACCTAATTTTACGCAAAAAAAAGTCGCGGGCGCAGCTAGGAATTAATCATTTAACCCTTTGCCCCTTTTTAATAAAATAAAAAACAATATAAGAATTTTCAATACAAAATTGAAGCTTAAAAATAGTTTGAAACACTAATTACACCAAAGAGAGGAACTGACAAGCGTAAAGCTTTGCCATACAGCCCCTTAGAGTTACTAAAATATGGAGTAGGTTTGATATAAAATTTAATTATAATGTACTCGAATTCTTATATACTTTTATTAACAGCTGTTTTGAAATAAATTAAGTTTTCTATCAACTACGCAGATACTCATCATTAAATAAACTACAAAACTAAACACAAAGGATGTGTTTTCTGCTTAGAACGTAAACAGGTGTGGTAATGTTCTATGAAATCTCATTGTTGCCCAGTTTTATAATTATGCACTGTTTTTTTGTTTGATATAAATTTACCACAGAGGTTTCATCTCCCCAGTTAAGTTTCATATAAAATATATGCATTGGATCAAAAATATACTGACTGAATCCTTTTCTATTTGAAAGCTGATGCTCTCCGTGTGGTCCCATTTCAATTTGGTCCAGCCCTCACAATTTGAAGTCGGTTATGTGATTAAGGAAGAAAGATTATTTTTACTATTGTATTTAGAGGGTAGTGGATTAAAAAAGATCGGTAAATGTTGTGTTAACACTTTTGCTAAATCATAACAGCTTTCGTACCTCTATGTACTTAGTTCTGAGCATCTCGCGGCTGCACAAATTGACAGCGCAAGTCCCACGACGGAGCTCCCCGGACTGATTATTGCATTTCAATATTCAATTGGACCAACCAATTGACTACCATTATAAAATAGAATGCCAATTATTGTTCAACGAGAAATATGTCTACAAAACAGCTTACTACGCTGTATTTTATAATAACACTAGTGGACCCGGCAGACGTTGTCCTGCCCGAACGATGGGTTACTTACTATTTACTACATTATATTGTCCTCTGCAATTTAATCTGACCCTGGTTCTATACCAGGAAAAGTTAGGTGGAAGATGCGTATGAGCTATCCTTAACTATGCATATAATACGCATATTTCAAAACGTATGTTAGAACGGCTCACCCATCTATAACCCGGCCATTGTGAAAATTGCTTAACCTAACGATCGACTCAAATGCCGGTCACTGATTAATCTACGACCTCCTTTAGCTATTATATTACATATATCAATATATATATCCTATAGCTATATTGGTATATGCAACACAAATACAAACTGACGTATCTACTTTTTGAGGTTCCGTAGTAGTACAAGGAACCCTTATAATTTCGCTCTGTCCGTCCGTTCGCCTGACTGCCCGCAAGGTGGTTGCCCCCTGGCATTTCCAAACTATTAAACGTAGAGACTTCAAATTTTCCATGTTGATAGAACATGCTAAAAACTCACTAGAAAAATTATTTTGAACGAAATCGGACAATAATTTTTGAAGTTATTTAACAAATACGTTTATAGCGTATCAAACAGGGAACTCTTCTATATAAGCGTGTCTTGACACGCTCTTGGCCATTTTTATTCATCCTATGAAATATGTAGAAAATTGTAATAGGGGCTATGATATAGTGTATCCTGCAAATTGGACGTGTAGAAGCACCCAAATATTCACGATTCACACATTTGCTTACAGAGAGGGTCTTGCTTCGTGGGTCGGAATGTTTTACGGGGGAATATTCAATTTAGAATCCACTTTGAATGTTATTAAATCTATTTTAAGAAGTCTTAATGAGACTACTTAATTTATAAGGCATTGGTCCTGTTTAGTTTTCACTCCATGGTTGGCAGATATGATGACCACGGGGAAAACTGTAAAGCCTTATAGTGGGTCAGGGTATTAAACTATCTTTGCGAGAGCACCATTAATGGCATTAAAACCATTCAAAGGATCGCCTCAAACCGTATTCGCTGATTTGATTGAGGTAAAGCTCAGTTTGCCTTAACAAATTCTAATTACTATGGAACCCCAAGTATTTACTAAATAATATCCCTTTGTAATGAAAATGAATAGACATCTCTCTTATCAAAAAGTCGTTATATTTAAGTTTAGTTGCAAAAGAACTAGATAGGGCAAAAAAAATCAAATTGCTACGCCATAAAAAATTTTCATATCCATCTTCCATTTAGCTTAAGAAATAACTAAAGGAACCATCTTAAACCCCGACCGGATACGGTACAAACATCATGAATTTACAACAGTCTTTATCCCGTCTTCAATTTCGAAGTTTCAGGGTAAAAAGTTGTAAAAGGAGAAGCATTTTGGGTCGGATTAGACGTTTTCAGGGAGCGGCGTAAAGGAATAATGGGGGAAAGTTCCAACAGGCTCGAGTCAGATTGGGCGGCTCACGGAAACCTCCGCTCGGGATTAAACTAGACAAGTTTGAACCACTACATAAATTTGTCTCAGCTTTTAACGCTTAAGCCGAATATTAAACACCTTATTTAACACACACACACACACACACACACATACAGACACACACACACAAACACAAATACACATATATATTCTGTGTCTGTATATATACATATATGTACAAAGAATAGAAGAATAGGATCCAAGTTTCTCTTGGTCTCGAAACCACGCGTGAACGGCTGGTCCGATTTCGCAAATATTTTTTTGTTTCGTTTGTTATTGTCATAAGAAGGTTCATTTCAAGGATAAATTTCAGAATACTTAAGCACCATATTCAATTATTTTTAATGTAACTTTAGCGCTTTTGACAATTTAAATACTTTTATTCAGGGGTGGGGATGAGGTGCGGACGGGAACGGGGACGGAAAGAGGAATGGGGACGGAAACGGGAACGGTAACGGAAATGGGTCTGCAAGTACACTTTTATAAAAACTCTAACAGCCAAAGGACTTCAAGAAAGGAACAAGCTTTTTCCTATCGAACATTTTCCTAGAAGCTAAATGTCAACTTGATTAACATTTATTTTTACTACATTAAAAAGAAAGCACAGGAGTCTTACTTTAAAGAATTTATTATGAATGGCATGGAAAATTCCTTTAAACTTTTGTGTTTGGATCATAACATTAATTCCACACTATTTAAATTTGTATTTTTTTTATGTTACAAGAGGGCAGATGAGCAGGCAGGCACTGAAGTGCCTACCGGCGCCCATGGACATCTGCACGACCAGAAGGCCAGCAGATGCGCTGCCGGCCCTGAATGACGAGTAGGTGAAAGCAACATTACAATTTAAAAAAAAATATCCTAATTAGTTTTGTTCTATGCTAAAACCCAGAGCGTTTGTATATAAATATGTATATACCGATTAAAATTTGTTCTCTTAAGGCAATAACAGCTCAACTACACCAGAGCTGGCAACTAGTACCATAGAGATGTGCGATGACGGCACCATTATGGATTTTTCGACATAGAGATTTCGAGGGTAGCATTTCGTTTTTGACGCGACCCGAAAGCTGTAATGTCAAGGACGTAGAGGCTAGAACCTACATGCGGCGCCAAGTGGTTTAAAGGTAAAAATGTAATAAAAGGTATTCTTGGAGGTCTTTTTATTTTACACCCAATCATTGACAACTAGACGAGGTAAGTTTATCCATTGTTCTATTCTGCATTTATTGTCTCTGTATGTTAGAGTCTCCGTAAGTTCTTATGTAAAAGTGACCATTCGTATTCTCATCGTTTCACAGCATTCACCTATATCCTATATTATTGCTGTCTATATGGGTCCATTGCGTATATAATATAAGACCTATTTTAAAAAAGTGGCTAACGAGTTGTTTGAGCTGATTCTTCTCGTGGCTCGACTATTCCGAATCAGTGGTAGCTTTTAAAATATTTGACGAATCAATAGGGCTTGTAAAAGTCTACTTGATTAAATCATCTTTTGATTTACATGAGAAACTAAACTACTTTGCTTTAATCCGCGAATGAATACGAGGGAAAATCGATGTAATGCTGCAACCCGAAATTAAAGTAAATATCAAGTTCTTCTAAGTTATCTGCAAGTTATTTCTGGGTTTATAACGTCGGAAGTTTATTTCGTTGGGTCATAGATTCTATCCATCCTTTGTTAAAGACCAATACTGCGCCAAAGTGAGTACGGATAAGATACCTTCGTCCGTAAGTCTTCGTCTTCGTACGTGAAAAAGAATTAAATAAATTGTTGGTATCAGTCCCACTGGCAACAATTTCCTTAACTTTCTTCCAACATGAGAATAATTTATTACCTGACGTGATTTCCTTACAAATTCTTATGAGAATCGTTGGCGTCCTTACGAAACATGTGCACGACTTAAAAAATGTTAATTCTATACGCAAATGCTGCTTGCGATATGTTCTCATGTGTCTTCTTTAAAGCTTTATCCCGGTCTACTACCAGTGTCAGTTTCGAATTGTAGAAGATATGTATGTCGTGTGGGACGAGTCAATAAAATAGAGAAATTTCCTTATGACTATTTGTTTTTAAAATTTTTTGAAAAAGAGAATGAAAAAAAAAGAGAAAGATCATATTTTTTATATATTTGATAATGGGTAAATGGACAGTCGTACTAATTTAGTGTTAAGCCTAAGGTAATATGTAATGATCATTAAATCCGGGCAATAACTGAAAAAGGTTTTTGTCAAATGCTAAATTTGCTAAACCCACGGTACAGTATTACCTAATGTGAGTTCCACCGAATATGTTTTCTACACTCCTAGTATTTTTTCTGGTACTCTTTCGCTCTAGCTTTTAATGCAATGTTTCATTTTAGCCCATAAACAAATTGCTATACTAAATTCTGCTGAGGATTTATGTAGATACTGTTATGTATGTGGTTTGACTGTTGTAGGTAGATAGATAAATACTTTATTGTACACAAAAGACAAAAAGTAATAACAGTACATTTCATTTCAAAAATATATATATATAAACTTATATAATAAATATAAGTATATATTGTACTGCTTTTAATTAAATCAAATTCCTATGAAATGCGAGTATTTGCGATAGGCATGACATTATTTTTCTTTATAAGAGGTTAAAGTTTTGAACCTTGAAGGGTCTTGGTGAATATATCTTACACATCTCTAATTCGGGAATGAAAAGAACTAAAGAATGAACTATGGTCGAACACTGTTTACAAAGCACTTGTCTCCAGAGAGTGCTTCAGTTCTTTCGACATATTCATAGTCACCGGAAGGATGGAAGGAAAGCGTCCTAGAGGATGAAGTACTGTACGATGGTCGGACCATGTGAAAGCGAGTCTAAACACGGGCATTGGGAAAGCGATGCATTTGGCCGAGGATGCCGTAGGTGGAAAATCTAGCAAGAGAATAGAATTGGGAACATCACGACGCTCAGCAATGAGCAAACGACTTAAGGAGCAGGAATTCTAGATATAAATATAGCAAGGGCCAGACTAGCGTTTCATCACACAGGCAATGTTCTTTCTTCTGTATGAAAGGTATTGTATCCTTCTCTTCCGTTGAAAAATGTTGTAGTTTCTTGTCCCGTACAAGATCTCTTGGGAATCAGCTCCAGTGTTTCTGAACAGGCTTAGGGATAATTGATGAAATCAGATATTGCTTTGCTGAAATCCATGACATGTATAAAAAACTAAACTACTTTACTTAAATCCGCGAATGAATACGAAGGAAAATCGATGTAACGCTGCATCCCGAAAGCCACCCCACAGAACCCGCCACCAAATACAACACTACGCTGACACTCCGATATTCCCTAACGCACGTGTCTCTTCGAAACCGAAGCATAATATCTACAAAGACTCTACAAGTGTTATTCGAAAAATCTTTACGAACTCGTATTCATTCCCGGATTTAAGCATAGTACTTTATTTTTTCATATAGACTTAGAAATGTTCAAGTTGTGTGTCTGTAGCCGGTATTACGCGCCACTCAAGTGACTCACCTTCAAGGCAGGCATCCACATACCCGCATCGTACGCATCGGAGGCATCGTATCAAACGGACTTTTTTTACAACGCGTCCACACCATCAGCTGTGATCATGTGTGCCGACACCACTCTATTGAGATTTTCATTCCATATAACACCATTGGCACGCACCGCAGCATCGGCATTGCCGAAGGCGACGGGTAGACTCGTACGATCCGTACGATGCGGATAAGGGACATACTTGTATTAAATTTGTATGGCTTTCAATTCAAATAGTACTACAATCCCTTCGATACGATGCGTCCGATCCGGACATGTGGACGCATGCCTTTAACCGGCCTTTTTCTATTTTAAATTTTTGTCTATTAGCCGCTCTCTTGGAAATTCCTTTCAAGGTCAGACTGTCAGGATTGTCAATTAAAGTCACATTGTGAGTAGAGTAGGTTACTTGTCAGTTAAAGTCGTGAGTAAGTTATATTACAATTAGAGTCACAAGTATTATTAACATATATCGATACCACCCACGTAAGTTGTTGTAACCCCAAATTCTCAGCTATCTACTGCATATAATATGTAATCGTATTGAATATATATATGCACAAAGGTGTTATGTGATGAGGATTTTATTTCAATTTACATGTTTGTAAAGGTCTACTGTGAAGTTGAAAATTTTGGGTTATAGCAATTTACGTGGCAGGTTTTTAAGCTTACAGAGAAATTTCTAATTTTTCAAACCATTTTGCCTTTTATCAGGTCAGATCCATTATATTTTTAATTGCGTATACATTTAAATAATTCCAACTCATTATTTCTATGGACTCTATTTTGTATGGAACTTTTTGCGAAGCTTAATTATTTTGCATAAACTGCTAACTAGATTTGAACGTACACTCTGCAACTAAAGTTGTGTAATGTAAAATGAAATCGCGCCTCGATTTACATAAATGGGCACAATTTGAACTTTTAAAGTCAATATAACCTTTTAACGATACCGACGATGATGTTAGTATACAAAAATGGTTTTTTTTAGTGTTTGAAACTGATTTCAAAAGTATTTCCTTAAGCGTCCGGATGTTTGTGTGTGGATCTGGCACGATCACGTAACTCCTCCGAAACGGCTCGACCGATTTTCATGAAATTTTGCGTGTATATTGGCTAGGGTTGAGAATCGGTCAACATTTATTTTTCATACTCCTAAGTGATAAGGTTGGCCCACGCGGACGGAGTCGACAGGCGCAGCTAGTAAACATATATTTATGAACTACAGAATACAGCTAAATCATAGTCATAATCGAGAATTAGGGCGGGAATCGAACTCAAGCTCAATTACTCCAAAATTTGGACATTGGAGTAGTTTGCAGGTTCATAATTGTAATTAATTCCTAACTAAATTATTAATTACTAGATGAAATAGGTGGTTTTCCAATCTATACTGATACTATAAAAAGGTAAACTTGAAGTGGGTTGTGAGTGAGTTTGTATCTTTCGGTTTTACTGGGCCGAGTTTAAAAATTGTTTTTTCTGTCGGAAAGTTATAATATCCTTGAGTGGTATGGTGGCTACTTTTTTGATAATCATAAATTTCAGTACACCCATGCGAAGCCGGCGGTTGAGCGGTTTGATAATTATACATAACTAGCTACATCTCGCGACTTCGTTTGCGTAAAATTAAATTTGCGAGAGCCCTTGGATTTCTTTAACCTGGCTGTACCGAAAATCCATTCTCGCAGATGTCTGCTAACTACTAATTAAAAACTACCTGATTGCCATTTTTCATCTTTGTGCGTCCCGCGGTTTGCTAGATTTGTTATAAGTGACTTTTCGCAAGAGATTTGAAAGCAGTGCGTAGTACGGAACTCCCCACTTAGCTATGACATCGAGTAGGTACTGAGAGGGGTTTTAACGCGTTGTATCTTTCGCCCGATCAACGGTTATTTAAACCACAGAGTAACACAGTTAGAGGAAACGACATCATAATATTGCACTTCTATTTAGATATATCCCGGTCTAGTATTCAGGGTCTGCTTAAATTGCAGAGGATGTAGCTGTGGGGCTAGTTAAGATGACTAACTGCCGCCTGAAGTCGTCTCTGGAACGCCAAAAACTTTACAGTCTCAAGACTAATATCTCTTAGTGATTTTAATCGAGACACTGTGATACATGCCTTCCGAAACACGGAAGTGGTCGGATTTTTGACAACCAGTGTTAGAATGAGTCACCCATCTATCTCCCGGCCGCGGTAAGAACTGCTTAACCCAGCGATCGGTTCAAATACCGACCACTGATTAAGCTACCTTGCGTTGTTTATCTTTTAATCACATTCACACATCTGATTCAATATTGATTAACCTTCGCAAGGTGTTAACTATATAATATTTTTTATATATAACTATATAATTTTTTACATTTCAATGCAACAACGACGATCAATCATGCGTGAAAGTAAAGTACGCACACACACAGCGAAATACGTGGGAAACATACTCACATATACAGGGTTCATTTGTGAGACACATAGAATGCCCGTTGGCGCAGTGGACAGTGACCCTGCCTTCCGCTCCGGGGTCGTGGGTTCGATTCCCGCCTCGAGTCTGGGTGTATTATCCATATGTATGTGTTGAACTTACTTATTAACACTTTCCACTGAAGTTTGTTGGTGTTTGTGTTGAATTTGCGCAAAGTTTTA
The DNA here is from genome assembly GCA_024363005.1 of Charaxes varanes. Classification (NCBI taxonomy): domain Eukaryota; kingdom Metazoa; phylum Arthropoda; class Insecta; order Lepidoptera; family Nymphalidae; genus Charaxes; species Charaxes varanes. Next base: position 7,847,477 of record JANCMC010009603.1, read on the forward strand.
ATACAATTGTTACCTGGAGAGATATTTTCCACCTAACACGATTAAAATGTAAGATAGCAGTTCTTGCATACTGTGTTTATTCCCAGTGAACTCCTTACAAAGTCAATGGATATTTATGAAAGTTGGCATTTATGTGTAAATTGGACCAACTTGAGATATAAGATAGCTTTTTTATATTTTACTAGCAGACTCGACAGACATTGTCCTCTCCGAAAAATTATTCCCGTTCCCAAAAATTAACCGTAATAAACGGACAGACATTTTAAAGTACATAAACCTTACCCTAATACAAACAAACACAACAAAAAGTAATTATCAATTTTTTGTGCAGTTCATTCCGGAGCACTTTCTTATTTTTTTTCTTTCATGAGAACCTTCTCCTGACAATAACAAACAAAAAAAAAGATTCGCGTAATCGATCCAGTTTTTTCCTAAGTCACTCAGCCACAGTAACACGTTGCCGGCTCTGATAATTTGTATAAATAATAACGATAAATTGTCATCACTTACTTAGACTGCGGCGGTGATTGTGATAGCAAAGAGCCTGATCCTCTCTTGCATAGCGGAGGTCGCGGTACTGAAGGCCGTCTCTCTACTCCAGATGCCGATCCCTCATGTTTCCTAAATATTACGAGGTATCAGCTATGGAGGCCGCCATCAGTGGTAAGCGCCATCTCTTATCAGAAGGGTAGAACTAGAATAAACTAAATCGATATGCCCCTTTATGATTGATAGCCTATTAACTATTTATACGTTGGGTCACATTTTTAAAAAACTAGACGTAGTCAGGCCACATTTGTAAAACAACTAACTGGAAACGAGTGTTTAGTTATCTATTAATGTAAGTAGATATAATAAACTATATTAAAATTGTAATACGTGTCGTTTTATTTTAAATTTTAGTGTTTCTTGCGAAAAATTGTGCTTTTATAGTGTAATTATATAAATTGTTTAGTACAGTTATATTTATTTGTTTATTTGTTACAAAATAACACAAGGACAAGAGAACCACCAACCTCCGTACTAGTGAAAACTGTATTACGGTAGGCTGGTCTTCCTGATACAAAATTAGTCAACTAATTAATTTAGATCATGCTGTAAGAACTTATAACATGATCTAAACTAATCAATTGTCTGACATGGACGGTAGGTACTAAAAAGTACATATCTATCAGCATCTTACTATTTATTTATAAAAATAAGATTGCCATTTACAAATAGGCGCGGGCCACATGTGGCGCGTGGGCCGCGCGTTGGCGACCCCTGGTCTAGGCTTTGGTGGTTGTTTGCCTTAACACAGATCTTAGGCTTAAAGCTTCTGTAAGAAGAAGTTAGGATAATAGGCTTTGAAATCGCATCATCATTAGGAGATGGTCTTGAAAGTTATTTGTAAAGTGACTTTTGTATGCAATATCAGGTTCTTTTTTAATCATTTATAACACTAAGTAGCCCTGACTTCTAAGGTAGTTTCAAAATCGTGTGTCAGAAATCAGTTGCTTAGGATGCAGTTTGATATTTTATTACCTACAAGAAAAGCCTAAAACTAACTGAAACTAAACTTTAAATAGGTATTTTTAATTATGTGCGTGTGTATGTGCGTGAGTACGTGCGTGTGAGTGCGTGCGTGTGTGTGTGTATGTGTGTGGAAAATCCCATAAAAAATCATTACTAACCGGTGTGGTTGGACGAGGTGTCGTAGTAGGTCTTCTGGTGGCAACCTCAGTTGTGTGAGACTCAGTGAGGCAACAGGTGCCTTCCGAGGGGCAGGTGGCTTCTTCATCCACATGGTCACAGAGCAACGCAAACAGTCCACTTATACAGTCACCACGACACTTCCTACCCGAATGTTGTTTCGGCGGTGGCGTTGTTGTCAACTGTAAGCATTTAGTAATAAAATATACATTTCTTTAAGGCGTAAAGTTTAAATGTTTGAACACTTGTTTGATTACTGTGTTTGACGAAACTTTAACTATAAAGTCCAGTGCAACACAGAGGAATCTAAAGCTAAAGCTAAACATAGTTCATAGATGCAATAATTAATGAGAATAGCGCCATCCACTGAATTTACTAAAAGCCAAACATTTTTCTGTCATGGTGTTTTCTTCTTTTCCTCGCAACAAAAAGTTGCTCATTCAAAACAATAATGTATATATCTACATATATAAAAATCAATTTTGTTACTCAATTGTTGTTTGTATGTCTAGCGCCGGCATTAAAGGTAGATACTGCAAATAAATGACGTACGTACTAAACCTTTTGACTAACATGCCATGAAAAATGATTATTTCATATAACATTCGCCAGTGTCACGTTTTATGGAGAAGATAAATAGGAGATTAGTTAACTGGATAGCATACGAGCCGAAATTCGGGCGACCGTCTATCCGACCGACCGGACAGTCTGCCGGGTCCGCTAGTTCCTAATTAAATAACATGCAGCTTACCGCTGTCGTCGGCCTTTTTGTGACGTGTTTCTTCTCGCTAGGTACCACTAGAGCTGAAGGTCTCCTATCTCCATACCCATCCTTGGATACGCAGCAAAGTCGACCAGACACGCATAGCTCCCCCGAGGTAAGATACGCCTCGCAGTACTGAGTTAATCTAGATTCTACACAGACGCCTGGACAAGCGATGTTACCTGGAAAAGTTAAAAAATTAGTTATTACTAAGATGCTAGATAAAGAACTTTTAAGAAATAATGAGTTGGATCAAGAATCTATATTATTTTTACTCAATTAAAGATTAACTTAATATTTAATATAATCATTACATTTATTTAAATTAACTTCATTTGTTGGAACTTATACTTTTTTTTGACTGTAGTTAGTAATAAAGTATTGAATTTTTTTTCTTTTTTTTAATTTAATTTATTTAATATTTAATGTCATAGGTAGCGAATGAAATGATATAGTATATTTTCGTTGTTAATATACTTTAATTATGTAATTTGTACCTGTAATCTATTTTATTTCTTATTTTTTAATATAATCATTTGTGTACACCGCGATAGCGGTCGAACATGTGATAACGTGAAATAATGCATGTCCACTTTTATTACTGTGTTTTTTTTACAAATAAAGGAAATTTGATTTGATGTGATGTTTTCTCTTAATTTTATTTCATCTATATATTATGGGAAAACTTTCGGCACTATTTTACGAAAATTGCGCTAACTTAGGAGTATAAAATTTGGCACAATTATGGTTTATATATGCGTGGTGATGGTGATGGTTTGCGAACGCTAATATTTTTATAAAATATGCGTTATTTATACATTAAACTATTAAAATAAAACCTCACGCCTACCAGTGCCAAACGATTTACACACACATGTATACATTTTACTTTACGATTGTCAAAGAGTAGTCGTGATGGCCGTATGTATGCTAATTGTCAAATATAGCAATATCATTATACAAAGAATTAAAATTTTGTATATAAATCTTTAAGAAAATTAAGTTGTTTGACGATACTTAACAATATACGTTAATTTATTGAATAAGTTACTTTTTATATCTTGTATAAAAGTTGTGTATTGCCTTAAATATGGATATACGAATATATTTAAGGCATTAAACTATATAGGAATTCGCAGTTTACTTACAATATCCTAATAGGTAATAGAGTGTACCTAATAATTACCACTGTCTTTGTATTTGTCGCTGGACGCGCGCGTGGTGGTCTCGTCTTCGTCGGAGTCCGACTCGGTGGTGGTGTAGCGAGTGGTGAACGGCTTGCGGGTAGTTATCATAGTGTCGTTGCCTAAAAACAATAAAATTAAATATATTTCTGTGTCTTTTTTTGTACACGGTTATCTAGTGTTATGCCGGCACCAGACAGGTCTAAATGTTTGTACATTTTTGTCCCTGATGACTACAAAGTTCTACAAAACTTTGCGCAGTTACAAAAAGTCCCCGGCTACACTATATGATCATTAAAATGATTGTTCAAGTGAAGCTATGTCTGACGCTGGAATAAGACTTGTGATCTTGTAGATCATTGAAATGAAGCTGTCTGGCGCCGGCACTAGGGGCATCCTTAAATTACGTCATACGTTAACAGGGGGTAGGGTATCAACAAACTGTGACATTGTGTGATAATGGGTTATAAGCTTTGTGACGTCAATTGGCGAAATTAAAATACTATAATATATTATATACCGGGCAAGTGCGAGTCACACTCGCTCACTAAAGGTTCCGTACCATCACGTAATACTTTAGTAGATTTTTTAAGATTTATACTTTTGATAAGATTTCTTTTAATATTCACAAAGTCACCGCAATTTGTTTTTTTGTTTGTGTTCGAGCTACAAATTTACGGTTTTTGACATTTTTCCTATACTAGTACTTCAAGATACAGCTACTTCGCAGATTGTATGTTTCTAAGTAAAAGGGGAGTACCCTCTAGGTTTTGATTCCCTTTGAGAATGTATTAATATGAAAAATGCGACATTAATGACCAAATCTTTTGATTACATACTCTAAGATGGTTGATTTTTTCACAGCGTTAAAGGGCCGCAAACTTGAATATTTGCTAGTAATTTCAACTTTATAGGTCAACGCGTTCCTGAGAAAAAGTGTCATGCCAAACAGACGGACAACGAAGTGATTTTATACGAGTTCCATTTTCCTTTGGAGGTATGGAACCCAAAAAATAAAATAAACATACCAAGCGGTTCATCCACGCAGCACTTCATGGACGGGTTGGGGCATTCCACCTCGTCTAGCACATTGGAGCAAATCAACGAAGCCAACGCATGCATGCATACTCCTGGACAGTTCTTAGCGTCGACCTGCGTGTCCAGTGTGTCTAAGAGACCTGTAAGCAATAAGGAGAATTTCTATCACTATGTTTAAATTAAGTCATAGAAATCAATATTAAAAATATATAAAAGCACACCGGGATGGGTGAACACTCATCAGTTGGCGTACTTCAATAATTGTGGTTTGGTTCGTCTGTTATCTTCCATAACAGGTTTTACTCAGACAGCACTTGAAGTTTAAATCTAAAAGAGACGGATTTCTTAACAATGCTCCATGGATTGACCGTGCGGGCATCGAGTCCAACGTATTGCAGAAGAAGGAACCAGGGCAGTGCCTGGGACTTCTGACCCAAGTGTAGATTTGAGGGATCCCTCTAACGTGTACACGAACACTCATCTTCACAGCCTAAAACTGGAACAATTCGAGAGCCACTCAATCTTTATTCGACTTGAACTAATGAGCACTATCCGAAAAATAATTCGTCCGACTAAAAGAAATAGAACGTTCAATGGTAAAGCGTAATTTATATGACGTGAAGTGAAGTGTATACACTTCGTTGAGGCACATCGGAAAGTCAATGTAGTGCTGTGCTTTGGTGGCTGATTCGGTGGTGTAGCTTTCGGGTTGCAGCATTACGCCGATTTTCCCTCGTATTCATTCGCGGATTAAAACAAAGTAGTTCAGTTTCTCATATATATCCCGAGATTATAAGTAGATAAAGAATCGATAGCACAGTTAAAGTTTATTAGGCCACGTGGAAAAAGCTGTAGGCATCAGCTGGATACTAGCTAGGTCTAGGATTGAGAAATCCTAGTTGTGACTGCTAGAGCCAACATATAGAAGGAGCTTACTTACTTTTTAAACTACGCAAGTGATTTGAAAACAGTTTTCATCAATAAACAGAGTGATTCAAGAGGAAGGTTTATATGTATAACTAGCCACTTCATCCGCGTAAAATTAGCTAAATAAAAAATAATAGATTCAAGGTTAGCGTGATGATATATAGCCTATTGCCTTCCTCGATAAAGGGGCTATCTAACACTAAAAGCATTTTTCAAATCTGACCAGTTGTTCTTGAGATAGGCTTACTATTTTGCCGTATTATATAATCAAATGCAGCATAAATTGATAAGAGTATTAAATTTTCTATACGAATTCACTTAATATTCCATATATTGGCCAAGGAAGAGGCGGCGAGATGACGTGGACGTCTTTCTGAGCAAGACGTGGATTCAAGGAACCCAGGATACGTAAGAATGGTGTAAGAGGGGGGACGCCTTTGCCCAGCAGCGGGATACTATAGATTAATAAAAAAATGTGTTCTTAAAGAATTTTTCTTTTAGCTGTACTATTTTCAAAGCCTCGTTTTTATTTTCATTTAAAATTAGTTTTTATTTATCTATTATTATAGGCGACACATCAGCTTTAGTATAAAATGTTTTATTCTAAAACTGTACTTTCATATTCAGTCACGTTTAATAAAATTGTACTATAATATTCAATATAGCACAGTGAAATAGCACTTATTTACATGTATATTAGAGTGGCTTTCTTTGAGATACACAATTTTTCACGGCGGGCGCGGGAGATGTACGTATAAACCAGCGTCAAAGATAGATCGGAATTGCAAATATTGCTGCAACCGCACGTCTATTTCTGTCAACTGCACTCAGAAATTTCATTAGCGCGATATTGCCGAGATGAATTGTACTTATCACTTATATATAATTATCTCTTCATATATCGCACCGGGTGAAATAAATGTGTATTGAACATGGTGTCCAAAACCATACATATACCATAACCATCGTGTACATAAACCATAGTGATAATACATTTTAATAGGTATTCTTCTTCGTCCTAGCGTTATCCCGGTGTAGTAGTATCAGGGTCCGCTTAGATTGCAAAGGATTTGGCTGTCTTAATCAAACTAATTTTTTTATTAATCGCCCAGGAATTTTTTATGGTCAATGCTCAGAAATTTGTGGAGCGAACCCCTGTGAACACTCTCCGAAGAATAATCCGTAGTAAACCGATTTCCGACTCTTCTAGACAACTGTCTGACCAGATTGAGCCACCTAATTCTTCTTCGCATACTGATGCCATCTTAAGAAACCATATGACAGATTCAGTATAAATATATAATAGTGGTCTCGCATCACTACTATAAACAATACTAGCTTACTTCCATTCGATTATTTATTTAATCAAAATGAAGTTCGCACAATAAATACTTTTATTAATGAAAATAGCACAGATAAAATATAATAGCTGTTTTAATAAAAATTCCTTATATCTTCTTGTTCGTCCGTCAAGTCCTTCTCCTCTTTGATCTTGTTCATTTTTGTGGAACTTTCTTAAGCAAAAACAAGGTGCGACCAATCAAATATCACCTGGTGTTGCCAACTAGTGTTGTATAAAAATCAGATACTTAAAAATAAATGGCTCCTATTTTTGGTCATCTTTCTCACCTGTTACTTGTCCACGGTCATAGAGCGAACTCCACATACATGCATAAATGCCTAAGACGTAATTATGAACTTTTCGGGTATGGTGATTTGTGTGAAATACAACAATCAACCACTTTAACTATTTCATTTATTTATAAAATAATATTATACATTTCATATTTTCAATCGCTATAAAAAATTGATAATTAATTTTTGCACCATCTTTAATTTGTATGCAGTCGAACGAAATACGACTTTCTTATGCAGTTTTATTCTAACAAGCTCTTATTATCTTATTACGGACGATAATATGCAATAAAGACTTAATCCAAATTAAATATTGTTTAGATTGACGTGATATTAACCATAAAAGCTTAGACTAAGAGAAACATTTGGCTAACAGAGCAGATCTTGAAATATTTAGGCATTAAGTTTTATTTGACCACATTTTAGCATTGAAATTATTTAAAGAACTTTTATATACTATAGTATTAGCGAAGACTCTGTAGAGGGTATAGAAGACGAGACATAAATCTCAATGGAAAATATCAATATTAAACATTTTTAGGCTGAAAAATTATGCTTCTTTTATATAAAATAATAAGAATTTTATTGGAAACAATCTAGGAAAATAAGGAATTTGAAAGAACAAAAGACTTGATGCCTGGCCTGGCCTTTGGGTGGAGTATTGGTTTCTTTCGGTCTCAAAAAGAAATAACCAAGAGCGTGTCAAGACACACTTATATAGGAGGGTTCCGTACCTGAAAAGTGATAAAGATATTTGTTAAATAACTTTAAAAGTTGTTGTCTGATTTCGCTCAAAATAATTTGGCTAATGAGTTTTAGCATGTCCTTATAACGTGGGAAATTTCAAGTCTACAACTAATAGGGCATGATAAATGATGTAACACATGAAAAAAATACACGAAGTGAAAATATATATATAAAAATATACAAGAACATAATATATTAAATTATTACTTACTTATTCCGTTGAAAGATTAAATTACATATTTATCTGTATCTATGATACATCAAAAATCAGATCAGATCCGTTTAAAGTAGTAACTGGTAATGTTAGTACCGTTTGGGGGCTTTTCTGTTAAAGATCTATATTGAATATATTCATGTTAACTGAAAAAAGCCCACTTAAGTCAATAATTCAGAAGGTTATAGTTTGTTTAAAACAGTCTCCCACAAGGGTCGCTGCTAGCCCCAATTCTATTGAACAACTACTTCAGTGACATGGTAATAACCAAGTCTAAGAAGAAGAAGAAGTTATTAAACTAGGTAGAGAAGAAGAAGGTAGCGGAAAGAAGTATTCAACCGATACTCTTGCTATAGTACGTTACAGCCATGCTATTAGTCTGGTAGGGTTATATAAAAGAGATAGCGGAATTATTAAATAAAATGTTATTACGGAAAAGTGGTTCTAGATAGATTTCCTATTTAGATAAGTATCACTGCTGTCGTGCCAACATCAGATAGTGCTGAACAGTCAATTGTTGGAAGTGCACTTTGTTGTTGAGGGGTAACCCGTTCTCACTTTAACAACACTACGTGTTGCATGCAACAGATAACTATTAGATAACCATGATTACCTTGTATTTTAAACTGCATGTTTGAAGAGACAACTCACAATAAACTGACTGATACTAGTTTGCAATAGATAATATCTCAACTTTTGCGGTTATTTTGGCCATAATTCATGAAAAAATCACAACCCTTTTGATATTCTTGGCGGTATTCAATAGGGTAGTCCGAGGTCGCGTACCCGTAATGGATGTGACCAGTTATTGGACAAATAGAAATGAAGATCCAATCCCCGAAGCTACTAACCTTATCACCATATCATATGGTGATAAAATCTGAACTTAGTCAAACTCATTTTTTTTTATTCATTTTATGTAATTAAAATAGTTTGGATTATAGACGATTTCTTATTGTAATTTTAAAGAAGACGTCCACCCCAATTTTTGGTATACTCAGTTACAATAAGTGGCCAAGAGCATGCCAAGACACGTTTATATAGAGGATTCCGTATATGATATGCAATAAACGTATAAATTCAAAAGTTGATGTCCGATTTCGTTCAAAATATTGAATCTTTAGCATGTTCTATCAACATGGAAAATTTCAAGTCTCTACGTCTAGTAGTTTGAAAATCCTAGGGGATGGGCGTACAAACGGACGGACGGACGGACAGACCGAAACTATAAGGGTTCCTTGCAGGACTACGGAACCCTAAAAAATGATATTTCTTACATATACAAAAACAATTAAGTGTCCAAATTTTTAAAGGATTTTTTTGGAATATCTGCACATTAAATAGATTTTTCTAACCTTTTATTGTACCTCGGGTCTATCACGGATTTAGACATTATGATCACTAGGTCCTCGCGGCTTTTCGTAAGTTAGTATCGCCTGCTATAAATGTTTACTGGGAGCGAATCTGATATGAACGAATGAACGAACACCCCCCACAGTGTGTAACGTCGTGATGATCATATATAAGCTATATGATCCTATATAGCCTTCCTCGATAAATGACCTCTCTAGCACTGACAGAGTTTTTCAATTCGGATCTGTATTTCTTGAGATTAGCGCGTTCAAACGTTGAGTTGCACGGTGAGAATTTACTTTTGTTAATAGCTGCGTTGTTTTATATAATCGCATATTGAGAAATATTCATATCCCCACAAACTCATGAGAGGTTCTTGGATATGAAATTATATACATAGAACTTGCTGTATAAATTAATTTTAAATAAATAAAAAAAAAGGAAAAAAAAAAACTTTTCAGCTTTATATCTCAGCCTGCGTGTAGAGGATACTTTCGTAAACAATTAAAAAATAATAACTTCACTGCTCAATATCCATAAAATTTTGAATACACACACAGATTTAATATCATAAGCTCAAAGAATAAATAAATTCTGCATTAACACATGCAACGTCAGGTGCAAGAGTATGTCTAAAATAAGAACTCAACTGCGGTGTTGTATACGCGGCGCGTTTTACGACAGATTGCGACAGACGCTATCGTCTCATTGTCGTAGAGTGCGTACAGTCTAAAAATGCACGTCCCTCCAAAGTATTCACGTCTACATGCAAAATAGCGAGTAGACGCAAATACGCAAGCTCGTCAATATCATAGGCTTACAGCGCGTGGTTGAGTTCGAGTTTATATTAATAACGCTGCACACATAAAAGCAACGGGGCGTGCATTTTTAGACTAAAACACGTATACGTCTAGCCGGACTAGAAAAGGAAACGGCCTCCGGCTTAAAGCTCTTAACGGCCGCTTTATTCTGCGTCCATATTTCGTGCGGCGGCCCCTTTGATACCGTAATCTGGCGGGATCCAGATAGTTTACACTAAAGCCTAGCCACAGCTGCGAAACTATACAATAATAATAAATACTATGTTATACTTTTCGTACACTAAGATGGATCAAACTGAATGAGTTACCTCCGATCGTAATACTAGAAAACTGTTATCAACATTTCGTATGCGTTTGTGTTCTTCCATCATGAAAGTCGCGGAGTTTTGAACTGTGCAGTTGCGATATGAGCGATTTTAGAGAATATTTTCTGAAAGCTAATATCGATCCGCTTAAGCAAATGAGATCGGCTATATAATTCGGAATACTATTATAAGTATTCTGATTAACCTGTTAACCGAGCGGGACCTCTAAATACGTCAAACGTACTGGTAGGTCCTTGAAATATATGTTGCAAACTGGAGCAATTGGGATGTATAGATTTATCGTGTGCATTTTTTTAAAGCATAATTAAAAAAAATACATAGCATCTGTATTCTATACTAGCCCTTTCCCGCGACTTTGTCCGCGTAAAACTGCGAGAACCCTTAGACCTCCTCAATTTGGCCTTATCCAAAAAGCTTAATTCATTAACTATATACTACCTCCTTACTAAATTTCATCTTTGTACGTCCTGCGGTTTTCGAGATTTCTTATTAGGTGATCTTGCGCTTTTGTTTACACAGATATGTTATCTCGTCAGTTGGAAAGTAAGCAGCGCGTTAGCTGACCGTTAGAAAAGAGGGGAACTGCGACCAAGCGACTGCAACATACCAACAAGTACGTGAAAACGAACCAAATCATAATTTATTACTATTTATCAAATTGTTAACTTTAATGTTTTCCTAATTAAATCTGATCTTTGTTTGATTAAAAGCGTTCAGTGACTTTATTCGTTATCAGTAGAAAATAACTTAAATCCGGTCTTTGTGTTTTATGTATTCTTAAATATGGCTGTGGATATAAAGTACCAGCTATTTCCCGCCACTTAATCCGCGTAAAATTATAATTGCTTAGACCTACTTAATCGGGCCCAATCAAAAAATCCGTTGTTAGCGGAGGTCTACTAATTATAAACTACCACCTTGCTAAATTTCATCTTTGTACGTCCCGCGGTTTTCGAGTTTTCGTGCTAGGTGATTTTTCGCTTTTATATACATAGATATAGGATATCCTTAACAATTGTACGTTGAAACATCGAGGATATTAAAGAAAATAATAATAATCACATAATAAAACATTAGAATTTTTATGAAGGAGTCAAACCGAGTGACACGTCTAGTATACCCAATACTTTTAATTATCATATACGATAGTGCTTAATTCTTATTATGATTGTCATATATCTCTGACAGTAATAATAAACTTATTTTATCTTCGGCCAGAAGTAATTGCGGGTCAGGTAAGTGTGAAATACATTGTTATTGAAAAAAACTGTTTATCGGTTTCGAGGTGGGAATCGAACCCACGACCCTCGGAGCGGAAGGCAGGGTCACTGCCCACTGCGCCAACGGGCCAGCCAAATGATGGGGGTCAAATGAAAGAAGAAATTATCCCCATACTTTGTATTTTAACAAAGCTGGAGCGACTCAGATCCAAGCGAATTTATCTTTAATATATTTTTCGACCGTATAATACACCTTACGAATAAGCATGTTTTGGCATGTTGTTTAATTAAACAATAACAATTTATTTATTAGTGTCCTCTTATGCGTACAAAAAACGAGTTTGCACATTAAACAAGCGTGCAAACACAAGGCGTTGTCCTAATATGCGATGCGCGATGCGAGCGAACTTAGTTCGCACGGACGATCGATCGTACGTATTGTCTATTAAGTGTCCTAACTGAAGTTCGATGCGAACGTGCCAATTCAATTAGGACACTTCTTAGACATCAGTTACATTGCACAAAATAAGATCGCTCACATCGCGCATTCGCGTTCCATTAGCACAACGCTTAAGCCCTCATTCGCACGAGCGTTAACTAAGCGTTGCGATAAATCTCAGCGTTGGCGCTTTTTCCGCGTCGTCGATATGAAAATATACCGTATTCGTATATATACAGCGTTGAAAATAGAACATTGCTCGATAAAAAAGCGCCGCGTTATAAAAGCGCTGCCGTATGAACATAAACTTGCGAATCCATATGTTCTGTTTGAACTCTCACGCGCGATTGAGGTCCTAAATTTAAGATAACTTTTTTCTTCAATTAAAAAAAGATAATACATAAAACAAAGTTGTTTAAAGCAGGAACTGTCGGTATTGGCACACAAAACGTCGTGTACATTAGTAATCCTATTACCATGATCGTATTAACGAAGCACTAGCATGTAGGATCCATATCCTCGCATTGTGAGCGTGATGCAACTGATTCAATGAACTTAATCATAATTAACCGATCAGTTGTATCAAAAGGGATTTACATAATGAAATAATGGGATTATGGTTTGATACGTGTTTAATTGTTGTCATACATGTATGTATTATATAATGAAGTTAGCAAAAAGGTAGAACCTTTTTGCTGTCTTCATTATTTACTAGGCGTGACTATATACATACATAGGACTATATGATACACGAACGTCTGTTCCTAAGGTACACAACTTATTGTTTTTTATAAAAAAAATTTTAGAAATATATACATATCTATACTAAAATATAAATCTGAAGAGTTTGTTTGTTTGCTTGAACGCGCTAATCTCAGGAACTACTGGTCCGATTTGGCAAATTATTTCAGAGTTAGATAGCCCATTTATCGAGGAAGGTTCTATCATCACACTAAAATTTATCACCTAATTATACGCGGACGATGTCGCGGGTAACAACTAGTAGATAATACACCCAGACTCGAGGCGAAAATCGAAACCACAACCCACGGGGTGGTAGGCAGGATCGCAGCCAACTGCGCCAACGGGCCAGTCATATGTTACCAGAGAAATTCGACCACAAATCTTTAGATTTGCGTACCATATTATGCTTTGTGCGAAATTATTATTCTTATGCCGGAGACGGACATAGCTCAAAGTGTTTGTACATTTTTGTCTTTGATAACTATAAAGTTGGACAAAACTGCGCAGCTACACAAATTCCCCGGCCACACTACACGATCATTGAAATGATCATTCAAATGAAACTATGTCTGGCTTCGGAATTAGTACAACACATATATATATATTTCACAATTTAATCACATTAAATGTCATAACTAATCAATCATGACGAAATACAATGTTATTATGTCATGACAGACAGACTGTCACATGACAGACATGTATGACTACGGAACCCTAAAATCCTTAACTGTCGTGGTAACCAAAATGTCAGGCATATTAAAAGAAACATTTGTATGCTCCTGCACTATATAAAAAGCTTTTTTTTATTTTTATAAAAAACAAAGAGCAAACGGGCAGGCGGTTCACCGAAGTGACTACCGACGCCCATGGACAACCGCAACACCAGTTGGTTGCCGTCCTTTAAGATATGAGTATGCTATTTTCTTGAAGGTTCCTAAGTCGTTTCCGTTCGGAAAGACCGAACCTGGCAACTGATTCCACATATAAATTGTGCAAGGCAAAAAGTTTCCAGAAAAGCGCACAGTTGTGGACTTTAGGACATGGAGGTGATGAGGGTGGAGATTACATTTGGAGCTACATTTCATATCCAAAACCTCCACAGAGATTGTTAATTCTTCCTGAAATTCCCACGGAAATTAACATTAATCCGGCAGACAATTAAAATTAATCCTTGGGATTTTACCCAAAACAAAAGACATTATCTAATTATAAAGTAAATTAGTACAAAGCAAATAAGCCTTTAATTAAGCACGAATCCGGTATCTTATTAACTTTAACACTTTGTACAGCGTTGTCATGTTTTACAATTAATGTACATACGGTCGTCATAACGACGCTTTGACACAATCCAAGCCCTCATTCGCACGAGAGTTTTTTTACGGCGCGTTAAAAAAGCGTTCAAATAGAACATACAATAAACTCCCAAGTTTTTAGTTACACGGCAGCGCCTTTATAACGCGACGCTTTTTGATCGAGCAATGTTCTATTTTCAACGCTAGACGTATACGGTATATTTTCGTATCGACGACGCTTATAAGTACAAACGCCGAAATTCAATGCAACGCTTTTTTAACTCTAGTGTGAATGAGGGCTTATAGTAAAATGTATACATGTGTGTGTAAGTTGTTTGGTATTGGTGTATGTGAGGTTTTTTTTAACAATTTAATGTATAAATAATGTATATTTCATAAAAATATAAGCTTTCGCACACAATTGACTAAATTGACTAGAATTGTGCCAAATTTAATACTCCTCCGTTCGCGCAATCTTCATAAAATGATACCTACCGAAGGTGTTCGCTTCACGTATTAACATATAGATTCTCTACAATTTCTGATCTTGCAACACAAATATATATATACTTTATGTTCCGTGCTGCTATCCATCAAAACAAATAAAACTTGAATACGTCCCGTCTTATCGCACATTATCTTACTTTAGTTTTATAATCACTAATTTTATAATAGAACCAACAGCGAAGGTACTTTTTAGAAAAGTAAAGGGACGAACTCAAGATCCGTCCACCTGCAGCCATTACTTACAATTATGTAGATGGTGTATTTACGTAGGTCCCTTGTGGACGTACGTTTAAGAGAAAAATAGGCTACGTGAATGGGGAAGGCACACCAAAAGTTGTGGCTTTGCCTCCTGATAGAGTTCATGAGAAATCGCTCTAACCGAACACGGCTAGAAGACATGATGATGACGTAATCAACTAAATCTTAATAATAATAATTAATGGATGGATTCCAACAGACGTCAGTACAGTACAATAATGCACATGTATCAGAAGTATAACATGTAATTAACACATAAGGTGTTTGTATACGACACTAATAGATCAACACGTCGTTACATAGGAGTAAATACTCATTAATTACGTACCACATGCTGATTCATACGAAGCCATCAATTATACTTGATACTAGCTGCTGCCAGCGACCCTGTTCACGATAGTAACGATCTTTGCTTTCATAAATGCAAAAAAACAAATCCAATGTCTCAAGAACATTTACTCATGCATCCAACAATGAAGAAGTCAGTTACCATTAATTTGAATAAACATAATCGCATCTATATTATGTATAAAAATCAATTGTTGTTCATTGGTCTAAATGTCGAAAACCGCTAGACTCTTTTTATTCTGTTTGTTTTGTTTCATTCCCAGTATTTTAGGGAAGGTCTAAAGGAAAGGAAAAAGTCGAAAGTTTATTTTAAAATAATAAAAAATGCATAATTCGTCACTACTTCAGAATATGTACTTTTCAACTCATCAAACGATTAATAATAATTTAATTATAGATTTGTGTTTGTATTTTTTTTTTTTTTACTTTTTTAAAATCCATATATCAATCACATTTAACATTTTTTTTTCGAATCTGTACTCTGTGCACTTTATGAAATGTGGAATTAATTGTCGTATAAATTATGTCAATGTCGTTTGTTTCCTTATAAAATAAAAAAATAAATATAAAATAAACTTCCTAGGACAATTTTAAGTAAATAAAGTAATCAGGCGCCGTAGAGAATTCAAAAGATTTAAGAAACGAACTCAAACTCGTTTGATTGCGTGCGAGCTGAGTCATTGATGTTTCACACAATTAAAGACTGGTCTTTTTTTGTTTTTTTTTTTTATTGCAACATAGGCGTGTGATTGAGCTTTATGGGCAGCAATAAAGAGGTATAGGTTGGTTAACTGGTAAATGCCGGTCTACTTTTACCTATAGTAGAAATCATAGTCTATTGGCCCATATCCGTTCCTTATCACAAACAATGTAGTAAATTGCGTACTAAAGAAAATTAGTTACATATTTTTCTAGATTAGTTATATACTGACGTTTGTTTACATTGAAACCTAAGGGCCAGTGTCTTCCCAAACATTGATACTACTGATTATAATATGTTGAGCATTTTTAAATGATTAAGTAAAGAAGCAACAAAGAAGAAAATAGAAAAGAATTGCATCCATTATTATCGGCGTGAAGTGGCGGCAATGCTCTCACGTCAAGTGATGGTATTGTTGTCGCGTTTCGTTAGGTTTGTCAGAGTTCCTGGTTGTTGCCTAAACCTCTTTTTAAAGGACAGCAATACATCTGCGAACCTTTTGGTGGTGGATGTCCATTCGTTCGATTTGTGAGAGCTCCCAGTAGCCTAAGCCCCTATATATACGGGTGTTTAAAGGCCGGTAGAGCATCTGCGAGCCTTCTGCTGGTGAAGATGTCCATTGGCGTCGGTAGAAACAAACCGCTTGCTCGTTTGCTCCTTGTAACATTGTGTTCTTCATGTGGTGTGTGTATGATGTGTGAATGTAAGAAATGTTCAGGAAAATACGCCCACTAATAGTAAAATCCCAAATATGAACCTGTGTTCTGCTTCATGTCTTCCGGATACAGCTGTCTTTATAATCTAGCCTTCTAGGCTTAGTTTAGAATATAGCTTCGTGCTATATTATAGTCTAGAATCTAGCTGAATCTGATCCCACCTCACTACTTTGAAATTCCTAAAATATTTTTATTTTCCCTTGGCAGTTCAACAAGTGTCTTTAAGGGTCTAAAAGTCGCGACTGAAGCAAAACTATTCAATGAAGTGGACGGTTTTTTAATGAGCAAAACTGACTTTCTGATGCACACCGAAGCATCATCGGGAGATATACTCTACAAAGGTTATTCGTAAAGTGATTAGTAAAAGCCTTCCGGTGTCCTGACTCCTGCTTGCCTCCCTGTATACAAGCCTTAATGGCTGCTACGGATCCATGCTTTTTTGACTGGCAGACTATAGTAAATGGCCACGAACGTGTCAAGACACGCTTATATAGAAGAGCTCCGTATCTTATACGCGAAGAGATATCTTTTAAATAACATCAAAATTTGTAGTCCGATTTCGATCAAATTCATTTTCCACGTGAGTTTTAAGCATGTTCTAACAACATAGAAAATTTCAAGTCTCTATATGTAATACTTTAGTAATCCTCTGGTGGAGGAACCATCTTACAAGTGGACAGACGGTCGGACGGACGGACGGACGGAGCAAAACTATAAGTGTTCTTATAGGACTACGGAAGCCTAAAAGCCACAACCAAATTACCATATTCATGTGGTGTTGTTTTGTACCTGGTGGTGAGCTGTTTAGGGGAGGGGTGGTAAAGGTTCGGCAGCGTATGTATCTTCTTCTTAGTCGATATCTTTATTGATGGAGGTCGTGCCCGTTCTGGTATGTCTTGACGGAGGGGTGAACCAACTGCTTCCATACCACTCGGTCTTCGGCACGTTTCAAGGCAGTTAGTATATAGACTATCGGCGTGAAGTGGCGGCAATGCTGTCACGTCTAGTGATGGTGTTGTTGTCGCGTTTCGTTCGGTTTGTGAGACTGTCGTTGATCAGGTCTTTTAGAAATTTTAGAGGTGAGAAAAGAAGTACTTTCCTACTTTGGCTAAAAAACATAACTCTTTTTTAGGTAAAAATTAAAAAAAAACATATTTTTATTATAAATATTATTTAAAGCGCGCGTAGCTGGGCATTTTTTTTGAGACGGGAAAATACCATTGAACTCGCGACACCGTTACCGTAACCGACACTGAGACGTTGGGCATTTTTTGAGATGGAAAAAATCTATTGAACTCGCGAGACTGTTACCGTTAGCGACTCCGGGGCGTTGAGCATTTTTTGAAATGAGAAAAAACCATTAAACACACGACACTGTTACCGTAACCAACTCCTTTGCCTATTCGTTTTCACATCTGTCAGCATTCCCGGAGCGCCACTGTTCGTTTTTTCATTGATGCAACATTCAAACTTTATCTGGTATAATTTTCATTGTTTTGTCTATCTTCAATAATTACAAATTTAAACCTGACAGTATAAGGCCGCTTTTAAAGGGCCTTCAATTTAATAAAATTCTACAAAGAAGGAAATACTCTGACCTTTTATGAAATTAAGTTACTCTTAATAATGAATACAACAACAATATGCCATGCATATAAGGTCATAAATATAAATAAGTTATATATAATACATAACTTATCGTTCGTATAACATATCGGTCGGTGGCAAAAATTTATTTTAGATTCCTGAGCCACCCCAGTAAGGAAGTATGCACATCAGCGAAATAATATTTAAGTTCTTCATTGTAACCTCGTGAGCCAGATCGAGATACTTGCGTTTTTTCTCCGTCTCAGCTCTCACAGTGCTCTCGTCGTGGGCTTATCTGGTATGGTCTGGTACTCGTCACCAGTAAGACTTAAGTGTGTTCCATTGGAGTCGACTTTTGAAGAATTTATTTATGCGCCCTTCATAACTTTGCTTGTCCTAACATTGTTGACACACCCAGGGAGGCAGTTGATTTGATAATGAACTCAGAATTGTTAAAATTGACTGCATTTAAACTGGCAATGGGCGGGTCTGCGTTCATCAAAATATATTGGACCTAATGAGAGGACGTTTTTCTTCGATTTCCGTTTCTCTGCTGATTGATCGCTAGTAGAATTCGCTTCAGATATTAGTCAGCCGTGACTAGGCTGTATTTTCTTCGCCATTTGTTTGTGTTAATTATGTTTTCATTCGTTTACTTAATTCTATTTTAATATAAGTAGGCCAATATGAGATTTTTCATTCGTAATGTAGGCTTTCCTTACAGGGTATGTACTTCAGACCTTTCCGTTTATAATTTTTATGTTAATAGGAATTGGTACGTGGAATTCTTTTTAGGTGTTTGTGTCCCCTTTAACTAAACTAAAGCTTACGGTAAAAGTGGTGGCGACAATAGCCTACGGTCATTGCCGGTTAAAGGTTAATTTTAGGATGGAGCGAGATCCAACCATGGCGCCCCTCCTTATTTGTACTGATTATATTTTTTAGTATAAAATATATTTAAAACAATCGCATATGCCCCGGGCGCCATAGTTCCTTCCCCTGCAACACAATAGACTCGGCACCCGCAAGGTGAATTCATGGAATGCTAAGAAATTCGTCTGTATCAGCGATGTGCTTACATATGCGAATCGATTTTTTTTTTCATGTTCTTAATTTTCAATCCGAGCATCGATATATGAGAAAATTAATATCGATGAAATTTTCGTTAATTTTTTTCAATAAAGGTAAGCTACTCGGAACATATAATACTTGTAAAACTCAAACGTGACAAATATCGGTCTCAAAACCGCTCTTTGTTTTAAATTTATAGGTGTTTGAATATATAGGTAGATTATTGTGCGCAATACAATAAACCGAGCTAATGAGACGTTTTACGATTTGCCGAGGCAGGGTGTAGTCAAGGTTATTAGAGAGACTTATCGATTTTCACTAACCCCTCGTCACCCCTTGCGTAAATTACGTTACGATTTTTGTATTCAAAAAACGTCCTTACGAATACTTGTAGGTACATCGCTCTCCTAGTTAGCTACTTAACTTTATTTTGGGCATACATGTGTGCGTATATACCGTATATATTGTCTGTTTATATGTACATAGATATGTACGTTTAGTGGTTTATGTGCATCTCCTTTTCTTGTCACTTTGTGACCATGTAAGGTTTCCGGGTAAAAAATTTGCGAACGTACTACCTTTCTACACTTTAATAGAGTGTAGTGTCAGGTTGGCATTTTATTGTTATCGAAAGAGAACCAGGCTCTCCAAGGTTGCAGGGTGTCATATAGTCCTGTATATATATTATTATCATTTCTATTTGATAAGAATATACATAAATGAAAAGTTTAAAAACCACATAAATGGGCGACGCGACATGGCGATGATGTCAAAGTGGAAAAATACACCAAAGCCATACTAGATGGCGCTGTACGGACGCGGTATAAACGCTGAAACGCTCCATACGATTTCACAAGAGTAAATAATAATCACCTTATCTTCAAAGTAATTCAGTTTCGTGTGAGGCGAACACTGATCTAGATCCCACAAAAGTACGGTGTTGTCTGCGGAGCCGCTAGCGATCACGTGCCTGTTTTAAGAAATATAAAAGAATAGGTATATGGAGAAGTCAAAATGTATATTATACCTAAAAGGTATATGGCGGAGTAAAGAAGCATAAATGTATGTGTGTATCACATTAATATTTGTACCTCATTTTTTATCCTATAAATATTTATTGTGATAACCTAACAATTATTAAAAAAACTGACCACAAAATGTGGTCTGTATAAGCTTTACAAATATGTATATGAAGCTGAAGAGTTTGTTTATTTGCTTGAACGCGCTAATCTCAGGAACTACTAGTCCGATTTGAAAAATTCTTTCAGTGTTATATTGCCCATTTAGCGAGGAAGGCTATAAGCTATATATGATGACGCTAAAACTTAATATATATATATATATATATATATATATATATACATAAAAGAAAATAAGATTATGTTAAGGTGTCAAGGCCGCAAGGGGGAATCCGGGGGTTCGATTACCGCCTCGAATTTGGGTGTTAAATATAGGTATGTATTTATATATTTCTACAAAAATATATAAATACATATATAAGTACATAATACATTAGGCATTAGGTTGTCTACCTTAGAAACAGATTTCCGTATGTCACATAGTCCTGTATATATATATATTTTTTCCTGGATATATTCTATGTCCCTTCTGTACATTGTACCCTTGATAAGAGTGTAAATAAAATTTCATCGGTTCCTGTTGAGTTCAAAGGCCTTTTTTCTGCTTGATTTCTAAGGGTCATAGCGTCATATGAAATAGCATTTTTTTTATATTCGCAGAAAATGCGTTTACGCACCCTAGCCGATATTGAATTCGATACTCGGGTCCAGACTCGATGGAAGTGTGGGACTCGTCGGCTGAATGCTGGAATACCCCTTAAAAATGATAAACAGGATCACTGATTTGGTATATGTACCATGACTCCTTGACGGGTTTCGTCATGAAACACTGCTTGTCACATGCTCATCTCGCAAAGCATAATCATTTATTTATTTATTGATCTGCTGGCGACTATTACACAAAATCCACTCAATTCACAAATAATAATTTATTGACACCTATGTATCATGGAGGAAGAAGGTGCACGGAGCGTCTTCCTCTATAATACGGCCGTCTTCGGCGTACGGAATTCGTAAAATTGTTTTTTAACTATACTGTTGGCATATATATTGTTAATAAATAAATAATAAAAAGGATCCCCCCCCCCCCGTTTCGAGGCTAAGTTGATTGGGGGGATCGGGTCTGCCCCATAAGTAAACTTAAATGTAGCCTATTTTATGAATAAATAGTGTATACTTGGTAGTAAAAAATAATAACGATGACTGGAAGAAATAAATAACATGAAAGACTTTTACTTTTAGAATACATATAATTTAACAACATCCTCTATATCAACATTTGATAACATCATTTTGACCGAGCTTACATTGCTTGTTCTTTCTTTCCTCGTTTGGGCCTACTGAGGACCACGGGGCTCGTTTCTTCTCGTCGCTTGGGCCTTCTGTTTTCTCCTCTTCCAGTACTCCTTCATTTTCTGACTGTGAGCCAGCTTTCTTTCCTCCGTCCATGTAGGTCTGCTAGTCCCTGTGTGTGTCCTACTAGTAAGAGACGTAAGAAAAACTCCCCGCTGCATGGTTTGCTGAAACTGCGGGCGGTCATGTATGGACTCCTGTCGGATCCCCTGTTGTTCCAGATCCAACTTGACCGAGGAGATCCACTTGTTCCTGGATGCCTTCCCTCTACCTGCCGCAGTGAAGACCCTGCTGGTAAGTCTGCAGGGGTTCATGCGGGTAGGTGCCCATAGAAGGCCAGGCGCCTTTTCCTTATACACGTGACGATGTCTTCCTGATGTACATAGAGTTCATCGTTGTGTCTAATTCTGTAGATGCCTCCCTCTTCTCGTATGGGTCCCAGTATTCTCCTTAGGATCTTCCTTTCCTTGAGTTCTAATTTTCTGAGAAGGCCTTTCTTATAAAGGAAAAAAAAATATTCTTGAATTTTATTTTATAATGTTTATAATACTTGTACCTTGGGTCAGAAATACTCTTTAAATCACCATTTCAAAATTAATTGAGATACAAAAGAATTTTGATTAGTATCGGATTAATCACACTCTGAAGATCCTATGTTAATTTTTAAGCAAATTTAAGTTAAGATTTTCTATGTTTTAAATTTATTAAATGACCCAAGGTACAATGAATGTCATTGTACCTTGGGCCATTCACTAAACATTGAACATAAGCCAAATAACAGGTCAGGAATAGTAATAATTAGCAATGAATTTCTATTTAATCATATATTACAATGTACATGAGTAAACAAAAAAAAATTTCTCTTTAATCAATACACATCAAATCCTGAAAAGGATACCTAAGAGGATGATTCCCCCCTTCTCCCAACAACTGGTAAAGGAAGAAGAACTAATATGTCTTCTCGTCGGGCCGGCCCAAGGTACTATTTCTGAGACTGGTTCAAGGTACAATGATGTGATAAAAAGTTTTTGGTTTATGATTTCTAAGAATCCAGTGCATAACATGATTTGACCCTAATATCATTATAAGGCTAAAATAATAATAAGGCCTAATCAAGTATCAACTTAAACAATATTTGTATATATTAATGATGAAAAAAATCAAAATCATGTTGAAATTTTTTTACTTTTCCACTAACTAAACAAACTTTCACTAATGGCTGGAAAACAAAGAGTGTGAGACTAATTCCTGTAGACACACACGTACATTTGTTACAGCATGTTTGATGGTTGAAATACTAAACTACTTTGCTTAAATCCGCGAATGAATACTAGGGAAAATCGAGTCAATGCTGCAACCCAAAAGCTACACCACCGAATCCGCCACCAGAGCACAGCACTACACTGACTTTTTGATGTGCCTCAACACACGTTTCGCTTCAACACCGAAGCATCATCAGGAGATAAACACTACAAAGGTTATTCGTAAAGTGATTAGTAAAAAACTCAGCAAATATTTCTTCCTCAGGCTCCCCCACCACATTAGCGCTACCGTCAAACGTTCTAACCAATGGTGAGCCAGAGACGTTAATTTGATCATTTAACAAGCCGATACCGGCATTTTTATGTTTAACTATTTCCAATTGTTCAAACAAATGTAGTCCGTCACTTTTCTGATGTAGTTAGATAGCAAAAGTGGTGAGATGCGGAAACTTCTGTCACGGACGATGCAGTGGGAGTTACAATAGCATCTAGGGCAGTCCGGGGTCGCGTTTTTGTCGTGGATCTGACCAGTTGTCGGACAGATGAAAAGGAAGATCCACTCTCTGAATTCTAATCTCTTGAAATACAGGCAATTTTTTAAGCGTCAAAAACGGACCGAATTAATTTGTAGTCCCAAATAAATTATAGCAGTCGGAATTTATAACGTACAACATTAACAAATTAAAAGTTACAGCTGTTTAAATGTAATAAACGAGTTGTTTCAAAGTCAATCAGGTTATAATTTAGTTGATCGAAAGTTATCGAAACTTCTGGAAGAGTAATCAAGCAATTGTTTAGATTAATTAAAAGATAACAGATAAGTTTAGGAACTTTGGCATTTATCATCTCTACTTACGAGAGGACTTAAAAAAATAATTTTGACAAATTAATCGAGAATACCAATTAAAATATAATAACAGACATAGATAATAAAGCATGACATGACGGCATGATGACAAATTTTGAAAAATAGGTTTATAATGTTTTCAAGTGTCTACTATTGTCAAATTGTTAAATGTTTCTGCAAAAATTAACGTATTTAAAAAAAAACATAAATTTAAAGTTTAAAATTCGCTCCAAAATACTCGAAATTGTCATGACGTCACTTTATGTTAACAGTGTGTTCCGCTAAGCGTCGCCTCGACGTTTTCGCAGCGGTCGTAATGGCCACAGTCGTCAAATGTCGAATATCTGAATGAGAACTTTAGAACGTTGCGTTCGCTTATTGGAACACACTTATACGGCAACGTCATAGGTTCTGCGGGGTGTTTTAGGTGTTACGGCGGATTGTTCTATTTTTTGTTTTCATTTTTTATTCATCCGTGTTAATCTCGCTCGCAATATAAAAATAAATACGTTTGTTCATCTTTATGTGTGTTATTTTATCAGTTAAGTACATAATTTAAATGATTTCTGTTTACTGTCGTCATGCCTAATGTCTGAAAGACATCGTTCCTTAGGTCCATAGAACTAACTGAACATACATCTTTACTATAATCATATACGAACTTACAATATATATTTAGCTAGCTGAGCCCGCGCCTTCGTTTGCGTAAAATTAGTGTAAAAAGTAGATTTAATTTAAGCGTGATGATATATAGCTTATAGCCTTCTTCGATAAATGGGTTGTGCAACACTGAAAGAATTTTTCTAATCAAATCAATAGTTCCTGACATTAGTGCGTTTAAGCAAAGAAACAAACTCTTCGCTTTATATATTAGTATAGATAAAGAGTATAAATATGAACGTAAATTCTAGAAATACCAGAGAGATAATATATTCCATAGCTCTGCACCAAAAGACGTAAAGTCAACTTCTAGCTAAGAAAAATAAAGATAGATAAGAAACTAAAGGGTAGTCTAGTATATCGCCTGCCTGTTTGCAAATTATCATATGAAGAAATTGCGTAGCTTACTTCCACAATGTATACAATGTATTTAATTATACATAGATGATAAAAGACCTAGCATTATTTATATACGATACTAGTCGTTTCCGATGACTTTTTCCGCTTAAAATTAAGCCTGGGAGAGCCCTTATACCTCCTTAATTTAAACCTATGAAAAAATCCGTTTTTAGCATACTATGCCTATACTACCTCCTTGTCAAATTTCATCTTTGTAGGTCCTGCAGTTTTCGAGATTTCGTGGTAGATGACTTTTCGCTTTTATTTATAGATAGGTTTATTAAATTTTTAGAACATAGAGATACAACATACTAGGGACTTAAAACATTACGAGCTTCCGGTATATGTGAGGTAATTAGATACAAGGCTAGAAATATCAATATAAACGACCAGTGAAATCACAATTGACATCCAATCTTTATTGGTGCCTCTCAGAATTGTAAAAATCTCAAAAATGTCAGTGAGGCATCCTCGATAGCCCTTCACCCTTATCAGGAACTTTATGGAAAGCAGACGTTTCTGAAACCACTTAGGCTGCGAGGCCCCTAAACGAGCGAGCGATAAAATTTTATATTTTTTCAGAATCTAGGTCCTCAATTTATAAATGCAAAGCCTCGAATTGCATGAATAAAGTCGTACTTATATTTTTCCGAAATTGAAGGTTCGTAGAAACTTGTATATAGCAGCTATGGATACGTTTTGTTTAATTAAATTAAGTAGTACATACGACAAAGGCTATTTTTAGATATGCATCATAGCAAAATGTGCTGTTCCATTGTGTAATATTTAAAAGCATTAATCAATTAATAATATACTTTTACAGGTACCTTTAGATTGACCTGTTCTAACTATAATCACGATTTTTTTAATTTTTATCAAAAGTCATATCAATCAGCAGAGTCCGTCAGTTTGCATATAAAATTCAATACAACTGTTGGACTGCAAGTTTGTGAGCATTTTTTGAGTTTGTAGTTTTTTTAGGGTTCCGTAGTCCTACAAGAAACCCTTATAGTTTCATTCTGTATGTTTTTCGACCGTCTGTATGCTCGCAAGGTGTCCGCCTCCTAAGATTTCCAAAGTATTCGATATACAGACTTGGAATTTTCCATGTTGGTAGGCCATGCTCAAAACTCATTAGACAAAATATTTTGAGCGAAATCGGAAAAAAAAGCTTTAGAAGCAATTTAACAAATACCTTTATCGCGTATCAGGTATGGAACTCTTCAGCATGAGCGTGTCTTGACACGCGCTCAGAGACATTCATTTTTTTTTGGTTTTACCTACAGTTTTCCGCTCGTTTCGAAACCGTACTCTCGGCGCAGTCTTGGATAACGTAGAATAGTGAATGCCGCTTTAAAAGGATTTTATACCCTTTGGCCCTTGTCTCAGTAATCTCAAACACTAATAGTATTGGTTTAAAACTTTTCAAAACATTCGGGTACTTTCCAAGTTTAAGGAAAGTAACTTTCGAGATAAAATCACACGGTCTTATGTTTTATTAAACTTTACAGAATATTATTTCTGACTTCACGATACAGCTCGCGACTTTGCTTCATAAATTTTTAATTAAAAGCTTTGATATTTAAAATTATGCTATAATCTGTACATTTTAATAGAAACTTACCCCCTCCTAATTAATCCTCTTAAATTTTCTATTATCATCATCATGATCAGCATGATCAGCCCAGCAGTGGGCGATTAAGGGCTCCCTTTAGCCTTGGGCCTCCCTTCTTTTATGTCATTCTCCCCTATCTCTTGCCAGTTGCAACCAGTTATACAGCCAGCATATAGCAGTGCCAGAAGGCTGGTACCCTCTTTAGATCAACCATCCATCTTTTCCCATTGGACGACCTGGATTTCTCCAGCTTAATCTAAGCTACCACCCAGCTATCGTCCTATACCTACCATCACCGTGTCTAGCCATAGGTAAATTTAAAAAGTGGCCCAGAATTGAAAAGAACAAAAGAGGTAAATTTATTTTGACAAAATGGTAATTCTGTTTAATCAACTAAATTGAAGCGAAACACCACTTCTCAAAGAGCTTTTATAAAAATTGCTTTAGGCAATCTAAGTCTTTGATATATATGTAAACAACGAAATCGTTTCGCTTCAAATGGAAAATGAAGACGTTACTTTTCTTTACTAAATAATAGAAATAAAAAATACCGTTGCGTCACAGACAAGATAATGAAAACAAAGAGTGGATTTTCGTCTACTTTGTCGTAAGGGCCCTGAAAGAAAAATTTCTTTGCAAACCATGACTTCAAGACTTCATCGCGGAGGTCGTGATCTTATCAGTGGTCGGCATTTGAGTCGATCACTAGGTTAAGTATTGCTGCGACGGGGTGATAGATGAGACCCATTCTAACACTGATTTATATTCGATATCCGACCTCCGTCGTGTTTCGAAAGTCACATAGAACCCGTGGTTGTGTGTAGGGCCCGATTATTGTCACGTTCTGATATTAGTCGTGAGGTTATAGAGATCGTGGGGGTTCCGAGGATGATGTCAGACGGCAATCGGTTATCTTAACAGCTCCATCCTCTGCAATCTAATCGGACCCTGGCTTGCATACTCTATAGGCCTTTCGTCTTTACCCTCACCCTGGAGTAAAACAGCGCCCAAGGCGTAATTGCTGGCATCTGTACGAAGGATGAAAGGTTTGCTATAATCGGCTTGTATGAGAATAGGAGCTGAAGAAAGACGCTTTTTAAGCTCTTCAAAGGCTTTTGCCTGATCCGATCCCCATGACCACGATTGATTTTTCTTTAATAATCGTGTCAAAGGCTCGGAAATAGCTGAAAAATTTGCGATAAATTTCCTAAACCAAGAACACGTTTGAAGGAAAGTACGGAGATGGCGCAACGACTTTGGAGGTTTCATATCCTCAACAGCACGAACTTTATCTATATCGGGACATACTCCATTCTGGGTAATGACATGTCCAAGATATTTTATCTCATCCCGAGCAAACATACATTTATCCCTATTTGCGCGAAGCTTAAACGTACGAAGTCTGTCAAACACGGCCTGTAAGTCTTGTAAATGTTTTTCGAAACTACCTTCTGTAATAACTAATAAGTCATCTTGGTATGCTAGCAAGACTACATCCTTTAAAGAAGAGCTAGTCCGGAGTCTATCGATTAGTCGCTGGAATGTGGATGGAGCATTTTTCAACCCAAATGGCATCCTCTTAAAACGGTAGGCTCCAAACGGTGTTAAAAAACAAGTTTTATCTCTATCCTGCTCACGCACCGAGACTTGCCAGTAACCACTACGCATATCAAGAGAAGACATAAAACAGTTCTTTTTAGTTAACTGTTCGCAGCACATCGTATACTTCAATAAGAATTCTGACTTGTGCTGGTAAATTATTTATTAAGTGCTAATAAATTATTATATAGTTTTAAAGAACAACGATGATGAGAGAAAAATATTCATCTCTATAAAAACAGAAATCGTTTGTGGGCGCAAGTATACGATTCTTTAACAAAATTCGAGATGCAATATTACATTTGTCTCTAGTTAAATTTAAACTAGATGTTAAAAACACGCTTATTGGTAAAGCCTATTTATACTGTCGAAGACTATATTAAAGATAAAACTCCTTGGAGATAAGTCGCTCCAACTTTGTACTTGATACTTAATATGTAAAAATCTGAAAACTAATTTCTGTAAGAACTATTTTAAAAAGAGTGGCTAACGAGTTTCTTGCAGATTCTTCTCGTGGCTCGACTCTTCCAAATCAGTGGCAGCTTTTAAAATATTAACGATTCAAAAGAGCTTGTTCAAAGGTGTACTTGAATAAATTATCATTTGAATTTGAATAAGCAGATGAAATTTTTGATGGTAAGCAGCAATGGCAATAGGAGGCGTTTGAAACACCATGAATAAGTATTTACTCTCGCGATATCAACCTTATAATCAACCTTACCTGCCAGTTGCTTATAAATAGCTGTAGCTTAAAGAGATCCGAAGTTTATAACAGAAAAATATATAAATAGTAATGTGCAATATGCAGCAATAGAAAAACAATAACATTGTGCAGTGCAATATAAACTATTTTCAAATGTTGTAAGGCTGTAAGAAGTGCGTGAAACAAATATTTATTGAAACATATCAATATTAATTCTAAGTAAGTATCTAACACAAGTAGTAAAGATTGCACAATCCCCAAGTCGACTAATGCATCGCTAAGATTGCTTTCAGATATCGCAAGGAGCCTGTTGACCTCCTCTAGAACACGCAAGAACATACCGCATTCGTAGGTGAGTCGAGCTTCGCATTTTCTTTTGTTCATACTTTCTACTAGCTTTTTTTACATACTTTTTAAATTGCACACCTGGTCCTTAGATACGCAACTTAGTGCTATATGTAACAGACGACTGATATGTATTTGATATTTAAATACATAATGTTAAATAAATGTATAGTCGACAAAGAAAGTGCTCTACCATTTTGGATGACAGTTCCTACTTAAAGCAAATTTTGCTAATCGTTATTGTTAGAAATTAACGTAATGCATAACAATAAAAAATGAGCCTTTTAACTAATTGACGTGCAAACGACTTTCGACCTTAGCGTAGAAAACCAATTTCTTGATCGATTATACAAACACATTATGTTAGTAAGCAATCAGGCAGGCAAAGTCAAAATGTCTTCTTAGCGTTCCGTACGCAAACACTATTATGTCGGCGCCCAAAAGGCAGTCGCAGTAACTACCCTATTAGATGCAGCCATTGAGTCTTCAAGGTGTCTTTATTTCTTTATTTACTAATGGTACACAAAACAGGCTACAACTATAAACAAGTACATATTGAGTTATTTAAAAAATTCCCTCCTATAACATGGTGATCTTATAACGCATTAATATTATATTCTGCGCATTTGGGGTCGTGCAAGCGCGTTGTACGAGAGTAATACTCCAACGCGCTTTCCTATAATGTGGAATAAACCTACCGTGTTATAGGGGGATTACAGTATTTACTTGATATTTTCTATAAACGTAAATAACAATATTAAGTACAATATATATTTAAGACTATATTCATTTCCAATATACTTTTAAGACAATCGTGTCTCTTTAATTTATACAATTTGTTAGTTTCGCCTACATTTATACAAGTTACAACTCGCAAAAATCTATATATCGCTTAGATTTACGCGGTATACTTAATTAAATGGTACAATAATTTCTATGCTAAATTTTTATAACGCAACTTCTATACTTTCTTTGGACACAATATTAAAAAGTATAGTTAAGAGAATAAATTTAAAGCAAAAGTCTCTGATGTAACTATTAAACAAACCATTTTAAAAGATAAATAATAAATTCGTTCATAGGATTCTCTTTATATAATTACATCTTTGTAAACTGTAGCTTGAATTAACTCTTACACTTTTACTATACAAAAAGCTTAGTGGAGATAAATGATTTTTCTATTTACTACAATTAGGGTCTAATTTTTCCATTATTACATGAAGTCCATCGATACGAAGACGAGGAGTTAGCGATGTCGTGATTAGTGCATGGAAGTCTATTCTCATATTGGATTGAAAATGTAGAAGATCCTTATTCCTTATATTAGAGGGAAGACAAGTTGTACAAGAAGTAACCTAACACTATCTACACATTCTAATGTAAAAATTGTACAACAATAAAGGCTTGTATTTTATTTATTTAAGGAACTTAAAGGTATATATAACGTTAAATGCACTATTAAACGAATATCCTGATTACCATTTATTAAATGAATAATTTTATCAGACCATATTCTTTATTCAAATATTCAAATATGAATAATAATACCTTAAATATGTCATTATTAAAAAAAAACAGATTTCGATAACCATTACTAGTATAATCATTTGCGATTGTCCTGATGTCTTAAGAATATTTGTTATTTAACAAAAAAAAAATCTGTAATGAGTTGTTAAAGTACGCGCTTATTTTATTATTTAACCGACCTGAAAAAAGGGTGAGGTTCTCAAATCGACTCTTTTTTTTCACGTTTGTTAACTCAGAATTTTCGACTGGTTGAATCGATTTTGATGATTATTATTTATTTGATAGCTTCCTGTGTGGTTACATTTCAATTTGGTCCAGTTCTGATACTTTAAATTTGTTTTATTTTTTAAGAAATGAAAAAAAGGCTACTATTTAACGTGCGTGACACAGATATATTTTAAGAAATAAAACTTAAAATATTCAAAAACAAGTTCTATTCGAGAAATCTAAAACAGTTTTATACTTCATTTAATCCCGCTCGAACTCATCTGACGTTTAACTATTCCCGCCTAAAAAACTTTTTTAATTTGACAGTTGGCCACGGCTCGTTCCGTCACAACATCAATGGGCTATGAATAAAACGTGTCTTCTATGTGGAACTAATTTCTATCTTCAGTGTTTTGAAAACAATTTGATTCGGAGATCTTTAAAAAAGACCTTTCTGGAAGACCGGCACCTTATCTGCGTGTCTTCTGGTGGTGCAAACATCAATGGGCTATGAATAAAACGTGTCTTCTATGTGGAACTAATTTCTATCTTCAGTGTTTTGAAAACAATTTGAGTCGGGGATCTTTAAAAAAGACCTTTCTGGAAGACCGGCACCTCGTCTGCGTGTCTTCTGGTGGTGCAAACATCAATGGGCTATGCATAAAACGTGTCTTCTATGTAGAACCAATTTCTATTTCCACTGTTTTGAAAACAAGTTGCTTTGGGGACCCTTAAAAAGACCATTTTGAAATGCCGGCACCTCATTTGCGTGCCTTCTGATGGTGCCAACATCAATGGGCTTTATAAAATGCAATTATAATAAAGTTGAGGATACTAGACGAAACGATATTATTTTTACTGACGTCACCGTTTGTATATCGTATTCTCAGTCTTTAAAATTAAAGTACATTATGGTTACTATATAAAATCATTTATTTTTCAGAAATTAACCTTATAAATGACTTGCAACCTTAGTGTAGACTTTTAGAAGAGATCATACTCTTATAAAGCCCCACATGCATCTGCTACCTTCTAGTAATGCTGGTGTCAGACATAGCTTCATTTGAATGATCATTTCAATGATCATGCAGTGTAGCTGGGGACTTTTAAAATATAATTGTATTTTTAGACACTGATATTTTACTCGCAACTTATTTCGCGATCGCGATGTAAGTTATCTTTAAGTAAAGGATGTAAACTTAAAATAAAATTGTGAATTTTTAGACACTGATATTTTACTCGCAGATTTAAGTTATCTTTAACTATAAGATGTAATAAGCCCTCTAGAAAATAACTTTTTCGAGATGAAAGATATTGTTTGTAATGTTCTATATCACTGATTAAACGTTTATATAAAATTTCAAGACGAACGGTTGAACAATAAAAACTCACAGTCGCTTTAAAAATATTAATAAAGGACTGTAATTGCAAATAACCGTTTAAAAAGACAATACAAGTAAATAGCACGGAAAACGATATCTCTTCTTTCGATTTATAACCGACACGAATTGCATTTTTAAATCGACCGTTGGATAACTTGCATACATTTCAAGTCTTTCGCTTCACGGAAATAATAGTCATTTTATAATATAACATACTGTCTTACCAAAATACGATTTCAGCTGAAGCCGAATCCCAATATTTTGTCTGCTCCACTAAAAATCGGAAATTACATTTAATGTAGTTTTAGTTATATTTTCAGTTGAGTCATTTTAAAAATTGATATGTATAATTAAAGATACCCCGAAATCTATTATCATAACATTATCGATTGCTATAAATATTGAAATATTTTATGATAAATTTGATTTTCTTAAAAATGCCGAGAAAATTGATTAAAAAGGGTCATTAGGTTATCAGTCTAGTAATCAGTTTTTCGCGTTTTCTGAAAAAAGTGTTTTTTTGAGTTGACCCCCTTTAGATCTAGATGTGCGATATTATAAATTCATTTCATTACTTAAAAAAATATCTCAGATTACTTCTATGATAAAAACACAGTGTTTCAAAAATGAGCATGTTCCCAAAAAAAGGCTGGAGTATAGTAAAATGTATAATATCTCTGTGATTCATTGGTAGCTGCGTGCATTTGTTTTACCTAGCAATTTAACTACTGCTGCTCTTACAGTACCACAATTTAATTAACATGATAACTCATTAAAATAGATTTCATATAAATACCCTTTGATATGAAGACCATTTTCAATCATGTTCCCAGAGAACCAATAGAATTTATTCTCATCAAAAAATGTTTGCTTAAATATATTAAGTATATTATAACAAACTAATATTATTATTTGTTTTATAGGAAATAAAGAAATTCTTGTAACAAAATACAAATCATAATATTTATAAGGATATGAAAATACTATAATAGCAATTTAGGCATACTAGTTGGCATTAATTCACATACAGCTGAAAATTGGTATAATTGTTGAAAACACTGTTATAACTTAAATCGAGGAAGTTGTGGAATAATCAGCGGTCGGCATTTGAGTTGATTGCTAAGTTAAGTTGCTCTGGCTGCAACCGGGTGATAGATGGGGACCTCATCCGTGTAAAATTAAATGAAAAAATGAATTCAGTTTTAGCGTGATGATATATAGCCTATAGACTTTCTCCCATCATATCAGTTCCGTGTCATCATAATATTGCATTATCATTCGATGTACATATATCTGCAAAATTTCAGTTCAATCGGTTGAAGATATATCTGTTCCCAAAATGAGTTGTGATATTCCACCCGAACAAAAATACGTTGCAATTTGAATAAAAGCTTTAAAAAATAAATGTATAGCGCCTGTTCTTATATATGAAAGAACACAATTTAACAGTATTTTCAGGCGCGTGTTCCTCGAGAACAATTATTAAGTTTAATTTAATATAATTGTTTCCATGTATACTTTATTAAATATTTAGCATATATAAGTATAATTATATTTTATTTATATAATATTTATTTCTAACATTTTTCTTGTATTTAATTATGTTTTTACTTCCAAAAATTGAACAATAATATACCTTTATTTTAAAGAACTCTTATATTATTCCAGAGCAGTAAATATAAACACAACCATATTTATTGGGGTATTATATCCACATCTCTCACAGCCAGGCGGTCACTGATAGGTTGTAATAAATCAACGTGTCCTGCAATAAATACTGAGTAAGGGTTGATACTCACTTACCTGCACATGCTAGTTTCGGTAAATTTCTATTTTTTCAGCATATGAACCGAAAGTACGCAATAGCGTTTGATTTATTTCGTTGTTTTGATAATATGCATATTTAGCATCGTATGTAAGAAAAGAAATATATAAGCATAGATATTTGCCGTTACATAAATTACATTGCTTTATCTGTGAAATTTTTAATAAAATATATTAAAAAGTGACTGTTATATTACAATTTAGTGTTTGTGACGCTCTACTGTAAAGCTGGGAATTTGGGGTTACAACAACTTACGTAGGAGGTGTCGAAATCGCAAGACACTCGTAGCTCCGTTGCCGAATGATTTGTCAAAAAATAATGGTTGGTTAAATGGCTGATATAAAAAAAAACAAATTTAATAAGACGACAGTCAATCCATCAAATGGATAAGACTATAAAAATAAAAAAGATATTAATGAAAGTATATGAAGTGTTTAATAATACACAATCTAACGCACTCGCTCAAGTAATTTATCATTTTTACAACGTAGAAATGAAAAAATCGCCAACACAAACGACTGGTTCGTGTAAAGGTGTCGTAATTTACTTCATTAAGGCTTTAACAGGAAATTAAAAAGCCGAGAAGTTAAATTTAATAATGAACCTAACTGCGATCAACAATTTTATTATAGAAATGAAGATTGTTATAAAAGTGGTTAAGTGCAAACTTGGTAAGTAGTTCAAAGGTACCGTATTATGCTCGGTCAAACCTCCAAATAAAGCGGTGGGCACAGCCGCCCGATTCTTGGCCGATTTGTGGCTAACAAGGGGGAAATTTTTATCTTCATTCATTTATTTATTTATACGCAAAAGCAAAAAAAAACAATAAATAAGTATTTCAATTTCAAGCTTTTCAACAAACAACATGAAAGTGTGACGTCACAAATCTATTGGATTGGTAGTCGCCTGAATTTTTTCTATCAAATCATAGCAGTGGTCATCACGTTATTATTATATTTTTTTATATATAACAAGGGGCAAACGGACAGGCGGTTCACCTAAGTGACTACAGACGCCAATGGACAACTGCAATACCAGGGGTATCGCAGATGCGTAACGGCCTTTGAGAAATGAGTATGCTCTTTTCTTGAAGGTCCCGAAATCGTATCCGTTCGGAAATACAGACGCTGGTAATTGATTCCACAGAGGAATTGTGCGAATTGTTATATAGTTTGTTCTTAAAAACTGACTTTATGAACAGATTTGTATAGATCTAGGGTCAATCTGCAAATTAATATTATTAAATCTACAATTGGGCCGCAATTATTGCTTTGATTCATCTGCAGCAAGAGTTCGTGGAATGCTAAGCAATTCGTCTTGTTTCAGAAGAAGATATTTTACTCTAGTTTTCTGCCATGATTACGGTCTTCCCTTATAGTTATTTCATTGTATATTAAGAGTATTTATAATTAACTGCAAATAAAAAAATGGTTGTCTGTAACACCAGTTTACTGACAATAATTTTACGTGATAACGCCGAATACTAAAGGCAATCATGCTTCTCTATCGATTGGTCCGCACTCTTATTTGCACACTCGGCTGAGGCGGAACGTGACAGTTAGTCATGATTTTTCGTGCGTGCACCCGGCGTTGATATATTTATAAGATGCAACACGTAAAAAAATGTCCTGTAAAACAAAGATTTATTTTAAAAAATCGTATAAAGCCTCGAGTCCGTCACTGTGTAGGGTGCAATGTTCGCGCACGCGCCCTGTAACCAACGACACCGCCTGTGCCGAGCGTCAGGGTGGCGTGCACACACACCCCTCGAAAAACATCCCCGTCTTTTTATAACAGAACTGAAAAAAACACGAAATCAAATACACTAAAATTACTAATTACTCAGTCGATAAAAGATCCATCAAATAAACCGTTTAAAAAAGACTTACATTTATCGATGATTAGAAAAATCCGGTCTAAATAGTAGTGATGTGATGTGTGTCTAATCTGATATATTGGATGTTTTTTTTTTTAATTTGTCAATGCGAGTGCAAATGCAAGAGTTTTTAATTCCCTGTGTCGTGTTATGAAAACGTTGTCGCTTGCGTAACGTCGTCTCGGAATCGGTGAGTCGATTTCTGGATCCTTCAGCGTTCCTTCCTGTTAGATAATCGCTTACGAATTACCTACTGAAATTTTTATCAAGAACATTTTCATGAGGAAATCATTCTTATTAGTTATTTAACACTTGTACATATTGTTTTCCTTAAATTGAATTAGTAATGCCTAATAGTAAGTGGATCCATTATTAATTATTATTGATTAAATAAATAAAATTATTATTAATTATTAAAATAGGTTATTTAACACGCGTGAATGAATATTTATTTTTTCTTTAAAGAGCAGGTATTAGTTATGTATAATAATATTAGGATGTAATGGAATTTCCGCCAGTAAATTCATATAATATTTAATAATTATATATGCATTTTTTTTGGACAAACGAGCGGGCGGTTCAGCGAAGTAATTACCAACGCCCATAGACAAGGGCTCGACCAGGAGCCTAGCAGATGCGTTGTAAATAATATTATTTATTTATCATTATATATTATATTTATGTACGTATTACTATTTACGTTATTTCATTCCGTTACGTATAAACTTTGATGTAAGCAGTTGGTATATAAAAGTAGTAATTACTTATTATTTATTTTTTAAATATTTTATTGTGGGTTTTTAAACATTATCATAGAAAAAATTAGTAATATTTTATAGTGCTTATATAAAAAGAGTACTTAAAAATAATAAATTTTTGAATTTAAAAAATAAAATAAACAGACCAGCATCTTCGTGACAATTTTATGGTTGAAAACTATCAAACTATTATTCCGTGAGCGTTTCTTCAAAATGGAGCTAATTTTGAAGAAACGCCCAACTTTTTTTTCACAAAAATTTTCGATTGTGATAGCATCAATCAGCAGAGATAGCAGAGACGAAATATGTCGATTGGACAACTCTTAAAAAGGTTTATTACGAACTGGATTTATTTTGATGACATTTCAATACAATTACGTAAATTAGTCGAAAAAAATTTTGACCCCATAAATTTACGGTTTGAATAATTGAAAAGTAATAAAACAGTTTTTAATTTTTCATAAAATGTGTTTACTGTGTCTGATAGCATATAAATAAACTTATCATTACATACTAAATCTACGAAAACGTGAATTTACATTAATTTAGACTTAATATTAATTTTAGAAGTTTAGTTAAAATTTCTAACTAAAATTAACAAAAAGCAATAAAGATTAAATTAAATTGAGATTTGTAATAATTATGAGACAATTTAAAGCAGCATGGACAGGTGGACAAACAATTTAAAACGTTACTTGCTTGCTTGAATCGTATATAACACACTATGTATAGTCGACCAAGAAAGTGCTTTACCATTTTGGATGACAGTTTCTACTTAAAGAAAATTTTGCTAAGGGTTACTGTTAGAAATTAACGTAATGTATAACAAGCAAAAATGAGCCTTCTAACTAATTGACGTGCAAACGACAATCGACCTTAGTGTGGCAAACCAATTTCTTAGTCGACTTCATACTAGTAGAATGCTTGGAACGTCCAGGTGAATACTTAGACGAGACTCTTACGAGAGAGATATAGCGCTATGAGAATTCTGGGTCATATCTTGGAGCTCCTCGACGGGGAAATAATCATCGTTCACTCTCTCTCTTTCTATTCTGCTAACAGATATGCACTACAATATGGAAGGTATCCTGTTGTTAATAGTGAATTGGCCTTCGGCTTTCTAGGATGATGGGAAGAGTTTATTTGTAAACGGGTTTAGGCTGCGGTGACTTCTCTTCACTCACACACTTCAACAAGCAAGCCTTCTTCCTAGCGTTATCCCGGTCTAGTACCAGGGTTCGCTTAAATTGCAGAGGATGTGGCTGTGGGATGAGTTAAGATAATTGACTGCCGACGACGACAAACCCAGAATTCCCAAAATCTCTACAACCTCACGATTAATATCACTATATTATTAATATATATAAAAAGATATTAATATTCATCATATAAATGTAAATACAGGAAAAAATATAATTATAATATAATAATTTAAATAAATTTGGTCCTTAGTAAATAATTTAATAGCATCAGAATAAGGTTGTAATAAATCTATTAAATCTAATTTATTAGGACCTTTTCGAATTTGAATATAACACAAAATTTTTCATTCTAATAACACTAAAAACGCTACACCAATTAATACTCCAATAATTAAAATTGATACTCCAATAATTAAAATGAATATTCCAATAATTAAAATAAATACTCCAATGATTGAAATTAAAATTCCAATAATTACAATTAATATTCCAATAATTAAAATTAATAGTCCAATAATAATAATATATCAATCTTTTATAATCATTTACTATCTATCTAAATTTCTAAAACTATGACATTTTTCTGCCAAAATAGATTATTTATACTACTAATACTAAAGAATAACTTTCTTATTCGTCCAAAACGTGCATGTTTTTTTAAGTGTAAATATTATTACGTATAACTTTTTATTGTATAATGCTATTTTAATTCTAGTATTACTTGTTTTATAAAAAGGGGCGTGTTGAGTTATGTCACCGAGTCCATATTTCATTGCTGCTCCCTCGTAGTTTTTGGTTAAATAATTAGTATATTTAACTAGTAAAATTAATCAGGACCCACTGTCTTACGCGTCTTCCGAAACACGTAGGAGGTCTGTTATTTAATGTGAGAACCAATGTTAGAATTTATCACCTATCATCTAGCCGCAGTAAGAGCTACTTAACGTAGCGATTGACTCAAGTACCGGCTACTGATGGAGATACGAACTTAAGCAAACCTTAAATTCCCATCTAAAATATGGGGTAAAAAATTAATCTTTGCCGCCAAATGTTCTCAATATGTAATAGAAGACATAAGGATAGAACTTACCCATCTATCGAGAGCCTGATGATCTCTTTCCGTCAGTTAATTGGTTCCTCGGTGACGGGACCTTCAAAGAAGAGCATAACCATTTCTCAAAGCAAGAACCTTCTCATAGGCCTCGGTAATCACTTAGATGAATTCACGATGAAGATAGATTCGCGCACCTTCACATTTATTATACATAAATCTTGAGATTGGCACCATTCTAAACCAAAGGCAAAACCACGTTGCTATAAAAACATAACTCTTAAGCGGAAATCAACGAATTTTCAGCCTGACCGCCACAATTTAATTACACAAATCTCGATTCAATGTTGACTCTATATTTAAAATATTAAGGTCGCATTTCAAAGAGTGTCGAGCGTTGCAGTGGGTCGAGTGTGACGCAGTGCATCAGGCGAGGTTTTCAAAGCCGGTCCAAATGAAAATGAGCAACCGCCATCTCAAGATCTCTTTATTTAACGGAAAGGAGTTCGCGCCATATTTTTTTTTTAAACCACTAGCTTTATATATTAGTACAGATAGAAATATTATTCTAAATGGAAAACAAAGTAGGGACGGGAACGGGAACGGGGATGATATAGGATAATAGAAGTAAATAGTAAGTAGCTAGACAGGACATCGTCCGCCGGGTCCACTAGTTATACATATTAATAACGAACCCATATTAATGTTGCAAATATAATTTTGGAAGTAAGGGATAACTAAATGATTAACGGAAGGATAATTTCGGTCAGTAAAGTAATTAACTGATCTCAAACCGACAATCAAAACAATAGAAAACGTTTCCATCACTCTTTCAAGATTTGGCACGTATTTGACGCTTATTAGATTGGTTTTGTCCAAGTTGCGTCGTTCTTTAAATTATATTTGTAGTACATTTCTCTGTTTATTTTCTGTTTTCATGATAGACCGATTGATGTAAAATATGACTCTATAAGTTGTTATTTTCCTCCCAAATCATATACAGGACTATACGACACACGGCCATCTGTTTCTATGGTAGACAATTATTTAATGCCTGTGTTATAGGTTACATACCTTTGTTATAGACAAATATGTATATATATAAATTCTAGTATTCTATTCAAACTACTTATATATAGTGAACAGCATCTCCAAATAGGCATGGGTCAGAGCTAAGTCTGCCAGTAAAATTCTGAGTATTGTAAAATTATGAATCAATTTCCTCTTAATAGACCGATTATTTCAAACAAATTACTCAATTGTTTATGACCCACATTTTAAATATATAGATATGTTACTCTTTATTATAGTCTCCGTGATCTTGTATGAAACCTGCTGTATGAAACGTAATGGGAGACGTTAATAATAATAATAATAATTTATTTCAAAGCAACAAATGTTAAAAAAAGTTAAATCTCCTCTGTGATAAATTTATATGAAAATAAAAAACAGTGCCAGAATGAAAAACAGTGCCTTAATGAAATTTCATGCAATCTTACAGCACTGTTTTGGTTCTAAGCAATAAAAGCGTACT
This sequence comes from Charaxes varanes, assembly GCA_024363005.1. Taxonomy (NCBI): domain Eukaryota; kingdom Metazoa; phylum Arthropoda; class Insecta; order Lepidoptera; family Nymphalidae; genus Charaxes; species Charaxes varanes. Next base: position 7,888,286 of record JANCMC010009603.1, read on the forward strand.
TTCTTATCGGTTATGTAGTCAGTAATGATAACATTACAACGCACTTGGAAGGAAAACTTCTTTACGCACAATTAACTTTGGGGTGTAAGCTGGCGAATGCGTGCTGAGAGCGTTACGGAGTGTGATCGAGTGAGGCCGCGAAAGAAGTTGGGAGAGACATATAAATTAATGAAATTAGCTTATTCAGCCGTTAAATCAAATGGCTATCCTCTTCACCGTCGACTTTAGGACTTTCTACTTTTCGACTATTTCCGACTTTTACCGACCTTGTCGACGTTTTACGACCTTTGTCGACATTCAACGACCTTTATGGACTTTAACCGACTTTTTCAACTTTTCTAAATATATAATTTAAATGGAACTAAAGAAGTTTTACTTCAGTCTTATGGTCTAAAGCACATTCGTTTTCTTATGTTGACATAGAAGTACCTAAATACATTTTTTGATAGTTTCATTACGATAAGCTTTTTATTTAACCTTTATCTTTTTTTTTTTGCACAAGTTTTAGTGATGTTACGAGGATATTGCGCGAGATACTGAAATTGAATCAAACAAATTTATCCTACGATCGCTGAGGTTAATGGCACGGCCATTATACTAGAATTAAAATCAATGCATTCAGATATCGTCGTAGCGCAAACGGCCTTAAGCTTAATCCATAATAATCTTCAAATGCTGTTACAGCGTCGAGTATTATAATAGTTTTCTTCATTGCGTAATTGTTGAGTCGATTTAGATATAGAGTCTCAATAGCTCAACGGCATAAGGTATGGACTGAAATCCGCAAGGTGCCCGGTTCAAACCCCACCGTCGCTAGGGTATTGTCGTACCCACTCCTAATACAAGCTTTTAATTTAAGCTTAGTAGGCGGGGAAAAGGGAATATTAGACATACCTAAAAAGTATTCCCAATTCTTTAAAAAAAAATAAGATTTTAATTTAGATACGAGGATTAATGCCATTTTAAGATTTAATGGCATAAACGGTATTAAATAATAGTAAATATTTAATTGTATTCTGTTACTGGGTCTTTATAGGAAAAGCACGTTGTTTAAATCACTTTGTGTACAGCAATTATGTTTAATAGAAAGAATGTAATACTTTTTCCGCGTGGATGTAACTTACTTCTCTTTAGCCTTTGATATCATTTTTAGGTAGACTATTTGTAAAATTCCTTGGGGATGATGTGAAGTCGCTGAATCTATGGTCTCTGCTAATGTCATAAACATGTCATCAAAGTTTGATTTATTTTACTATTAAAACACAATTTTACCGTGGTCATCAAAAAAAAAAGTGTAAAAAATTGACTGGCCCAATTTTTTTCCGTTTCGAGAAGCCCTTCTTATATACGTACGTACCAAATAAGATACAATCATAGATGTTTAAAGGTTCTTTTATAGTTCGTTAATTATAATTCTTTTAAACTACCAAAAAATTCAAAATCGAAGTAATGATGTAAAAAATACTTTTTAAGCTGTCCACTATCAATTGTACCTTTTTTGAACGTAAAAAAAGACAAAATGGTAAAAATGATATTTATTATTATTCATAATTACACTGTTTATTAAATACGTAACAATTCGTTATAAAAATTTACGACATTGTTCTTTTTTTTTTTCTTGAATTACCAAAAATCACTGAAACAACACGGTATTTCAAATTAAAAAAAATAAAATGTTAACCTACTGTTTATTGTACTTTTAAAAATTACACGCTACAGAAGTTTATAGTTGTTAGTGTAATTTTTAGTAATTTAAGAAAAAAAAAACTATGTCGTATTTTGTTTATAATAGTTTAAAAAGATTAATGCAACGTCGGGTACGTTGCATAAATTGTTTAGTTAAGACATAGCGACCCCACGCCGGAATTGTTGCGCAGAGATCTATTTTTAGTATAACTTATCACGATAAATAATTTTATATTTTATTTATATTTTGGAAACATACAGTACTATAAAAAATCATAACTAACATATACAGAACAAACATAAACCAAAAAAGTTTCCAATCTTCGATCCGAATTTCGGTTAATCTTTCTTAGCGAAATTAAACCATTTGTAAACGTTCAGCTGAAAACGAGTAAATTAATCCAACGTCGAACCTCGAACTACTTGGACTCGATCAGCGTTTTTTTTATTATACCGCTGTTATACCCTGTTATGCGACTTTGTTCGCGTTTGAAAAGATTTTATTCATTTTGGACTTAACTCTTTTGTACAAAACTGTAAATCTCTTATTAAAATAGTCTAAATTTTTCGTATAATTACAGTCTCTCCTAGCCCAAGCTTGAAACTTGTCTGACCTTAAAAGTATAAATGTGAAAGGTTTTGTTTGTAAAGCTGTATTAACACCGAAAATAATCTGATATTTATTGGACATTCTATGGGTGAAGTGCAAGTGGCAGCGCGTTAATAGCTTTACAGCATTGATGAATAACCGAAAACGAGTTCGGAGAAATTTTCCTATTGATGTTAAATTTCAATTACTATCGAAACGGCTCAAAACATCACACTACTAATTCATCGCCCTTTAATTATTCTACAGGGAAGTCTTTTCATGAGTGTTTTTTATTATAAGGCAAATACTAATAACTTTTTCAATAAATTGGACGGTTATAGACGTTTTTACATCAGAATGATTCGAGTTTTCTTTTAAACAAAGGGCAAAAGGGCAGGCGGTTTACCTGGGAGAACGCCCATGGACAGCTGCAACACAACAGAGTGCTTAGTGTGAGTTTTCTAACCTTAACGCGTTGGTAAAGTTTATTTCCAAACTATTAGACGTAGAGTCTTGAAATTTTCCATGTTGATAGAACATGCTAAAAAATCATTAGGAAAATTATTCTGAACGAAATCGGTCAACAACTTTTGAAGTTATTTAACAAATACGTTTATAGTGTATCAGATAGGGCACCCTTCTATATAAGCGTGTCTTGACACGCTCTTAGCCATTTTATAGTATATTGTCTATTCTAATTCTGTCTATTCTAATGCAACTTAGCGTTCACAACTTTTCATCCCTGGGCGAAGACCTAGAGGCAGGCAAGGTGGGATGATGTAGTGCTAAAAGATATGAGGGTATACCAGCTGTCAGAAAATGATTTTCAAGATAGAGAGGAGTGGAGAGCAAGAAGTAGGAATGCCGACCCCACCACTATGTGGGATATATAGCAAAGAAAAGAGAGAGAACCATTGTCTATTCTAATAATTGTTGAATTATCTGATAATTATCGTACAGACAAAGTAGTGAGTATCACGCTATCAGCTGGTATATAATATCAACCTTGCCGCTTAGATTGTATCACGTGTCGATATTACTTAGTATTACGTAACTAATCACGTAATCTCTATATTTTCTTCTAATTGCCACTATAATTAGTGTCCTTTATCAGGAGACGGCGAGATGACAAGGCATAAACATAGCCTTTGCGACGCCATAGGAAAGACAACCAATCGTAATAGACCGTAATTTTTCGTAATCAACGTTAACCTGTTTTATCTCAGTATTACAAACACACACAATACACGACAAATTGTAATGGGACTAAATAATGTCTCACTTATCACCTACAATTTTTGCAATAAATATATTTTTATCTTTACGAGTACCATACCAATAAAACTTTTACGTGACGCGCCAAGACATAAAGGTGAATGCGTGGGGAATTATGAAAGAAAGATCGTAACTACTTTATTCTACCACTCGAACAACTTACGAACCGTCGGGTTCGATAGTTATACTTATAAATATGTAATTAATGTATGAAACTAAATGGTATGTTATTCTTTTACAGGTGACGTCCAATAATACGACGGCAGAACACTCAGTTCCAAGCGACCGTCGCGTGTGTTTAAATTCTCTACTTACTACAAGTCATCTTTCTAATACACTATTTCTATGTGTTTTAACGATTTATTAATAATAGTGCCCGAACTTTATATTACCTATTCGGGCTTTGAGTAAAATATTTATTATCTGTACCATTTAAAAGAATTTTCTCAACTCAATAGCACGTGAATACGTTTCTGTATGAGTGACAGAGACAAAGCTCTACGAACTCAAAAATATACATTTATCTCTTTCTATCCCTTGCTATGTAATTTCAGATCATAGAAATTTCTATGGTCTATGTATGTAATGCGTGTCGGTTATAGAGGCCCTAGCACGAACATTTCGAAGTGTTCGAAGTCGACGAATCGACTTTGAAAATGTTCGTGCTGGGCCCTCACCGGACCCTTCTTAGCATCAAAGCGGGTTGCATTAGCATTGATTGTGCTTATATTCACATCAACTAACGATTTTCTATAACACAGTATAATTGTTGTAGTTCAAAGAAGTCCTAGTATGGGACGGGCAGATTACGCGGATGTGTTGCATATCGGGCACGGAGATTCTCGTGTGTACGACGCGCGCCCACCTCTTGCGGTATCGCTGGGACGGCACTCAGAACCGGGACTACTGCCTTGATCTTGGTCGCATACCTTTTTCTATTAACCAGCAAGTTTCCAAAGGTAATCTTTTAACGTGATAACGTCTTGTAAATCGATGAACGCCGGCAACTGGCACGTACGAAAAAGGATGACTCATTGTCACGTTCTGCCGGAGCCGAACGTACAAGTGATAGCGCGGAACGAGCGATAGAGAGGCAGGACCGGCCTAACCGTTCGGTGTTGTCACGTAAAATTATCGCCCGTAAACAGCTTTTACAGAAAACCAATTTTTTTTATGTAACACATGACGGCTTTGTGATGTTTGCAGCCGCATTATTTTGCAGATTATTGCTTTCAGTTAGTTTAAATTATTCAATCATTAATGCTAAGCTTCTTGTGTTGGAAGCTAAGATCATCTTTAGGACACTGAGTTAGTGAAGTAAGTTAGTTTAATGATGATGATCTGTGATTTATCACAGGTTTCTTATGAGAAATAATGAGTAAGTGGCCTTAAAAACGAAATATCTTCAAATTGTCCTGTCTGAGTTCCCCTAAGCCTATTGACCTTCTAATGAATAAAATCAGTAATGTTCTCATAGCCCAAATTTTGAATGTGAATATTTGCATTGTTTATCAATAGTTAATATTATTAATTAAATCACCTATAATATAAAATAATACACCAGACAATAATGTCAAAATTAAGCTGAAATTATACATGTCAAATTATAAGTTACAATTTAAAGTAATGTTATAAGTATATGAACAATTGTGTAAAATTAATTAGGTCAAGCTTGATTATTGGATTCAGTAAAATTTTAAAAATCATTAATATAATAAAAGAAATGAGACAATAAAAAGTTATGTAGATTTTTAGGACATCTCGGCCTTATTCTTCTGTAATACATATTTAGACCTCAAACTCATTCAAACCCAATGAGAACATTGAAAAATCTGACCATAGTTTATACAACACAGGACTCCAACCTGGATCTTAAACGCTTCCAGATGCTTTTTCCTTTATTGCAATCGACTTTGTGTAGGATATTTTAAGATGAAAATAAATCAAAGTGTATTCAAAGATTGTAACTCTTCGGCTATCTCTTTCACACGAATGAGCACACCTGTTCAAACTTTACTACCACCAAGATTTGTGTTGGACTATCCGAAATTATGGCTACGCTCATAGAGAGACTATTTTTGGTAGTTTTAAATACTTTGAAAAATCTAAAAGAACGACTCATATTAATTTGCCATAGGATACTCTCTGGTGACAAATCAATTTTTTTAAAAGAATAACTTGATCAATGGATCTTTTCTGAAGAAATCGAGATTTTTCGTGGTTTATGAAAATTTCTGTCTCGCTGGGTCCGTAGATAACTTTGTAGGCTTTGATGAGTCCGTTAGCGGCGGCTAGAGGGGGTGAAACCCAGGAAACGCGGATAGTCTGAGCGGTGAGCGTGGTGCATAGTACGTCCTGGGGCGGTGCCGACGGAGCTCCCTCCGCGGTATATGCGCGTACTTCATTGGATACGGGGCCAGATCCCATTTTGTTGAAGGCCTGAACTACGATAGCGTACTGTGTATAAGTCCTAAAACACACATGATTCCATTACTTTAGTTATTAAATTCACACACTATTTAATCAAAATAATCAAAGATTTTAATGAAGATAAATCCAGAAGAAGATCGATATGATCTTTATGGACATCTACAGGATGGCCTACATTCAACAATACCAAGGTGTCATCAGACCAAGAGTAGTAGAAAAAATTACATTTAAATTAGAATTTATTTGAGACTTGAAGAGAACTCTTTCAGACAAAACAGGACGTACTTAAGGTTAAAGATGTCGAGATGATGTTCCTTTCCAGATTCCTTAGAAATGTCAACAGTTTCGAAAACAAAGGACTTGTTGCTGGAAGCCAGTTTGTAACCAACATAATATCTGAAAGAAAAGAAAAAAAATGGAACTGTAGTTTAGTTTCTTATTCACTTTATTTTTTTTAAAGACCATCGGAGCTAAACTCCTAATACCTCACTTGTTGTTACTTTTGATTGATATGCGTTGATGATACACAGCCTAAAGACTTTAGCGATAAATGGGCTATCTAGTAAAAAGGTGTTATTGTAGAATACGAATATAAGGGTAGGTTAGCAAATAGGTTTAATGTTTTATTCTTTACATTCTGTGAGGTTAATATTTCTGTGACAATTATAATTTCCAATCAACTAGGACGGTATAAATTTGACGGTATAAATCTATAGAGGTTTTTTGTATGTTTTTATATATATACTTTGATGTATGTTTTTATATATGTCAGTTTGTCCCAGCAATATTTTACTGAGACAGAATTAAAAATCTTTGTTTTGCTGCTGGGAAATTGGAATTTAAGGATTAAAATAAAAATCAAAAGCTGTCTAAAGTTATGTGGGTAGTAAAAAATATCCAAAATTTGTAGTCACTTAATAGAACCAGCTAGTGTAGAATATATTGTGTAGAGCAAATTTTATATTGTTAAATGTTTATCTCGTGGGATAAAGACAAGTCAAGTGATGCTGTTACGTTAAGCTTTTGTGAAACCGAGAAAGCTTGTGGCTACTAAATAGAAGACAACAAGGTTTAAACAGGGGACATTTTCTGGAGCGCTGGTAACTCTGGACCAAATTTAAGCCCAAGATAATTAGCTTTAAATAGAAATTCCTTTTAGTAACATTTACCTAGACTCTAGTTACCTATGAGACATGTTGGTGTGAATAAGTTGCATATTTCTGAATTGTAAAGTTAATGCAATATTAGGTATCGTGCCATAAATAAATAGTTATAAATAAAGCTGAGCTGAGTTTGTTTGTTTACTTGAACGCGCTAATCTCAGGAACTACCGGTATGATTTGAAACATTATTTCAGTGCTAGATAGCCCTTTTATTGAGGAAGGGTATAGACTATAAAGTATCACGTTAAATTTTTTTACCTAATTTTACGGGGACGCAGTCGTGGGTAACAACTAGATTAATATATAGATGTTACTAGCGGACCCGGTAGACGTCGTCTTTTCCAAATTTTGGCTCGTCTGCTATATGTCTTCAACATAAAAGGAGTCTAGGAGGTATTAAATTAAAGTTTTTAATTTTTTTTTTTGTATTAAAAAAAAAATTCGACTTAAATCTTCCCTGTAATAATGAATGGGAATGGGAATGAAAGAAAACAAACAGAATTTAAAACGATTCAGTGGTTTTCTAGATTTAACGAGACTAACGAACAACGATCGATGTTTATGTACACGTATAGATGTCCGTAACTTTATTCGCGTTGGTTTCGCTAATTCTTTTCGACATTTTTTTTTTATTTGAAGTGCCGTATGTATACAATTATATTATACGTTTAGTAAAGGAATTTATTAAAAAATATGTTGACCTTAAAACAGTCATTTCAATTGTATTTATTTGTAATTATAGATATGTAAATAATTCTTTTAGAACATACATTACTCTACTGTTCGTTTCACCTTGCCTGAAACTGTTCACATGAAACAAAGAGAAACCACAAAGCTTTAGGGTTTGATTAAGCCTTCTTTCTTTAATTCCAGCTATAAAAGTTTAGATTGATCCAAACCCTAGAAAGGTATGTTAGCTTGCGAAGAGATCAAAGAGCATCGTTCGACTCGATGCAATCTACGCCAGTATCGTAACTTAGCTACCACTACATAAATGAATTGACTGAAAAATCAATTGATATTTCTTTATTAGGTATTAAGAGATTATCTTTAGTGGAATTTGTTTTAAGCCGATTAATTTGGCGCGCGTTCGCTGAGTGGAGAAATATCACGGCCGAGAGGATCGCATCGAATCTATGGGCCGATCTTAACAAATGGCTTTATTTGATGCCTTGACTTATTGCTCGCTCCTTCACTACATTGTTTCGCAAATTGATAGGCTTTTGGCTTGATTGACGATCGAACAGGTTGATTTTTTCTTCAGTAATCACGCAAATTCTTTAACTGATTCTTAATAATTGATTACAACATACTTCTGTAAATTATTTTTATCTTCCCGTAGAGTGCATGTAACAAATTCCTTTAAGAGGGTCGTCTCACTCTAAAGGTGATGGACAAAAATACTAAAAATTTAATAATTTTCATTATTTGAGGGCTCCTTTTCTAGCTACTTCATAAAAATATAGGTACATACTTCGTTCAAAATTCTACAGTACACACTACATTATATATTACCGTTTCAATAAAAGTTTTATTGAAAAAGTTATTTAGTTATTCTAAGGGGGATTCCTTTAAAAAAAAAACTATAGTGGCAATGCTCTTCTCTCCGCTATGTGTTGATTGTAATTGTCCTCATTAAACATTACGAATTATTTTATTCTTTACCTATTAAATGGTGTAATTACTCATAATTATATTTTTATGGTAGATGAATACTTAATTTTGTTATTATCACTTATTTAAATCGAGTTCCAGAAAGACGTATTCACATCAAATACGACACGCAATACAATACAAATAACCTACATATCAAATGCAATCAAAGATAATTTCTACAGTTCGGACTACCTAATACAGTACCATGATTGGATTCAATAAAACAACAGGGGTTGAAGTATTTTTGCCGGGCAGAAGTTGATTTGCCAGTGAACTATTCAACTCAACGGGGCACGATACGGTCGAGTACATTCTGAAATATTCAAAGCGTAACTCGGAACTAATAGGTATTTCAATTTTCCACTGCTATGAAACAATCGAATTATTATTAAGAGATTTATTTCCCTATTGCTTCAATCGATTTTAATAGTTTAACGATTTGATTTGAATTAAAATTCAATTTATTCAACCACGAAATCAAAGTCGAATAACAGCTAGAATAAATTCTAATGTCTTACAGTATGATTTGCTTTCGTTTATTCTAATTGTAGTAATTGCTTTGTTTGAAATTTATTATCACATTTTTTGTCTTGAATATTAATTTGCAATGTCCTGGACTGGGCTTCATATACCATTGTGTAAGGCCAATTAAGAATAAATGATTAATATGATTAATAATATGTATGCTCTCATTAGGTAAAAAACCCTCTAAAATATTTATATTTTCTATGTCCTCTTCTCTTCAACAACTATTTATACTTTATGCAGAGTGTAAAAATAAATTTCTATAAAGAAAATGTAACATTATACAAGCAGCGTCTGAATAATATTTGTTATAGCTGCTAATGGCTGCTCAAACAAATTTCCTGCGTAATAGGTAACATACTTTGGAGATCCGTTACGTTGGATTGGAAACCTAAGTAATATAAAAATTAATGCTTACTAAGATTTACTTGTGTGGAATTGTTTAATTTTATGAAATTATTAAGGATAATTTTTAATTACATTCGTACGGCTAAGATGTGGAATATCCTTCCTGCGTGTTTTTCTAGAGATACCATCTTAGTGCCTTCAAAACTAGAATTAAAGGGCTTATTCTAGGAAAACGCGCTACATCTTAGACAGCATCATTCCCTTGCAATATGTTTAATCGCCGTCAAGCACTGACCTGTTTACAGAAAAAAAAAAGTTTATCAATCATGTTTCATGTTCTAAGAGTAACAAACATACCTATATCAGTCACATGTTTTTGTTAGCCTCGAATTGAAACTTTTCAGTATTATCGTCTTCAACAGAACCTCCTAAAAAGTCCTATTTAAATTTTCCTCAAAATACGAGTACAAAATACATCTGAGTCGTAACTTACTTTCATTAATTACTGTTTATTATTAATAACTTCAACTAGTTATGTGAACGCATAGTTAGGCTTTTATCAACGAGTATGACATTTTCTTCCTTTATTGAAGGTTCCTCCAGGTTGCATCGATTCGGTGAAAGTATTCCGAATTGTGCAGAAAAATGACCAGATACAAACTGAACCTCTGTAACTATATAGTTCTGTAACTGTATAGTTTTATAAGGGGTCGGATGAAAGTTCCAAACCTCATTTAGATTAAGCTGGTGTTGAATCATTTCGTCAGTTCAGATCGGCGCGTGGCTGAGACCAAGTGAACTGAGTGAGAGAAATGAGTCAAACCTAAATATTTGATGATCCAAACAAGATGCCATAAGCAATGATAATGATGTAACTGAACCCCTGTTTGTTCCAAATATTTTGCCATAGTGAGGTAAGTATATTTGGATCGATACATAACAATGCTTATTTTTGGCGCTTGCTTGACTGTATCCTTCTAACTCGTCATTAGTTAAGTGAGGTGAACATCCGTCACGCCCCTCTCGACCCCTAGCATTTCCTTCGGAGATGGATTAGTCTTACGGACACTTCCTTTTCGTTTCAACAGTATTTATTACGGATATAGATAAAATCTCCTTTTCCATTTCTCTAGGAAAAATCTTGGAAGGAGAAGGGATTTCAAAACAATTTGCAATATATATTTTATAATCGCATTTTGGTTTCAGGTACGTGTTTCGAGCGGATTGGTGTAAGTTTTATGAATATTATATACGGTAATACTAACAATGAGGTCCTCAGAACCCCCACGATATCTGCAACCTCACGACAAATATCACTCAGTGTCATTAATCGGGTCCCACTGTTTTACCCTCGAATTAGTCCTTAATTCTGTGTAATGGTCGGACCGTACTTTTATTTTTCTACAGACTTCAAAAAAGGAGGAGACTGCATTTTTTTATGTTTGTTACAACAAAACTTTTGATTGAACCGATTTTTTTTTAATTTTAAAACTAGTGCTTCCCGTGTTGTCCCATTTCAATTTCGTCAAGGTCTGGCAATGTGAAGTCGTTTTTTTTAAAAAGAAAGATTTTTACTTATAAAGAAGATAAATGTTCTTTTTTAACTATTATATTCTAAGTTTAAATTCTCTAATACTCTTATAATAATAGACGGGTACCTATAATTTATTATAGTAAAAATGGTAGACCATGTATTCGTTCTATAATGCTAATAAGCCAACTTGAAAGCTAGATTATTTATGTTTAGACCGCAACACACGCATTACTATTCGAAGTACGCTCCTACTCAAACGTTACGTGACAAAACTGTTTACGTACCAAAAACAAACTGTGAACCTCTTACCGGCACGTTTTTTTCCTCCTGAGCCGGTATCTAGCCTTCATTAAAACATAACTACAGTTTCAAACTTATTTATTGCAAAATTGGGTCACATCTTTAAGATTAAACAAAGGACAATGAAATCCCGACCGGCACAAAAATTTATGGATTCTGTATGATGCCGGAGCTAGACATAGCTTCATTTCAATGATCATGTAGTGTGGCCGGGGACTTTGCGTAGCTGCGCAAAGTTTTGTAGAACTTTGTAGTCTTCAAGGACAAAAATACGTCTGTTCCTAAGGTAGACAACTTAATGTCTGTATTATAGGTAACAGCCGCCTGTTATACACAAATATTTTTTTTTAGAAATATATAAATGCATACCTATGGATAATACACCCAGACTCGAGGTGGGAATCGAACCCACGACCCCCGGAGCAGAAGGCAAGGTCACTGCTAACTGCGCCAACGGGCCAGCCAAGTTATAGATATATACAGCTTAAGCAATAGCTATTATGGTAGTGCAAAGATGGTCTTATTGCTAAAAGCAAGCTCTGACAGGCAACCTCACAATTTAGGAATAAAACAATAAGAGAGCGGGATAGTGCAATATGTTGCCACCGAACCGAATATGTTTAAGTCAAATTCAAAGGAAAATCCTTAAATAAAAAAAGGACTTTTACAAGCTTTTTTCAATCACCAAATATTACTTATTATTTATGTATGAAGCCTTATTGTTTTTTTTTAATAAGTTCATCTAATCGGAAGTAGATCAAACAAGCGTGCCTTCAATAACTTCTGTTTGTTCTTAATATACAATTTTTTATACAGAAGCTTTAGTCTGATTATATTTATGTTCGCCAGTTTGATTTTAAGAAATGCCTATATAATTTGGAGGGCACTTCAATCTTTTCTTCCTAGCGTTATCCCGGTCAAGCACTAGGGTCTACTTCGAATGCAGAGAATGTGAATGTGAGACGAGTTAAGATAACTGATTGCCATCTGACGTCATATCCTCATAGCTCCCAAGGTCTGTACAACCCATTCCAATGTGTTTACGCACACCAGCGTATTTAAAATATAAACTCAATAATTTGTCCTAGTAGTACCTTCTAGAATATGCGAATTAAGGCGCAATTTTTAGAAAATTATTCATAAACATTACTACTAGCTCAAGTTAGCTACTTCGCTTAGGTACACATTAGACGGTATTTTGTAGCGGATGAACGGGACATTACGTCCTTTTCTGTACCAGTTTTCTGAGGTTCTATATGTAATAATGACAACCATTGTACATTTTTAGATGGCGTTTTTAGTTAAGAACAAGACAACGTCGCTCAAAGTTTAAGCCTTGGACCACAGCGCCTCGTGTTACCGTGCAAGGCTGTGACGCACCGCTGACCGCATCATCAAGTCATTCTGATCAGGAAGAGTGGATTAAGAGGCGAAATGTTTAGAAGAGCTTTGTTTGAACCATATTTGGGTTAAAGGATTATTTCTTGCACGACATATTTGAGTTTGACTTTGGGTGTTGTTTTAATAGTGATAATTGTAATGAAGCGCCTTCTGAACAACCTATTTTGTTTGCTTCTTGATTACATATTTTCTTTTTTTATTATTATTAAGGACCAACAAAGAGGAGGTCGTGGCCTAATCAGTGGTCGGCATTTGAGTCGATCACTAAGTTAAGTTGCTCTGGCTGCGACCGGGCGATAGACGGGTGACCTCCTCCGTGTTTCGGAAGGCACGTAAAACAGTGGGACCCGATTAATGTCACTTTGTGATATTAATCGTAATTCCATTAGGATATACAAGCAGAAATCTAAACCTAGTTGCAGCATATTATACGTTGTAATTTATCCAGAGTAATTCCGTTGTTAGTTAACTATAGTGCGCCTTAAAAATATGAAAGTTTTAACCCGATACGAAATGACTTCGATGCGATACATTCGTGACCAAATATGAATTAGTCAACAAGGCATATTTTTAAAGCTTACTGTAGCCAATTATCAAGGGAACTACTTTGGGTGAATTACAACAGATAATTAATTGCTACCAGGTTTAGACTTCTGCTTATATATCCCAATTTTAAAAGCGCTTTATGGCTTATTGAATAACACCACTTATATCGGGAGTAATTTTTGCGAAGTTATTAACCAGAAAAAAAGTGCTAAAAGGAAGTTAATTTTCCAGAACATTCATCGTCCCACAAACCATGTGACTATCAACTCTACTGCGGATCCAAACCGTTCTCGGAGATAGAAACCAGAACGTTGTCCTCCTATATCTCGGGCATAGATAATCTTTTATTCTACGTGGCCTTTCATTCCTACGCTTCTTTACTACTTTTGCCATTTTCCGATTCTATCGAACACATCGATAATTACAATGATTTGGTGAGTTAAAGATTCTCGCTCATTATATTTTTATATCTTATTAATTAAACTTTTGAGTTTATTTATATAAAAACAAAACGTTTCTAAATATAAAGATGGATCTCCCAAAAGCGAAACTTAAGCCCTAACCTCCAGAGGTTAGGGTTACAGACTAAAGAAACCGATGGAGTCCGATTGTTCGCTGTGGGATGCCATGCCCTCTTTCTCACATAAGATCGACGTGAAGTGGCGGCAATGCTGTCATGTCAAGTGATGGTACTCTTGTCGCATTACGACCGGGACTCATCCAAGGTCAAAGCCGGCTACGCCTCTTCGAGTCTTTAGCTAGTGTAGATGTCTATGACGTCGGCTGTCACTTAAAACTTTCTCGTTTGCTCCTTGTCATACAAAAAAAAAATTAAATGAAACAAAAAGCCACCTTCAAAACACCGAAGAACTAAGGAACAAAAAATAAAAAGAATCGATATTCACATACAACGTCAAAGAAAAATATCTATTTTGTTATCGGTATAACAAAATAGATATTTTTATAGGTATACTTTAAACATAGCAGCTGTGCCGACGACTTTGTCCGCGTAAGGTAAAAAATGATTTTCTTACAGCTTTATGATATATAGCCTTCCTCGATAATTGGGCTACCTAACAATGACATAATTTTTCAAATCCGACCAGTAGTTCCTGAGATTAGCGCGTTCAAGTAAACGATCAAACAAACTCTTCAGTTTTATATATTAGTATAGATATAAATGAAAACATTTAATCATGATCGTCTGGGTATATAATTTTAATAAATAAACTATTAATATTAACATTTATAACGTTACGATTTTCACTAGAAAATACCACAAGCTTTGTTGAAACAAATATGCACGAACCAATCATAGTTGGAATACCAGATTCGAGTTAATTTGCTGCTGATATACAAACATACAGAAGAAAAGAAAACATTAGATATAGAAAAACCCATTATCTGGGACCAGGAAGAGAAAAAGAAAGAGAGGGAGAAGGTTATTAATATAAAGTTCATATCGCTTTATACTTTTAAAACAAACACGATAAGAAAATAATTACCTATAGTTATTGAAATGGTGATAACAAAAAAATACCCGATAGATTTTGTTGCAAGCTCTTCTCAGTGCACGGCGCTTCGAAATCCTCTTAAACTGAGCTTTTAAATCGTAAAATTTATCACCAGATATTATAATAATGATTAAAAATAATAATAATACATATGATGTTCCTAAGTACTGTAAAGTCTATATGAATAAAACATTTTTAGTTTTGACTTTATATTAGAAATATAATTAATTATGATTTCTTGTGTGCTCTTCTCGTTGCATGGCAAGAGGAACACTCATAGACTTAGCTTTGAAATCGTAAATTTTATCACCAAGTTATAAATACAATAAATAATTGAAAAATGTATATTTTCGATACTTGTGCAAGGATTTCTATTTGAATAAATTTATTTGAGATAAATTTCATGATTTTGTAGGATACAAATGTAAAGAAAATGGACAATCCGTTGTTGAAACCTGATGAATTATTCACATTCGACTCCGAAAAGTATAAAGAGGCTGTCGTCACTCCGTGGTATAGAAATCAGGATCAGCCACAGGTATGTCTTTTTCCTACCTCTTTAACTACAGTGGCAATTCTTCAGCTTTGTAGATTAAAGCAAAGTAGTTTAGTTTCTCATGCATGTCATGGATTTCCGCAAAGTAACGCCTGATTCTATCAATTAATTGCATAAAAGGCTAATTTTTGCTCGTTACGCAATACGTTAATATCTAACAATAGCCCTTAGCGAAATTTTCTTTAACTAGGAGCTGTCATCTAAAATGGTAAAGCATTTTCTTGGTCGACTATACTATTAATTTAGTTCGACAAAACAGCTAAGTTCTATGTCTTATACGAAACTCAATTTTACATCTTAAGGAGATCAGTTCTGTTCTATAGGTATAGCCGGCTTACGTTCCTATTCACGCGTGTACTACTAAGCTTCAGCTCGACACGAAACGTAATTGAAACCGTTCCTTTTGTTTATAAGATATTCCCCTGGAATTCTTAATATATACGTGTACCATGAATATTTAAACGCTTTAGTAAATTAAACGTGTTACTTGAGTGAATTTGTGTGCCCGTGAATTTAAATATAACGTTTTGTTAATCCGCAGAAGGAGCGAGTAAAGGAGCTATTTTTTTATAACTAGAGATTACCGGCTGGTCGAAATTCGCCCACAAACCTTTTTACATACAACGTCACATGTGTGTAAATTGTGTAAATCGCTTAGCATTGGTGTGCGTGTGAGTTTATTTTACTAAAATAATATATTATTATTGCATATTGGCACAACATCGCCATTCGTGGAGATCAATGGAGGAGGCCTATGTTCAGCAGTGGACGTCCCCAGGCTGATATGATGTCCCACGTAAATTGTTGTAACCCCAAATTCCCAACTTCACTGTAGAGCGCTACAAACATGTAAATTGAAATAAAATCATTATATAACATATTTGTGTACACAATTATATATTCAATAAGAACGATTACATTATTGTATAGAATAATGTTATAAAAATTGACTGTTATATTACAATTTACTTGTTTGTAACGCTCTACTGTGAAGCTGGAATTTGGGTTAAAACAACTTACGTGGGAGGTTTCGATTTATGCGATAAATTGTGACTTTATATTTCCTTAAGATATATACTTTTCATTCTGTTTTTGAGTATAGTATTGTATAATTTGTAAGTTTGAGTATTATTTATTTATATTCTTAGTTATATTTAAGTGATTTTATTTAATTTTATACTATTTGATAACTTCTTTTGTATTTTACTTTTTTGCACACTGAACACTAGTATGTATTTGGGTCATAAATTTAACTTAACATCTTGTAAACCTAAAGTTCTTGCAAAATAAATAAATTAATTGATTGATCGATTAACTGAAGAATATATCTTTAGTATCAAGTGTCTTACGTACGTGTCATTTTTTTCCTTTTTTCCCATCTGTCTACTAAGTACTTCAAATATTTAAACTGTGACGCTATTTAGGCGCGCCTGAGCAATAACCTTTTACTCCCAGAGGGTGGATCTCCTGGTCCGATCCGCTACGGGTACGCGACCCCGGAGTGCCCTAGCTGCTACTGTCACACTCCCTATACCGTCCGTGACAGCTTAACCGACAGCGAAACAGGTTCATTAAAAAAATCTTTACCTGTATCTAAGGTTTAGGGCACGTGTAATATAATCGAGATAAATGCGTCCCACACTCAATTATCCTCGCTAATGTAACCCTTCCTTCATTAGAAGGCATTGCTGTTGAGTGAGTTTAATTGGCGCGCTTTGTAATTAATATATCACCTAATTTGCACGTGTAATAATTAACAGAATTATGTCTAAAACAGCGTATGAGTAACTTAAGTGGAGTGTAACGTCGAAATGATTCTCTCGTCAATAGAACATTTCGACGTTACACTCATTAGTAACTTATACGCTTAGAGCCTCAATAGCTCAACGGTATAAGGTATGGACTGAAATCCGCAAGGTACCTGGTTCAAACCGCACCGCCGTTGGGGTATTGTCGCACCCACTCCTAATATAAGCTTTTAATTTAAGCTTAGTAGGAGGGGAAAATGGGAATATTAGACATACCTAAAAAGTATTTCTAATATTCTTTTAAAAGAAAAAAAAGATTTTCGAAACTATTTAAATTAACGTATAATAATGTATTTAATAAGTTTATAAAATAAATGAAAAGAAGTATTGTATCTATATGTGACAATATACAGACTTTAATCATTGTCTATGAAGTGTATTCAATATGTATTATTGCTAAGATTTGAATGGTTAAAATTTTAACAATAGCCTTTGTAGTCGAGTGGTAAATATTGACAGTTTATTGTAGTTCTAAACGTGATCACCAAACCACTTAGATTCAATTTTAGCGTGATTATATATATCCTACAGCCTTCCTCGATAAATGGGCTATGTAAAACTGAAAGAATTTCCACACACATAACACACTTTTTTAAGATTTTAGGATCTAAAAAGTAATAATTTTAAATTTTAATATTTCAGTAGCTTCATAACGTGAAATCTTATTTTATGTTTAGTTTATTTCGTTACGAAAGAGTCTTTTGAGAAACAAGTAATTCTCATACGTCATGTAAAAGAACGTACATTTTTTGTAAGCTGTATTTATAAATTTAATAAAACTACGTTTTAAATTTTTGAAATGATCAAAAAATAGCATAATAAAATTATTTCATTGAATTTAATCTATTAACTATAATTTAAACTAAACCACTCCACTGGCGTCACTGTTCCTTTATTTGAATTGGCCGTAATTAAAATTGGAATTATTAGTCTCTACCTGGAGGGCTTTGAGATATCTTATTTGATTTTGACCTTCCCATTTGAATTTTAAATCGAATATATTTTAAAACGAGTGGCTCAAGTGTCATTTATTTAAAAAAAAGTTTCACAATATAAAATCTATTAAAAGGACATAAGTATCAAATCTTTGCTTTTTTAATATTTTAAATGTGATGGACCAAATTTGATGGATTTCAGTATAGAGGTTTGGAGGTCGTGGCCTAATCAGTGCTTGGCATTTGAGTCGATCGCTAAGTTAAGTTGCTCTGGCTGCGATCGGGTGATAGATGGGTGACCCATTCTAGCACTGGATCACTTGACGTGACAGCATTGCCGCCACTTCACGCCGATCTCATGTGAGAAAGAGGTACTGGTACCCGGACGTGCCCAATTTGGCTACAAGCGTGGCGCTCCCTCTAACTAGAAAGACTGGAGTAAGGGAAAGGGATGGAGAAAAAGCATATAACCCACTGCGCCAACGGGCCAACCAAAAAATTTAAACAAATAAATAAATGTTAAATGTTACATTTTATTAAAATGTTTATACCTATACGATTACGGGAGATAGGAGATCATACTACGTTTCTTGCCACGACTGGACTATAGGTCCAAAGAAGTATAGATGTCCCAATTAATTCCACGTACTATATCCTAGGGCAGGAATCATTCGTAATAGTAGTTTTTTTTTGTGAATGACAATACGTTATGCGGGGAACGCATATTTAAATGGCATAAGATGTTATACGGAAGGAGTCTTTGGCACAGGTTTCCAACCTCTCACTATGATTTTCACCAATATTTCCAGACATTTGGTTTGTCACATTTGTAAATTAATATAGATATATAACTTATGTACTTATATCTTATGTAAGAAGCATATAGCTTTTTGCTTGGGTCTGGCATAATCTTAAATAGATTTAATACCCTTGAATAAATTACATATAAAAAAAAATATTAAAAAAATATTACTCTAAAAAAATCAACAGAAGCTTCTATGTGGAAAAATACATAAATCTTCCCTCGTTGATTCGCGCAGTACCCCAGTAGTGTACGTCCAACTATAGGAAGGAATTTCTTCTATGTGTAGCAATGCGCAAAATCTCCTCAACAATTTCGTTCAAGGCTTAAGAAGTCTTCCAGCAATTAGTAAGTAACTATAGTAGGCTTCTATAAGAAAAATAACGCCCCACTAAGTTGTTGAATGATCGAAAAGTTTGCTGGAAACTGTAGAATGAAATGGCCCCTATGTGGAATCGATAAGACGAATCACGAATGAGTGCTCTCAACTACGACACTCAAGAAATTAGCTTACAACTATCGTTAGTCAATATGCCTCCATGTAGAATCCATAAGAGGATTCACCATTGAGTGTACGCAACTACAACACTCAAGAAGTTTGCTTACAACTATCGTTAGTGAATATGCCTCCATGTAGAATCGATAAGAGGATTTACGAATGAGTGTACTCAACTATGACACTCAAGACGTTTGCCTGCAACTATCGTTAGTGACTATAGAATTCTTCCAAGTGGAAATCGATAATCGAGAGGAGTCACGAACGAGTGCAGGTCGCAAATTATGTCGGCCATACTCCACATAAGCGTGGTGGCGTTGGCAAAAACGGAAAAATCCCTTTGCCCCGATGCCGGTAGCGTAAAAACCTATACCTGCCCCATCCGCGGGACGATTCAATAAAGGCGCATTTAATTGGCTGCTGATCGTCATTTTAATTACACCTGGAACGTTTTTAGTGGACACTCGGTGAAGGGGGTTCGAACCGGATATTCGCTGAGCTTGGTGGTACGAGCTAATGAGCAGTACCCATTTGATATTCCTTTTTTTTTCCTCTTTTTATATTATATAACAAAGGGCAAACCAGGTTGCTTATCTGAGTGACTACGATGTCCATGGACAATTACACTTCCAGAAGGCCCACAAACATTGTGGACGCACTAAGGAGATTTCATACGTGCGCGCGCTGGCACGTGTAATGTTTCAGAGTTTTAAAAATAATTATTATTCAAATGTTTATAGAATTGATGATGTTCCGTTTCATATTCATTCTTCGCCTAGATTTGATACAAAATTTAACGTAATATCATTATATTATATTTTACATTTAAAATAATAACGAAAATTAAAACTAATAGATTACCATCAGAGTCGTCTTTAAACACTTTCCCTAAAGAATTCTTAGTCGTATTTTTGAGCGAGACTATTGTAATACCCGAGCGATATGGCTTCCTTCATAATACCTTTATCATAGGCATTAAGTTGTCTATCTTAAGAACAGACGACCGTATATTTATGGTCCTATTGGCTGTGTACCGTGACTTCATCTGCGAAAACTGCCAGAGCCTTTAGACTTCCTTAACCTGACCCTATTAAAGAATTCGTTCTTAGCGGACATCTACTAACTGTAATCCTTGCCTAATTTTATATTAGTCACATTCGTCCCCCGGTTTTAGTGGTTTCCATTAGGTGACCGTTTGATTTTATAACTTCTTTTTCCTTGCGTTATCCCGGTTAAGTACCAGGGATCGCTTAGATTGCAGAGGATGTGACTGTGGGGCGAGTTAAGATGACCGATTGCCATCTGACGTCATCCTCGGAACATCCACAATCTGTACAACCGCACGACTAATATCACTCAGTGACATTAATCGGGTCTCACTGTTTTACGTGCCTTCCGAAATACGGAGGAGATCGGATATCACATATAAACCAGTGCTAGAACTGGTCACTCATCTAATATATCCAGCAAGCGCTACTTAAGCTAACAATCGACTCAAATGTCGACCAATGATTAGGCCACAACCTCCTCAAACCCTTTCATTTTATATGTACACATATATGCATATGAATGTGTATATGTATAAGAATATTAGAAACCATAACACGAAACGTTTCGTCTATCCATTTCTCATGCGAACAACTGCTAATCACCTTTTGAATAAACACCCTCTAATTTAGTCGCTCTACTCTTTTACTGAAGAAAAGTCGAATTAATTAGTTTTAGCCCGCTTTGCCTTTTGCTTCCTAAGGTTTCGATGGCATAAACATTTAAAAAATATTGTTTCGAGACAGAATGCGTTAGTCAGATTTCGCTATTTTGAAGGGTAGCTTCAATATAAATTAAATATTGTGATCATAATGAATTATTAGCTAGTTAGCCAGTTTATTATATCGCAGCTGGGGGGACGCCGCGCTACAGCGAAATTACAGTGATTCCAAAATGGGGGCCCAGCGGGTTTCTTTTTGACACGTGCCTCCAATTTTTATTATTAGTATATTTTAATAATACTTACGAAATAAGTTTAGTTTTTAATGTGACACCATGACACGGCTAATGCTGCATAAAATATTTACGGTAAAAGTTAAGTTTTTTTTAAAAGTTCTTTCAACCGACTTCAAAAAAAGAGGTTCCTCAATTTGACTGTATTTTTTCTATGTTTACTACCTCAGAACTTTCGACTGGATTAACCGATTTTAGTGATACTTTTTTATTTCAAAGCTGATGCTTTCCGTGTGGTGCCATTTCAATTTGATTCGGATTTGACAATTTGCAGTCCTTTTGTTGTTAAAATTTCACATTATTACAAATAGATAAAGGAAAGGATAGGAAAAGGAAAGTAAATGAAATGTTCTACATTTTTCTCTCTCTTATGACTTTTATGATATTTGTTAACCCCTCCCCTTCACCCCCTTTTGAACTTCAAGTGAAAGAAATAATTAGAATCCGTTTCTAAATTCTCTTCAGTGACAGGAAATGGTATAGGACCATAAGAAGTAGTGTCACTCAGATTGCGATGCCAAATTCCATTTTGGGTCGTTGTACCTTATTGGTTAGCTTTTTCATAATTTAATGAAATTAAATAAAAACACAAAGTGAAATCTTTTACGTTTTTTATTTGACAAAAGAAATTAATTCATTTTTTTTATTTCCGTTTTCCTTATAATATACATTGTAGTTATAAAGTAATTATACTATCTAATCTATATTTATATGTATATTTTATACTCTCTATATTTTACAAAAAATATTTACAAAGTCATCCCGTAAGACCCATTCTTAATATACTGTAGTCTATGTAAAGAAGCTTATATTATTATGGGAATAATATTGATATAAGAACGAATTTAATAGTATTCTGGCAGTAATATTTAGTTGGTCTGAATATTAAATTTTGATTCCCTGCTTAATAGTAAGGAATACAATATTAAAACCTATCATGAAACGTTGTTTGTATTAAATAAAATTACATTTTAAAAACATGAAAAGTTTCGGAATATCTTTATAACATCAGTTAGTTATATAAACAACAAATTATTGTAATAATGAAAGAACTTAACTCGGTGTTTAAAAATTATAATTTAGCAAGCGGATGTTAGAATAAAAAAGTTATTACACGTACATTTAATACAGTAATGTTTAATATAAGTGATCTTTAAATAAATGAACATTAAAATGATTGTGATATCAAAATAATATTGTCCGCAACACCGTAAGAATTAATTACACATATGCATGAAGATTTGAGGCCGAATAATATTTATTTATTTTGTCATATTATTAATTATAAAGAACTTTCTATAGCCAGTAGAGATGTAGTACTCGTTATAACTGTTTAAAGAGAGCAATGAGGCAATATCCTACCTAAAAAGTAATTCCTAGAAGTATTCTTGATATCAAAATTAAAACTGTGATCCATGGGTTTAATTAAATGTTTCTTTACATAGACTCTCGTATTTTACAAATAAAATGAGATTGCATTAAAAATAATAATAGCTACACCCAGACTCGAGGTGGGAATCGAACCCACGACCCCCGGAGCAGAAGGCAGGGGTCACTGCCCACTGCACCAACGGGCCAGCCACACAAATTAGCAGGTTAACAATATCAGGTCAAATCATGGTCAAAGATTTCTTAATCTTAAGAACGTGATTGTCTTAAGATAAATCTTATCCATGAAAATAGCTTGTAAACAACACGTTCATACAGACATATATAAGTATTAAATTCCGACTCCTTTATTTCTCTACATCACGAGAAATATGGGGGGTGAAACCCATTATCGTTATATAAGATAACGATTATTGTAACCGTTGACAATTTTATAGACCATCAAGTGTTCAAACCGACTTAATTTTGTCTTAAGTGCTGCCAAGATGGCGTTAACGTTACATTTCAAGCTTATAATGAAACTGCGAAAGTGATTTTTGAATAAAAATGGCCAGGAGCGTATCTAGAAGGGTATATAAAAGGGTTCTGTATCTGATCACTATGAACGTATTTGTTAAATAACTTCAAAAGTTGATGTAAGATTTTGTTCAAAATAATTTTCCTAATGAGTTTTTAGACTGTTCTATCAACTTGGACAATTTTAAGTCTCTACGTCTAATAGTTTGGAAATGTAAGGGGAGGAGGACCATCTTACGGGCAAGACGGACGGACGGACAGAGCGAAATTATAAGGGTTCCTTGTAGTGCTACGGAACCCTAAAAACGACCCAGCAACAGTTTAAATAACACGATTTTGTGTTAAAATCTATTTCACCACACGTACGGAGACCGAAGAAAAAATATCACACCTAGAAAACGCGTATCCTACAAACTGAAGTAGAGACAGTTGAATTAGTAAGCCAATTAAACAGTTAGTTAAGAACAATATTTCGTTATAAATGTCTAGACTTCAAATTACTTCACCGCTTTTCGATAAGGCTCTCTGATGTAGTAATTAATATCGAAATGAATATTTAAAGATCTATATCTAAAAATACGTCGACCAAAGCAAAAGTATCACTCCTAAGATACGCATGTCGTACACCGTAAAATAGAACAATTGGAAAAACGCTTTTAAATTTCATTTAAGAATATCTATCCGATATGAATATAAAATGTAACCTTTGGACATTTCTGAATACCGACATATCATAAAAATCAGCATACAGGTGTCCCCACTTTACATAATCGAAAACAAAAAAGACTCAATGTTTTTTCTACTCACAAGTAAATTCTATTTACCCTCACGACCAAAGAACTTTATTGTGTCTTTAGTTTCAACTATTCTAATCTAATGCAGTACACGAAATGCAACAAATATGATCCTGAAATTGAAACTTACACGAAATCAGGACGTGATTGAGTCGTAGATTGCTTGTTATCTATATGAATAAAATTAAAGTGTATTTTTATAACGTCGAAATAAAACTGCCTGACTATATTACACGATACCTATAACAAAACAAAGATAAAAGAAATTATGTCTGTCTGTTTGGTAATTTTTATCTATCTCTATATATCGTTAATTTCTAACAGAAACCCTTAGCAAAATTTTCCTTAAGTTAGAACTGTCATCCAAAATGGTAAAGCACTTTCTCACTTACGTTTTTATGGTTCCGTAGTACTACAAGGAACCCTTATAATTTCGCTCTGTCCGTCCGTCCGTCTGTCTGCCCATAAGATGATTCCCTCCATTTCCAAATTTCCAAACTATTAGACGTAGAGACTTAAAATGTTCCATGTTCATGGAACGGACTAAAAATTCATTAGGAAAATTATTTTGAACAAAATCTGACAACATCTTTTGAAGCTACTTAACAAATACGTTTATAGTGTATCAGATACGGAACCCTTCTATATAAGTGTGTCTTGACACGCTCTTGGCCATTTTTATTATCATGAGATTATGGACTAAGGTATTAAAGTAACTAACATTTTGTTGCTATAGGTTCTCAATCGAAATCAAGAATCCTATTACGGATATAATGACAATTATAATCATGATCACAATCACGATCGCAATCATGATCACAATCAGAATACCACTACCATTATAGATGCTTAAGTATTAGACTAATCTTTTTATAGCCCCTTAATGAGACGATTATAATCACGGCTATTAATATGATCACGATCATAATCGCAATCATGATCACGAACATAATCACAAGCAGAATGATCGTTTACACGCTTTCTCCGAATTTATAGGTGTAAGATGTTATTAAATGAGTGTAATATATTGCTCAAAGTTAAAAGTTAACTAAAGCCATAACATTTTTTTTAATATGGGATTAAGGGTCATTTCAATACCTATCCGGTGAATGATCTTTAATCTCATGTTAAAAAAACGCATTTTTTTTAATAGAAAAAAATAAATATTTTACAAAAAATGGTGTCATATGCGACTTCATTCCACCCGAGTGTAGTTATAACCTCTATAACTGTGCATATATAACAGTCTTAAAATAATGGAGGAAACATAAGGTTAAGTTCTTTAAAAATATATATAAATTCCAAATAGAAACAAGGTTAGGATATAGAATATTATTAAATGGAAAGGGAACTTTAAAAAATTAAGAAAGACAACCAGTGACTGAGCGAGATATAGGGAATTCCGTGAATGACCTGCAGATTTACTAAATACATTAATACAAACATGTAAACACCAATTACGAAGGAAAGGAATTTTCAACCTTAGGCTATCTACAAACGAACAAAAACTATGGTAAGGACTGTATTTTTTATTAGGTTTCCGTAGTACTACAAGGAACCCTTATAATTTTGCTCTGACCGTGCGTCCGTTAGTCTGTCTGCCTTTTAGGTGACCTCCCCCCCCCAAGCATTTCCAAACTATTGGACGTAGAGACTTCAAATTTTCCATGTTGATAGAACATACTAAAAACTCATTAGAATAATTATTCTGAACGAAATCGGACAACAACTTTTGAAGTTATATAAGAAATACGTTTATAGCCTATCAGATACGAACTCTTCTTTATAAGCGTGTCTTGACACGCTTTTGGCAATTTTATTCATAAATAAATAAATAATAATTACATTACACAAGCGCAAAGTATCTTGACAGAATGACGGATAAAGAAGTGGTCGTACCGTTGGCTGTATAAATATATTCCTTTTTAAAGTAAAACCTCCAACGTTTCAATAGAGAAGAACTGAATATAAAGGGACGAATAAATTTGGTAAAGAAGAGAGGATAATACAATATAGCAAGCTGCTTTCTCATTCTGGAAACGCTAACTGCTAGGATAAAAACTGATTAAAGTAGCTTACCAACGCAAAAAAAGTTTTGGCTTCCGACTTGATACGAATAAAACCGCTTGGAATAAATAAAGTTTTGAAATTGTCAATTGAAAATAAGCAACCACAAACACTACATGGAAAGCATGAAATTCTACACTCGTCTATATCTATACTTTAATATTAAAAGCTGAAGAGTTTTTTGTTTGTTTGCTTGGATGCGCTAATCTCAGGTACTACTAGTCCG
Organism: Charaxes varanes; assembly: GCA_024363005.1. Lineage (NCBI taxonomy): Eukaryota > Metazoa > Arthropoda > Insecta > Lepidoptera > Nymphalidae > Charaxes > Charaxes varanes. The sequence goes on from JANCMC010009603.1 coordinate 7,914,843, forward strand.
ATTCGAAAAATTATTTCTTTGTTAGATAGCCCACCTATCGATATATCATCGCTCTAAGATTTAAACATTTTTGTTTAGCCTAATTTAACGCCAACGAAGACGCGGGCACATCTAGTAATGTATAAAATCAAAGTATTATTATCATCGACGCCGGACGCAAGATTCCAATGGGAATTCAAACAATACAGCAGGAATAATCAGCCCTTCAACATAATTACTCAAGTCGTTACACCATCAGTTCGGGATCCTTTAAAGAGTTCGTAATAAACCGTATAAAGCTCTCCTCGTTTATTATTTGAATCAACAGTTAAAAGTTGCAAGACTACCTTTCTAATTTAAACTTAGAAAATATTCATGGAAAAACCAATGGAAACGTGTTTTAAATATTCGAAAAACGTGGCGTTTTTTAATCGTCACAGGCATTACTTCAATGAAATGTATAACTAGTAGAAAATGCAAAGTGGTGGCTTTAAACCAATAAATGAATGAAATTATATATACGTAATAATTATATACGTAATAAATACTGATTTCATTCATTTATTGGTTTACAAGTGTACGTACGTGCGGTTATAACGTATATAATATATACGGCTGTAGAGTAAAAGTAGGTTATTATTGGCAATACCTTTAGATATTCTAGTTTTTAATAATCCTAAAGCATTATAATATTTTATTGGATGTGACTTTCAGTAAATAGATACATAACATAAAAATATAAAAGATTTATCTTAAATAAAATATTTATTAAAAAATAAACACTCGTGAATTAGTGATTAGCTATTTCATTAACTGCTTGTTTTTTAAAAAAATACTGAATTAATCAAATAGTGAAATATATATGTGACACTTTATTGTACTGTCCTTTTAAGCATTTCTTCCTCATATATTTCTTCTACGTAGTGGAAAGATCACAAATTCCCTTAAGATTAGTATGTATAATTCATCACACGTTTTTGGTTAAGGAAAATATTGTAAGGAAATCTGAATAATTTATACCTATTAGATCCCAGTGGAACAACGCAGTGAATATCGTTTCATATATAAGTCGCCACAGCGATTATTCCTTAAGGAATTGGAAGCTGATTCTTTGTAAATTCATTAAGTCATCGCTTATTATTAATTAATTACTTTATTATCAACGTTTAAAGATCTCAAAATCATTGTAATTGTTGTGTTGATTATATTCACGTATCATTGCTAAGACTAATTTGAATTACTGAAAATTAAGTGTTACTTTATCATGAGACTATTCTCCAAATTCATTTTATGATTTTTAAACACATTTTAGATTGTTATCTTTGAGATTAAGTAATCAAAGTTTTATTACAACAATTACGAAGTTGACTGTAGCACAAAGACACGAAGACACCGCGACTATGTTACCAACAGCGCGTTATGCATATGCGATCGAAAGCCGGCATGTTTGACAATATAACTCATGATTTAAGCAATGATAGTGAAATCAAACAATTACTTAACTTGCTCAATAACTATGCCTATGTTTTTACGCGTGGGTTTTCACGAACCCGTGTCAATACGGGACTGTTAGAGATTCGATTAAAAAACCCGGATAAATTTGTCGAGCGCCGACCTTATCGATTAAGCCCCGTTGAGCGCGAAAAAGTTCAAGACATTATTAAAGAATTAATCGATAACTATATAGTGCAGGAGAGTAAATCTCCGTATTCAAGCCCAATCATTCTTGTAAAAAAGAAAAACGGCGACGATCGCATGTGTGTTGATTACAGAGGGCTCAATGCGAATACTGTTATATACTTATATATTATATATTGTCAAGATATGTCTTAAGTTCAATATACTTTGATCAAAATGCTTGAGTTTAAGTTTATAAGGTGTGAACAGTTCCCCAATCACAATCAGCAATCCACACACAGTTCAGCTATTCCGATATAACATACGCAGTATAATACACGAAGTGTTCTAAAAGGTGTGACGGCACCGTAGCTGCCGTCATTGATATCAGGACGCTTACAAATTATTCGGTTTTCACATAGAAACTTAAGCTTGTGAAGACGTTTATTTCAAACTTTAGAAGCTACCACAGGTTCGGGAAAGTTAGGCCACGAGAAAATCCAGCAAGAAACTTGCAACCACTCTGTTAAAATAATTATTACAAAAGAGGGTTTTGCCGACTCAATCGAGAATGACAGCGCGCACTTTGTGCGGTTATATTTATAGCGTTTTGTGACGTTTACAGTGTAGGGTAGTTAATGATTAATCGCTTTGGCTCCGATATATGTAATTTTGTTTATGATGGTACTAATATTGATTTACCCGACCGAGTTTTTTAAGGCTCTTCTCAGTTCACGACGAAAGGATATCTCTTAGTCTTTTTTGAGACACAGCGTGAACAGGACGATTACAAATCGTGCGGTTCTCACATCGCTAAATCGTAAGAGTTCAGACGGTTCAGACGTTTAAAACGTTAATGTTTGACACCAAATACACTAAAATATTAGAGTAATGGCTTGATTTTAATTAATATAATAATATCAAATATAATAAACATTTCTGACTGGCCGGTTGGCTTACCGTGACCGGGTGATAGATGGGCGAGCCATTTTAGATTTTCATTGATATCCGACCTCCTCAGTGTTTTGGAAGGCACGTAAAACAGTGGGACCCGATTAATGTCACTATGTGATATTAAACTTAAGGTTGTAGAGATCGTGGGGGTTCCGAGGATGACGTCAGATGGCAATCGGTCATCATAACTCACCCCAAAGCCAAATTCCCTGCAATCTAAGCGGACCCTGGTACTACTAGACCGGGATAACGCTAGAAAGAAGAAGAAGATAATACTTTATTGTACACTACAAAAATATATACATACAATACTATCATATAAGCATTAATAAATATCAATATACTTATATACATACATATAAAAAATACTTTTACACACATTTAACTTAAATTTAATTTAATTTATAAGTGGAACAGCGAATTTATGTATCACACTTTCAGACTTCCGGATCAGTGGTAGCTTTTAAAATATTTGAAAAGAGCTTGTAAAAGTCTTCTTGAATAAAATATCATTTGAATTTGAATTCAGAATTAAAGTAACTCTATCCAAAATTCTTGTTTCGTGGTAACTCTTTATAATTAAAAAAAAATCTGAGCAGTGAACAACGGTGCCACTAAATATTTTGTTCAAATTAAATCAATTTCTTTATCTTCCAAAAAAACCAGTATACGGTTGTTTGTTAAAAATTACGTAATTATATCTTTCTATATTTGATGCAACCATTTTTTTTCGTTTCATTACATTTATTATCAAATATATCTTCAATTTACTAAGAGTATATAAAAGTTAGAAACTATAAAGTATGCCGTTTGTCTGTTGCCCCAAGAAATAATTACGAATAAGTTCATAAACAATAAATTATATTGGAAATGTTTAATTGTAAACACGATAGATTGCGATACACACGAAAAACTAGCAATGAATCAACTTATACCTAAAGTATATGCAATCACATGAACTGTGTCATATACATACCCTAAATACGTAACCTAAAAAGTCGACAGCTTAGGTTTACTTTATTACTTAGTTTTACTTATTTCTCTCTTTATAGCACTATTTAAAAAAATACCAATTATACACCTAGGTCAGATTAATGCTAAAAGGATTTTCTGCCATCTTTCCTAACCGTACTGCCGTTCAAGGAAAAAAAATCAACTATACATATAACAAACATAAACTAAGTCTATCTAAGATATACATACATAAATATGATTATAAATATACATTAAATATATTATACTTTTTAATTAATTACTTTTGGAACAAAACTTTACCTGTGAATTTTCTATTTTATCAAATAAAATTATTGATTCGTTTTAGAAATACTTATAGCATTTTCATCAGATAAAAATTTAAGCATATTTCTGTTTGACAAAAAATAGTCTACTTTTCTATTAAAATGTCCAAAACTTTCAGTTTAATGCAGTTTAATGAGATCCTGTTAAAGAATTATTTCACCTAAACGTCTGAACATTATTGTAAAAATAGCCCCATACATTACCATCATCGTTTCGAGACCCCTTAAATGTCTGGCTCTATCGAAAAATCCTTTCGGTCAAATATCTCCATGAAAGTCTTCATCCTCATACGCCCCGCGATTTTCGAGATTTCGTATTAGATGACCTCTGTTTTTGTATTGTACATGTATAGATGTATGAAAGAGTTTACTTAATGTACTAGCATATTAATAAGCAAATACTTTTAAGCTGTTTTTCAGCTCACATTTTCCTAATATTTTTATTAGTAAAATTACACTTTTTGAACTCAGTGTACCGAAAATTTATGCGGACAAAGTCGCCAGCGAATCGCTAGCTTTATAAAAGTGAGTTACCATCATAGATGCCTTGCACTGGTGAGTCACAAAAACACTTTTGCTTTTATCGAGTGAAAGTTTGTACCAATGATCTTTCACTGTCGACTGACTTTTTGGAATTTTAGAATGCAATGCAAGTTATACAATACCGCTATTAATTATACAATATGGTATAAGAGTTTTTTTAATTATTACAGTGCGGAAGCCCGTTTTAAGTAGGATTTCGGGTCGAATCGCGGTGCTGAGCGATGCATATAAAATCGAAATTATTATTTTAAATAGCTCTTTATGTGTAAAATATGTACAAGCCTTGATCACCCTACTCCTGTTAAACTGCTGGACTGGATGACATTTTATATGTAGTTCGTAGATGGTTTTCAGAGAAATTTGACACGGTAGGTGGCGCTGCTGTCGTTAAGTAACCTAAATGATGTATGTATCTCGCCATAACTCAGAAACGGCCGGGTCTATTTGTATCCTCTCTGTTTTTTTTAAGTATTATTTCTGTGAACGTTTAGGAAGAAAGAAAGAAAGGAAAACTGAAAAGAATACTTTAAAAATACTAAAAGATATGAAGTTGGTTGCATCGACGGAATACGTTCAATAGATGGCGTTAATACTGGACCTTTTGTCTATTATCTTTATTGATATATGTGTCTATCATATAATGTATCTAAAGTATTGTTAGTTAAGTTTAATTATCAAGTAATTGTGTTTGAATTCATATTTATTTAATAAATTTACTTAGAAACATTGTAAAGGTCATAACTCGTATAAATACGGACGCACGGTATCTGCGCGGGGCGTTCTTGTTTTAGCCAGCGAACGGTACATACCTTTTGTGACGTCATAGCGTTTACCTATTTTGTAAGAATTATCTCAAAAGAGCGGTTACGAGTTTCTTGCTGGTGCTTCTCGTAACTCGACTTGTTCGATCCAGTGGAAAATAAGTGATGTGATATTTATTAAAAAGCGAAACTGAGTTTTTGGAGCATTGGCCAAACCCAACATGTCTGACGGTTAATCAGGCAAGACAAGGTCTGCCGGATCTGGTAGCTTATAAAATTCAGATCTATCTGTCCACTACCTGCCCAGCAATGTATCTCTCTAGACATACGTTGCTGGACTTGCTGGATTATGCTCTTTTATTAAAGGTGCCTAAATCGTATTAAATATTTATGGAACATTGTGGCAAATAAATAAGACCGTGGAACCAATTCCAATAATACAAAAACGCCGTCGAAAGAAAACTGTAATTCAGTAAATAGCGTGCCATTCGCCTCTGTAAATAGTCTATTGGCATAGTTTATTCTGTACCTATATTCGAGAGGACAAAGGCTTTATTCCTATATCCTCTTAGTTCTTTGAGAAACGGATTTGTATTGTAATGTGGGAGGAGGGCGATTTTCGTCTTTGTTGACATGCCAGTAATCGTTTCTAAGGGTTTTATGGATACAGCGAATGTCACAAAGGAGTTTAATTCCCGTCTGACCTATATAACTGTGTTTGAGGGCATATTTTGTCTACCGGATTTACTCTTATATTCTGACAATGGGCGAATGTGGATCAACTTAATGTAAGTGACTACCGACGCCCATGTCTATAGGGTACTGGTGTTTTGGGGTCAAAAATTATGGGTATTGAACACAATCAATCGTATGAAGTTGCAGGTAATAGCTAGTATGTTAGAAAACATCTATATATATATATATATATATATATATATATAAAATCGATAGGTCACCGTGAAATCTCGAAAACCGCGGGACTTAATTAACTATTAACGAGCTTAATTTTACGCGGACAAAGTCGCGGCAAACAGCTAGTATAACATAATAGAATGTGTGTTAGAAAAAAAATATCATCCTATCGAGGATAAGATACCGGTACAAATAAACAAAGGTGCTGTCGCGATTCAGGTTTTTGGTATTGTTAAACCAATAATGATAACTGGAATTTCCTCTCCTTTTACATTCCTAAACGCGCATTAACATTCCTTGCCTCAGAGTGCCAGTAGAGTGTCTATAGATATTTTATCAGCTTTCCAGAACATATTATTATTTGCGCCAGCAAAATTTGTCACCATTTTCTTCTATTTTTTTTATGTTACAAGGGGCAAACGAGCAGAGAGAAGATTTTTGACTTTCAGCATATTTACTCATTTCACTAAAGCTGACAGCGCTTCTGTGACTTGGTGGCTGTTTTCTATAGGCATCGATTGTCACTCGGACGGACCGCCGATCCCTTGTAATAAAAAACCCATTTTCGGACTTTTGCGGTATTAGTTAAGATTAATATTTCGTAAAGAATTTAAAAACTGAACAACTTATATATTTTCCTATAACTCAAGCTTTCCCTCACATGTCACACTGACTTTTTCAAGCGACTCCCTTTGAAACGTAAAAGTGAAAAACTGTACGTTCCCGCATAAGATTAATAGCATTTCTTTCAAGGGGAAGTCTGAGAGCGGCAGTGTTGCCATTACTAGTAGCGAGAAATACCCTAGATTTACTTTTTTGAAATAAGTCTTTTAAATTTGAAAAGGGACAACAGACTTCAAGTTTTTTTACATGCCAAGTATTGTATACATCATATATGCAAAGATGTCAATGATCTTTTTCTATACGTTTGGAGAGATTTTAATAAAAAAATATATATTTGAGTCTCTCTGGGATTTACACTAGTTTCGAAGGTGATTTGTATACAAAATGGGGACGAAAAAAAATATTATTATCAGTGGAGTGCCGTTAGGCATAAAAATGGCACAAGCTCGGGATCCAGGGCCAGGCAATGAACGTTTTTGGAAACTTTGAAAATGTATTTTTAACGATGGATAAAAGAACGTTTAAAAAATAATTTACCCGATCTTAATTTTTTAAGTTAACAATTCAAATTCTCTCTTCTTTTTGAATAATTTTTTAGATTTGAAATATCTGAAATAGTTTTTGAGATATAAGCAAAACAACCAACCTTTTTTTTTTAAATTATTTTAAATTTTTTATTGTAACTAAAAAATTAGGAGCGCGTAAGTATTTTTCTTAACATTTTTTTTCCATTGTCAAAAATACGTTCAAAAAGTTTATATAAAGATGCATTGACTGGCCCTGGGTTCGTAGCCAAAAGTCTAACGGCACCCCACTATATGCCTATTTGAGAAAATATGTGTATAAAAAAATATATATTCCTGTATAAATGTATAATTTATTTAAAAGTACAGTTTATCAAAATTTCATTATAGAATAAATGCAAAAGTTTAGACAAAAATCAGAAATTTACAATGTCGAAATCGGTTTTATTGGTTTTACGTCTTTGATGCCCTTATTTTGCCTTTGACCTAGGCTTGTCAAGAACTATCATAAGTTCAGGCAGGGGAGGGAACGCTGGCAGTGAAAGTGAGTGTTAATGATCACTATGAAGAGCGCGCTCTTAAACCTACACCTGGGTCACAAGTTCCGGGCAATGCTACGGTTTCTTCCTCTGCAACGCGATGGACCCGGCAGCCGAACGGTGAATCCGTGGAATTCTAAGAAAATTGTTGCTCTTGCCTTCAAAAAGAGATTTTTTTATAAACTATTGATAGAAAAAAATATATATTACGGGTAAGTATTAATAAAATTACCTTAGGAATACCCGATGATTGAGAACCCCGTAGACTTTTCTTTCCTGGTCGAGCACAGGAAATTGAAATGAAATAGAAACCAGTTATTTGAAAACGCTTTCTACACGATACAAATCTAATTCGATAATAATCTTTGCTTTTACCGTTAAGTGCGGGTTTTGTACTTAGCAATATCAGTTGTATTGAATTTACTTTATTTATTTATTTTTTATATTTTTACTTAATTTTTTTTTTTAGGAATATTATAAAGACTCTTATAAAATTAGTATAAAAACAAAAGCATAAATCAGAAAAGTTGCCACTGTAAAAAGAAACTTAACGTTACAAAAAGAAAACAGCAATAACAAATTAAAACTCATTAACCAAAATTTGGTACCACTTTTTAAACAGGAAATTGCTAAAAAATATATCTTAATCTAGATACTTCTTATTATAATTATTACAAGCTCGATCAATAAACATATTACTATGGTATCACTTATTCAGGCCTTACTGATTTTCTTATATTTTATTTTTAATTTTTTTAGGTGGACTACTAGTTTTATTTATTTATATATCAGTTTGTGCGACTTTCCGGTGGTCTAAACTCGTCATTAAAGGACGGCAATGCATCCTACGTCTTCTGGACGTGCAGACGTCCATGGGCGTCAGTAGGCACTTAGCCGCCTGCTGCCTCGTTTGCACCTTGTAATATAAAAGAATATTAATTAATATAGTATATTAATTAATATATATAGTGAAAAGAAAAACCTACCGAATAAGGTTTACTTGAGCATTAACTATAAACACCGCATAGACTTTAGCGCCTGCTAGTGAGTGAGCTATTAAGGTAACTTTCACAAGTTACATTGTTTGTTTTATACTAGCTCTAACAATTCCAAAGCCTATACTATACTACTTAAGAATCTTCAAAAATAGACATAATCCACAATAATGCAGCCATCTATGGACGTGGGTAGTCTCTTGTCCTTTGCTAAAGCGTCATTTCCATAAAATATCTAGGCTAGTAATAAATAGGAATAAGTTCGACGTCAACATAACCGATACATCCTATATTTTACGCAAAAAACTTTTCGCTGGAAACAGAAATTTCCTACAGCTGGAAACTTTTTTAATTTTAAAAAAGACCCTGATAAATCGCCTGAAAAGTATTAATTTGTACTTTCCTGGTGGGAACTAATTAATAGCCATTTTTATTTACAAAAAAGGGACCGGTTTCCGGCATTATTTTATGCTCCTTCAACACTTTTTAGAGATTGCTGAGAGACGAATTTCTTAGCATTCCATGGATTCACCGTGCGGGTGCCGGGTCCATAATTGAAGCTCGTCTTATTGAACTCAAAATATTTAACATTGTTTATTTTTTTAGAAAGAATGAAATTTCCGTGCAAAGAGATTTATAACTCTCCAATTTGAGCAAAATCAAAGGAGATGAAGTTGCCCCTATAGCGAATATTACGAACCAGTACGACTTATGGTAGGGGAGGCCGTGATGCTAAATTTGTAGTCACTAAAGCATTGTTGGGATTTATTGGATTACGTAGAATAGGTAAAAAAAGTTATTTAAGCAAGGCCATGTTGTCTATTATTAGTGCATCTAGTGTTTTAGCTACATTGCCTTGAGGAAATCGTCAGATTATTTTTTTCCTTAACTCTTAAGGGATCTCCTTCAATAAAAAAAAAATCGCCCTCAAATTTGTGACTCTCCCAGTGTACAGTTAGTTGTCAATGACAGATATAGATCCCACTGGATATCTCTGCACAGGTTACTCTAGTGAGATATCCAGGAATAAAAATATTCATAGTGTTTCTCATAGTTGTTGAAAATTAATATTGTACGTAATGGAATTTGTAATTATGAATGTAAATACATAAACTTTTGAATTTGAATCTCCCAATTTCATTACGTCACGCTTAATTCGTCAGATTATAGAAGTTTTGTATGTAATTAACCTACCTTATCTTAATATAACACACTAGTTTTTCTAAGTGTTGATTTTTTTTACTCAACGAATGCCCATACATTAACAGTTCATATTTGTAGGGGGGTACATTATTCTATCTTTGGATTGCCTGGTTGACAACGGAGTTGGCAAAGCAAAAGAACACACAATGCGCCTCACTGTAGTCAGTAAGTGTGAACACTACCCAAAGGGCCAGCCGACAACATATTTAATGTGTTCAAATTGTCTAATACTGTACTCAGAACAGAAATATGGTACGTAGTGTTAAATAAGCAAATAGTAGGTACGCAAAATCATTGTTATCGGGCCGAACATCGACCATTCGGCGATCTCTAGCGTATTAAACGTTGAATCGCTCTGTTTATCGATGAAAATGGCATAAAAATCATATTTTTTGTGATAAAAACACTATTTAAACACTAATATAAAGCTAGATACTAGATAAAGCAATAGCTAGGAAATATAATGAGAGATAAGTGGCAAGAAGGGAAAAAGGGATTATTTAGACTTTTTAAAGCATATTTTTAATTTTTTCTCTCCGTAAGAACCATCCTAGTACTAGTACTTTAAGGATAATATTCGTTGTTCCTATAAAAAAAAGAATTAGCGAATTCGTTTTAGCTTTTCTCGAGACTTAGTAACACATTTTGGGACTCATTTTTAAAATATTAATTAGCTGTTACCCACGACTTCTTTTCTTTCACGTAAAATTAAACTTGCCCTTAGATCTTATTTGAGCTCTATGAATACGTCCCGCGGGCTTCGATGTTAGGTTACCTTTCGCATATATTCATGCAGATTTTAAACAGAATCAAAATTGACGCAAACAAGATGCGGTGACGGCTAGTCAAGTACGTTTACATTTTAGATATAATGTTTCCGATCTTATATGACCACGGGCTTTCAAAGAAATAAATAGTAATTTCCCAAAGGCCAGTAAGGCCTCAGAAAACGTGCAGTTTTCTTGAGTATTGATTATAATCTGGTGAACCGCCTGCTCGTATTCAGGGTGTCATAAATTGGCCAAAACATTCGTTTCATTTTTGCACCATCCATACATCCAACGCAATGCTTTATATATTATAAACACAGCTTTATTTTTCTGCGTGCACACTGGCTTAATAATTACTAGGATTATGTGGAGGCATTCCTATTTAATAGACTTGTTTGCTTTGCTTTGACTTTTCCTTTGGCCTGTTATATTATCCTATTTGCTCGCTAAAGCACCTTTAAATCTGTTTAACCGGTATAAACAGCGCTATATAATTCCACTGCTAAATATTAAACTTGATCCTGTTAAAATTTGTTTAAGACACTTTTAAAATTTTATGTATTGCAGTTTTAAAGATATGGGTAGATATATTTATGCTGAGTTAGATGAATATATATTTTACTTATTTTGATTAAAAGGAAGTTTTTCTCGTATATAGCACCTCTGTTATTTTTTTTTTTTAATTTTTCTAAAAAAATGAGGCCGTCAATAAATAACAAGTGACCTCTAGATATACAATTTTTAAGCAATGTTTCAAAATATTGAGTCGTAGTGAAAAGAATTAACTGAAAATTGGACCTTCAAAGTTTAGTAGTAGTAGTAACGAAAAAATATAACTGTGCGAATTTTACAAATAAATTGGTATAAAATATCATATACTAAATATGGCTAGTTGGAGTCGCCCGGGACGGCCGCGCCTCGCGGACAGTTCTTCGTCGGAAGATCTATATATAGTGATCGTAAGTAGAAACTTCGCTTGCGTGAGTTAGTTTTTGTACTGCGGTCGTCGGCAACCGTACAGCGCCATCTAGTTTTGCTTTGGTGTAACCTTTTTCCACTCGACATCATTGCCATCTTGTTATGTAGCGGCCGCTACACACTTGATTTGACAGCATTGCCACCGCTTTACTCCAATCTTCTGTGAGAAAGACGTATAGAGGGCCTAACCTGAACTTTCGAAACGAAGTAGGTCGACTAGTCGACATTACTTAGGATGAAATTGTTCATGCTAGGCCCGCAGGAGGCAAATTTTAATCGTGTCACGTTTTTATCAATGATAATGCAACCCGCGTGGTCGATAAGAAGGGTCCGCTGTGGGCTTAGCACGAACATTTTCAGCCTATGTAAAGTCAGTTGACTTACATCGGTTCGAAAAGTTCATGCTGTTCAGTTCGATTGCTGGCCAAAAATACCGCAAGCGTGACGCTACCTATACTTAATAGGCAATCTACGTTGCGTGCATGAGAAACTAAACTACTTTGCTTTAATCCGCGAATGAATAATAAAGTGACTTTGTGTTTTGTGTAGACTTTACGAATAACCTTTGTAGAGTCTATCTCCTGATGATGCTTCGGTGTCGAAGCAAAACGTGCGTTGAGGCACAGGTTAAGTAAAATCGATTACTTCATAACTCTTATAAATATAAGGGATACCATTCTTAAGTCGAAGATTAACGGCCATCTTGTATAGGATTAAAATTGTCACTTTAGAACTACTTCGTTTAAGATTTTCAATAATAAATAATAATAATTTTGTAAAATATGTTCCTGTAATAAATTTAAATATAAAAATACTATTAAGATTAAAGTTATTTTTGGTTTTATGGCTAAATTATCTATAAGTATAGTTAAAATAGCTATGTTTGTTTTTTCTAAGATTGATACTGGATATTACTAGAATGATTTTAACGTGTTAATGTCTTATATATCGAAGGACGGCTGCACGCAAGAAAAAGCATGACTCATTGTCACGTTCTAACTGAGCCGAGCATGCAAATGTGAGCGCGGAACAGGTGATAGTGAGGCACGATCAGCCTAAGCGTTCGGCGATATCATTTACAACTATCGTCCGTATATCGATTTTATAGACAACCAATTGTCAGTATGGAAACTAGGATTACGTTGTAGTATTGCTACCATTTGCATTATCTGTACAGTAATACTTATACAAGCTTTTAAAAAGCTTATTAGGGATGGACACAACTATAGTCCCGCGAGGTCGAGTTTCAACCGATCACCTTCAGCATGTCAATCCATCATTCATTCATTCATCTAAGCCAATGATTATAATTATGTATTTACGTTTAGATCACGTTTTTGTGTTGGCTGATTTCTTTGTTATTTTCTTACTTAAACTTCGCGACCACGCTTGCAGTCCTTTTGGTCTGCAGCCGAATTGGGCCGGCACGTCCAGGTACCAGGTCCTCTTCTCACATAAGATCGGTCTGAAGTTCTCTTCTTCTGGCGGCAATGCTGTCTCGTCAACTGATGGTATTGCTGTTGTGTTTCGTTCGGTTTGTAAGGGTTCCCGGTGGCCTAAATCCTCCTTTATAGGCAGGCACCGCATCGGCCTTCTGGTGCTGCAGATGTCCATGGAAGTCGGTAATCACCCAGGAGATGAACCGCCTGCTCGTTTGCCTTTTGTAATATAAAGAAAAAACCCTAGAACTTCCACACTATTAGATTTAAAAAATTGAAATTTTTTAAGTTGAATGAATATGCTAAAAACTCGTTAGGAAAATTATTTAGAGCGAAATCAGATAACAAGCTTTGAAGTTATTTAACAAATACCTTTATCACTTATCAGATACGGAACCCTTCTATATAAGCCTGTTATGCTCACAACGCACACAAGATTCATATTATTTTATCAATTTTTTTTTATTCTATTAATTAAACTCAATTTATTATTATTGTCTTATTTTCTTGACACCTTCCGACTTTAATACGTTATAAAATTATATTATACTAAAATAGTTTCGATAAAAAATTTATCTATCAAAATTGCAACGCCCTAACGGGGCAACATGTACTATGTATATATTATAAACACGTGCAATTGAATAGATGAATATGAATTTGAATATTTGTTACATGTTAAGTATAATTATGTAAAACTATACACAAAATATAACCAATTATAAATCTCAACCTATATCAAAGATCAGGCTATCGATGAACTGATTACCTTTAAATCACAGGTGGTGTTCAGCAATAAATTGGAAGGCTTGAGATCTCGGTGCAGTACGTTGGCTGAGTGAATGTATTTGAGTCCTCGAAGGATTTGGTATAGGAAGTAACAAATGTGGTCGTTACTTAATTTCTGCAACAAAGGAAATACACTAATTATACACATTAACACTAAAACTCTCCCATATTTAAAGAGATCACAATCAATAATTGAAAGAAAGTTCTAATCTTCGAAATAATTAACTCGTGCGAGACAAATACATACCGATTTATCGGAACCTCCTTAGTGTCAACGCGGGTTGCATTAGTATGGATTAAAGGCGTGATACGATAAAGACTTGCTCCTGTAGGCCTATCAGTAACATTTTTATGATAAATACAGTCGACTCGTCGCCTTCGAACGGTTTGAAAGGTTCATTCTAGGTCCTCTCAGCTCAGAGAGCAGGCAAGAGCAAAAGCTTACCCTCAAAGATCTTTTCAATTCTGAGATTTGATAACCAAGAGTCGATACGTCTAAGGATGAGGTAAATGGTTTTGTAATGGAACATTTCATGCTTAGCCTGTGTCATCGAAATATTTGTTAGGAGGTACCAAAATATTTATAATAAAAAATGAATCGCCGAAATGTGTGTACACGCATAACTTTCGAACGTCTGCACAAAATTAGATAATTATTTTATTTCGCTCTGTACCTACACATTTTCGTCTTAGTAGTCTGTATTCCACTTCGAGTGGAATCTCATGGTTCGTATATCATTGTCTTTTCAATCATGTAAGTATGTAAAGCTAAAAATCAGTTATCTTATCTCATCTTATTATAATATTATTTATCTTATATTAATATATTATTTATATTATATCTTTATCTTATCTTATTATAATATCTATACTAATATATAAAGTTTGTTTTTTTTTGTTTGTACAGGAATTGCTTTTAATTACTATTATAACAATACGCAGGAAAACTTACTAATTTCGCATACATTTATATATAGCTATATTCTGATAAGTTTCGTTAAATGTCTCGATATAATTAGCACTGCTCTACTTCCATCTCGCTTCCAGAAATGAGTTCTCGCTTACAAATAAATTAAGAAGCAATTTCATTTGTCTTTCAATAGACGCAATAAATTTTATTACAAAGGTATCAAAGATTAAAAGTACGCATGAGAGCGACGCCTTTGTTGAATGGAAGTAGTACTTCTCTGTTTTAAATTGAAGTAGCCTATATTATTTTTTAGAACATAAACTGATGCCAATAAGCCAACGGAAGTCAAAATCGTTTCAACGGAACCCACGATAAGCATACAGACAAAATAATATTGTAATATTATTTTAAGTATATACGGTCACATGCATTGAGTAATACAAATTTTCTAATATATTTATGAGGACTATGTGTTTATTTAAAGCCGTATATAAAATTTTAGTTATTTTTAGGCCTCAACGGTATGCTAAGTTTTGCCGTTGAGCTATTGGGACTCGACAGTATAGTCCTAATAACTTTCATCGTTGATCTCTTGGGCCACAACAATATGCTTCTTATAACCTTTATAGTTGAGCTATTGGGGCTCAACGCTATGCTAAGTTTTGCCATTGAGTTATTAGGAATCAACAATATACCACTCATAACTTTAATCGTTAAGGTATACTAGAACCGATTTCTATACTAAAAACCTAGTTAATGCAGAAAATAATTATCTATTTTACAAAATTTAAAGTCACATTTAAGATGCATTACAAATTAAGTCACAATATTCTCACGTTCTTAATAAGCCGCGAACTCTTTTCTAAGAGGCTCATCAGAATCCAATCGGCGGCGAATATTCAGCGTGAAACCGAACCTTGACCTTTTGCGAGTGTTATGAACATAAAATTGCGGTTTTAACATTTATGCCATATGTGTTTACCGCTGTGGTCTCTATGATTATGTTAATAAGTTATATATTTGCATACCCTATGTTAATGTATCATCTTCGGTCATTTATATATGAATTTAAAGGTCGGTTTATTCTTTTGAATATAATAAAATTCCCATAGCCTTATAACATTTCATCTAAGCGATATAACTACATATAATAATAGCATATATATCTTATATTATCTTGATTGACCCATTGGCGCAGTTGACAGTGGCCGTGCTTTTGGCTCCGGGGTTTCGAGTTGGATACCCGCCTCGTGTTTTATGTGTCAAGACAAGCCGTATGTATAGGCTTAAGGGCGCGAAGTAGTTTAATTTAAGTGTATTATTATAAATTGATGAATAAATAAAAATAAAAATAAATAAAAAAAAGACGTAGCATGATCAATCGTGGCTAAGCAGTTCCTGCAGCAACCGGGTGATAAATGGGTAACCCATTCTAACTAGCTTTCTAATATCCGACCTCTTCGTAAAATAGTGGGGGAGATTGTGGGGGTCCCGGGGATGACGACAGACGGCAATCGGTCATAGTAACATGCCCCAATGCCAAGTCCTCAGTCATTTAAGCGGACCCTGCTACAAGACCGGGATTGCGCTAGGAACAAGATTGACTTCTATCTTCTGTTTGTGTGTTATAAAACATCATTTAGGAAGAAACAGCAAGAATTAGCATGAAAAACATTTTTTTTTGATTAAATAGTTTTAATATCTTTAACATATTTTAAATTAATATATAATTAACACTAATAGCCTTTAGTGCGATTTTAATAAAGAGAATTTATACAGAAACTTTGCCTATTAAGAATTAAGAGGTCTGAAAACACTGTTTCCCGGAAGATTTTGTAACATATATTAAAGAGAGTGTTAAATTTATGTTAGATACATTAAAGAGACTGGTAAAAGTCTCTTACATTTATGTTAGGGTATGGTTAAGAAAACCAGGCGCTTCATAACGGAAATCTGTCTAATAGAAAATAAAGACTCATAACAGTCTCTTAAGTTTATGTTAGATACATTAAAGAGACTGGTAGCGAAATTATAAGGGTTTCGTGTAGTACTACGGAACCCTAAAAATGGGTGTCTGGGTATTAAAAAACAAATAATCAAATGTAAAATGTTACATAGTAGTAAATTAAATCAAATGGAGTGACTCCAAAAGAGGCAAGTAGTGTTGAATAGACAACAACTTTCGCGTTCCTTCTCCGTCCAATATATATTTTAAAGGCCAACTTCGACTAGCCAGCATTCACATCATCGACCTCTGATATAACTTCCGATTAAAATTTATCGGAACCGAAATTGGACCGCAATTAGTAAAACCAATCGGAAGTTTCCAATTTTCCGAATCGGAATCGAACCTCCGTAACTTTTTAAATTAGTTATGGGTATTGACACATAAAAATACTATACTTTAAAAAAGTATCTATTTTTGCAGACATAGCTTCATTTAAATGATCATGTAGCGTGGCTGACTTTGTGTAGCTGCGCAAAGATTTGTAGAACTTTGTAGTATTCAAGGACAAAAATGTACAAACACTTTGAGCTATGTCTGGCTCCGGCATAAATCAAACTAAAATTGTATTTGTCCATGATTTGTATTTATATATTAAGGAGGAAGGATTTTGTTAACAACCAACTACCCTAAGAAAGTTTTTAAAAGTTTAAGCTCATAAAATATACCATAGCGTATGTTTGAAGAAATAAAATATTTGTATAGTCGACCAAGAAATTGGTTTGCCACGCTAAGGTCGAATGTCGTTTGCACGTCAATTAGTTAAAAGGCTCATCCTTCCTCTGCAACGCGATGGACCCGGCACCCGCACGGTGAATCCATGGAATGCTAAGAAATTCGTCTCGTCTCTAATTTTAATAATAATAATAATAATAATAAATTCTTTATTCTCGTAATAAAATGGTGTGATACATTTGAATCGTGAGTTCCTGACCCCTGAACTAGATAAAACAGCAGTATTTTCAGCAATTTTCAGCAGTATTATCCTAGAATATTGTCTCGTTCCATAATGGTTCACTATTTTGGCGTTAATGACTTAAACATGAAAGATAATATATACTATCGAAGGCTATTTAAGATAAACACTCCCTTTATTCTCTATGTACGTGTAACTCTAACCGTTTTTGCAGGGTACGCCAGAATAGATCGCAGATAGTAGAGTTTTCTCCTATATACTTGAAATTTATCGTTATTCACACAATACCTTTATAATTTATAGCCTATGTGTTATTCCAAAGTATAAACAATATTATTGCAAAGTTTTATTAAAAACCATTCTGTAGTTTTTCCATAAAAGAGCGTCAAAAATACATCCATATATCCATGTGTGTAAACTTTCGCGTTTATAATATTAGTAGGAATAAAGTATTGTAAAAAAACTTTTGATATGTTAACACTCTCTTTACTTGTATAGCTAAGCTTTTTTTTAAGATGTCGGGCTGGAACGATGATGATGACCCAGCAAGTAAGGTGGTTAAATCGACAACGGAATTTTTTTCCGTACTTTTACCGTTGATCAACCTTAAAATTACACGTGCATTCATCCATTTACATAGAACATATCAATACAACCAAACTGTTTGCGGAGCGTGGTGATTAGAGCAAAACACCGCTATACAAACCTAGGAGGTTTTGCTTTATCCAGAATTTAAAAAAAAGCTATAGAAAACTATGATGTTGGTTGGCTGAAAATGGACTAAAAGAAACATATACTATAAGGCGCCTATAACATAGTACTTTTATAAGGATTTAATATTATTTTATACCATATTACATGATTATATTAAAATATATTTAATATTACGTTATGCGCATTGGGGTTCATACAAGCGCGTTGTACGAGAATTCTACAACGCGTTTTCCTATAATGCGGTATACATCTACCGTGTTATAGGGGGATTACTGTACTTTCTATTGACTATGATATTATATTACATTTATAGATATTATATTTTTCAGTAAAATTTTATTTTAAACTATACTATAAAATTCTATTTAATATATGCCCCAATTCTTTTTTGTTGTGTTTGTTATTGCCGGAAGAAGGGAGGTTCTTATGAAAGTAAAAAAATTAAGAATACTGAATAAATTAATCACTATATTAAATTATTTGTAATGTGGTTACATTACATAAGGTTTTATGGGAACGGGAATATTACTAAAGGATGATAGAATGAACTAAATAGCAAGTAACCCAACGTTCGGTCAGGACAGCGTCTGCCACGTCCGTTAGTAGCTTATAAATCCAGTAACTTACATTGCTTAAACCCTTTGTTTCAATGAAATACAAACCGAACGAAACGCGACAACAATACCATCACTTGACGTGACAGCATTGCCGCCACTTTACGCCGATCTTATGTAAGAAAGAGGTACTGGTACCCGGACGCGCTGGCCCAATTCGGCAACGAGCATGGCGCTACCTGTAAATTAACTTTTACGTATAACATGGAAAACGGGCAGATCTGAGTGACCATGCACTGCACAATAAGGAAGCTCGCATATGCCTTGCCGACTTCAAGTAGGGGTATTTTCTTCAAGCATATTCTAGAAAATAATACGATACAGAAGTGAAAAACAAAGATGTATGACATTAGTTCATAGTACGTCTCTGAATTTAGCTACCATTCCTCGGGGACACAGAGTAATGTACTCGAATAGTTGGAAAACAAACGCATAGCCAGTGGTGTCTCTCCAGAAACTTTTCTGCCCGAAGTTGCAATACCGACAGGGTTATTCCTTAGCGTTGACCGCACAGTTCTTTGAAATAACTTTCAAATAAGAACTACTTGGAGTCACATTTTCTTTGAAAGCTACCCTAAGATGTTTACGAGCATTTCTTCAGAGAGAAAGTTCCAATTAAAAGTTTTGTATTAGACTTTTATGTGTCACGTGTTGATGGTGATAAGGAAGGTGTATAATAAGGATTTTGAATAATGCGACGGATATAAAAAAATTGGCCAAGAGCGTGTCAAGACACGCTTATATAGAGGGGTTCCGTATCTGATACGCTATAAACGTATTTGTTAAATAACTTCAAAAAGTCAAAAATATATTATTCTTTTATTGTTTTTTTCAGGTACCGCACAATGTTTTTCCACGCGTTCTCCAGCACCAAGGAGTTCTGCGTATCAACTGAGCTGCTCAGGAACTACACACATATCGACAAAAACGAAGCGTTCCACGATTTCAAGGTGAGTTCTGGCCTAGAACAGGCATTGCGTTGACTTGAGCGAACTGTTGACCTCTGGTGGAACTGTTAGTTTATTAGCATTCATGAACGGCCTTTTAAATGCTAATATGAAGTGGATAGAGTGAAACATATAAGTAGCTCTCAGTATATGTTACCATATACCGTTTGACCATATTTAGAATAACCCTAACATTGTCCAGCTATAAAATGTTATTAAATTTCAATATATGTTTTATTTTAAATATTTTTAATTGCAACTTAATTTAATTATAAGGTAATATTTCTTTATATGCGTATGTGACGTCATTTTTTGTGCATTCGTATTTTGTCAAAAAGAAACTAAATTATTTCTAAAAATACAGCAAATTCTCAAATATCCAAACATATAGACTTACCAATTTATAATACATATAAGGTAAATAAGATCGCTGTAGGAACCAAACGTAAGGAATTTCCCATCTCCATGAGAAGTTCGAAATAAAAGTATACAGTAACAGTCTCATACAAACAATCAACGTTGCGCAAGAATTTATATTCATTGCGGTGACTAATTCTCGAGATTTGCAGTCAGATTTGTGTAATTAACCTTACAAAAATATTTCGAAGCCTTAGATTTTTGCTTGCGAGCGAGCCTACTAGTGGGACGATAATCATGGACGATTATAACTTATGAACAATTTTTCGAAACTCGTTGATTACATAATAACGTTTTACCTCTCTAAGATTAATACAATATATATGGGTAAATACCCTGCCCGTTTACCCCTTGTAATTAAAAAAAAAACTTGTTCTTCTTCCTAGCGTTATTCTGGGCTAGTCCTGAAGTGCAATAATAATAATAATATATTAAATGTATTCTCAAGTAAGTGACTGTAACATGTCTTATTGAGAATAAATAAATGAAGAGAGAGATGTGGCTGTTGGGCGAGTTAAGATATGACTACCACCCCACATCTCCACAATCTCTACAATCTCACGACCAATATCACTCAGTGACATTAATCGGGTCTCGCTGTTTTACGTGCCTTCCAAAACACAGAGGTCAGATATTTGAAACTCAGTATTGGAATTGGTCACCCATCTATTAACTGGCCACGGTAAGAACTGCTTAACCTAGCGATCGACTCAAATATCGGCCACTGATAGAGCAACGACCCCCCCATAAATATAAAAAATAATAGTAATCTTATGGCTAAAAGGAAGAGCATTATGACTGTATCAATGAAGGTATATACAATTATTATATTAGCGATACAACACGTGCTATAGTGCCGCCACACTCGAGATACTCTTGTATATGTACAGCGGACTAGATGATTTGATATTTGCTATTAAAATATTTTACCTAACGAATTTGCTACTTCAAAAAACACTTATATCGTGAATCACTCGCTAAATGTGCAAACTAATCGTTGATTCTTGTCGCGTTAGATAACAGTGTTGTATTTCTAATTTACTTTTCCTGTTATAGGTGCAAATACTAATGAAATGCGCTATCATAACCCACTTTTTCAGAAATCCATTGCAAATCTAATAGGGCATGAATTGCTTTACGTATTAACTTTGCATTGCCTTATTTAGCTAAGAAGGGTGTGCCCATTCGCCTAAAGAACTGTCAAAACTTTATGTCCAACTACAGCTCTAACTCGTTCCAGATTTAGCGGTCAAAAGCTTTAAAGTTGGAGGCAAGTCGTAAAGTACCAGTTTATTGGTCTTCTATACACTATTACTAGCACCAGACGTTGCGAGGGTCGCACAGTCGAGAGACGAATTTTTTAGCATTCTATGGATCCCTGAATCGACGGAAACAGGGTCAACCTCGTTGTAGAGGAAGGAACCATGTCAGTGCTTGGGACTTGTGACCCACGTTTAGGATTAAGAGCGGTCTCTCCAGTGGCCACTAACACTCAACTTCACTGCCCAGTGTTCTCTCCCCTGCCTAGCCAAATCTGGTATGATCCGACTAGTGCGAGTTTGGATGTTCTTTCTAATAAAGAACTTATGATAGTTCTTGACAAGCCAAGGTCTTTTAGTAGGTTGTGACTGGCCCGTTGGCGCAGTGACCCTGCCTTCCGCGGTTTGGTTGTGCGTTCGATTCCCGCCTCGAGTCCGGGTGTCTGGCAGTGAAGGTGAGTGTTAGTGATCACTATAAAGAGCGCGCTCTTAAACCTACACCTGGGTCACAAATCCCGGGAACTGCTATGGTTCCTTCCTCTGCAAAGCGATGGACTTGGCACCCACACTCCAATCCACGGAATGAAGAAATTCTTCTCTTAAATATTAATATTATGTCAAACAAAAATTTTTGGTAACATTCTACTAAAATTGCGCAGACAGAAGAGTAGTAGTTGGTAGCATTTTTATAAAATATGCATTATAAATATAAACTTTACATTATAATGTTGGCTTCAATTTATTTAAGTGTAATCTAGAGACTAGATGATAATTAAGGTTATTTAATCAAATTTTATAATAAAATGACCACGAGCGTGTCAAGACACGCATAGAAGGGTTCCGTATCTGAAACGTATTTGTTAAATAACTTCCAAAGTCGCTGCCGATTTCGTGCAAAACTATTTTCCCAATGAGTTTTTAGCATATTCTATCAACATGGAAAATTTCAAGTCTCTATGTCTAATAGTTTGGAAATACTAGGGGAGGAGGGGGGACAACCTTACGGGCAGACGGACGGATGGACAGACAGAGTGAAATTACAAGGGTTCCTTGTAGTACTACGGAACACTAAAAAGCTCTACAAAACATTGTTGGTTAAAAGTTGGGTAAAGGCATCCTTTTATTTGTTACTGATACTTTTTCTTACGGTTACTGTAACAATTATATACCTATCTTCTTAAAGTAAGTAATGTTCATACGTCCCACTGTTTTACGTGCCTTCCGAAACACGAAGGAGGTCGGTTATCAAGTATAAACCAGTGCTAGAATGGGCCACCCATCTATCACCCGGTCGAAGCCACAGCAACTTAACTTAGCGATCGACTAAAATGCCGACCATTGACTAAGCCACGACCTCCTCTAGTTAATGCAATACATTGCTGATTGGCTTATAATGCTGTTTTTAACAACGATTCATTAAAAAATTTCTCATATAATCAGATATGTTTTTGTGGCTGTATCTTGAAATATTTGTATCAATTCGTGATTGATGATGGCGCGGCACGTCACGTAATGCCTCACAAGAATAATCTGTCTCCGTCCGGAATCCTTTAAATATGAGACGACATCGCCATGATGAATAGCATTTTAAGTAGGATCGGTCTTATTCAGATTATCAGTTTTAAAACCCCCATCAGTTGTAGTCAGTTATCATTTTGCCCCCTAGTTTCTTTTTTAATTTTTACTTCATTTTCCTACAACTTATTACTTGTATTGCTTCGTTAGTTTATGGAATCGAGATTATTTGTAATGAAGCTTAATTTCCAAACCCCAGAAATTGATGTTGCAGACGAGGAAAATTTCAAAATTCGGAAAACATTTCCCGTCTATTGCTTTCCAATTGACGTCGAATAATTGATTTCTTGAACTTGATTTTCCAAACTAAATATAACTTCTAAATACTGTTTAAATTAAATAACTTCATTTTAGAATTTAGTTACTGGATTTTCATATAATGTCACATGACACATGATGATTAATACAATGATTATCACGTGCTTAAAGCGAACTGATTTCAGGCACTTTTATCAATAATTGTCTTATAGTATCTTATGAGACACACGGACAAGCAAAATTCAAAGTAGTTATTTATGTTAACGAGGAGAAGAATTGAATGTTGAACAATGCAAATGTTTACAATGCAGTACATTCAGGCATTTTTGTCACTTCTGTCTTTAGGGCACGCTAATTTTCGCAAGTTGTAAGTCCATAATTTTTTGTACCAACTCCCCATTATTACCACTGTGTTTATATTCAAAAAGAAGAATATATTTAACCCAGCGAACAGAGTTCTACGCGAATAATTCTTTTTTAAATTCATTACTTTTTTTTAAAATTCCTACGGGGGCACTGCGTGCTCCCACGTGCCCTTACAAAAAACGCCCCGAGTACATTCATAAAACTCCTAGTTCTTG
This sequence comes from Charaxes varanes, assembly GCA_024363005.1. Classification (NCBI taxonomy): domain Eukaryota; kingdom Metazoa; phylum Arthropoda; class Insecta; order Lepidoptera; family Nymphalidae; genus Charaxes; species Charaxes varanes. The sequence goes on from JANCMC010009603.1 coordinate 7,938,964, forward strand.
TAGTCGATAATCGTGTCCGTTAACGTCTATCATTTCAGTTCGCATTTGCATTAAAGAAATTGAAAAAAAATCTTATATTGAAATGTATAGTTTCAAAGCATATTAAATATTAAAAGGCTCGATATTAAATTGTTTTGAATCAACCAATGGTCCAAAAAAGTCACAATATACTAATAGTGTTAAACCAATTACTCCACAATATCCATCATCCGATAGTAAGTGGGCAGTTTAGCAATAAAATACTCTATACATTACACACAATGCTTTTCAACAATTAATTGTCATTATATGTAATGTGTTTTTGGATGTAATATCTTCTAAACGCTTTTGCAGAGCCAGTCAGGATGCTAATATGTGTTGGTACGGAAACTTCTTTCTTTCAAGTATATAGTGAACCGCTTAAGTTTTATTTGCCTGTTCTGTCTGTACACCTAAATATTCTCATATTTATATAGTTAATTATGCAGTTTGGTTACTTTTCTTGTATTATAATATTTTTTCTCGAAGTTGTTTTTTTGCTCTCCAATGAGTGACAGTGCGTAGGGGGAGGCGAACATTTTCGACTTATGAATGCTACACTAGTGCACCTTGGAGCATTTCGACGTTAATGTTAACATTATCCACACGCATATACATGAATGTCTGTGTTAAAGACAAAAAAATAACCGCGGAACGAGTGATCGATTCCGTCGGGGAAGGCTGATATTCCGCGCAAAACGTTACTCTGTTGCGGATAGTTTAGAAAAGGACGGGTGTTCGCGCATTTTTTTTTTGTTTTAACACAGAAATGCGTATGTATTATGCGAATAATCTTAAAATTAACAGCGAAATGCTCAAAAATGCTCTATTTTAGCATTCATAACGCGAAAACTTACGTTACGACAGCTTCCCCCAACGGAATATCACTCATTAGAGTGCACACAAATTCCAGAAAAAATATATATATATATATGCATTTTCGGCAAAAGTAATCAAAATGCTTAATTATCTTTATTTAAAATATATATAAACCAATATATATACTCTTTTTAATGCTGCCTGCTTCAACTAATAGTTTTTCGTTCCTACTTTTTAATATGTAATAAGGAATTTCCTTTAATGAATTATTGGTACCTTTAGTTTGATATTATTTTAATATATTTATTACTTCCTTCATTTTATTTTTAAACTTGTTTTTTCATCTAGAGACAAGATAATTTTTGATAGCTTTAATGCTTCTTTAATCTATATACATAAAAATGAATCCTGAATGATGAATTTCCCTTGGTCACGGCATCACAAGTTAACAGTTGAACCGGTTTCGCTAATGCCTTTTTGTTGTTGTTAGTTTTTGTCAGGAGAAGGTTCTTATGAAAGAACAGAATAAGAAAATTGACCTGAACGTTAGAAAATTTTTAGACTACTTTACTTTTTACTTGTGAATAAATTAGACAGACGGCTACTTAAATTATGCACTCCTCATAGATAATACTAATAAAAATATTTCTTCAAAAGCATGTTTGTGTAAATTGTTACTGTTTTAGTTTAGTTTTAGTAACATAAAATTTTCCTATACTTAGTCTTATCTACATTTAATGTAGGCTTTATGTTACTCCACAGACATTATTAGACCTTATGCTAGACCAGGGGTTGGCAACCTTTTGAGTCGCAAGAGTCAAAAATTACATTAAAAAAAAAATACAAGTTTTTAAAGAGCCACATTTTTTTTTCGCCAGCAATAAACAGTACTTGCATAAACAATGTTTTTGATTGCTGAAGATAAAAAAAAAAATAATCTTATTTAAAAGAAAAATGTTGATTTAGTCATGCATAAAGTGTAGTAGTG
>JANCMC010009603.1:7940888-7952999 GCA_024363005.1 Charaxes varanes
ATTGCTGAAGATAAAAAAAAAAATAATCTTATTTAAAAGAAAAATGTTGATTTAGTCATGCATAAAGTGTAGTAGTGTTTTTTTTTCATAACGAATTGGATAATATATATTATTTAAGTAAAAAATTAAATCAATTAAACATTTACTTACAACACTAACTTGTACTTCGATAATATAAATTTAGCCAATAACTTGTTGCTTTAAGTTTCAAACATGAATATATTTTTATATGTTATAGAATGAAATGGTGCCCTATTCTCGCCAGTCGATTCAGAACTTTTAAAATTTTTTTTTTTTTAATATCGAATAAACAATATTTGCGTATGGAGTTAGACAGCCGCAGCTTTACATCCAAAGAGCATGTGGCTCGCGAACACCAGGTTACCGACCCCTGGCCTATATAATTTAGTACAAGATTCAACAATATCATACGTTTTAAATGACTTTAACTTCACTTGTAAATATATAACATCAAAATATATCTGATATTGGTAGAGAAATTAAATTGTAGTACGTATTTAAAGGTATAGTAATCACGTTACTTAAACAAAGTACATCTTGTAGAGGTAGAAGTGTCTTTAGTAAATATAGGGTATAACTAGATTTGTCATTCGTAATTTGTAGCTATTTGACTGAGGAAGGTACTTACCCAGTCAGTCTATAGACTAACTGGGGCGAAACTACAGCTAAATAACTCAATAGGGTAGTTTAGACTAAAATAAATTCTAATAAATTTTTACAGAGACAGACACAGTTTTAAATATTACATAAATCAAGTGGAATTACTAAAATATGTTAGACTGTTTAATATTTTGAACGTATAAATCAATTAAATTAAAGACATAAATCACGTGATTCCAAACAGCAATCTGAGCGCATGACGTCACTGCGTGTTAAACAAATTGTCGTTGCTAGCGTATGCTCCAATCACACTCAACTACAGGTGTATGTTTAGCACGTCGTTACGTCATACGCGATAGTCAGAGCGTTTTGGTGCTAAAATTTATGTGGAGTTATAAAAACGCAAAATGAACGAGTTAAAAATTTCTATTTCGCTGAAATTAGTAAATATTTTAGGTAAAGTTGACTGTAAGGCATAGTATTAAATAGTTTATGAAAAATTACCAACTAGCCTATTCGCATAGTGCAATCATCCAGGTAAGTGCTGTTGTCGGAACTTTTTGAGATTAAAGAATAAATAGTGGGCAGCGCGCGAGTGAATAACCACGTCATTGTAAGTGTCTATACCTCTATAGTCTATGGTTGCTGCTTAACGTCAGTAAGGCCATGCATGTTTTCCACTTTATATAGAAAATCTGATGCTTTAATAGGTGTTTTCGTTATATTCTAGGCCTTCGAAGTATACCGGACATCCGGGACACGAATTGGACATACAAGTGCTAGCGTCCGAGGAGACATGGCGGACGCCGTCCCTGCTGCAAGCTACCGATCTTACCAACAAGGGGGTCGCGATATTTTCGCAGGTGAGTGAATTTTGGTCTTCTATTTTAGTAATAGCACTATATCTTCTAATATATATAAACTCTAACGATTTCTTTATAACCTTTCATAGAAATATTATCAGGCTTTTTTTTCGTCACTTTTTGTTTGAGGCCACGCTAATTCTCAAAAAGTTGTGAGTCCAAAATCTTTTTCTTCCAACTAAGCAGTAATGTTATCGTTATATAGTAACGTAACAGATCAGAATGCGACGCCTCTTCTGCTTACTATCAAAACAGTGCAGTAATGTTGTAAGAAATTACTGCACTGTTATAAATTTACCACAGAGGTTTAATGTCTCCCATTAAGTTTCATATAAAATGTATGCATTGGTTCAAAAAGAAAGTGACTGAACATAAAAATCCACGAAACAAATTCGAAAAGAAAACGGCGCGCATTTTATACAATTGTAAAACTTTGATACTACATATTTAACAGGAAAAGTTTAAATAATGAAAATAGACAGCGATGTAGTTGCAAGAAAACTAGATTACGCACATACATATGGATAATGCACTCAGACTCGAGGTGGGAATCGAACCCACGACCCCCTGAGCAGAAGGCAGGGTCACTGCCCACTGCGCCAACGGGCCAGGTTATAAAGAGGTTGTTCGCAAAAAAATGTTCGCATTGTAAAGGTATATTTTATATTGACTCTTATGGACAATTCAATGGGATCACAAAGAATTTGTTAAATCCAGGAAGTCGTTATATTAAGGTTGCACTGTATTTTAATATTTCTATTCAATACTGAGATACAACTATTTTTTGTCTTTTTAACACAAAACTCATTTAGTTAAAAAGACAAACAAATAATGAAATTTCATTAAAATAACATTTCAATATCATTAATCACTTCATTAACTAGTATTAAAATATATAATTTTGGCTCAAAATCATTTTCCTTATGAATTTTTAACATGTTCTATCAACATGGAAAATTTCAAGTTTCACTTTGATGGCCAATTGCTCGAAAATGGTACCCATAACAAAAAAGCTGCATAAGAAACCTCTCCTTTATTAAAAATGCTATCCAATGATAACCACATGATGGGGTTGAATGAAATAGATTTTTAGCTCCACTTCATATGTATGGGAGGTACCCCTAAAATTTAAAATTATTATTATTTTAAGATGCCTAAAATAAAATATATACGCAACGGTATAAGGGTTCCTTGCGTATTACGGAACCCTAAAAATATTTAAGATTAAAAATAAAGAAAAAAAAAATATAGGTTATTATGTAAGTATTTTGATTGATTGATTGATGTGTACGAAATAATTTCGATGTTTAATTTGCTAGGCCTTCTGCGTTCGGTTACACTGTTTTTAGGACTCCGTATTTTTTATACTATGTATTGCCAGTTAAAAAATAATACCACTGCAGGATATACAATCATCAGAATTCGAACGACTCATTGGTAGGGAAGACATGAAACTTGTAATTTTCGCTAATTAGTTAAAAATACACAAAGTTTTCATAAAGTCGTCCCGTGTAATATTCTTTGTCAGGAAAGCACTTCATTAATGATGCGCTTAGACACTGTACACTCGGTGTATCTCTGTATTGTGGTCTCTAGTTTTTTAGGGTTCCGTAGTACTATAAGGAGCCCTTATAATTTCGCTCTCTCCGCCCATCCGTTCATCGGTCTGCCCGTAAACTGCCCCTAGCATTTCCAAACTATTAGACGAAGAGACTTGGAATTTTCCATGTTGGCATAATGAGTTTTTAGCATGTTCTACATGCTAAAAACTCATTAAGAAAATTATTTTGAACGAAATCGGACAACACATATTGAAGTTATTTAACAAATACGTTTATAGCATATCAGATACGGAACCCATCTATATAAGCGTGTCTGGACACGCTCTTGGCCATTTTTATTTTTAAAAACTATTGCGACACGATAATTAGTGTCCCATCAGCTGCTGATCAAGACAAAAATTCCAGACATGTGTAAATAGTACAGACGTTAGTGGCTGACGTTTATGTTGGAATTTTTGTCGTATTCTAAACGCACGTAAAACACTTCAGATATACTTCGATTAACGAATCGAAGCAATTACAATAATTATCTATAATTTTTTGAGAAAAATACATTTTTAGTTTATGATCTATTTATGACGAGTACGTACCACGATATTTAATTTTGATTTGTCGCTATTTCGACTCCCCCGACAGAAAATCACTCATTAGAATGCAAAAAACAACTTCGAGAAGAAAAAAAAACAGAATGCATTTTTGGGAAAAGTGACCAAACTGAATAATTACCATAACTCTAGCCCCGTCTTCTTCGGCGCCGTTTTCTTGGACTCTCGTATAATTTTTTAACCCCTTCTTTTTATTTCTGTTCTATTTTTATTTAGGGACTTTTATGTCCATGACGAAAATGTCAGTCCTACCTTAACTTTAATATAATATTTAACAGAGCTAAGGTTCAAAATGAAAGAAAAATGAAATTGTATTTCAAATATTATTTTGCCTTATTTTTGAAGGAAAAAGGTGTTCTAGAATTCCCTTGAATTTTTTTCTTTTAACTTTAAACTATTAAAGCATATTTTTCTATATTTAATCTTTATTTTATATAACATTTATATTTCAATAAAAAGCGGTAAATAAACTCAAATATTAGAAGTACAGTACATTTTACTTCAAGAAAAGGGCGCTTCTCATATGTCGGCAACGCATTCGCGAACTCTCTGGCTCTCATTAGTGACTGAGCTTCGTACGCATCCAATATGCGAAGTCAGGATAAGTAACTAGCGTCTGACACCATAGCAACAGCTTAGCCATAACGGAGTACGTGTAGGTAGTACCGATGGCACACATGCTTTCACTTTATCAATATTACTGCTAACTTTTGTTCCCTCCCCTGCCTAGCCAAATCTGGTATGATCCTACTAGTGCCGCTTTAGATGTCCTTTCTAGTAATGAACTTAAAAAAAGTGATAAAAGTGTATTCTTCAATTCCTCTTAGTGTTTTACTATAGAGTAGAAGTAAGTCCAATGTTTCTATTATTACTAACACTAGTCAATATCCCTGATTGCCCCGTAGGTTATCGTGTGCTTAGTAATTTACGTAATACCGATTGTAGGGCGGGCCGCGTGGCAACGCGTGCGGCAAACCTTTTTTGTATTTTTTTAACCAATTATCAGATTACCCTATTGAACTATTGCGATACTTTTTGAAATTACACTGTATTTTTGATGTATTACTATTCTGTCGTTGGTAATATATTTTAAAAGAAGAAAATATATGAAAAACAATCGACAAACATACATAAAACACTAAGACCTTGGGCGGGAATCGTATTTGTAAACCTGGTGCTGAAATGGCCACTGCTAACGGCTCCAACGTGCGAATAACATAATTAAAAAAAATCCTTTCTACAAAAATACTCTTCAATTTTATTGATCATTGACGCCCGTGGTCAACTTAATAATTATCCATGGACAAGGAAATACTAAACAGGCGTTTGTAGGAATTATTCTTTTTATAAAAATATAAAAATGATAAAATCTGGCTTTAAAAATATGTAATAAGGTTCCCCTAACAGCATACATTCAAATAATCATTCAAATCAAATAGATTATCGGTTTTGTCACATCCGCCAGATGTTAAAGCTCTATACAAAATTTTAACAACGACATTGTTAAACTTGACAATTAATGTACATACGGCTATGGCACAATCTCATAGTAAAACGTATACATGTGTGTATAAATTATTTTGCATTGGTGTCCGTGAAGTTTTATTTTAATAATTTAATCTATACTAATATATAAAGCTGAAGAATTTGTTTGAACACGCTAATTCTGGAACTACTGGTCCGATTTGAGAAATTCTTTCAGCGTTAGATAGCCCGTTAATAGAGAAAAACTATAGGTTATATACCATCTCGCTAAGACTGATAGGAGCGGAACACCAATGAAGAATGTTTCAAAATCGGCGGTTTTTGGCCCTTTTGGGAGCTTCCGCTGCGTGCGCTGCGTAAACGGTTAGTTTCGCAAAAATCATGTATTACGGAATTGTTTCCCTTTAAAAGTTCTAAATAAAAGTCCGCGACAGCATATTTCTATCTCTTAAGGCTCCCTATAACACTTTTTATGCTAACCAAATTTATTTCTAAAATAATGCATTATTTGCTAAGGTGTTTATATAAACATGATATTGACCCTTATCCAAAACCAATTTTTTAAACCCCTAACTGATAAAAGTGGCCCACGCGGACGAAACCGCGGGGTACATCTAGTGTATTAATGATGCATATTTTATATAAATAATAGCATTCGCACACCATCTCAATATAAACCATAATTGTGCAAAATTTCATACTACTCTGTCCGCACAATTTGGCAGACGGTACCGAAAGGACCGATTGCCATCTGACGTCATCCTCGGAACCCCCACGATCTCTACAACCTTACGATTAATATCACAAAGTGACATTTATCGGGTCCCACTATTTTACGTGCCTTCCGAAACACGGAGGAGATCGGATATCAAATATAAACTAGTGCTAGAATGGGTCATCTATCTATCACCTGGTCGCGGCCAGAGCAACTTAACTTAGCGATCGTCTCATATGCCGACCACTGATTAGGCCACGAACTCCTCAACAATGAGCAGAAGATTGTTAGTCGAAATTCGGACAGAAAGAAATTTGCGTACAATATTTAAAGCAACGTAAAAAAATCCTTTGGCATTGGTGTGTGTGTGATTTTATTTTAGTAATTTAATATATTTATAATGCATATTTTATAAAAATTATAGCCGTGCCCGCGACTTCATCCGCGTAGAATTAGCTAAACAATTTTAGCGTGATGATATATAGCCTGTAGCCTTCCTCGATAAATAGGCTATCTAGGCGCAATTTTCATAAAATGGTACTCAAAGTTTACGCTTCACGTATTAATATTATAGAAATTTAAATATTTCAAGTTAGACTTACATAGATATCTTGATATAATGCTGTTAAATAAATTATTTATACATACATATAAAAATGAATTCTTAGTTCCCCTGGTCTTAGTATAACTTGAGAACGGTGGGACCAATTTAAGTCCAATTTTTTTTAATATCTCTTGTATCCCAATAGCTGTTTTAAAGGATTAAGTTTTTTTAAAATTTGGCAAAATATGGTTTAACTGTGCGTAGCAAAATATGCGTTGACCGTACGTGGCAAAATATGCGTTGACCGTGCGTGACAAAATATGCGTTGACGTACGTGGCAAAATACGCGTTGACTGTGCATGGCAAAACTGGATGACAATTTTACATTTAAATATTACCAATTATAGCAAAATTATTTATTTATGGTGAATGTTGATCAATTTCATCACATTTACTTGCAACATCAAGCTAAATACAAGTTTGATTCGTTCAAAAAACTAAATGCAAATTGTTTATTAGCAATATGTTATTTATGTGACGTATCTTTTTAAATTTCCTTATCAGTACATTTACTAGGAAGCAACGAAATTGTTCCGTGACGTGTACACTAAGAGCCCCTGAACAACTAGACTTACGGTACTTTGTAAAAGCTGAAAGTTTGTCAGCGCATGCTCTTAGTACAGGTAAGAACAATCTTACCTGTATAGAGAGCACGATGAAAATAAAGCCACGATCACTCAAACTTCATAATGGGCATGCGCTGATAAACTTACAGCTTTTACATAGTAATGTAAGTCTGGCTGTTCAGCGGCTCGTATCTAATAGGACTCATTAAAGGATTTGAAATGTCATTAAATTATAGTCAAGTCTATTAGTAGCATTATATTAATATTAGTCCACCCAGTGACCATACTAATTGTTTTATTAATCAGTCACTTCTAATATACAATTACTGTGTTTCAGTGAAGGAAATGGGAAATGATCCATACCCATTGAATTTTATCTTAAGTGCAATTCTGACATGTAAGCTAAATTTAAATAAAATTAGCATAGCTTTATTACGCGTACTTCTATACGGAAGGCAACCTTGTTAATTTTGTAGTCACTAAAATGTTTTCGGGATCTATTGGATTGCGTAGATTAGGTGCAGAAACGAAAAGAAAGGTTCTGTTAAAGTAAGGTCATGTTGAGTCAATAACGCCTGGAGCGTGGTTTTATAGAGTCCATGATGTCTTTAGGTACATTGCTTTGAGAAAATCATCAAATTATGTATTTTCCGTAACCCTTAAAGGATTTCATTCAAAATAAAAAAATAATCGCACTCGAATATTTCTTCGTAATTTTTTTTTACAACTTCGTGATTCTTCTATTTTCTTATGTCACATTTAATTCGTCAGATTACGGAAGTGTTAACCTATCTCCATGTAATTAACTTAGCTAGTCTTATAAGTGGCCAATAATGAACCCCCCTTTATTAAGGGTTCATTTTTGGTGGGCTACATTATAAGGACGGATCGGACGCAAGGATCCTCCCTGTATGATTTTCTGACGTGCTCGAGTATTGAGCAAAATCCCCTTTTGGGCTCCCTACCATAAGTACTATTGTTCAAAGTTTCATTGTAAAATAAAGCTGAAAAGTTCTTGACGAGCTGTAGATTTGTCCAATAGATGGCGTTGTAATATCGCTAAAAATATATTCTATTCCAGAAACCATTCGATGCCTAACCACCAAATTACAAGTTCATAAATCACGGTGTCTATGGGCCCAGTCGGCTTGCTGACAGCGCGGGCTGCAGTAGGGCGCCACTCCGCACCGCGCGCAGTACAAGTCAGCTCCGGCGCCGCAAGTGAGGCAGGCGCGTGAACACACACGCTGCAGCGCAGGAAGTGACTGCGGTTTTATCCATTGTTTGTATACGTACATCAACAACAGGGTTGAAAACTACATCATCTTTCATTCAAACTAATATCCTCTGTAATTCTAACTTGTTAATTACTTCCATACATACTTAGGACTCACATTAACTGTACTGTAACAGGGTAGGTTAATTTCATATTACAGGGAAACGCGTTGTATGATTATTCTCGTACAGCGCATTTGTACAGCCCAGAATACGCATAATATATTATAGAATAATATTAATGCGTTATAAGATCACCGTGTTATAAGGGGGATTACAGTATGATTTTGGATACGAAGTTCCTTATTGCACATTACACACTGAACCAATGGGGGCGAAATCGAAAAAGGACTTTTTTCCGATACAGGAACGACTGGTCCATAGGTTCCACAGACTTTTTTAATAAACGTTTCGCTGTAAAAAAGAAGAACCAATAAATAATTAAAAGTTTTTTACTTGGATTTCTCTATCGGGGATCTTGCCGTAAAAAGTTGTCCCTATTCGGGCCCTCTTAAGGAAACATATCCTATAATATATTAATATTAGCGAACTCTGCACACGAAGTCTTGGCCTCAAGTTAAATAAACATAAAGAAAAGACTTTAAAACTTACTGACTTAGCAATGAAAAGAAAACCAATAATACATTAACAACGCATGCCTGAACATAACGTAGAAATCAGGTTGGCAACACGTGAGCAATACAAACCACTATTGTGTATGCTTTTCATCAAGCATGTAAACTTGCTATCAGTCTTATGTACATAAAAACTTGACAATTTGCGATAACAAATCCGAGTTATCCTAAATACTATAAAGCACTTGGTGTTAGTGACCATATAGCTCAAATTTCACGTGTTTCATGCACTTTGTATCTCTTAATTTTATGCATATCTTACAAATGAACATCAACAACGCTTACTTAATAAATTTAATAGAGACATAGGTTAATAGTGTGCGGACAATCCTGGAATGCCATTAGGCATGGGCACCCTACCACTGTCACGCAAATAACCCATCTCCGTCCAGACACCCCTTGATATCGTTAAAGCGCCGCGCTCTCACCTTAAACGTGCTCCAACGCATATTTTATTGAAGCAACTTAATGGCGTTTTAATTATATTTGTAAGAACGATTTTAATTAGTCTTATGTTGCACCAAAAATAAAAATCAACTGATTTATTCCTTACTAGCGACCCATCCAGCTTCGCACGGATGCATTGTAGATATGTATGTATTGTCTTTATCTATCTATATGTATATAAAAGCGTTAGGCCACCTAACACAAAATCTCGAAAACTGCGAGACGCACAATGATGAAACTTGGCAATGATTATAGTTAGTAGATATCTGTATCCGCTATTTACGACTTATAAGGTTACTGCTCAGAAGGCTTTCGCTACAAGTGACGTGGAATTTTTCGCGAGCGTTTCGTCGCGTGGTCGTCGATTTTTTTTAATGGACGTGGAAATCTTGACTTATGCTGTATACCATTTTTAGGGTTTCGAAGTCCTACAAGAAACCTTTACAGTTTTGCTCAGTCTATTCGCCCCTCTGTCCGCCCGCAACGTCTCCCACCCTAGGATTTTCAAATTACTCGATGCAGGAAATTGAAATTTTCTATGTTGATAGGACATACTAAAAACTCGTTTTTTTGAGCGAAATTGGACAGCAAGTTAGTTAACCTTATCGCGTATCAGATACGGAATCTTTCTATAGAAGCGTGTCTTGACACGCTCTTGGCTACTTTATTCAGCAGGTTAAGTGGCAATCAAGCATTATTTATATTGCCTTTACTTTATAATAAAAAAAATAACATTAATCTAGACTAGAATTGACATAGTATATCCTCTAAATCAAAATAAATTAATATCGATAACTCCAATTATTTATTGGCGGGCATACAGATTACTTTGTTTCGCCTAAGGATTCCAATTTATTTGTTTTGTTATAGTTGAGGATTATTTATATTAATGGACTATTTCACTTTTTGACTATGTCATTAAATCAGTCAGTCAGCTTAAAGATACGCAGATGGACGTGATTGGAACAAACGGGTGATCTTTTTTTTATTTCACTGACGGAACTATCTGGAAGAAGACCGAGAGATGTTTGGAAAGCTGGTAGTTACTGGCCTTTAAGAAAAAATTTGTTATTGTCTTCATAAAGAAAGAAATTAATGAAATGATTTTGTTTCAACCCTACAAAAAGTCAATTCAGTTCATTTTATTTGCCTCAAAAAGAGAGTGACAACATATTAAAATTGTATGTTACGTTAATAATTTAGTATAACATTTGACATTACAAACAGGCTAATTGATTTCTATTTGAATAACGTATCAATCACGCTTCAATGCCTCTACGCAAACACTCGCTGGGTGAACGATTCAATATTCATAGTATTGTATATTTGCTATGAAAGAAATTTTGAAATTTATCTATCTTTATATATGGTATAATTCTATACGTACGTACGCGTGTATGTCATTGAACTCCTCCTTAACGACTGAACCGAATTGAATGTTTTTTTTTGTATGCGTTTGGGTGGCGTCCTGAATGGTTTAAATTCACAAATCAGCCCGGCAGATGGTGCTGCAGTCGGCATCTAGGTTTTCCTTTTATCGATTTTTACGTTCGGGCAGGACAACGTCTGTCGGGTCCGCTAGTTATTTTATAAATGTACTACTGGAGCGACGTCAACAGCACATGTTAACCACACACGATGCGAGATGGCGTCGATGTTGGGTGGAAAGAAATGCGATTTCTACAGGACATTGCGCTTAGCCGTGATGTAAAATCATCTTCCGTCCGTCAAGAACTTAACTACCTTGGATTTGGTCTTTTATGTATGACTTGATGTTTACATAGAACAACTGACCGCAAACGTAGTTGTAGTCGAATTCCTCTAACTAGACAGACCTTCTTTTGAGGTGGTCAAATGTTTTCATATTTACTACACTTTCGAAAACCATCCTCACTATAAGTGTCCCTAATTTTTCCGTTACGTTCCGCCTCCTACTAAGTGTAATGACAATGTACGGAGAGAGTGCGACAATAGCCCAGTTCTGTACTCATTTATTGAATCGCGTCTTTACGGATTCCAGTCTAACCCATCCACTGTTGATCTATTGAGACACTCAGTTTATTTACTTCCTACAAGCATCATTGTGTTTCATGCATTACATTATATATCTGGGGTCACGGTAGTGAACCCCACGACGAGATAGCGAAGCGCGACCTAGGGCACTACCTAACTTTTAGCCACATATTTTGACTAAGGCGTAGAGTCAGTGAAGTTACGACGTGTAGAGTTAAAGGCGTGATTCTAAAAGGGATCTGATAACTTTTTGACAGTGCGAGCCACTTGGTTCCGTCGCGGCAACATTTTACATCAAAATCTTTTGGATGGAGAGATATATACGTAAATATACATACATCATCCGAAAAGTATGCAAATTTGCGACTTTAGTTAAATAAAAAACTAATCAACAATTCCATTTGCAAAACTTATCCTCTTTGGGGAGTGTCCACTAACACTGAATAGAGTATAAGGAGACAGAAATAAGAATAAGAGCAATAAGTTTTTAATTTACAAAATTCGTGTAATTCTATCCGGAAATTATGTTTACTTAAGGGAATTTATTCCTTACCTGTCAGACATAAAGTCGCCATTTGCACAGCAAGCGACTGTACAACGGAGACCCGCATAAAGCAGACTTAAGTTGGGACCATTCTCTGTCAACTTGACATCTTGTCCCGTTAATTGATATGTTCATTTTGTTTACCTTGTTTGTGTTTTCATTTAAATGAATAATAA
>JANCMC010009603.1:7953099-7980225 GCA_024363005.1 Charaxes varanes
TTTAATTTGACCAAGTCATTGTATTTTTTTTTTCACAACTTAACAGTTTTCGGAATTTTTCCTATACTGATTCTAGGCGAACGGGAAGTACCTTATAGATTTTAATTCCCTTTGCGAATGTACTAGCATGGGAAATGCGACATAAATGACCATATCTTTTGATTACATAGACTTAGAAGATTGATTTTTTTTTGACAGCTTCAAAGGATCACAGACCTCCTTATTTGGTATGAATTTAAATTTTATATGTGTACACATTTCGGAGAAGAAGGGTCTTGACGTACAGACAGACAGTGCTAAACAGTATTATAAATTGCGTCAAAACCACAGACCATAGATAATACGTTCTTTAAACCAATTGATATACGCTTATGTGTTGTATTGTAAAAGTTTCCGTAACTTCATAAAAAGCCAACCAACTAGAAAGGATCAGTTTCTCAAGGTGAAACTTTATAAAATCCAGTTATTCAACTAACCCGTAATCCACACAGCTGAAAGTAAACTGCGCTCTACAGGATACTTTGCCCACGTTGTCTGCGAATGAGATGTTAAACCTCCTCAGTTTGCTAAGTTAGTATATTGTGCGGCCATGTACTTGCTTCTCTTTTGATATAATATACTAGATTTATTCACAAACGTAGCTAAAATTTTAGAATATGTTACATATTCTATATCTAAAAATATATGTGTAAGTATATTTAGATATAAAGTACGATTGGGCTGGACAGGTCTGCCTCATGTCGGATGATCTTTGGGTGAAAATCTCCACTCTATGGATCCCAAGTCGGAAACGATCTCGCGGCAGACCAAGAGTGTAATGGAGGAATGACTTGGGTCGTTTTAATAAACATTGGCAACGTATGGACTGAACCATACGTAACTTACTTAGATGACTTAGAAATGAGGGTAGAGATGTCTTTGCCCTGCAGTTTTAATAAGAGGGAGCCCCACGTTTGCATGTCCTTCTGGTCTGCAGCTTTGGGCCAGAGGTACCAGTACCTCTCCCTCACATGAAATTGGCGTGAAGTGGCGACAATGCTGTCACGTCAATTGGTGGTATTGTTGTCGTGGTTCGTTCGGTTTCTGAAAATTTCCGGTAGCCTAAACCCTTCTTTAAAAGTCAGCAACGCGTCTGTAAGCCTTCTTGATGGTGCAGATGTCCATAGAGCCCCAATAGCTCAGCGATGGACAAAGTGGACGTCGTATTCCCGTGTTCATCCTCCAAGCGTAAAGTTTGTTTTCTAAATAATAACAATAATTAATAGAATTATGTGTCAGTTAAGGCTGTTTAAACAATTAAAAATAATATTAAAAACTTTTATATGTAACTAGACAGAACATCGACCAAATAGGTTCTCACCTCAACATTTTGCTGCAGGTTAAGAAGGTTTCAGGTTTAACTGGTGCTACCACGGACCATGCACCTCCAAATACGTAAATCCTAAAATATGCTTAACTCTTAACGATTTTTCCGCTTTAATGTGTTTTTTTTTTGTCTTATTGATACGGGTAACATCCGAAACGGCTCGACTTTTACTGACACCTTCTATATGGAATACGTGTCTGATACGCGATTAAGGTATTTGTTAAATAACTTTAAAAAGTTTTTGTCCGATTTCGGGACCAAGTTGTGGGCGGAAAAACAGAGGGACGGCCAGAGGAAAATTATAAGAGTTCCTTTTGAACTGCGAAACCTTAAAACTATCAAAATTTATATCATCTAATTCAACGCGGAAGGAGTCGCGGGTTGCAGCTCGTAAATAGTAAACAAGATTATAAAAGTAAGGCCCTTTACAAATGTTGTCGCACTGGTGAAGCTAGACTCCTCGCAAACGATTTCCATACAAAAAATCAAGTCAACAATACCATGGTGCAAAACATACCCTAGGGATGGAAAAAGACGTAGAGGAAGGCAGGTAAAAAATACAATGTCAATCAAAATTAATAATCTATATTTGTTATGTATTGTATAATAGAATGTCACAAAGTAATTAATTTATCGTAACCTAATTAACATCTACTAGGAACTAAGAATCATATCTTATTTTATCTGTGCGATATGACAGCCTGGTAGAAATATCAATTTCCTACCATAAGGGTTGCTATTAAATAAAAATAATTCGTTACTATTCGGCCTATTATCTTTAATTTTGCGAGTAATATAATAGCGTCATTTCTTATATAAGCTGTTTCTATATGACACTTGGTAGAAATATGAATTACCCTCCATAAGGGTTGCTATTAAATAAAAAAAAAAATTCGTTACTATTCGACTTATTATCTTTAATTTTGCGAGTAATATAATAGCGACATTTCTTATTTTAGTTGTGCGTACACTTGGTAGAAATAGGAATTTCTACAGCAACCCTTATGGTAAGGGTTGCTGTTAAATAAAAAAAATCGTTAACATTAGGATGTTCTCTATACGTTTTACGTATAAAATAATAACGTCATTTCTTATTTTAGCCGCGGTTTATGACTGCGTGGTAGAAATATTAATTTCCTACCATAAGAGTTGGTACTAATGTACCGTTAAGCGAACTTCGTTGCATTTGCAATTATGTCAGCTAATGAATACATTGTTCAATTAGCGATCTTTTGTTTAAGCTCTTGATATGTTGAGTTGATTATTATTTAATCTGTGTTTCGTATCGTCTTTGTGTGATCGGCATATTTATCTGCCGCTACGTCACGCCGTGAGAGAGATGTACTGGTACATGGACGCACCGGTCCAATTCGACTGCAGACCTGTAGGACTGCAAACGTAGTGCTACCTCTAATTAAATTGAACATAGCATAACGCAAATGTCCTCTTTACATTGCTGAGTCATTGGAAGTAACCATTAGGTTACTCGTTTAAAACCAAGAGTTAAAACTAGAAATTCCGCTGTCAACATTTTGATGACATCCCTGTAAAACCAGCTGCCGCCTTCGGCATGATCAGACCAATATACGACTTAAAGCTATCAAGATGAGCGTACTCTTTCTTTGTTCCCGAAAGTCTGGAAATATGACAAAGATGAAATTCGGCAAGGTGGTAGTTTGTAGTTAGTAGGTGTCTGCTAAGAAAGGATTTTGCGACAGGGCCGGATTAAGAGAATCTCAGGGTTATCGAAAGTATTATCAATATTATATAACAACATAAGATAGCTTATAACAAAAGAAAAACAATTTAAGACTTTTTGCTTGTCTGCTTTATTTTATGGGTAATCTTCGAAACGGCACTACCAATTATGATGGATCTATCAGAGGCAGATACCTAATTTTATAATATATAATATAGGCTTCTTTAATAATGGCACAAGAATTAGGGACCAAAAATTTAAATTGAGAAGATCGTGGCCTAATCAGCGGTCGGATTTAAGTCGATCGCTAGGTTAAGTAACTCTTGCTGCGACCGGGTAATAGATGGGTGACCCATTATACTAGTTTATAGCAATAAAGTTTTATCTATCTATCTATCTGTTTATTAATATTTGTTGTATAACATACCCGGCCCCACTGACCCTGCCTCTGTAATTGTTTTTACCTAATTTTACGCGGATGAATTCGCGGGCGCAGCTAGCTTATATAATTGCTTAAAAGTAGATAATAATTGTAGTTGTCGCTATATAACAATGTACATAAATATACAAAAGGGGCCTTACACATTATATTTAGGCGTAGAAAAGCTGTAACTCGCGACTGCGCCCGCGTGAGTGCATTGATTGTGTTTAATTTCGTGGGTTTTTATTTTTTGTCCGGAACCAAATGATTTAATTAACACAAAATGTTATTCGTTGTTAAATTTCCTATCTACTAGTGACAGTCGTGTCCGAATCGTTCCATCCGTTTCGGAGATTACCCGGAACAAACAGACAGACAGACGAAAATTGTTTTAACTTGCGTTTTTGCTATATGTAGGTATCGTATTATAGGCACATTGAATTAGAAAAAAATTATTTCAACATCCAAACAGACCCTCCAATCTTATTTATATGTATATATACAGATTCCCTAAATATTTTTTTAATGTAACTTAGCTTGTAAGGTACAAAGTCGTTAAGCCTATAAACCGGTACCAGCAGTTTAATTAGACGTAGCGCCATGCTTGTAGCCGAATTTGGCGGACTCTTCCAGGTACCAGTACCTCTTTCTTACATAAGATCGGCGTGAAGTGGCGGCAATGCTGTCACGTCAAGTGATGGTATTATGCGCTGAACACGCTCCGTTGCAAACTAAAATGGCAAATTACAGTTCATTGTTGTGCATAATTTATTCATGAATTATATTTAGAACTAGCTGATGCCCACGACACTGTCTGCGTGGTGCAATGAACTTATAAATCTATACTCTATACTAATATATAAAGCTGAAGAGTTTGTTTGTTTGCTTGAACGCGCTAATCTCAGGAACTACTCGTCCGATTTGAAAAATTCTTTCAGTCTTAGATAGCCCTTTTATCGAGGCTGTAGGCTATATATCATCACGCTAAAAACGAAAGTAATTTTACGCGAACTAAGTTGCGGGCACAGCTAGTATAATATACACTGTACTATATATAACCTTGTGAGTTTTAAGGGGTATTCCAATATTCGTTACGAAAGTTAAAGAATTTCTAGATTAAAATTTATCCCCATGTAAACCTTTAGTAAATTTGTAGAAATGTGGTCGAAATTGGATATTTCGAATATCACTACAATGAACTAAATAATCAAACTTTCAGACAGAAAGACTGACTGAATTTTTGTAATGCTTAGGTACAAGTAAAAAAAGTAATGTGCAAACAACTTAAAGGCCTTAGTGAAAGTTTTTTCTTAATAATGTTAGTTGGACACTTTACTTTTAATTAGAGGTAGAGCCGAGCTTGCAGTCTTTTTGGTCCGCAACCCACACAAAAAAAATTTTTTTTATTAATTTCTTTGTTTTGAAATTTTTCCCAAACTTTTACATTTAACATTGTCATTAGATATTGTAGACTATAGATCTTATACACATCCTAAATTCGTCAAATAAATCACATAAGATCGGAGTGAAGTGAAGTGGCATATAAAAGAAGATCCACTCAGACCAGGAATATCTATTGTATTACACATACATTTTCAATATTAATCCATCGTGTACTTCGTGACATTATATATTTAAACGTATTCTGTTGTTACAGATTGTTTTATACATTATTTATAAGGATTGTTCCGTTGATGAATAAAAAAAGATGGCGTACATACAACGCTTCAATTAGCAATGTATGGGATAAAAAGCTCTTTCGCTGTTTGCAAATTACTCTTATTTCGATGTATTATTTATATATCAATGATATACGTATACAATAGATTTGATACACATTAGTCAATATTGAGGGATTGAGAATACAAAAGTCACTGAGGTGTCCTAGACAACGAGGTAGATTTATTTCGTGTTATAGAAAAATGCGTCGTAAGAGTATTCTCGTACAACGCGTTTGTAGGACCGCGACTTCGCATAAAATTAGTTTTAAATTTTCTCCTCTCCTTCCCCGATAAATGGGCTATCTAACACTGAAATACTTTATCAAAATAAAGCAGTAGTTTCTGAGATTTTGTTTACGTTACAAGGGGCAAACGAGCAGGCAGCAGGCAGCCAAATGCCTACTGACGCTCATGGACATCAGTACAACCAGGAGGCAAGCAGATGCATTACCGGCCATAATGACGAGTGAATGCCCCCGGGAAGTCTCACAATCCACTAGATGTTTATTAAATGCCGCTGGAACGAATCTGCTGAATAAATATTACAGTTAATTCTTCAACTGTAATTTGTCAGGGATATCTATACTAATACATATATAAAGCTGATCAGTTTGTTTGTTTGAGCGCGCTAATCTCCGGAACTAATGGACCGATTTAAAGAATTCTTTTAACTTTAGATAGACTATTTATCGAGGGAGGCTATAGGCTATATACTATCACGCTAAGAATAATAGGAGCGGAGCACCAATGAAGAATGTTTCAAAATCGGCGGTTTTTCCCCTTTTGAGAGCTACCGCTGCGTGCGCTGCGTAAACGGTTAAAATTTCGCAAAAATCATGTATTACGGAAGTATTCCCCAATAAAAGTTTTAAGTAAAAGTCCGCGACAGCATATGTCTATCTTTTAAGGTTGGTGCCCTATAACTTTTTTACCCTAACCAAATTTGTTCTAAAACAGTGCATTATTTGCAAAGGTGTTTTTATAAACATGATATTGATCCTTAACCAAAACCAATTTTTGAGACCCCTAAGTGATTAAGGTGGTCCTATCGAAAAATCCTTTCTTAGCGCATGTCTACTAACTACTTATAAACCACCTCTTTGCCAAACTTCATCGTCTCGCGTTTTGGAAATTTCGTCCTAAGGTAACCTTTCGCTATAATATGTACAGTCGATCTAGTACTTTACCATTTCGGATGACAGTTCCTACTTAAAGAAATAGTCGCTAAGAGTTATTGTTAGAAATTAACGTAGAAATTAATGATTTATGAACTTTATACTGAATTAGGTACTGTTTGTAATCCTAGTCTAAAAAAAAACGAATATATTCCTGGAGAGTGCTCTACTCTCAGTTATTTATATTCGTAAACTATAAGTCATTTTGTTCCTTTATAATTATATACACAGATTAAGATGTAAGTCTTGTTTTAACACTTTTAATATTTCGCAAGGATATTTTTTTTATAGAATATATTTAAAATCAGATAACAATAAGTACTTATGATTTAAAAAAGGACATAATATTTGAAAGACACAGGCATATTATACTATTCTTTAACTATATTTAGTCTATTCTAATGACACATATTAAAATAACTTCTTTATATACATAATTATACTATATGTGTGTATGTCATTGAACTCTTCCTAAATGTATGCCTGCTTCCGACATTAGTTCGATGTATTTCATAATATATCTAAATTAACATATATATCTATACTAATATATAAAGCTTAAGAGTTTGTTTGTTTGAACGCACTAATCTCAGGAACTACTGGTCCGATTTTAAAAATTCTTTTATTGTTAGATAATTCATTTATCGACGACTGCTATAGGATATATCCTATTAAAATTGATTCTATTTTTTACTTAATTTTATGCGGATAAAGTTGCGGCAGAGTTAAGCAAATAAACATGAGTGTCAGGATGGTTCGCCCATCTATCACCCGGCCACAACAAGAGCTATTTAACCTAGCGATCGACTCAAATGCCGACCATTGATTAGGCCGCTCCAACGGGCCAGCCAAAAATATATATTTTTAAGATATATTTTTGTACATCATAATGTTGTCGTTATTACTGAATACATATGTATTTGTATACAAAATTATATTAAATAACGACGATTTATTCCAATTTACATGTTTGTGACGCTCTCCGGTGAAGTTAGAAATTTGGAGTTACGACACTTTACGCGGGAACCATCGCAGTGTTCGTTTTTAAAGTACACAGGGTAAGCGTTCGGTGACGATGATGCGAAATCAATGTTTTTTTCCGTATCTCAAAAACGCGCGATACGCGTCTAAAGAAGTTATACAATTCAAGAAATAGCGCAGTAGAAGTTAATTTCGCTTAATGTATAGTTCGTGTGTTATTAAAATTATTTAGTTATTGAAAGTAGCAGTGTCGGAAAACCTTGCTCAAAAGATACAGGTTCCAGTCAAGTACAAGGCCAGAATACTTTTATTGCTTGACGATTCAAGTCTAATGTAAAAAGTACCTATTACATGTGTACGTTAACTTAATACATATGTACATAGACTATGAACATACGGTCGCCTGTTGCTAGGTATTAATAATTGTATCATAATACCGGCGCCAGACATAGCTCATACATTTTTGTCCTTGAAGACTACAAAGTTCTACAAAACTTTGTGCAGCTACACCAAGTCCCCAGCCACACTATGTGATCATTCAACTGAAGCTATATCTGACTCCAGCATAAGAGTTGGTGGTGTCCGGGTACCAGTACCTCTTTCTTATATATAATTTTCCCGACTTCTTCCGAATCGTCGAATTTTGCCGAATATTTATAATGAAAGTAATCGCGAAAGTCTAAAATGTCTTATTTGTATATATATATTTTTTTATATAAAACAAGGGGCAAACGGCAGGCGGTTCACTTAAGGGACTACCGACGCCCATGGACAACTACAACACCAGAGGGCTCGCATGTATGCTCTTTTCTTAAAGGTCCCTAAGTCGTATCCGTTCGGATATACCGAAGCTGTAAAATTACTAACACACTAAATAAAATTACTAATGCACTTAATTGTATGCTGATGCATACCTTCATTTTAAATTTCAAGTCCATCTAGGTAGGGTAACGCATGTTTTCTGTAGAAATAATGCGTTCATAACTTATGCAATAAAATTAATGCATACAATAAATTATAAATTAAACTTTCACACCTTAAAGTTCCGATTTGACATTCACGATCTTATAAAAGTAAATCAATTATAACATAACTATTTATTACCCATATATTAATAGTATAAAGTTCCAAGGATGGCTTAAATTGACCATCTGGTCTGTAGCGGGAAGCCAAAAATTAGATAATATCCCGTCTGTCATGTGTCAGTCTTAACTGCGTTATACGATCCATTTGAAGTTTTCTTTGTTATAATGACTTACATATTTATTAAAAATACTTATTTTAAAAATAAATTTAATAAGAATACCTTATATTTCCGTTTCCCCTCCTAATGAGGGCAATGCTTATGTCTGGAGTGTGTGAGGATCCTAAGGAGGGGGGGGGGGGAACAACATTGCAGGCGGCCAGACGGACGTAAAGAGCGAAACTATGACGGAATCTAAAAAAATATCTCAATTAATATATTGTCCTCATATTATGAAAAGTATATCATTCCTGATGATTTTGAACCATCAGGAGTCATTAAATCAAAAAAATAGAAGGTTCTTAATTCGAATGTATGTTTTTTTTCTTTTTTTTTATGAAAAAGTACCTACATATTTATACTTCATCCTTGTACATTGTTATACTTTCGTTTCCTTTTTACAAAAAAAATAAAAAATCTTTTTTAAAAAGACGAAAACTGCGTTCAAAAAAACATCAAGGAACTAACAAGCATAAAATAATTTTGTTTTTCATTCGTCGTTTTTCTTTTTTTTTTAATAATTTACATTTAAAATAATTTATTTAATTCTTTTTAACGATATAAATTGCATATTCTACTCATTTGAGAACAAGCTTGTGGGTATCTATTGTTCTATTACTTTGTACATGTTTAGCACATAATAACGACCTTATTGAAACAATTTTTTCTTCATGAAGTCTTTTATAGCTGTTTAATAGTGGTTGATCATGATTGTGGATCGTCTATTCTAAGACAGCTTATACTTCTTCCGATTTCAGATATCGGGTAGAAGCTTCCACTTCATACTGTGTCCAATATGCGGATCGGAGACTCAGCTTCCTCTGGGTGGAGTTTCGGCGCTACCTCTCAACTACGTTCTGTTACGACGGATGGCCAGTTACTTCCTCTCTATATTGTGTATTTTTTTGTATATAGTTTTAGGTATGTAAATAAATAATAATAATAGGGACCCTAAAAATTTTAACTACATTTTTTTTTTATTAAAAAGAATATTAGGACTGCTTTTTAGGTATGTCAAATATTCTCTTTTTCCCTCCTACTAAGATTAAATTAAAAGCTTGTATTAGGAGTGGGTGCGGTGACAATACCTCAACGGCAGTGGGGTTTGAAACAAGCAAGTTGCGGATTTTAGTCCATACCTTATACCGTTGAGCTATTGAGGCTCTATTTAATTTACCTGGTGGTGGGTTGTTTTGAATGTAGGCATTTGACGGAGGCTTGTCTCCTGGCTGCAGAAGTGGTGGTACTGGGTTGCTTGGATGCAGCATACTCTGTTCAGCATTGTAAAGCACAATATGTATGAACTACATATAGACATACTACATGTATGAAGTAGTTATATTTGTAAACTAGCTAACTTGCGAGAGCCCTTAGACCTCCTTAATCTGATCCTATCGAAAAATCCGTTCTTAGCGGATGTATACTAATCCTAAAGTACATCCCTGCCAAATTATCTCTTTGTACGACCAGCGGTTTTCGAGATTTTGTGATTGGTGACCGTCCGCTTTTAAATACAACGATTGAAGTCTTTTGTAAGATCATTTAAATTATTTGAACTACTGACTGAATGGCTGAAATAACTGAGATATGACTATATTACGCCATAGTAAAGGTCTATGTTAAAAAAAGTTAAGCTTTCGGGTTGCAGCATTACACCGATTTTCCCTCGTATTCATTCGTGGATTAAAGCAAAGTAGTTTAGTTTCTCATACATAATAAATTACTGTTTCGCACAACATCTCTATGGAACCAGTTGCTGTCTCTGGTACTTCAAAATCGTTACGTGGGTGGTCATTCAAGAAAGGACCATAATTATTTCTGAAGTTATCCATAGAGGATTGCAGCCAATTATATTAAAGAGAATGTCCTCCTCGTATGCGAATATTATAAAAAGAAAAAAATTGATTGTTTGTTTGCATTAAATGGGCTCTGACAGTTCTGGACCAATTTGAAAAACTCTTTCACTATTAGAATCCTACATTTGGCCTGATTAACTTTTCAAACAGTTCCGGGAACTGGATGAAAACTTCCATATTGTAAATACCAGTTCAAGCCAGTGCGGCCCGCTAGTATAACAAAACACTTATACATACAAACTTCAATATAACGTTATATTGAAGTTTGTATGTATAAGTGTTTTGTGATACTAGCGGGCCATAGCGAGCGGGTCTCCATATTAATGGAATATTTATTGAATTAATTTGGACCGCAGAGTAAGGTGCAAGGAAAACGATTTTTGTTACTAAGACGTAATATATTTAAAAACTTAAATTATTTACACTATTTTCTACTCGACGTTGGAGTTAAGCTCGAGTTAAACTCGTTTGAGGGTGGAACAAAGAGTGGTTCTGTAGTATAAAAGGAGTTAATTTATACTAATGCAACTTATTGCTCTTTAAGTTTATTCATTTCTTCTTCATTGTATTTGCCAAGTTTATTCTTTTGAAGAAATGAACGAAGAGTATCGCTCTTTTTCTCATAGTCCTCTTCTGTCAAGCGGAACCTATAAAAAAAAATAAGCTGCAAAATCTCATTCACTTTTACGAATATAACATGCATGCTATCTATGTTTTAACGGGTAAAGCAATACCTTTCAGTGCCGTTTTAAGAAAATTTTGCATACAGAGGAATATGAAATTTGGCACAATTATGGTTTATATATAGAGAAGGGAATGTGAATGCTGATATTTTTTTTAAATATACATTATAAATATATGAAACTATTAAAATAAAACCCCCACGCACACCAATACCAAAAGATTTAAATATATATTTATATATTTTATTATAAGCTTGTCTCAAAGCAAAGTTACAACTATGACGAAATAATATGTATTTTGTTAACTATTTCTTTTAATATAATCAAGTTGACAAATGTTATTCTAATAAGAATGATGTTATAAGATAATAGAATGTAGTAAATGGTAAGTAATCCAATGTTCAGGCAGGACAACGTTAAGCAGGTCTGCTAGAAGTGTTTAAGTCCTATTATTTAACCACTGGCCCATTGGTGCAGTGGGCAGTGACCCTGCCTACCGCTCCAGGGGTCGTGGTTTCGATTCCCGTCTCAAGTCTGGGTCTATCTATATGAAATTTTGTGTATTTACCTATAACACAGGCATTAAGTTGTCTACCTTAGGAACAGTTCAACACATAGGTAAGTGCCTACTAAATCGTTTCAAAGTACTATTCATTTTCTGCTTTTTAGTTCCTCGCCTTTTTTGTTATAAATGGGTGTTTATTTATTTAAAAATAATTTATTTAAGAATTGGGAATGCAATTCAACATATTCCAAATCTAGATATATCAACATCTCTTGGTTCGTCATAATTTATCAAATTAGTGCCTCAAACCGTATCAATTATGGCAGTTATAGCAGCATTTTTAGAAGATTGATGGTAGTACTAATGAAGACCCTTCACTCTGAGGATCATTATGAGCAATTAAGTATTAAAACCTTAGAAGGATTCTGCATGTAACCGTTAAGACATACAACGTTGGTGACAGTTTAATTATATAATCTTATGAACGTGATGCAACAGCGTGTATTTAGAGATTGCCTGAATACTGGAGATTCATTCATACAAACATTTTGAGTATTCTATTCAATCTGCATATGGTAAAAATGGCCAAAAACGTGTCAAAACACGCTTATATATAAGGTTTCCGTATCTGAGACGCTATAAACGTATTTGTTAAATAACTTAAAAAGCTGTTGTCCGATTTCGTTCAGAATATTTTTCCTAATGGGTTTTTAGCATGTTCTATCAACATGGAAAATTTCAAGTCTCTACGTCAAATAGTTTGGAAATGCTAGCTTTTTTAGGGTTCCTTGTAGTACTACGGAACCCTAAAAAAGTACATATGATAAAAGCGAAAGGTTACCTAACAGGAAATCTCGGCAGTGACCCTGCATTCCGCTCCGGGGGTCGTGGGTTCGATTCCCGCCTCGAGTCGGGGTGTATCATATATTTATATGTATTTATATATTTCTACAAAAAAAAGGATTTTTATCAGGCGTCTGTTACCTATAACACAGAACCTAAGTACCTCAGGAACAGAGATGTCCGTGTCTATAGTCTTATGTATTAAAAAAAAAAGATAAGTTACCAATCCCGTTATAGACTAGAGTCAACGTTAGTTTATCAACGAAATCGTTGTTCAAACAAAGCCATACCACATTAAGGAAATCCACTTGCTCCATTCAATTTGAACAATTACACGGCAGATAGAAATCGTTCCGTTTCCAAGTACGTGATTCTGTGTGTGGGATTTTTTGAGGTTATTGTTTGTTCTGTACTTACATGACCATTAAATGGTCATCATAATTATTGTATATGATACTTGTGCAGTCTATTTTATGGATATGAGGTCATTGTGAGCAAAGGTCTTCAGTCATTACACTTTTTTATATATTAATCATTTGTACCGGTGGACTGATGACTTGGTACGGGTCGCAGGAAGCCGTTGGATACAAGCGGCGTAACACCGCTATTCGTGGAAATTGTTCGAGGAGGCCAACGTTCAGCAGTGAGCGCACCCAGGCTGAAATATATCTTCTTCTTCTTCTTCGCGGGCTGTTTTCCGCACTCAGTCACTTTATGGTGACCATTGTGCGTGAGGGGGGGGCTGGTGGATGTTTACTCCATCCAGCCCAGATGTCGTTTAGTAAGTATGTATGTACATAAGTGCTTTATTTTCTGTTTTTTTAATGCATATATAAGTCAGCGCTTGACAGCGATCATACCTAGTGCAAAAGGATAATTCTGTCTAAGATGTGGCGCGGTTTCCTATAATAAGCACATGCACTCTAATTTTGAAGGCGCCATGATTGTAAGACTCAGAAAACACTGAAGCAGTGAGGACATTCCACACCACTCTGTATTCTGATGTTACTGTAAATAAAAGATTCCCCTTCTTAATTCTAATCAATCAAAGTCATTATTTCTTAAACTTTGGCTATTTTATTACCAGTCTACGCAAGCCTAATTTTCTTTCTCCTTTTTTAAAATTATTATTGTATGGTTTTCTATATAAAGTAATCGCCTTAAAAGCTACTTCAGTGTTAAAGTTTTTTTTTTTTTCTCAATTAGGTATGTTAGCGTCTACAGGCTAAGGTCGCTACTTTACATCAGGTTCTTTATAATCATCTATATACTCTTACATAAAAGAGAAAAGGTCATTTTAAGCTACAATTAAATAAAATCTCGAAAACCGCGGACTTACAATGAAGAAATTTGACAAAGAGGTAGTTTAAAGTTAGACACCCATTATGAAAGAATCTTTCGATGAAGCCAGATTAAAGAAGTTTAAGGCTCTCGCAATTTTACACACAGTCCCGTTATATTTCCACTTTTGTTTATTTCGTATGATCCTAATTTCCAAATTTCAAGATAGTTGCTGTACCTGTAGATTTAATTATGTAATATTAAAGAATATTTAAAGGGTCATTTTATAGATTCTTAGAAAATCGCATAAGTTGCTTAATACCTGAGAAGTCCGTATTTTTTTATTTTTAGATTTTTTTTTTCTCTAACAATCCGCTATTTCTGGAAAAGTTATTTATACTGAAGTAAAGTTCCGTCCTTTCTCTATCTCCAACAAAAAAAATCATGTCCTGAACGGGTGGATTCTAGAAGTTATATAGCGTTCTCGTTAGTGATCTCTTTCTATCTTTACTAACATAAATCTCCCTCTCAACTTCTATTCGCCTCTCAAAATCACACTTGTCGTAACGATTTCGACACATTTTCACTAGCTTATTCCCCAAGAACTTTGTAGGGAAGTTTTACTTCAAAAACAATTATGCATTATATTTGTAGGATACATAAGTATACCTACGCTGTCATTTACGCTGTCATTATTTATCTATTGCTGTTTGACGTGCAAAGGTGCCGGGGTTAGTGCGCGGCGCTTTGCGTGTGATTCGTGGTCGCAGCGTGCGGGCGCGTGCGTGTGCATTAGCGTTGATGCGCGAGCTACTTGCTGCTGCCCCCGGCTGCCTGGCCGAGCACGCCGCGCGAGTAATTCGTGCTCTTACACAGCCGCTCACGTGAGTAAACGAAGAACACTTATTTCTTTCAACTACCCAGGAAATAAAATTTGATTTAAAGGATAAAATTGAATTCCTTGGAATTTTTTATTAAATGTGAAAGGTAAAATAATTAAATTATTCATTTGGAAGTGTTACGTTTCAGTCGGTGTATATCTAACAAGGCAAATAATTTAGGGGATGATACAAACGACGGAGGTGGGGTCGGCCTTTTAAATCTTCCTCTGTCTCTTCACCCTATCCTTGACATTGTCTTCGGAAATTCTACACTTACTCATGCCCTTAGATATCTTTGAATGTTCCTTTGGATCTACCCCTTTATCTTCCACCAGGCACAAAATCTATTAATTCATAGTAAAATTCCCAAATTTCATAGCAACATAGAGTAGCAATAAAACAGCCTTTAAAAGAAGCCTGCGGAGTCAAGTGAGCTTAACAAGTAATATTGCATTTTGTGCTCGCATATACGACGTTTTGACTTTATACTCTAGGAGATAACAGTTACGGAGGGGGCTTCCTTTACAAACGAATATTTAAAGTGGTTCCAAATGTGTAAGTAACCATGTTATCACGTCTAAGCCACTGAACCAATTCTGATGATTTTTTGTTATCTATACTGTAAATATGTAAAGCTGAAAAGTTTGTTCGTTCGTTTATTAGCTTGAACGCGCTAATCTCAGGAACCATTGGTCCGTTTATAAAAAATCTTTTAGTATTAGACAGCCTATTTATCGGGGAAGGCTATACAACCTTCCTAACCTATTTAATTAGAGGTAGCGCCATGCTTGTAGCCGATTTGGGCCGACGCGTCCGGGTACCAGTACCTCTTTCTCACATGAGATCGGCGTGAAGTGGCGGCAATGCTGTCACGTCAAGTCTTTTCACATGTCAAAGTACATCGAATAATCCCTTTATCAAAAAATAAACTTTTGTTTCTGAGTAAACAGCACTTACTGGTGCTGCCTGATTCCACAAAGGAATTGTACCAGGTAAGATGTTTCCTGAGAATCACACGGTTGTGGACTTTGGACATCGGGATGATGAGATGATGGAATCTCAAGTTTTGGCTAGATGTCTATGGTGGATTTAATTGTCTGAATTTATATTTATAAACTTTCGTAGTTTTTAATCCAGATTGGTGCCTATTGATTCCGGTATGCATGTGATTGCGAAAGTAATTATTAAGTCGTCATTTACAAATCCATAATCACAGAGGGACTCTTTAATTAAATATTTATATAAAACTTAATTAGAAAACGTTGGACCGCTATAAAAACTAAAAATTACGGTAGTTTGCATAAATCCACATAAAAGCTTGGAAACACAAGCATCGTCTGATGGAATCCACTAAGGTTTTTATTTGTAGCGGCTACGTGCAAATTAATTTAAATGTTTTTTGCAAATTAACGCTTTATTTTATCAAAACTAAGTAATAAACGTATAAGGAAGGAAAAAAGTAATAAAATGGCCGAGAGCATGTGTTCCCGGTTATATAGGAGGGTTCCGTATCTGATACGCCATAAACGTCTTTGTTAAATAACTTCAAAAGTTTTTGTCCGATTTCGTTCAAACTAATTTTCCTAATGAGTTTTTAGCATGTTCTATCAACATGGAAAATTTCAAGTCTCTATTACGTCAACAATACAAGTGATGAAATTCAACAGATATAGCTCAATGTTAGAACGTAACGCTTTATTGGATGAACTCTGGAAACTTAAAGGCTTTCCCGACGTAATGTGGCTTAGAAAGTGCGACGTAAATTAAATTCATTTCAGAAATATTTATGTACTTTTCAAGATTATTACGTCAACAATACAAGTGATGAAACTCAACAGATATAGCTCAATGTTAGAACGTAACGCTTTACTGGATGAACACTGGAAACTTAAAGTCTTTCCCGACGTAATGTGGCTTAGAAAGTGCGACGTATATTAAATTCATTTCAGAAATATTTACGCACTTTCAGAATGATTACGTAAACAACTGAAGTGATGAAAGTCATCAGAAATAGCTCATTGGTAAAACATAACAGTTTACTGGATGAAAAATGGAAACTTAAGGGCTTTCCCGACGTAATATGGCTTCGAATGCGCGTCGTAGTTTCAACTTATTGCAGAGATATTTACGTCCTTGTCAGGATTATTACGTCAGCAATTTATTTTTGCTATATGAAAACTGAAAAATAAATGGCTTTCTTGACTTGACTTATGTATTTCAGAGATATTGACATCCTATACGTCAATAACAGAAGATAAAATTCAACATCGATAGCGAAATGGTAATTTTATAAGTTTGCCTGCTTGTCATGGATTTCCAGATAATAGCACCCAATTCTATCAACTAAAACTGATTTTATAAAATTACTAGCTGTCATCCGCTACTGCGTTTTATGATGGCCGCCACTTTTGAAATACGCCAACTCTACCATATTATTTCCTAGACATTGCTTCTGTGAATCAACGTTTATGGTGCTTGTAGGAGATAAAGTTAAATTTTGACTACAAGTAATTTAATGAGAAGCTAAACTACTTTGCTTTAATCCGCGAAAGATTTTCCGCGAATTCATTCGCGGATTAAAGCAAAGTAGTTTAGCTTCTCATGCATGTCATGGATTTCCGCAAAGTAACACTACAGATTCTATGAAATACAAGTACTTTTAAAAATAAAACGAACGAGTTCCCTTGATAGCTTCAAGTTTGCGACTCGTTTTATTTTCTTTAAAAACTATTGTAAGATGACAGAGTGTACGCCTATTTGAGTAAGGAGTTTGTGTGACAAATCGATGCCTCCCACGTAAATATGGTGTAACCCCAAATTCCCAGCTTTACAGTAGAACGTTACAAACAACTAAATTGTAATATAACATCACTTTTTAATATATTATTGTATACAATAATGTGATCTTCATTATCTATATATGAATCGCAAAATGTGTTGGTAAGCACATAACTTAACAAAACGCCTGGACCACATTAACCAATTCTTTTTTTTTAGTGTTCGTTGAAGTCAAATGATGGATAATTGCCGGAAAACCCCTAAAATCAGCTCTTTTCTTTTTCCCATACAAACGTTTTATAACTAAAATGTAGAGTCAATTTGAACTTATGGGAACGGGAACGGAAACGGGATAGGGAACGGGAATGGCCGAAAAAAAATCCGAATCAATCTGTGATTAGTTACTTTTTATTTTTCGGGGGCGACATTAAACACTGTTTAATCGCCCCTTGCGAATCCCACAAGACGTTTCGATGGGAAGTGGGGTTTGGTGGCAGGGTGTGGGGGGTGGAAAATACTCGAAATTAATGACAGTTTTAAGAATGGACCCTGGAGGGAGATGCGTCGTTAATGCATCTTTTTTAGGATCACGATAAATTGAAAAAAAATTTGTATCACTTAAAAAAGCGATACCTTTTATTTTAAACGTAATGTGGTTAAGTAAAGGGTAAAATTTTCATTTAATATCTTTAACCGTTAGAAGGACTTTTTAGAGTGCGTAACAAATTTACTTGTATTTAATAAAGTATGCCCGAGAAAGAGTTATTTAACACTAGCTGTTCCCCACGACTTCGTTCGCGTGTGCCACTCTTATCACTAAGAGGTTTAAAAAATAGTTTATTAGTTTCGTTTTTGTATGAGGATTAATATTATGTATATAAAAAGACCTTCACAAATAATGCATTATTTAAGAACAAACTTGATTAGCATAAAAAAGGTTATACTGAGCTAACCTTAAAAGATACACATATGTTGTCGCGGACTTTTGTTTAGAACTTTTAAAGGGGAATAATTTTGTCATACATGACTTTTGCGAAATTTTAACCATTTACGCAGCGCACGCAGCGGAAGCTCTCGAATGGGAAAAAGAGTCCCCGATTTTGAAACATTCTTCAATGGTGCCAGAAAAATGTTTCATACAATCTGTTATCTTAGATTGTAAAACGTGTTTTGTAAGTACCTTCATACTGTACTATCTGTTTGCGGCGACTTCGACCGCGTAAAATTGCGAGAGTTCTAGGACCTCCAGATGAAGGAGGTCTAACTAAGACATGGGTTCAGGGTGGGGCAGCTGCCTAAAATAATATGTAACTAGCAAACTATACCCGTTGTCTTACCCCGGCTAATGTTTTCATACAAAATGGTGTTTTTAAAATATAAATTTACATACCAGGCCATGTTTGTCATTTTTCGAGTTCGTTACTTAAGTTATTGGCGCATTTTGTTTGCACGTTTGTGTGAACTTTCTTACGGATATTTTATACTGCCGGTAGTACCCAGATTAATTACTTTTTAGGTTTGGTAAGGCACCTTACAGTTCAGAGCCAGCCCCATCGTAGCTACGCCCATGATCCTACTAACTAAATTACTAGCTGTTTCACGTGACTTCATCCGTGTAACATTAAACTTGCAAGTGCCTGTAGAGCTCCCTACTCTGACCTATCCAAAAATCCTTTCATAGTGGATGTCTATTAACTATAAACTATGTCCTAGTCAAATTTCCTCTTTGTACGTCCCGCCGGTGTCGAAATTTCGTGTTAGGTGACCTTTCGAATTTATATAAATAGATGTTGTATACCTTATCGGCTAATTGTCGCTTACAATTTTGAATTCAATGTTAATACAAAAAATGATACGATGATTTCTT
Organism: Charaxes varanes; assembly: GCA_024363005.1. Classification (NCBI taxonomy): domain Eukaryota; kingdom Metazoa; phylum Arthropoda; class Insecta; order Lepidoptera; family Nymphalidae; genus Charaxes; species Charaxes varanes. The sequence goes on from JANCMC010009603.1 coordinate 7,972,400, forward strand.
TTAAAGGAGTGTTCAGTTTATTTATTTAGTTAAAAGGTTTTCAAGTTAAGGTTATTTGTTGTATAGTTTATTACACACAAAAGTTATCAATGTAGTTATAAAAGTGTCTCATCGTCGTCAATAGTCACCTATCACGAAAACCGTGACAGGTGACCTTGGAACTTGGACCTTGGAACCTTGGAAACCGTGGTTTGTACCAAGATAAAATTTGGCAAGGATGTAGTTTATAACTAATGGACATCAGCTAAAAACGGATTTTTCATTAGGGACATACTAAGGAAATTTAAGGACTCTTGCAAGTTTATTTTTTAGCGGGAAATAGCAAGATTGTTAAAAACCCCTTTTGCTTTGGCTGGTTGTTGAGCTCGAAATTTTACCAACTATAATAAAGACGTTAGTATTTACTGTAATCACAAGACCTATATAATATTAGAAACGTTCCAACATACAACACATCCCATCAGCATACAGCTTGTTTACAACAAAATGCTAAGTCCACAAACTTGCTCGCACGGCGAACTTCAACAGACCGGTTTATAATAAGTCAACACTGCAAAATGAGCGAACTACTTCTACAGAGCGGTTCGCATTATGTTTGTATGGATTGCTCAGCAAACACAAACTTTCATATTTCCATTAGTGCTCGACATCACATGGGTGCTTACATGTTCTTATAACTTAAGTCTAGTGCACACTGTAACGGCTTTATTAACACTTTAATTAGAGGTAGCGCCATGCTTGTAGCCGAGTTGGGCCAGCGCGTTCGGACCCATCTATCACCCGGTCGTAGCCAGAGCAACTTAACTTAGCGATAAACTCAAATGCCGACCACTGATTAGGCCACAACCTCTTCGAATATGGGGCTTCATTTAATAACAGGTATTTGGTTGGTATTCCGTCTTTAAAATTTAGGCATCCCTGGCCTAATAAACATGTAGAAATGCGTTAGGAGACGCGGTAACGGCGCGGTGTCAACAAGGCTGCGTGTCGTCTATACGAGCTTTGAATCTACTCAAGAGAAATGAGTTTTGCGTAATTGTAATTCGCCGTGAAGATGCTGAGAGCTGGAGCAAAAATGACGTTACACGCGACTTTATCATGGCTAATAAACTAATCTCAACAGCTTCTTTTTGTACGTACGAATTTTTATTAACTTAGGTTTTGGATTTCGCAAAGCAATTCTAAAATAAAAATAAGCCTATGTGCTTTTTCATTTGCCAGAATCACTGGAGTCTCTTCAAATTACATAAATTAGTAAATTGTTACCTCTAACAAACGTAAATCAGAAAAAAAATACTACACAAACTTAAAAAAACTTATTTAGAAATCACAGGATATTTAAGTTTTCGCTTCAATGTGTAGATTTGAAACTATCATCACATCAAATTTGAGGCTAAAAATCTGTATCAAGTAAATAAAATTAGTACTGACCATGTAAAAAAAAGGAAATGTTCATCAAAGAAAATAACCGCAATAACTTATTGCGTCATCGTAACCTTGCACGTTTATCGTTTTTACGACAGTCAGGGTTGAATTCCATACCATTTGCTTTGCTCCATTTACATACTGCAGTTAAGTCAGATTGTAACTTTTTACAATCCCTCGTTTGCCCCTTGTATCATAAAAAAATAACCAAAGTGGACCCGGTGCGGTCCGGGGCAGCTCCAGCTAGGCCGGACAGAAGATCCTTTGTGTGGCGAACAACGCTCCCGCCTACCCATCCCTCGCCGAACACCTTGTTGCCTTTCCATTAGTGATAAAGACTAATTGTATAAGTACACGAACGAAGTTGCGCGAACACGTTGTTTGTAATTAATTCGGACTGCACTTGGGTTTTAATTAGATGTCCTGGTGATGCGGCGTTAATTTAATGAATCGATAAAAATAACTGAGCACTCTGTCGCGACTATTCCAAGTGTCGTAAGATTTAAATGCATTATTATGCTGATGTTTAAGTGGTTAAATTTAAGTGCAAAGTATTTAAACGTTAATCCATAATATATAATAATGTATTACGCTGAAGAGTTTGTTTGTTTGCTTGAACACGCTTATCTCAGGAACTACTGGTCTGATTGGAAAAATTCTTTCAGTGTTAGATAGATCATTTATCGAGGAAGGTTATAGGCTACATATCATCATGCTAAGTCCAATAGGAGCGGAACACCGATGAGAAATGCTTCAAAATCTGGGGTTCTTTTTCTTATTTGAGAGCTTCCGCTGCGTGCGCTGCGTAAATGGTTAAAGTTTCGCAAAAGTCATGTATGACAAAATTGTTCCTCTGTCTGTCTATAATGTTTATATTATATACTAGCGGACCCGGCAGACGTTGTCCTGCCCGAACGTTGACACTTGCTATTGAATATCAAAACAGCGCCATCTATTGGTCTCTTACCCTACCGACCGTCGACCGCTCTGCTCTTGCATTTTAAATCTCTCATATCTTCTAAGATATTAATTTTAATGATATACTGTAAAGGGCAATTTTGATGTTCATAAAATTTTCAACGTATCTAGCGTATTTTAATAAATAAATAATATAAATAAATAATATAAATAAATATATAGGACTATATGACACACGGACGTCCGTTCCTAAGGTAGACAACTTAATGCCTGTGTTTTAGGTAACAGCCACCTGTTATACACAAATATATATTTTTTAGAAATATATAAATACATCATATGGATAATACACCCAGACTCGAGGTGGGAATCGAACCCACGAACCCCGGAGCAGATGGCAGGGTCGCTGCCCACTGCGCCAACGGGTCAGTCAAATTAATTGAATAAGGATTAATACGGTACTATTTGAAATAGCGTCGTAAATAGATTATTATTTTTTTTAATATGTGAAAGGTAAAATTGATCACTGTGGGTTATACTTGGGAGATAGACATATACCATCGGTGACTTTTTTGTAGGTCTTTTTAAGGTATAAAATTCCTTACTACATTATTTCTGTGCACGAGCGTCGAGGTTCGAAGCACCGTTCGCTGGATTGGCGGGGAACAACTGAAACGCCGGTCTCAGGAGATAAGGCCATATATCATCACGCTAAAGTTGAATCATTTTTTTTTACCTAATTTTAAACGGTCGAAGTCGCGGGCACAGCCATGTAAGTGATGTGAGAGATTGTGGGGTTTCCGGGGATGACGTCACACGGCTGTCGGTCATCACAACTCGCCCCACATATTCTGTGTGTGCAATTTAAACGGACCCGGACTGAACATACGGATTCCTAAAATGGAAAGTAAATCACCGGAACACGTTACAATACATGAGTATGCAAATCAACATTATCTAAGTCGTAATAATGTTTCACTGGAATTGCTTTCGAAATAATTCGAGTATTTATCGGAACTAGCAACACACCTTATCGTGTTTGAATCGAATGACTTTAATGTAGCATTCGGATCGTAATGTACTACAAGTATGATTTCTGATATGTCTCGTTACACACTGTCACGAAGAAAGACGAGCTAGAAAATAAATATTTTCACATTCTGTACGAGAGTTTACAATATTGGTTTAGTTAAAACTTAAATGAGTACTATTGAATATTGGATGTCGGAGTTCTGGCACGGACTATTGAACCTTGAAGCAAATAACCTAACGAGCCTGTATTTAATTAACTTTGTAGATATACTGAATGTTTGTGACTTACGTCAATGTAATTCATTAAAAAATGCTCTTGGTTGCATACTCTATGTAATGATATTAAATAATTGATAGAATCAGGCGTTACTTTGCGGAAATCCATGACATGCATGAGAAACTAAACTACTTTGCTTCCCCGGCGGGGAATCGAACCCCGGTCTCCCGCGTGACAGGCGGGGATACTTACCACTATACTACCGAGGATATGACGTTGATGTTAAAATTTTGTATATGGTTACGGTAGTTAATGTTTTAGAAAGTCATGAACACGAGAAAACTTGTAATATATTTAAATAATTACGGAGAACTTAAAATATTAAATTACTTACCAGTTGAATAAAAAAAAAATAGAGGCAAAACAATTTTGTTTAAAACTAATTTACAGAGCACGACGTAATTACAGTGTAAACTTTTTAGAATTTGATATTTTCAGCGTAATATGCCTTCAATTTAAAAAAAAAAAGACTATTACGAATCAAACTATAATAGCTGCTGCACACATTTGAATAAATATAAGAATAATCAATTGCCTGCTTCGGTATTTCCGAACGGATACGACTTAGGGACCTTCAAGAAAAGAGTATACTCATTTCTCAAAATTCGGCAACGCATCTGCGAGCCCTCTGGTGTTGCATTTGTCCATGGGCGTCGGTAGTCACTTAGTTGAACCGCTTGCCCCTTGTTTTATAAGAACAAAAAAATGCTCTTGCTCTTTTGGTAACAATTTCATTGTTACCGATCCCAAGCTTTTGACGTATGCCGGAGCCAGACCGCTTCATTTGAATGATCATTTCAATGATCAAGTAGTGTACTTTGTGGACTTAGCAATAACAGTTGTTTTTTTTTTTTAATTTTTTGGACAGTCATCGACTTCTGCCTGATGAAGGTCCTTTCGAGGATGTCGTCAGATGGCAATCGGTTATCCTAACTCGCCCCACAGTCACATCCTCTACAATCTAAGTGGATCCTGGTATTTAACCGGGATAACGCTAGAAAGAAGAAGAAGATGTATTCAATAGTAGTAATTGTCAGTTATAAAGGATGAAAATGATCGTTAAAAATAAAACTGCAAGTAAATGTATCTATCTAGCGTTAATGGTAGACCATTAACTCTAGAAAGGTACTCTTAATGCGATGCACGTTAAATATAAGAAATATCTTTTTCTTTTATTAATAATAATAAATTTTACTGCATGTAATAAATAATGAGGATTTTTTTTAAATTAGCAAAATAAACCTATGTATAACCTAGAATTAGTTTTTGTAAATTTAAGACCTCTGTAGTGGCATTTTTTGATACCAATTACGGTAAAAATAGATCAGTAACGAGAGCATATAATTTAAACAATGTATAATACACTGACGTATACCTTTTTGAATATGACTTACGTAAATTTACATCTGCGATCAGGCTAAATTCATCTTTATTTATTAGACCTGTGACATTTTCATACGTATAAATTCTTCGATCATAAGTTAAATAAATTCCCTTCTAGTTGTTAATAATTTTAAGTTGAAACTTCGTTTACATATGTAAAAACCTTAGCCCGCATTCGCATGAGAGTTAAAAAAAAAAACGTTGCGTTAAATCTCCGCTAAAAAAGCTTTCGTGCGAATGAGGGCTAAGTTTATAGGTTATCTGTATTTTAATGACGACTTTAGGCCACCGGGAAGTCTCACAAACCGAACGAAACGCGACAACAACACCATCACTAGACGTGACGACATTGCCGCCACTTCACGCCGATCTCATGTGAGAAAGAGGTACTGGTACCCCTTTTTTATATGTGATGATTGTCTGTTTAACAAGTTTTTATTTAAAAAGATAAACAAATAACAGAATATCATTAAAATAATATTTTCATATTATTAATCACATTATTAACTATTATTAAAATATATATTTTGTTACTATAATGCCGTTTTTATCGATTGTTAAGCGGAATAAGTCTTAAAGGGCAAAACGTTTTTTGCGATTTCCCAAAAATGAGATTTTTTGAGTTAGAGCAGTTTATGACCAAGCGATATGTTAGTACGATATGTGAGAACCCTTTTGTTTGCATTAAAGCAAAATTTTCGTCTTAGGTCAAAGTTGTTTTTTTTGTTAAAAAGAATCAATTCGTCATTAATGTAAATAAACTGCGCAAGTGCGAGTCTGACTCGCACAATGTGTTCCGTACCATTACTTTATACTTTACTAGGTTATTTTAAGATTTTTTATTTTTCATTGGATTTTTAGTGTTAAAAAATATATATACTTGTACTTCAAGATATAGTTTTCTGCTAAATTTTATGATTTGGTTTGGTTTTGACCCCTTTTCAAATGTCCTACATAGTATGGGGAATGTGAAATAAATTACAAATATCTTTATTTATAATTGTATACTTAGAGGGTAGATACCTCTACGTGTTTGTGAGAAAAAGAGTCTTCTTGACTGACAGACAGATGATTCCAACACAGACACCGTTACCACAATAAATTTATAATTTAAATAAATTTTCCGTTTTGATCGGATTGCTTCCTATATTTTCTATTTTTGACATTTGACACTTTAATCACATGAAATGTCATAATGAACAAAAAAAAGATTAATTATTATTTATTTATATTATTTTGTGATGGTTGACATGACTACGCTTTAACAAAATCTTGTTGTAAAATACGTGTGTGTTAATTGTTTGGCGTGTGATTTTATTTTAATAATTGAATTTATTAGCACACACCCACCTCTTAGTTATATAACTATAGTTTCTATAACTATAATTAAACCAAATGTTTCGACATTTGGGTAAATTATAGTTCCTTCCGCATTTATCACTTCCGTCCGCACAATTATGAGTTTATGAACAGATACATCATAGGGAACTTGAAGTAGAGAGCATCATCTCTTGTTAAAACCTTATCAACGCATCTGCGAGCCTCCTAGTAGTGCATGTCTCCATTCGTATCGTTTGTTGTCGGTAGCAGATATGATAATAATTTATTAGTATTTTAATCAATATTGCTCAATCTCCAGTGAAGGCTGCCGCTGTGATACGCAAAAGGGCAGATGACGTTACCACGCCAGCAAGTAAGTTCAATTGTATTAAATTGTAAAGACTATCGAAATATGGTTTTGTTGGTAGTGTACGTTACACTTTTATTGAATAAATAAAGTGGTTCCGTAACTGATACGCGATAAGCATATTTGTAAAAATAACTTCAAAAGCTGTTTTCCGATTTCGATAGTTTTGAAATGGGGGGGGGGGTTTCCTAATACTAAGTAATATTTTAAAGGCCAATTACTCGAAAACGGTATAACAAAAGAACTGTAAGAATGCCTAGCCTTTATTTTAAAAGAGCTATACAATGATATCCCACACGGTTCAGTTCACATGTATGCGAGACTCAAAATGTAATAGTATTGTTATTTTAAGATGCCAAAAAGAAACTATACGCAGTAAATAACTGTGCTCAATTTCAAGCATTTGCGGAAGATAAAAAATTACATAAGAAATAATCGAATTGTATATCTCCTATTAGCAAAGTTATATTAAGAATGTATTAATAACTTCTATCGTTTAATTTTTCAGACAAACGTCTCTCTACAGCATCGACGTTGAAGTTATCAGTTAGAGCTCCACCAGGTGAGAAAAAAGGGTTTCATACCTCCAAAGCAAAAAGGGAACTTCTAATAGGATCACTTCGTTGTCCGTGCGTGCGTCTGTCTTTTAGGGCCCTTTATGAGATAAAGGGTATAAAGTTGAAATTGATACCAAAGACTGAGTTCTGGGATCCCTTGAAGTCTAATGATAATTAGTTATTGACGTTTGTATTTTAATATAATTTTAAATTTAGCGTCCTCGTCGGAAAAGGGAGTAGACTCCCGTTCTAGGTCGTTCTTGGTGCAAAGTATGGCCATCGGTATTCAGCATGACAATGCCGTGAGTGTGAGGGGCACTTTTGCACCGGGAACGATCAGGGGTGGAATATTTAGTAATTAGTTTCAATTAGTTGTCATCTTTAATTTGTATTTGTTCTTTGTTGAATAAATAATTATTGTTTAGCTTTTTCTCTAGTTTCTATATAGATATCTATAAAACGTGAAGAAGAAATGGACTTGATTATATCTTTAATATAATTTTAAATTCAAAATCTTGATTCTATCTTGATTTGATCTAAGAAAGTT
>JANCMC010009603.1:7980325-7991719 GCA_024363005.1 Charaxes varanes
AAATGGACTTGATTATATCTTTAATATAATTTTAAATTCAAAATCTTGATTCTATCTTGATTTGATCTAAGAAAGTTGAAACAACTTTTAAAAAATCTTATGTTGAATCAACGATGCAATCTCTTCCCTTCCTTTTTTAATAATGGTTTTGCTTTTTTCTGTATGTACTATGTACAGAATCATGACGCTTAATTTATAATAATAATTATTAACTATACGTTAATCGGTGAGCTAAAAATGTACAAATATTTTATTAACTTCAGACGATGACCCACCTGCTGAGCCGTGCGGTGAAGAATCGTACTACGGTGACAATGAAATACACAGGTGGATTACGACGACATCGGAGCCGTCCATTACCGAAAATAACAGTGAGGCAATGTCACCGGAATCTGCAATTACAGCCCCGATCGCAGATCAAAATACCTCTTCTGCGATTCGCACAAACGAAAGGCCAGATTCAGTTATAAACCTATCGTCGTCTAGCTCATCGGATAACGAGTTAATTGAACTCGATGAAATGACCATTTGCGGAAGAAACACAAGGGATCAAACGCAACCAGTCAAAGGCAAGGGGTTGCCGTATAGGTTGCGTCAAAGGCGGCAGGTGTTACCCCCGCGGAAAAGAGTGGTCCAACAACAACCTTGTCCCGTATCTAGGGAACCGGATGTTGTCCCCGACATATACAAAACACAGAACTCTCTAGTATACTATCCTTCACAAGATGAGTTCAAAGTAAGTTGTTAAAAAATTGACACTTTTAATGTTAACAAACAGGAAAGCTTAAATCATAGACACGGGTGGCGAAATTTTTCTTTCACCTTTGGCATCCTAAATCGTAAAATAGAATCTATGTGTATATATACATCTTTACCTAGTAAACGAAGCCGTTTACCGCCCTTGTACATGTAGATCTTTTTAATATAAAAAAAAAACGATTAGAAGGCTTATATGTATAAATTTCAGAAATTTGTAACGTGATGTCTTACAAACGTGACTTGGTTTACATTGCTTGCGCTGGCTAAACCTTATCATAAATCTACATTACGTAGTACGGAATTTATATATCTTAAAAAGATCTATAAAAAAATCAGTGATGGTATATGCATAAGGATAACCCTCAGTAACCATTTTTATCTATTGCACATTACATAAAATATTTACGAAGCAATTGTAAAGGAATATTATTCCTTAACCAATTAAATCCTAAATCAATCCTTGCTACTCTAATAATGAGGGTAGGTATCAATTGAAGGTACCGTCAGTTCCTACATATTAAAATTTCCCGCAATTTATTTAATCAATATTAATTAATATTATTAGTAAGAGTAAGCTAACGTTCGGGCAGGACAATTTCCACTAGTATTATACTCGGTTTTGAACTTTTAGATTAGCATAGAATTAATTATTAAAATACTTATACGCTACGATGTCGCCATTTGCACTGAATTTGAGATACTTTTTTGGGGCTCCGTAGATACGGATATATAGATATAAGGAAACCTTATAGGATCAGTTCTTTATCTGTCAAGGCCCTTTTTTATCAGACCACTAGTGCTATAAGTAGTTCCATAACAAAAAAAATTGTTTGACTTTTCGAAATTTAAAGAAATCGATTGAAATTTTTTTTTTATATAAAGTATTTAATATTAAAATAACCCGTAAAGTATAACGCGATGTTACGGAACCCTTAGTTCGCGAATCTAACGTGCAAGTGCGAACTGCACGCCTAGTTTATTATGATTTTTATCTCACTTCCGGCCTACCCTTTATTCGGTCAGTTTGATCTTAGAAGATTCCATTCACACGAAGTGGCGCATTGACATGCGCGACGCGAATTATATTAACAATTATGTACTCCGCAAAGTAGCCACTGACAGTCACCTTCACTGTCAGAGGTCCCTTCCCTGCCTAGCCAAATATGCGTATAAATTTAGGTTTACTGCCTAAAGTATGATTTCCTAAACTCTACCATGGCGTTGTGAATAATGCCCGCTGTCAGGAAGAATCCTGCATAACACCAGCAAGTGTCTGGCTGTATCTATTACCAGAGATCACTACAGAGGTGACACTTTTATTAAGTCACTTTTCCCCATTTTACTAGATTACTTTGGTCTGGGAGATATTTTTTATGTGATAACGAATAATTAATAATTAATAATAATAACGAATAATTAATATATTTTTTTTTATTTCAATGCATTATAACACAATGCATTGAAATTAAAAAAAAAAAAACTTTTATTAAGAAAATTTAAATGATATTTCTTGAATCGTAAGCCTATAATTTACATATCGCACGCTTGATCAATAAATGACCTAACTCAAAAAAACTGATGTTAGGGAAATCGCATAAAACGTTTTGACATTTACCCGACTAGTTCCGCTTATAATTCGATCAAAACGGCATTATAACAAAAAATTGTGTATCTTAATAATAGTTAACGAAGTGTGTTGCGGACAGATTATACAGGAACGGTATGGCGGCGTCTTCGATCGTGGACGCTGTCGGAGGGACTGATGCTGACTGGCGCTAGTACGTAACATAGCGAGCGAGATAGGCACGTCTTGTTAGAAAGAGACGGCGATAGTGCTATCTCGCTCGCGTAGTTCCAAAACTCTATCATGGCGTCGTGAGTAATGACCTCTATCAAGGAGAATCCTGCATCCCATCAGCAAGTGTCTGGGGTTATAGGCCGATAATGTTGATATACAGGACAGGTTGAGTGACATACACGTTCAGAAGAATTAAATTGTTAAAAAAAAAAAACAAAGAAAGCGGCTGGCATTGCGTCAGCAATTCGGTAGAACGTTGACAAACAAACATAAAAAACCTTAAACAATCGTAGAACTTCATTAAGTTCCTTTTAACCTAGAAGTTGATTAGGTTCTTTAAAAACAATTAGACTGATGATCAACCGTTGGGTCTGACTGTTTTAAACCAATCAATGTTTCATATAAACAAAAACAAAAAATATTTATGAATTAGGGAGGGTTTACTTCTCACCTACTTTTACAAAACTGTTAACAAAAAAAAAAGAAAAATCCTAAATCCCGATTCACAGAACCAACGCAGAGGTTCAAATATTAACTGAAACATTTTGAAGACCCATTCTAATGCACGTAAAACAATGTCGTTAAAATTGGTCAACCCAGATCCAGTTTAGAAGTTCAATGAAATACATACGTAAAAAAGACTTATATATATAAAAGACAAATAGAAAAAACTCGGAAAGTTACACTCACGGTTCTGTTGAACCACTCTCGGCACTTGTTGAGCTTCCTCTCAGTCCAGAACAGCTGCGACACCGCCAGTAACACGTTAGCGTCATGTTCGCATTTCTTTAAGGCGTCCACCTGTTCAGAAAAAAGTTAACACCTCTTAAAATAAAACATCATCTTTATTGGTCTAGTGTTTGCAAAATTAATTGCGAAATTTCAAGCGTCTAGAAATGTTTGTATATAACTTTACAATACCGATGTAAGACTTCAAAAGTTAAACAATGTTCAATTTGATTCTTGGATTTTAGCTTTTATCTATGTCTACTGGGCATACTCAATTCCGCCAATGTCACGTTAGTCGAGGGCAAAATAGAGGAGATTGGTCGTTGAAGGCCGTTGAAATAAAAACTAAATAGCCGAAATTTCCTACATACTTTAAATAACGTTGTTGATGTGGTCTGTCGTGCAACTAAATAAATAATAAAGTTGATACAAATAATATAGTAAAATTGATACCTGGCCATGACATATCATTTAATGCAATGTAGTCTCTTACCAACATGACCAAAATCCGTTAATTGAGTCTAATAGATAAACTAAAGTAGATTTTATAAGTATGTGGAATACATAATAAGTGTGCCATAGTAGCCATGATGACAAATTTTGTAAAACTGCCAAAAAATGTAAATTTCTATGGAAATTAACGATCTTATAGCAAAAAACATTATAAATTTAAGAATTCAAAATCAATTAAGACGTTCGATGTTGTTATGACGTCACTGTATGTTAACATTGCGTTCCACTCAACGTCACCTCGACGTTTTCGCCGCGACCGTAACGATCGCAGTTGTCAAATGTCGAATACCTGAATGAGCACTTTGAAACGTTGCGATCGTTTATTTTTAGACTGAACGCACTCTACACTATTTATCTACACACCCAAAGTAACAAATAAAGAATCGTTACCAAATTGTACATAAAAAAAAACGGTGCCAAACGTCATTGTATTACAACTAATTAATATTTAATTAGGCTGAATGGTAGAGGACAATGGTATCGCTACAAGCTCATTACGTAGATAATATTTGAAGCTTGTATCATATTTGGAAACGTTTTTTAAGTGTGCTATGATAGTATACTCAAAAAAAAGAACGTGTCCAAAACGCATCAAGACAAGATATGCATAAGAGTTCTGTATCTGATAAGCGATGAAGGTATTTTTTAAATAACCTCAAAAGTTATTGTCAGATTTCGCTCAAAATAATTTTCCTAATGAGCTTTTAACATTTCCTATCAACATGGAAAATTTCAAGTTTCTACATCTAATAGTTTGGCAACTTAGTGGGCGGAAAGATGAACGGACGGGCGGACGTAGCAAAACTATAAAAGTTCCTTGTTCCTACGGAACCCTAAAAAAGTTAGATATAAGAATACAAATTATTGTAAAAAAGTTAACTAACTCATGATATTGTGTATTTATTGCGGTCGCATTAAGGGTCGTACCTCACCGCGACGCCATGGCGACGTTGCCGGCTACGTCGCTATGGACATCTGCGGTTGTCAAATAAGTAGCCAGTAATAATCGTGGCTACGCTTCTAAGTTGGCGACGTCGCCAAACCGTCGCCAAGTGAGTTACCTGTCCTAAATTTTAATATCACAATTTTACAGCCTAACAAATCACCGACGAGCGAGCCATGACCCACATTATCCGCCCTTAGGACCATAGGACAATCAGGTTTTCTCCAACCCAATTTAGGCCACCACTCAGTTAGATCCTATATGATATATAGCTTATAGCCTTTCTCGATAAATGGGCTATTTTTTTTAAGGTAATCCTACAGATGTTACACGGTAAAAACTTAAACTAACATGAACATTAAATAGGTTATAGTGCACACCCAATTACAGGTAAACCAGCGTTCTTTTAGTTTAAACGAATGCGGGGTTATGCAGAATATAAAAAAAAATATTAACTTACATTTGAATTAATACAAAATTTAGAGTTTAGCTAGAGTGGTTATTATGTAATAGATATAGATACAATTTTTTTTTTTAATTTTGAAGAGAAGAATTACGAATGTCTTCATGAGTAGTTTTGAAGAAATTGCTATGTTCGCGACTATCTAACATTGAAAGAATTTTTAAAATCGAACCAGTAGTTCCTAAGATTAGCGCGTTCAAGCAAACGACAATTTCTTCAGCATTATATATTAGTATAGATGGTATACATTAGAATATATTATCTTGTCTCTTAAAAGACCTCGTATATACGTGAAGGTATTTTTCGTCAATGACGCCGACGGAGGGTCCATTTCTAACTGCCGATATTGAGTCTTTTTTTTTTCGGTTCAATGATGGTGTTTTAATTCCTATCAATAGATACTCACCATCTAAAGTTCAATTTCCAGTTACAGAACTGTAGTTCTGCGGAACGGAGGACAAAAAGGGTGTATGGGCTTGCGTGGATAATTAACTAATTATAAGCCACAATCACATCCTATGACCGAGATAACGCTAGATAGAAAAAAAATACAGCAATTATAATCATTTAAAGGAAGAAAGGGATAGATGAATGAATGATAAACGACAGTGACTAACTAATTCAGCCAAGGCATTCTTCCATCAATCCACCAATGATACAAATTTTGAAGACTAAAACCATGAAACCAGTGACTGTGAGAGTAATTATAAGAATTTTAATAGGGATATAGATAGATGAGTTAATGATAAACGATAATAAGAAACTATTCCATCCAAAGAATTTCTAAACATTTATCTCAATGATACAAGTTACTTCTAAATACAAAAATAATGAGCGAGTTACAGCGACGCTAATTATAGGACATTTCAATGAGGACAAGGATAGGTGTGTGAATGATAAACGATAGTGACAAACAAATTCATTCAATACACATATAACTTTTAAACACTAAAAGCATGAGCCAGTTGAGCACACTGATAAGCAATAAAATGAATTCATAGCCTGTTGAGTGCATTGATATTGTTAGTGGTGGACTCTAAACTCACTCATTGCAATCATCAATCATTTAACCAATGATACATATTATAAGCACCAAATGAAGTCATGGACTGTTGAGTGCATGGATATTGTTAGTGGCGAACCCTAACTCACTCATTGCAATCGTCAATCATTCAACCAATGACACATACGAAGCAGTCCGAGTGTTTTCAACGTGAATCAGTGAAGTTTTGTGTTCATACTGTTATGCCGGAGCCAGACATAGCTTCATTTGAATGATCATATCGTTCATCGGTTTATAAGTCGTTACACGTCAATAACTCCAGTGATGTTCCTTAGTGGTCATTAAATCCACGTACACTTGTGACTATACCGATTAATCTATTCAGGACTTAGTTATAGATAGACGAAACAGAATAATAATGTTTTGGAGAGGACTACTCTTTAAAAATAATTTATAGTTAATCTACACTAGTTTTTTTAAATAATATTTCACTTGCGAGGTAACTCCAATCGGAGTTGAGGTTTATCGTAGTTGTATCCTGGGGAAGGCAGTTGCCTGCCATACAAGCGAACTTATATTAAGAACAAATACATGAAAATGGTCATATTACCAAAACCGAAGTGAATGCTTTCTAGCCTACTCAACCAGCGTACAATGGGAGCTCTCTCTTAAGGTCATTTTCACATTTCGGATAATAAAGATTAGGTTTCTAAAGGTTGGGTTTCTATTTAAAGTTCAACTTGAAATTATTTTATAATCCGTAAAAGCCACACTTGTCCACCTGAGGGGCATTTGAATAGCTTGGCCCTTCCACAACCAGTTCATTTTATCAGATTTTATTTCTACATTTGTGACGCCTATAATGGAAGGCAGTATGGTATTGCGGACGCGGTCAAATGAAATACTTTATAAAAGCTAGCAAAATTAAAATTCCATTATAGATTTGTTTCTAGTGGCCACTAACACTCATCTATACTGCCAGCGTTCCCAGCCCTGCCTAGCAAAATCTGGTATGAGACTACTAGTGCGGGTTTAGATGCCCCTCCTAATTAAAATAGTACAGCTTCTACAGAAAAGTCTCAATAACTCAACGCTTAAAAGGATGGACTGAAGTCTGCACGAAAAGTAAAGTATCCGTCTACGCAAGGCTAGTAATGTATTAGTATCGGCAAGGTACCTATCTACATATGTAGCATCCGACATCCCGAATCGGCTTGTCGTATGAAAACACCGTCCAGTTTTTTTTTTGCTAAAATGCAGACAATGTTGCTTTATTACTAGCTGTATCCCGCGACCTCACCCACATGTATTCAGTTATTTTTTTAAATTTTTAAGGAGTACTTTGTATTTAGATGATATTGGCTAATATTTCAAAAGCGCACTCAACATAGCGTCTAGCTCTAGTTAATATGTAATTATATATTCTTTTGTTTCTATCCAAACGTCTTCCGCAATGAGGTGTCATCAAATGTTCATGCAGGCCAAAACTTTCATCGTCTATTATAACGGAGTTCCTATTTCTACCTTCTGGCTCCTTCATCAGACCCTGGATACCATCATAATACAAAGTACTCGACAAGACGTATCAAACGAGCCCAAACTCGATGAGGTTATGTCGTTTTATAACGGAGTTCCTATGTCCACCTTCCGGCTCCATCATGAGACCCTAGACACCATCATAATGCAAAGTACACGTGGCGGCAATGCTGTCACATCAAGTGATGGTATTGTTGCCGCGTTTCGTACCGTCCGTGAGGTGTGTCCTAATCTCGTCATTAAAGGACGGTAACGCATTTGCTAGCCTTTTGGTGGTGCAGTTGTCTATGGGCGTCGTTTGTTACTTATGTGAACCATCTGCTTGTTTGTTCCCGTGTAAAATATAAAAAATGTTTTACGATTTCATTTCATTACCGATAAAGTAATGAAAATCAAGTTCTAATTATGTGTAGTATTGATTTAAATCATTGGATTTAAGCGACCTTTTTAGATCAATTCGCACCCAAAATTGCTAGGAAGCGAAGACACAATTGCAAGCGGTCTTCTCCTTCAGTATAACGTCTTATCACCGAGAAGGAGAGAAAGAGTGCAGCTGGAGAACTCATTTATAATTAGACTTATTCTTTCTTTTCTGAAACATAGAAGGCATATACACTACACCAGAGTGATATACGAAAGCTGGTCTACTCAATGGATGAAGAGAACTCCGCTGAGTTATAGATGGTATTCCGGCAGACATTCCATCTTCCCATAAAAATAATATACAAGTAATAATAATATATACTAACAATCGATTTTATTATAAATAACTGTGTAGTTAGGATCTTCTTTATATTCTTTATGTAATATTTACACATATTATATTGCACGCTATAAACGGAATTTGGCTGTAATCTTTTAGTTATAAGACCTAATGTAAAAACCCAAATTCGCAATAAAGATATTTGATTTGATTTCTTTAGTGAGAATTTAATTTAGTTTCATTGGAATACTAAAAAAAGTGGCCACGAGCGTCTCAAGACAAGATAGAAGGAGTATGTACCTGATAAAGGTATTCGTTTAATAATTTCAAAAGGTATTTTAGAACTTAGACCTTCGTGAGCGGAATTCATACTTATTATAAGAACGGCTTTTAAACTCACGCGTATATTAAAAAGCGGATTTCCCGACTATTTTATAATAAGTATCAAAAGGTATTGTTGGATTTCGCTTAAAAAATTGTCCTGGTGAGTTTTTAGCATTGCATATCAACATGGGTGAAAAATTACAAGACTCTACATCTAATAGTTTAGAAATTTAAGGGCCTCTTCTCCCACCTTGCTAGCGAAAAGATGAACGGGTGGCTAGAGCGAAACTACAATGGTTCCGTATAGGCCTAAGGAACCCTTAAAGAAGCAATATTTAAGTTTCTCCATTTAAATTTAATTAAGACATTTACTTATCTTTATATGAAAGTCCATTCAAAAATATATCTCAAACTCTTTTATCACAGCATTACTAAGTCACAAAGAAATTGCTATTAAAACAGTTCAGGGGCTATTATCAACATACTTTCTACTATTGAGAGTTTATGAACATTGGATTACTGGTACAGTTGTTATAGCAATTCCTTTTTCTTCATCCTAAACTTTTGCTGTTAATTTTTTTAAACAACTTTAAATTAATGAGTGATACATCTCCTCTACTGAGTTTGATGGAGTGATCTTTAAATATCTTGATTTTTTTTAGTGTATAATAAAGTAGGATTATCAAAAATTATCAAATCATTTCAATAGAATAGAAAAATACTAGAGCAGTGATAAATCAAAACTTCATTAAATTATATTCACAAGCTTTTTTTACTCAATACTTTTTATTGGTTTAAATTTTCAGCTCAGATAATTAAGGTAGACATTAGTTTGGGTATTTGCGCAAAAAAGTACGTCTGATATTAACGTTTGGAAAACCCAGGTTCAAATCTATCGGCACCGTGGCACAAAAAAATGATAGACATTGAAATTAATATTGAAATCCGTACGATCTTATATCTGAACTAGTTTTGTTGAAAAAAACCCACACGAGACGTCGAGAGTGTATGAAGTATGTGCGGAATGCAGCTGACATTCTCAAAATCAATTGCGAACGCAAAAAATCCCCATACGTTGACATTTAGACATATCTGTATATATTCATGAATGTTTTATCTTTAAAACTGAGGCCTCTAGAACAGCGATTTAACCTTTACCATAATACATATTTAAAAATTCAATAAGCTTTAAACATACTTAAAAATGTGCAAATTTTCTTTCACTCGTTCAAAGTAATTGATCATACCTTGATCACCATAATTTTTTGCGTAGAAGGGCCTATATATTAACACGTACTCTATATATTAACACATGAAGCAAAAACTTTCGGAACCCTGCGTGGATGTAGGAGTATGAAATATGGCAATAATTTGATACATTAAATTATTAAAATAAAAACTCACTCACATCAATGAAAAATGCGGTAAAGTCCAGAAAATGTCTCACCTCAAATCATGTCATATCATCATCCCAATACCTGCACGCCGGAGGACTTGATGGCCGCCTCAGGTCAAGCAATTGATGTCGCTACTTTTTGGGCTTTGAAAATATTGGCCCTTACACCCAAAATATAGTTTTACCATTGAAACGAAAGGAAGAAGAATGCCAAATGATTCACACCTTTACACACATGTATAACAAATACTAAATTGCATTGTAGCTGAACAACCAATTCGTGATAATATACATATATGTTGTAAAACGTAGCAATGTCATTGTACAAAAAATTAAAATTTTGTATATAGCTCTAAATAAGCATACATCACACAAATCCAATGATTTGTGGCCAAATTTCGATCAATCTGCGATCTTTAGTTCTGTTAAATATATATCTATTGGTCATCTTAGCTTATGCACGCCTTTTTAAAGATTAAAAGGAATACTATTAAGTTATGCTTAATATTACGGTTACGCACTCCAAATCAGCTTAAAAGCTTGTGCTAAGTAGGTTGGGTTAATATTCCAACTGCGTCAAGGCTCGAACCAGATTCTGCTTCGGATTTTAATCTATTCTTTCTACCTTTGAGATATTGGTGCTTTATCTTCTAGTTTCATGGCCCCAATATAAACGTACTTAATATGGTCATCCGTATATATCACATACAATTTCTTTGAAATGCCACGAAATATTTTCCGTAAGTTTGTATGTACAGGACAATAATAATGTATGAAATTTAGTAAACACTTCCTTAATCGAATAAATTATGACGATATTATATTAAATAAATTATTGCTTTTTAAAATTGAATAATCCTGTTTTGCATTCTCTATTTTTAGCCAAGATAAATAATTTTATATTTATTTATAAAAAAAATAGATGAAACAAATAAACTAAGAATCGTTCTTAAGTGAAGGTGGTATGATATAAGCAGATATTTTGCACGTAATATATCTATATTAAATTGAATTGTTCGTCTGTCTCAAATAGATATATAATAATCATCCATCGTGTTTAGATATATATGTGATTTATTTATGTGACACAAGTGTGTACACTCACAGAACCTATTACAATTGTTTTGAGAAATAAACTAAAGTTAAATACAGAGTTTCTTACCTTATATTCAGGTCATTACCAGTTCCAAAAATAGTTTCACTTCCAAAAACTTACCTGTAACAATT
>JANCMC010009603.1:7991819-8064518 GCA_024363005.1 Charaxes varanes
AGAGTTTCTTACCTTATATTCAGGTCATTACCAGTTCCAAAAATAGTTTCACTTCCAAAAACTTACCTGTAACAATTAAAAATAACAATTTAAAATACAATTTACTTTTACTGAAATAAAACTCATATTAAAGTTAAAATAACTAGAATACATCTTATATAAAATCAATTGATGTTCGTTAATCTAGGTTAAACTCGAAAACGGCTGGTGTAATTTCAATTCTATTTTTTTTGTTTCATTTGCTTTATTTAATGGAAAGTTTAAAACCAAAAAAGGAATGTAAAACTCAAAATAATGATTACCAAACATGCAGATTTGTTCATTACTCTAGAATACTTGACTTTCGTGCTAGATATTTTGATTGACGTTCTGTGTAAAATTATTATTATAAAACATTCAGCCAGTCTGATGTTTTATGGAAAAGACAAAGGAGACTGTTTAATTGGCTTAAAGCAGATGAGCCAACATTCGGCCAAGACAACGTCTACCGGGTAGAATAAATATAGACTGAGTATAGAGATATTTAGTCTTTATATACAAAAATCGACAGTAAACGACAGGCCTTTGGCATCCCATTCCTTGTTCCGCTGAACGAATTTAATGAAATTTTGAGTGTATATTTCAAGGGGTTCCTAGACATATGTTTTGAAAAGACAGTTGGACCCGGTAGGTGTGGCTAAAACGCAAAACCAGGTGCGCCGAAATGAATTGTGTCTGTCTTGATTTATAAGTACTATTCAGAGATTGATTAAAAGAAAATATGGAAAAAAAAATCAAAGGTATATATCAAAAATACCAAAAAGTGCAGAGTTCGACGTATCTTCGGAATACTTCCAACAGATGGCGGTCGATCGATGGTCCTTTTGTCTGACTGTAAATCGGGCAAGAAAACGTCTGCTGGGTCCGCTTGTATACGTATATAAACTAATTTATGTTGTCTATACTATAGTAAAATCGCAATAACATATATACATTGTCCAGGAGATGACAAATCTAATAATCTGAACTGAGTTCCTGAAATAAATTTTATAATACATTAAAAAAAAAATCTTGGTTTTTATTAACCGTATCATTTATAATCGGACTTGTGAGTATAGCAGTATTATTTTCAATGTATACTAAATAGATGGAAAAACTTCGTTATCACCTTTTGTTTAAAAATACGTTTAAAGTAGCGTGAATATATATGTATTTGTCATACAGTTGACGCCATGACGCAACGTCAAAATCATGGGTAAGATGGCGCCTAGCAGGTGACGAAAAGCGCGCGCTTCCTGAATCCATCCCGCCCTCGGGCGATTGACGTTTTAACTTTTTTATTATATGCAAACGACGATCCAGTATTCAGCCTGTTCTATATTCTCAGTATAGACGGAATATAAAAACGGAATGTCGTGTGATGAGGCAATCAGTAGCCTTCGATATCTCAAGATGAGAGTTCTGGTCAGTCCCTTCTTAGTTCTTTTGTTTGGTGTTTTTTGAGTGAAAAGTTTACTTTGGTGTCGCTTTATACAGTTGAATTAAAACATAATCAGATATCGAGTTTGGTAAAAGTTTGAAGATTAATGTATAAAGTTTTATTGTTACCGGTTTTTATTTTATCATTATTTAGAAGATAACACTGTGCATAATTTTCATGATTTTATAAAACTTTGTTCCTAATGTTAATATATGACCAAATCGCGTGAACGACATCCATATTAAAGACATACAATTAAATTTGTTACTAAAGCACATTATAATTGAAGCGACTTTTGCTTGCGATGTTTTTTGTGCAACCAATTTATCATACAACATATCTAACAATATAATAAACATATTATTGTAGTTTATAACATAAGCATAGGCCTCAATTTACAATTAGTGGTAATAAATTACAAAAATAAATCAGCAAACGGGCGTTTCCTAATAACTTTATTAAATAATATTAATCTATAAAATTATGGATCATAAATACTGTGTTACATATTTATGCTGTAGCAAAATAGAATAAGGTGAAAAAAAATACATACGTGAAAATGACAAAAAAAAAAACGAAATTTATTTGAATTTAATTTCCTTTTTGTTTATTTATCTAAGAAGAAAACTAACCATTACATAAATTAGGACACAATGGTTCAACAGTGCAAAGGGTCGACTAAAAACCGTAAGATAACCGGTTGAATCCCTGAAGCAGCCGGGTGATCTACCCTCTTTTGTACTCCTGAAGTAAGCATTACACCCAGTTGGGGGAACGGAAATCTATACTTAATATATAAAGCCAAAGAGTTTGTGTGAACGCGCTTATCTCAGGAACTACTGGTCCGATATCAAAAATTCTTTCAGTATCAGATAGCCCGTTTATCGACGATATTATAGGCATCATCACACTAAAATTGAATCTATTTTTTCACCTATTACACAAGATAGCGCTGAATTTGAGGTGTGTGTGTTGTGTGAAGAAAATTTAAATTTGGTTTATAGAGAGGATGAATGACGACATTTAACGCATTTAGATATTAAAGAAAATAGGGGTATATATGAAGACACGAAAAAGATAAAGTATGAAGTTGGTGTTACAAAAGTTCTTTAATTCTTCATGATTCTTTAACCAGTCGATTGTCGACTTATGATTGATGACATGATTGATGTTATATGGATTATAAAACATTACTTTGGCCTGACCAATCTGGATGAACCGTCGACTTCTGTCTGACTTGAGTCACGACAATATAATGGCTGTTAACTGTTACTAAGCCAAAATAGAACTTCCATACTCACTGTCGCATAACGTTGATCAAGAAGTATGCCAAGTCCCGAAAGCCCAGTGGACCAGCTCGCACCATCATGTAGTACTCATGGTCGCAGGTTTGCTTTGGCTTCACGAAATCGAATGTGAAGCCGCCAGTGGTCAAAATTGGGGTGCCAGTGTTGCCCAGGAACTTGGCTATCCGGGCCACCGAAGCTGAAAAGAAGAAAGTATGTTTAGACCAGTGGTTTAGTCATATGTCTAAAAGGAAGAACACATAACTTTCCTTGGTCACGACCTCCTCATCTAAATATCTATATATAAAAACTAATTTTATCTGTATTGTCCCAAGTACCACTGGAAGGACCAGGTCGAAGGGGACCTGTGCCAGCTTCAGGCCACGCAGTTGCAGGAAACGGCACAGAACTCGTCGGCTCCGGTGTGGTCGTTGTTGTCGTGGTCGTTGTGGTCGTGGTCGTGGTCGTCGTTGTGGTCGTGGTTATTGCCTCCGGTCGAGCAATCGATGTCGCTACTTTTTGGGCTTTGAACATATAGGCCCTTACACCCAAAATATTGTTTTGCTATTGAAACGAAAAGAAGAAGAACAAATATTATGTAGGAGCTCTTTAAACGGGACCAAATCTGTGGGCGTAGGTAACTGAGCGTATTCATACACCGTCTGAATACGGTATCGTGTGATATTAAAACAAAACAGTAATTTTAAAGACCGTGAGAGTTGTGAAAACACACCTGAATGTCTGGAATATTATTTCTGGTGCCTTTATTATTATAGGAAAAGGTTAAATTGATATTGGAATTCTCCTGTAACCTTTAAGTGGGCCCAATTGGTGCGGTTTCTCAGTAGAGCGGTACTGTAATCTATATCTATACATAAAAATAGAACGGAAGTTTGTAACGTCACCTTTTTCATCATCTTTTTTCTTTCTTTCATCTATGCTTAACACATACAGATATAAGTAAATATTTGATATTCAGCAATGTCAGTGCGGCTCCACATTTGTGCCGTGAAGCTCCGTTAAGAGGCGTGAACGATAATGTGGACGGTTTTCGCGGTGTTCACGCGCGTTCACGCCAGTTCCCCGATCAGAGTCGGTATTTTGTCCCGCGACAACAGGTTCGCGCCTCTTTCGCGCGGCGTTCGCGTGTACACATCCACATTCACTTTTTTTTTATTTTTTTAAAGAATATTAGGAATACGTTTTAGGTATGTCTAATAAATGTTCGTTAACGACCAAGGATATTTTTAACGGTAAGAAAGTTTCGAATAATTGTCAGGAAGATCCTAAAAATAGCCATTTTCCTTTCCTATACAAACATATTCTAACTAAAATGTAGATTCAATTTGAACATTATTGCCATTCCATAAAGTTCATGTTAAATTACAAGCACACACTATTGTCTAAGCAATGTAGGTGTGTTCCTAACGTCAAAGAGCCAGTTTGCACTTTATTACCGTTTCACAAAGTAGAAACGATTCCTAGTCATTCGTTATTTCGGGACCGGGAACGGGAAAGGGGATGATATAGGATAATAGAAGTAAATAGTAAGTAACCCAACGTTCGGGCAGGACATCGTCTGCTGGGTCCGCTAGTAATATTAATAAATGATAACAATGGTGAAGTTACGTTGAGAATGTTGTTTGTACATATACTGTTTCTTGCCATACTAAAATATTATCGCGTCGTTAATACGTAAGTTTATATACAAATCAACTTAAATAAATAAATATTGGACAGTTAGAATGCAACTGGCATTTTCCTGTAATAAGATAAGCACATCTTGCCCTTTTCATAACTATTATAATGGGCTCATTTTCTTTAGTAATGCCTTAATAGGGTTACTGACATTTATGGTTGTTTATGATGTTGATATTTTAATCTTGATTAATTAGTGTTTTGATCTTTGAGTCGGTCATTTTCAAATTTTTGAGGATTTCTTTAATCACAATATTGTTGTATACTTATTAAGTTAAGTGAGATGTATTAAACTTATATGTCTTCCTCCAGATCGGCGTAAAGTGGCGGCAATGCTGTCACGTCAAGTGATGGTATTGTTGTTGCGTTTCGTTCGGTTTGTGAGACTTCCCGATGGCCTAAACTCGTCATTAAAAGACAGCAATGCATCTGCTTGCCTCCTGGACGTGCAGATATCCAAGGGCTTTAGTAGGCACTTAGCTGCCTGCTGCCTGCTCGTTTGCCCCTTGTAACATAAAATAAAAAATATTTACTCTGTTTATAGATGAAAACCGCATTAAAATCCGTTGCCTTATTTTAAGAGACCGAAGCGTACGGGAAATGAATGTTTTATACTATGTTAAGATTACGAAACTAGCCCTTTTTTGCGACTTCATTTGCGATCAATAATAATATTCTTTTCTATTACTCGAGAAAGAATGGCTTTTTTATGTACTGAAATTTTTTTCATAAACTGAATTCCATGATACACTAGAGAAAAACGAATCTAAAAACGAAAATATTGCAGGGGTAATTCTTTTGTATACTTCAATAGCATATTATGGGCTATTATACTTTTTTATTCTAACCTTTAAAGGGATACCAACTTAATAATCAGGAGCGAAACCCGTAGTGGCACTCGACGGAACCGTAAAAAAGCGTCTTTGACTACAACCCTTTAGGTTGGCACAACGTTAAAGACAAGAAAATATCTCAGTAAATGTAGTATTGAGTACTTCCGATCGACTAGCTGTATGGAAGAGCAAGGAGTTGCATGGTAGATTCTACAAGGCGTTAATTAGGCCGGATGTAGATCTCAGCGATTCATTATCCTGGCTACAATTTGGTGACCTCTTTGGGAAAACCGAGGGTTTCGTCTGTGCAATTATGGATGAAGTTATCAAGACGAAGAACTACCGGAAACATATAATAAAAGATGGCACTATCGGCATATGTCGGGCGTGCCATCTGTCTGGGGAATCCCTAAGGCACATTGTTTCCGGTTGTTTTCATCTTGCTAACGGAGAGTATTTGCACAAACACACCCTTAACTTAAAAACCGTTGGATCATTTTTTTTATATTCCTCGAAGTCCAAGATATGTCTCTACGAAGAACATGCACACAAAGACATGCTCGTAAATCAGTAGGATATCTTAAGTCAAAGTTATAACCTGACAAAAATGAAAAGACCTGACGAATGCATTCGTGGTATACGTATAAAGGTATCTTAAAAACAATAACATAGCATTTAATTTCGATGTTACAAGAGAAACGCATGTTTTTATTACGGTAGATGTATATATTTAAAAAATCCTTAAACGGAAACCAATATAAATATCGAAGATGAATCCGGAGCACGTAAATGAAAACGCGGAATTGGCCTCAGTAATATTTATGAATAATGAGAAACTAAACTACTTTGCTTTAATCCGCGAATGAATACGAGGGAAAATCGGTGTAATGCTGCAACCCGAAATTTTTTTTAGAAATATATAAATACATACATATGGATAATACACCCAGACTCGAGGTGAGAATCGAACCCACGACCCCGGAGCAGAAGGCAGGGTCACTGTCCGCTGTGCCAACGGGCCAGCCAATAAAGAGAAACTAATAGAGAGTAAAAATATCCTAAAGACCTCAACCGTGCGCTATTCTAAAAACTTCTCGCCTTGCACAAGTTCTCTGTGGAACCGTTTACCACCTTCGGTGTTTCCGAAGCGATACCACTTAGGGACTTTCAAGAAAAGAGCATACACATTTCTCAAATGCTGTCAACGCATGTGCGAGTGTCTAGTGATGAATTTGTCTATGAGCGTCGGAGAAACAAAAAAATATGGTATAAAGCTATGCATTTGAAATATTCCATTATACTGCTTATTACTTGTGTGTACAGAATTTAAATGAGTTTTGGCATTCGTTAAAATTTACGAGCCACTAGTCTGGTATTAGAACAGTTTTGTGGTTTGTGACTTACGGTTTTCTTAAGTGCATGCTTAGAATATTAAGTAGTAGTTGTTGAGTAGACTCGTGAAGTTCATATCGTAGGTACTAGGAAAGAATTCACGCATTTAACACTCATCGGTGTGCAATGTGACTCAAACTTATAAAACCCGATAAATGGCATAAATGGGAGATTGTTAATGTATATATGCATGAGAAGCTAAACTACTTTGCTTTAATCCGCGAATGAATACGAGGGAAAATCGGTGTAATGCTGCAATCCGAAAGCCGTAAAATAGTGGGACCCAATTAATGTCACTGAGTGATATTAGTCGTGAGATTGTAGAGATCGTGGGGGTTCCGAGGATGACGATAGATGGCAATGGGCTATCTTAACTCATCTCGCAGCAACATCCTCTGCAATCTAAGCGGACCCTGGTAATAACTGGGATAACGCTAGGAAGAAGAAAAAAGACCGTAAATGCATCTGCGACCTTATGGTGCTAGAGTGTGTACGGTCTTAAATTACATGCCCCTCCAAACTGCTAAATTACCTGCAAGGTCAACTAATAACCGCCTATTAGTTGATCTTGCAGTCTCAAATAAACATAAAATCTCTGCACAAACATAAGAAATCGTTTGCAATTAATATTAACTTTCACACTGTAAAATAACGGATTGTAGTCGACGGGTGGGCATTTTTAGACTGAACGCACTATATACTTGTACGTATATAGCCTGAGGATAAGTATTAGAAAAAATCTGAAACAAAAAATTGTAGTTGTAAACCTTGAATGAGACATGTGACAAATACTTCTTTGGCGTGACGTTCACAAGGTAAAACGAAATGTATGTGCATATTTTAATTTTCTGCAAATTTTTGGGTATGTACTGTATATTCAGTTGTTCTAAATATATAATTGCTGTATTATATATATTTTTTTTATGATACAATTGGCAAGCAAGCAGACAGCAGGCACCCAAGTGCTTACCGACGCCCATGGACATCTGCACGACCAGAAGGCCAGCAGATGCACTGCCGGCCCAGAGGATGTGGCTGTTAGGCGCGTTAAAATGACCAACTGCCATCTGACATCATCCCCGTAACCCTCAGAGTCTCACGACTAATATCACTCAGTAACATTAAGCGGGACCCGCTGGTTTGCATGCCTTACGAAACACGGTGGAGATTGGATATTTGAAAACCAGCCCAACTGCTTAAATTGCAGAGGATGTGGCTGTTAGGCGAGTTAAAATAACCAACTGCCATCTGACATCATCCCCGTAACCCTCAGAGTCTCACGACTAATATCACTCAGTAACATTAAGCGAGACCCGCTAGTTTACGTACCTTCCGAAACACGGTAGGATATTTGAAAACCAATTTTAGAATGGTATCCATCTATCACCCGGGCGCGATAAGAACTGCTTAACCCAGTTATCCACTCAAATGCCGGCCAATGTTTAAGCTAAGACTTTCTCGGTTTTATCTTTCATTTAGTTAATAAAAACATAATGTCCCATCTTTTTTTCATGTCCTCCTGTATAGACTCTTTGTTAAAATAATTTAAGTCTAAACAGATCAAAATTTAGGTCTATTTTATAAGTATGTACTTAATATACTCAATTGTCTAAAACCCAAGAAGACATCTGCAAGCTTTGTATTTTAAAACTGTGTAACTATTCTTGGACGCAATAAGCACAATTGTTTTTGGGCATCGGTAGCCACTAGCCAAAATTGCTATTCATGATAGCGGTTACAGGTTTAACGGCTATCACATTCTAATAATAGAACATTACACACTATTTTTAGGAATAATTTGTGGTATTTCTAATTCTACTTAATATTATTAACGCGATAGTTTGTACTCATGAATGCATGGATGTCTGGATGTACATATGTTTGTCGCGCTTTCACGGAAAGACTACCAAATGGATTTTAATACAACTTTATATTAATATAGTTTACACATCAGAATAAAACATAGGCTTTAAATTATAAAGATATTGTGTGAATTTTCAAAAATATAACGATAAATGTCAAGTAAGTAGGAGAAAATTCTGCCATCTGTGAGCTATTCTGGCGTGCGTTGCAAAAACCTTTAGAGTCACACGTATATAGTGTATGAAGGACATGTTTAGCTCTATCTTAAATGTTTAACCTATTAACGCCAAAATACTTAATCATTATGAAACGGGAAAGAGAAAGGGAAAGGGAATGGGAACGGGGCAGTATTATAGGATAATAGTATATATGATATATAATGGTATATAATGAACTAACTCGTAAGTAACCCAACGTTTAAGCAGGACAACGTCTGAGACCGCTAGTATTTTTATAATTACTTTTGAACAGCTTTTTTTAAAGCTAGCAATGGGACTGGCTATAATAATAATATTCCAGTAGCACGACATTTGGTCTCTCCTTCTATCGTCTCCCAGACGTTGACCAAATTAACTTCTCAAGCTCGACGTTACTTAGAATATCTGAAGGTATCGCTAATGTGGTGGGGGTGCCTGAGGTATAAATTGTTTGCTGTGTTGTTTATTAATCACTCGGTTTGTGAGACTTTCCGGTGGCCTAAACTCGTCATTAAAGGCCGGTAACGCATCTGCTAGCCTTCTGGTCGTGCAGATGTCCATGGGCATCGGTAGGCACTTAGGTGCCTGGTGCCTGCTCGGTTGGCCCTTGTCACATAAAAAAAAACCTTACTAGTACCAACATGTGCCATCTTTTATCGTGCACCTGCATGCAAGAGGACTTGATGGCTGCCACTGATAAGGCAGTTGATGTGGCTAAGTTCTGTGCCGACACAATTTAGTGCTTGTCAACGAAGCGCTAAGAAGAAGTACCAATATACCCTAAGAAGATGAACTAAATATCTTACTGGAGCCTATTTACTTAGCTTACCGTCCAATGTCATTTCTAGAAAATCACATAATTGGTTGTGAAGTTTTGATACCGTGGGCATATTTCTATGGATCCCATGTAAGCTGTCTTAACTCCAAATTACCAGCTTCAGCGTAGAACTTTACAAACATGTAATTTGAAAAAAGAATCGTCACTATTAATATATTTTTGTGCTCAAATATATATTCAGTAATGATGTATACAAAAATACACTCAGTAGTGACGAATATGGCTGGCTGGCTGGCCTTCTGCTCCGGGGGTCGTGGGTTCGATTCCCACCTCTAGTCTGGGTGTAATATCCATATGTATGTATTTATATATTTCTAAAAAAGAAAAATATTTGTGTATAACAGGCGGCTGTTACCTATAACACAGGCATTAAGTTGTCTACCTTAGCTGTATCGACGGTAGGCACTTCGGTGCCTACTGCCTGCTCGTCTGCCCCCTTGTAACATAAAAAAAAAAAAAAAAAAAATACTATAGACTCAAGTGTACAAGTACATCAAATATCCAGAAAAAGAAAATGTAACATCTCACCGTGCAACTTATGATAGATTTCTATTCTATTAGCACGTTTGTGTTTATGGAATTAAAAGTGCCTCGCGTTATGCGGTATAATACCCTTATGGGTTTCAACCCATTATTAAAGTATTGGCTCTACCTTCAACCTACGATTTTGGCGCGTGAATGTTTTCTTCCACTTTCAAACAGTCATTCAACCCCTATTTCACATCTTTCAAATTTCATTTTCGCGACAAAAAGTAGCCTATGTCCTTCTTTAAGATCCAATCTATCTCTAAACCGAAATTCATCAAAATTCCTTCAGCGGTTTAGACGTAAAAACCTTACAGACAGAGTTACTTTCACATTTATAATATCAAGTAAGGATGTTATCATCAACTATTTTCAGGGATACAAGGAAATTTCCGATAAGTAATCAAGATGCATAATTATTACTTGTTAAGGTTAAAGGCCTTAGTTTAGTCGTTAATTGTCGAATGACAACAAACTCTTCTTACATTTTATCACTTCATGTTTATATGAAAAATTCTGATTTTTTAAAATATGTAAGTACATCTCGGGCCATGATACAATCTGTGTAGATTGTAGAGGATAGAACAACCAAGAGAACAGAGAAATTTGGCTCTATTTCCTGAAAGTAGAGACATGAACAGCCATGCCAAGACAAGAATTGTTGCTGCGTAGGTATTAAACTATAATCACTAATCTAGACAAGGTGACAGGTACGTCGTCGTAGTTTTTACAGTTAATATGAGTTAAGCCATCTTGTAAATTAACTCTTTAATCTACAATTTATTTACTCTTTAGTTGCGATAGTAAATATTCTTGACCGATAATTATTTTAGTAACGCAAGCCAAAATATCAAGCTGCTATGATTATTATTATTATTATTATATAGGGATTAATAAGGGGAACAGGGGAAATAATTAGAGATAATTAGGGTTCATACCTAAATTACGTCACACTTTAAAGAGGAGGGGGTATCATTTAGAGGCAAAATTAATTTCCTCCTTTTATTACTACATAAAATAATTAAAAGAAACTGCGGTTTTCTTGAATATGTGACGTCACACCAAGAGGGAGTGGTGTGTCGAAAATGTGACAACCTTTAACAAGGGTGGGGGTAAGGGTTTAAATTTGTAAAATTCGTGTGACGTAATTTATGGATGAATATGGATATGTATAGTTATGACAGAAAATAAATAAAAAATGCATTCGCGGTATAAATACTTTTTAAATTTATTTATTGGTATTTGACAGGAATACACGACTTTATGAAGTCGCCATATACTTTGTATTATTAATTAATTAAGAATTTCAGCAATTACAATGACAGGAGCGGTTTCAGTGGATACCTCGATGGCAGGTTTTCGTGCTGGGTCAGGTTGGTCAACTATGACCACTGGTGTAGGTTTTATCTCAGGCTGCTCGACAACTATTACGTGGATTGGCTTTTTATTAAAACATAGTTGGAGGACAAACGGGAATATAAGACGTATCTTAAAAGTATTCCTAATGATATTTAAAAAAAATAACAGGTATAGTTACAAAAGACTCACAACAATAACCATTGTTGTGGATTTGTTGTCATTTTTCTCTGCTTATTTCTCATACCTTTCAATAACAAAATAGTAATTTAAAACATATTGGCTCAGTAATTTACTTTTATATCCTTAGTCGTCATATATCAAGTAACTTATTTAATTGAGAAAGGGGAGAACTGCGATAGGAACTGCTTGAACAGGTAAAGTTTGGATGGGTACGATAATGACGTGTTCGAGTGCTGGCTCAAGTTGCTCAAGTACAATCACAGGTGTAGGTATTATCTCGAGTTATGCTCGTCAACTTAACGTTACTGAGCTAGGTTTATTTTCGAGATTCTCTACATACCGCTAGCGGGATCGAAGTTCCGGTTGACGATGACTTGGATAAGAGGAGAGAAAAATTAAGATAAGTCAGGACTAACGGAAAAATAAGAAATAGGAAACGCCTTCAACGATGATACTGACATCAATGATGACGCGTCCAACAGAGCGGGGGGCTGTCTTTGACGATAACGAGTCCAACAGAGAGTGGTGGTCTAGCTGATGAACTTTGATATTGGGCACAGAAAACGTCATTACTATCATCAAGAATATTTTTTGAAATTTGGTCCTTGTTGAAATAGTACACATATTTTTTTCTCCTTAGTTTACCTAAATTATTTTCTTTGTAAAAAGAAATGGGGATATATTTTCTGAGTAGTCATGACCAGGACCATCCTCTGGTGCTTGTTTATCGTTGTATTTTGGGACACGTATATTGATCGACCTTCCTCACATCAATTTCTACGTCAGCATGCAGTCAGCAGTGACGAGTCTTTAATCATGAATTATCGCCAAGAAATTTTCCTACGTTTATTGATAGTTATATAAATTTAATACTTAATGAACCGAGTTTCATGCTCCGATGTGCCCTCATAATTTAAACTATCATATTATGGAAATGTTAATTTAAATTTCGAGCCTTAACAAATTTTATGGATTAAGCTA
This sequence comes from Charaxes varanes, assembly GCA_024363005.1. Taxonomy (NCBI): domain Eukaryota; kingdom Metazoa; phylum Arthropoda; class Insecta; order Lepidoptera; family Nymphalidae; genus Charaxes; species Charaxes varanes. The sequence goes on from JANCMC010009603.1 coordinate 8,004,431, forward strand.
TTCATTTGTGCTTTGATTGTCACTACGAATAGTGCGTACAGCGTAATATTTTCTAAAACAAGTTAACACTTATTTGAAGTAAAGCAGCTTATGACTGTTATAGTGTTTATCATACATAGTTACATTAACCTATACTTAGTTAGATACACAGATTAAGAATAGGCAAATTATTTTCTTCGTTTGTCGTCTTGGATAAGATTTTGAAGAAGTGCTAGTACCCACGTATCTTAGAGTTTTTGATAATATAATCTCGTACGCATAAATTAAGTGTAGACACAAAGGCTAACCGCTAATCTTTTATAGCCACGCTAAAATATTGTTGGCAACATTGATCATGGTATTGACAACATACTAGGTGATGATTCTACAATTTCTACTATCTAAATAGTGATATGATTATTTACAAAATAATAAATAAGAAAATATCAAATAAAATCCTACTACAATATTTGAAATATGAGAATAAAAAGTCTGAGAATCGCGCTCACATGGTTTGTCAATTAAGGAAAGTATCGCAACCTGCGATGCAAAATTTTATAAAATAACAATGTTATTGTAAAGCATCAGGCATACAGACAAAAGCTTAAGATATTGTTTAAATAACAGATAAACGTAATAAAGAATTTTAAATATTATATTCTTGCAGATTCGATCTTGTTTCAATTAAAAAAATAAATAACCAGCTACAAAATTACGTTAAATATAACGTTCTCACAATAATTTAACCAAAAAGAAATTAATTAAACAACGCGGTTAGAAAAAATGTCACAAACACAAACTAATTATCTCTAACAAGCTACTCTAACAATATATTCTTTATGAATACTATAATTATCGAAAATTAGAAAACACAGACAGACAAATCAGTTTATGTATGTATAGAATATAGATTTACAACTCTTTGGGTACTTCGCACTTACGCCTAATCCTAGTAGTAAATTATACGCGCATAAATGTGTAAAATCGATAACATTTCATTGTATAAATTAGACCAAAATTTTATAAGGACAGTAGTTGTGGAGACTAACTTAAACAAAAAGGTAAGTCCTGAAGGCTGATTTTGGTTTCATTTATTTGAATCCTAAACAAAAAAAAATATGTAACTACATATCTCATTTTAACACATATAAACAAGATTCCACAAGCATCTCTCTTTTGCCATTTAATTTGAGACTTTTGTTTATGTCATGGATCAGTATTTACAATGGACTGATCGCCAGTTGATTTATTATTTATACTGCTTATTGCAAGTAGTGTATGTTAGTAGCAAGAATATGATGTTTTACAAAATCTGTAAGAATGTCTATGGCCTAATGGGCTTAAAAAAAGGAAGCAGCTAGCAAAATATTGCGGCAGTGGTAAACTGTTAATACCAAATCCCCTTTTATTCATTATTTTTTAAAGAAACACCAAATAATTTACAATATTTTTTTATAGATGAAATTCCTAGTTGTCTTCGCTGCTTTCGCTGCTGTGGCCACAGCTGAACAAGCTGTTCCCAAAAATGATCGTCTATTGGACATCATCGGAGCTATCATCAACCAACTTAGACCACCGATTTCTGTCGGACCCGCCATCGTCGAACAAAGACCCCCCATCTCTGTTGGACCCGCCATCATAGATAATAGCCCCGTCTCTGTTGGACCCGCCATCGACGATGACAGCCCCATCTCTGTTGGACCCGCCATCATTGGTGAAGATATCGTCGTTGAAGGTAGACCCCCCATGTGCGCAAAACTACGTATTGTGTACAATATATTTGACCGTATAGGTTAGATCTGGTTCGAGTTAGAGATAAGAACAATGGATAAGACACCAATAATAGGTGTGTTTGAGGGTGGTCTTAAGTAGTTCTAGTGTTTTTATTAACAAAACTGATACCTGTATCCAACTTTCTGCGTTTACTATCAACATTGTAAAAGTTAAAGTAACTAACTACTTTAAGTCCCTAACACATTGCCCAAGTTTAAATTTACTACTAATATATGAAACTGATGAGTTTTGTTTCCTTGTTTGTTTGCTTGAACGTGCTAATCTCAGGCAGGACTGGTCCGATTTTAAAAATTCTTTCATTATTAGATAGGCAATTTATCCAGGAAGGTAATAATTATTACGTGACGCAAAAAATTTCGGTGCCATTTTACGAAAATTGTGAGAACGGAGGAGTATAAAATTTGGCACAATTATATCTTATATTCAGGTTATTTTTATAAAATATACATAATAAAAATCTTACGCGCAACAATGCCAAACAATTTACACACATGTACAACATGGAGTCAAGGCGTAGTCATGACAACCGTGACAAAATAACAAAGTATTTTTTTAATTACGACAATTAATGTGATTTTGTACATAGCTTAAAATCAGCATTGGGTACGCAAACCTAAAGCTTTGTGGCCGAATTTTGACTAGCCGGCGATCTCTAGAAAATTTTAATATTCTTACTTGTCGAAAACGTTCTAACAGACGATAAGGCACTTCATTAGCGAGTGATAAAACAGGCCTTTCATCTTGCCAGTGTCCTATAGATAAATTGGCAAAGAAATTACGCTGTAAAAACCGGTAAAATAAGGTTAGCAGACTATTTATGACGTTAAGTTTACTCGTTAAAATGTGTTATTTTATTTTTATTGTTAATATTTCTTTCCAGGGTGACCTTGTTAAGACCAATTTACATCAGCCGAGTGAATGCTTATTCTACCCTTACTCTATTAAGTTCTGTTAGTTTAAATAGACGTAGAGCGTTCTTTTATACAATTGTAAGTTGTATATTTATTGCCCCTAAAGTTTTAATTGAAAAAACTTGGTACAATTTTGAAATTTCGAGACAACTAAATTTTTTATTCATTAATAGAAAGAAGTATTTAATAGTTTCGATTTTAACCAGCAGTAGAGTGCGTTCAGGCTAAAAATAAAATAATAAAATGAGGGACGTGCATTTTTAGACTCTACGCACTCTAATTTACAATTTTAATAACGGGAATTATTGATTAAAACACTGGAACGCTTAGCAGTAAGTTATTTTAATCTTGAATTATGCAAGCTATGAGAAATTGAATTAATTTAGCAATAATATTTAGGTCAGTTTATTTGCGTGCACAATTATAATTATTACATTACTGCGTCTAGATTATTAATTACATAATAGAAAGCATAGAATTCTAAGGTCTTCTAAATAACACATGAGATATAAAATTTTCCCGTGACCGTAAATAGAAATCTGCAAGCGGTCCCACAAGATTTATATTTTATGTAACCCGCAACTTTGTCCCCAAGAAATTGTTTTGCCCGCTAAGGTCGAATGTGGTTAGCACGTCAATTATTTAATAGGCTTAGGTTTATCTGATTTGCACTACACTAGACTACACATAAGAAATTTATTATATTATATTTTTTTTTCTGTCTGTCTTTTATTGGCTTCTGCGTATGGTTTTCGTGCAACGAGAGGTAAGCGGTACATCAGGTTATTAGTGACTATTGAAGCCCACTGACCTGACGACTCGAAGATGTGTTGCACCTACTTGGTTCAGTATACCAAAATCACCGGAATTGTTAATTAGAGGTTTAAAGACAGCTTGATAGTGTATGAAAGCCAATTTGTATGAAGTACCTTTTCAATTTAAAATGTTATGCAAGTTTGAAAATGCGTCCATTATCAGATACATCGCATATAATAAGGTGTGAGCTGATGCTCACTAAGGAAGGAGAAAGATTTAAGAACTTTTGTCAGCGAGTTGTTCCAACCATGCGAAGGAAGCCACATTTCCTAGCAAGTTTAGGGAACAGTACTATTCACATTCGATTAACGCAAATTTTCCAATGAAGTGGATCTTATAAACACTGACATCAGTAATGGAAGAAGAAATGAAGAAAGAGAGAGTATTCAGGACTTAACTAGTAAAGGGTAAAAAGGACTTTAAGTAGTTGTTTTTATTCAACACCTGTATACGAGATTTACAATCGGTCGTGTAGATAAGTCTCCACGGCTCTGTTACGACTACCCGCATCTCACGTAAAGTCAGTGTAGTGCTGTGCTTTGGTGGCGGATTCGGTGGTGTAGCTTTCGGTTTGCAGCATTACACCGATTTTCCAAAAAAAGAGTTACAAAGTTTTCAGAGTTTCGTTTCGATGGTGCTAAGAGAAAAAGGCGATTTCTTCAAGTTTCAAGACACCACGCCATGCTCTAATAACACACTAATTGTTACCCGTCTTCGTCCGCAAGAAACTATGTGAAAATGTTTATCGTGATGATATATAGCCTCGATAAATGGGCTAAATAGCACTAAAATAATTTTTCAAATCAGACCTGTAGTTCCTTAGATTAGCGCGATCAAGCAAACAAACAAACTCTTCCGCTATATATATTGTATAAGATGCATTCATTTATATTTTGAAAAAGTTGTTTATAATGTTAAGATATATAGATTTATATGATTAGCTTACTGTAGATTAGAATTCAATATAGTCTTGTAAACATGTGATGTCTATTTTGTAGGGTTCCGTAGTCATACAAAGAACCCTTATACTCTCTCTCCGTCCGTATTTTATTTTATTTTTTATTTTTATACAAAGATATACCAGCAGCGAGTGGAAAATAAATTTAAAGACTTAACAAATTATGTATTCCGTTCAATTTCCAACGCTATTATAGGTACATACAGCATTCAAATACAAATTAGTCTCTAAACAACAGAGGCCAAAATGGACACAAACTATAAAAACAATGAAAGTTGGAAGGAATTTAATATTTCGTTATAAAGATTCGTAAGCAATGAAATGAAACCATTTTTTAAGCGACAAGTATGATTTCAATACAGAATAAGGAGACATTGATTCAAGGATGTACTACTTAGTTTTCCTTCTAAGACTCTGTAAAAAATACATCGCTATTGGCAGAATAAACACAATATCTAATTTCAGAAGATATAATAATATTTATCTGTATATTCTCTTTATAAAAACCAACAATATTTATGTCAAAAACATTTAAGGGCTCATCAGTGAGCGTACTTCAATAATAACGGTTTCATTTGTCTGTCATCTTCCAGATCTTGGTCAACTAAGACAGCACTTGAAGTTCAAATTCAAAAGAGACGAACTTTCCAGCAACGCACCATAGATTGACCCTGCGGGCATCGAAAACATCGCATCGCAGAGAAAGGAACCAAAGCAGTGCCTACAACTTGCGACCCAGGTGTAGGTTTCGAATGTCTCTTTTACGTGCACGGACGCTCACCTCTACTGCAAGTGTTCCCTTTCTTGTTCAGCCAGATCCAGTCTGTTTCACATCCTATGATGATATCCTTCACAATAAACAACTCACAACGGTTCTTGCCAGACCGATGTCTACATTCTGTAAATGGATAACGTGGGTAGATAGAAATTACACACTGTATTAATTCCACAGTATTTAATCCGAGTGTGCTGCCAATTCAGTAACACTACTTCCAATCATAGCCGCGTTGAAACCTGAAGTGTTCCTCGATAGCCTCACCCAAATTCCCACCTCGAGTCTGGGTGTGCTATCCATATGTATATGTATTTCTAAAAATATATATATATTTGTGTATAACAGGCGGCAGTTACCTATAACACAGGCATTAGGTTACATTTCCTAACCTTCTTAGTTCCCTAAATATATAAAAAATATTCTACAAGCAACTATTTGACTGGCCTGTTGGCACAGTTGTCAGTAACTCTACTTTCCGTTCCAGGGTTGTGGAGTCGATTCCCTCAACTCAAGTCTGAGTGTAATATATTTAAAATATGTATTTAAATATTTAAAAAAATATTTGTGCCTCAGGCACATGCATTATGTTGTCTACCTTAGGAACGGGCAACTGTAAATTAAATAATCCTATATAAACAATACATTGGTTTTCTGTAAAGAACGCTTAGGCCAATCCTGCCTCACTAGCACTTGTTTTGCACTCTTGCTGGCATGCCTGGCTCAGGCCAAATGTGTCATGCTTTTTCATGCATGCATCCAGTGTTCATTGACATCACTGCATCAAAAAATAATCTAATATATAACATTCTTGTGTCACTGTGTTTGTTGGCAAACTTCTCCATCTAGAACATTTTTATGAAAATTTTTGATCATATTTGGTGGGTCTTAGAAGTGGTCATGACTATTTTTTGATACAGGTGGCCCACATGGATGGTAGTCCCTGGGTACAACTAGTAATAATATAAGAATGCACTCACATTCTCTAAAGGATTAAAGCCTCTGTCCCAACTGCTAACCGGAGTCCCTCCGAACAGGTATCCTGGGTAACGGTTCAAACAATACTTACAGAGTTTAGACTTCCCAGCTCATTCAGACCCTTAATGCAATCCAGTATCAGTGTCGAATTAACATATTGTTGTTTCTCCAAATTCGCAGCTTTACATTAAAACGCCCCAAACATATTAATCTATACTAATATATAATAAATAAATATGTACAGGACTATATGACACAAGGAAGTCTGTTCCTAAGGTAGACAACTTAATGTCTGTGTTATAGGTAACGCCTGTTATATTGAAATTTTTTTTAGAAATATATAAATACATATATATGGTTAATACACCCAGACTAGAGTTAGGAATCGAACCCACGACCCTCGGAGCAGAAGGCAGGGCCACTGCCCACTGCGCCAACGGCCAGCCAAAACTTATTGAAAGAAAACCACACGCACACAAATGTCTAACGAATTTATACACACATGTATACAATTTACTATACAACGGTGTCAAAGCGATGTCATGACGACCATATTTATATAAATTGTCAAATATAACAATGCGGTTGTGCAGAGAATTATGATTATGTATATATATAGTTTGAAATAAGCATACGGTACGAAAGTGTGTGAGGGGTGCATCTCCTTTATTGTGTGTTTCTTTTAAGGACGTTAAGAAAATTTTATTAATGATTGAAATCAAATTGCTTTGCGTAAATCCGCTAATATATTTTTAATAATCAATAGAAATGTTTGTTTATTTAAAGCCAAACTGTTGAAAGATTTAACGAACGCAGACACAACTTAAAATGCGGGTATTTTAAAAATTAAAAAATTACCCCAAAAACATTTTGCAAATCCGATGATTATTTTCCCAGAATTGTGGGAAATATTACAACATTGTAATGCCTTAGTTTTGCCTTGGAGGAAAGGTTCTTTTTATTGTAAATTTGGCCTGTCAGAAAACTTAATCTTTCCAGTTTTGTAATTTTCTCTAAGATGCTATCCTTCTCAGAGCCGTTGCAACATATTACTTCTCCTAAATATTTAAATTTTCTGGTTACTTTTATTTTTCCCCCCTTGGTGCTTATTGCTGTTTTCCCAAAATTCTTCTCAGTAGTCATGAGTTCTGTTTTTCGGTATGATATTTGTAGGCCTGCCTTCCTTGCAACCATCTGTAGGGTATCTATTTGACTAATAGCCTCTTCCTCCGATTCTGCCAAAAGTGCGAGATCGTCTGCAAACGCCAGGCAACTCACCTTTGTATGGTTATTTTTGCTCCCTACTATGGCTCCTGAGCTATTTTCTTCCCAGAATTCTTTCATAACTTTATCCAGGACTATGTTGAACAGTATGGGAGACAATCCGTCATCCTGTCTTAGGGGAGGAATATGATGGAGGAGGACTCCAGTGACGCGGATGCATCACCCTGGGAGGAGGTGAGAAGAAAGAAGAAGCCTAGGAAGGCGGCTAAAAAGATGACAACCTCCCAGGGTGAAGAAGAGAAGAAAGAGGAGGTTAGCAGGAAGCAGCAGAAGAAGAGGCTAACCTTCGCCGGAGTCCTCGCGAGCGTTCCCGCGGTGCCGAGGAGGCCGGAGGAAACGCCCACCGACGTGACCCTGGAAGGGTCAACGGAAGGGCGGGAGCAAGATGTTTTTTTATTTATAACTTCCTGCTTCTCCTCCTTTCTTTTGGAATACTAGATCGTTCGACGAAACCAGCAACTCGGTCAAGATCAAGAGTCACAAGAATAATAAAGAAGACAATTATTATTATTTATTTAAAACTTAATGCACACAATAAAAAGACACAATAGTGACAAACAATAATCTAAAAACTAATAACCTTGACCTTGACCTTTGTGTTTAATAAAAATATTTGTGCAGTAATTTTTTTGTTTGTTAAATTTTAACTACTTTAGGTCGTGTGCACTTGATAGTTGTTTAAAATACGCGGATGTCTTTTAACTACAGTATCCCTGAATACCCTAGGTGTGTACTACACTACTACAGGGAGCAACAAAGCTAGACTGATCACGACGGCTTAAGAATTTAAGACATACAAAGGATTATAGGGTTGACGTGCTAGGCAAAAAACATCAGCAATTTTGGCTTAGAGTTTAGACCATCGGCTTTTCTAGTCCTGTAATTTCTACTGTGAAACAATATCTATATAAAGTATCTATAATAGGTACTTTAAATGGGCATTTGATTAAATGTAATAGTAATTAGTTATTATAAAATATAGGTTGTAATTCAAATATAAAAATTATTAGATACAGGTTTACCCTATCCAGTGAAAATAGAAGTCCAATGCCAATACTGCTGATTATGGAATAATATTTTAATATGACAGTAAATGCGATATCGCGGACTTACTTTACCCCAATACCAAAAGTAATCCTTTGTAGCGATGTAGGATTGTGTTCTAGATATGAAAGCTTAAATACAACAAAGGACCTTCCCGTCGCCCGAGTGAAGGACTTTGAACATCTCGACTTCCTTTCGAATTCGAGCGATTTAAAGTCCCATCTACACAAGTACCCGACGTGAATTCAACATTTAGGTCTTCTATGCATATTATAAAATGCTTCCAAAGTATAAAGCTGAATTTCTGTCAGCAGCTGTTTAAAATTTCTGAAGCACTGTGGACTTCCCTTTATTTAAGTCATTGAATACTAAGGCGTCATGCATAAATTACGTCACACGAATTTTACGATTTTTAAACTCCTCCCCCCTCCCCCTCGACCCAGTCACAGGTTGCCAAATATTTGAAAACCCCCTCCCATCCTCGGTGCGATATCACATCAAGAAAACAACACTTTCTTTTAATTATTTCATATTACGTTAATAAAAGCCAAAAGGTAAGGTCTCTCGGCTTTTGACTCCCCTACCCGTAGTCAAGCAATGTTTATGCTGAAAGCAGTAGCGTAGCTTGTCGTAGTCGTCCAGTATCATAACATGTAATACTGGGCTTCTAAGACGATAAATACAAAATAAATGGAAAAAAATATAAAAAATAAATGGAAAAACAAAGAAAGTTGCCTATTTTGGCGCATGTTTAACCCGAAGATAAATTACTTCTGGTTTTTTTTAAATATAGTTCTATACTATTTATACTTATACACTTAGTCGTTTTTAGCATCACCCTTTCCGAGTCTTTAAATCCTTTCTTGCCTAGATTGTCTGTCAGAGATCGCTTTTGCGTGCTTTGTACTTGAGTTACAATATTTTCTTACCATTATTTTTTTTCCTGTGTATTCAATTAAGGTTTAAATAAATAAAAATAAATAGTTCTTTAAGAAGAATCTCTCTATGTTTTAAATATGTACCTCTAACATATCGTAAAACGTTGCGCGCAGATGAGTAACAAAGAAATTCGTGAACATAAATTAAAAAAAACTAAACACGTCGAACATATAACCCCCTCTATCTGTTTAAAGTCGGTTAAAAATGAGGAGCCATGAAGGCTCTTCAGGAAAACATCATACTCGTTCCGCTAATGACTTTTTTATGACGGGCGGTTTTCGGAACTTTTCTCCTTCAATAAACATATTTTTTCCTGATTTTATCGTAACTCTTGCTGGCCGGGAGAAGCCCCTTTTACCATTTTTATTTAATTAAGAGTCATTATTGGCCTTAAGCATCTGTGTCAGATGATATAAGCAACATTAAATCCGAGAGCACTTGCGTACGTGGCTGAACAAGCCCACACGAGATCTACAACCGCGTCCGCAGCGCTGGCAAATTAGGTTCTGAGAAAAAGAGTTAAATGCCACAGTACCTGTATTATTAATTAAGAGTAACAATAGCGTTTTGGGGTAAAACTGAAGGTTAAAAAAATAGTTGATTTTAATATATTTTTATGTATAAAAAATCCTAGGTTGTCTGTAAAATCGGCTTGCGGACGATAATTTTACATAATAACGCCGATAGCTTAGATCGATGCGGCCGCAGGCGTGCCTCTCTATTGCTTGTTCTACACTCTCGCTTGCACGCTCGACTCAGACGGAACGTGACACTTTTCCTGCTTGCAGACGGCTTTCATCGATTTATAAGACGTTATCACGTCAAAAATGCTTCTTCTAAACGTCTATACACAAGTCTTTACTACGTAACCTGGTTTAAATTGCCTACAGCTGCTCAGAATGTATTAAACTTTATTAATTGATGCAATGCACGCAATCAGGGTCGCACGCATCTGCCCTTGAGTCATGAGCCGATGGCTGAGACAGAAAATATCTTTTCTTTTGTTTTAAATATCTTCTTTGACTTGTTGAAATAAAAATAAAATAGATAGCAGTTTTATCGATTTAACCACAAACAAAAGTCACGAGAATTAATAAAGTAATGATTTCTGATTTACTAGCGGACCCGACAAGCGCTGTCTTGCCCTTTTAGGCTTGTCTTATTAACCAAGCAACCAATCTGCTTTGTGTCTTTTCCATAAAACGTGATAATAGCCAGAATGTTGTATGAAATAATAATTTTACTACTCCCTTTAGATGAAAGCCCAAGTGGTAACGCAATCAATTCCAAAGTGAGGAATTTTTTCCGCATTTTCTTTTTTCTTTGACTTTTCCTTTCTTTCTTATCTTTTAAACAAAACAAACAGAATTCAACATGGTTCAGCCGTTTCTGTGTCTTAGCGAGACTAACGAACAACGATTGATTTTAATTGTATTTATATATAAATATAAATTAAAACTAATTATATTATTATTTAATTATATAAAGCTTAATCGTTTGTTTGTTTGCTTTAACGCCCTAATTTCAGAAACTAGCGATCCAATTTGAAAATTTTTTTCACTATTACATAGCCCATCGAGGAAGGGAAGAATTTCATCACCACCACCAAATTTCATCTATTTTTGACCGCCAAATTTATTTTTAATATTTATTTATTATTGTTCCCACAAAATTTCATATATTTTTGTTATATAATTTTACGCGGACGAAGTTGCGGGCACCGCTAGTATATATATAGAAGATAGAAGATATTGTAGTCAATAAGCGTATTTTTGGTTATTTGAAACGTGTAGTATTGTAATTACAACCGCATCATACATGAGTGAATTATGTAAATGGCTTTGATTATACAGACCGCTGTTCTGAATTAACCAAATGTAAACAGGAATAAAGCTGATTGTGGTGATATACATTGCTAATAATTAAATAAAATTTTATGTTATATAATAAACATTCTTTTTTAGTATTCGGGAGCTTCCGTCTTCTTTCTTTGCCGAACCAAGATGTTGATGTGTGATCAAGATCTTGGGTGATCTCCGGGCGGGCGACTGGCAAGAGACAGCGCAGGACCGAAACAAGTGGCGCGAATTCCTGTCGGAGGCCAAAACTCACTTTGGGTTTCTGAGCCGCTCCAGTATGTAAGTAATAAAAATTAATGTATCTAACGTTACAAATATTTTATGAGTGCCTGAAGGTCAAAACTTGTTAGTTAAAAAAAGCTTTTTTAAAGCACTTTTAGATGTTATATATTTTAACGCATTATATGATAATTTTATAATAAATTATACGACTTTGGAATTAATGACGTTTTCTAAAAAACGTATACAGTGACCATCAAATGTGGGTTTTTTACGGAGCCTTGTAGTACGTTTTACTTGGCTACTTAGTTTTTTATATTAACACATTTGGCAATGACACCACCCACTTTCCTTTCTTTCCCACTTTTCATACCTACCTGTCATCAACTTTCCTACATTTTATGATAGTTAGACGTGAACGAAGTCGCGTGAACTGCCAGTATGTTACAGACGTAAGCGTTAGCGCGCTGTATAGTTTGAACTAGTTCAGACACAACAATAGGCATTGAGAGAGCTATCTGATGAATGCATCATTGTATCTGACGACAACTGGCGACCCATTAAACGACTCCTTTTGGGACCGACTGTCGGGCACAAAAGACGGGAAAAACTGACGTAAACACCTTTAGCGCGCGAACGGCATTTTAAGAGCTAAAAATGCTATTCTAAAATGCGAAAAGAAATAATAATTATAAATATATAATAGGACTATATTACACACCTACGTCTGTTCCTAAGGTAGACAACTTAATGCCTGTGTAACAGACGTTTGTTATACACCAATGTTTTGCTTTTTGTAGAAATATTTAATAACTTAGATATAGCTAATACATTCAGACTCGAGTCGGGAATTGAACCCTCAACCCCAAAGCAAGCAACATACTTCGCCAACGAGCCAGACATATATTTAATTTATCTGCATAAATCTAATATTATAAATGTGAAAGTAACTCTGTCTATTACGTTTTGACGCCTAAACTGTTGAACTAATTTGGATGAATTTTAGTATAGGGATAGATTGAACATTGGGGAAGGACAAAGGCTACTCATAGTTGCGTAGATTAAACTGTATTCCATTCAGTCATGCGGACTAAATGTGATCTTTTTAAATTTCTCTAATGATTTTTTTTTGGCCCATATAGAACTTTCAAGCAAAAGTCTTGTTGAAAACATCTATAAATATATATGATGGTGCTTATATTAAAATATTACGGTGTTTATGATATGACAGTGTATAAAATTTTGAAAAACATTGTTACCATTAGTATGATGTATGTATGTAATAGATAATAATATATAAGGAGGCCTATGGCCAGCAGTGGGCGATTAAAGGGTAATAGACAGATAGATAAATAGATGTAAGTAAACCTCAAATTATTGTAATATAATAAAGTTCATATGCACTATTGTTAAACACTAAATACCAATTTGTGAAAGCCTTTAATTGGCTTCTAGATAGTATGTTTAAAAAGAGTCGTTACTTGTACATTAGCTGTAAGTTTATATTGTATAAAGTAAGAGCTCTAGATAATAACTCTACAAGTGACAAAAGAAGGTACGCTGTTAATAAAGCCGAGGTATTTACAGTTTTGGCTAGCATATAGAGTGCATAAGAGAATTTTCCTAGCTTAGTACAAATATATTCAATATGTTCTTTCCAGTTAAGAGAAAAATTAATATTTAATCCTAAAAATTTAGTTATTTGTACTTCATTTATTTGTTGACCTTGGAATTCAATATTCAAAGTATTTAACAGTCATACAAAATGGTAAAACAATTTCTTGGTCGACTGTACATTGTATTAAAATAACATGCTATCCGTTCAAATCTTATATATTCAGCATCTCTATGTATCTCTATACAAAAGAATTATTACTTACCACCTGGTGATATCATAAATTTGGCTGGATTTTAAAAGAGAAAATACGAGATGGTTAATGCGTTTTCTAGGTCTTATCAATTTGCTTCACTCGGCCATCTATTTGACGTAATCACAACGAAAAAACTAAATATCCGGTCGTAGTGCCCAATTTATAAGAGATAGCGCATAAAAATAATATTCGAACTATATCAATTGTGCGATTTTTTTCTTTTTAAAACCACTGCTTGTTTTTTTTTGTGCACTTTGCACCTCTAATCTAGCAACTTGGTGGAAAATGATATATAACCTCTTTGATCAACATATATACTCACATAAGTTAGTTTAGAGTTTATTTAGAGCCTCAATAGCCCAACGGTATAAGGTATGGACTGAAATCCGCATGGTACCCGGTTCAAACCCCACCGCCGTTGGGGTATTGTCGCACCCAGTCTTATTACTTGTTTATGGCTAAAAAAAGTGATGCCCGTATCAGTCAATTATTTAAATATGACTGTAATTTTTGTATAAATGTTTTAGGTGATTTAAAAAGAAAAAAAAAGGAATAGAATATCCTAATACTTTTTTATAATCTTAGAGTACATTTGTTTTTTTATTTCACATTGTTGCACACTGTGCTTTTAACGGCACGCATAGAAAAGACTTCAACGACTTCGGATTACAAATCTATATATATATGAATGAATCGCAAAATGTGTTGGTAAGCGCATAACTCAACAACGCCTGGACCAATTTTACCAATTCTTTTATTTATATATTCGTTGAAGTCCAAGGACGGTTTATACGGAAAGATTCGAATAATTGCTAAGAAAACAAAACAAAAACAGCCCTTTTCTTTTTCCCATACAAACGTTTTCCAACTAAAATACAGAGTCAATTTAAACTTTAATGCTATTCCATAAAGTTCACATTAAATTACAAACACTCACTGTTGTCTAAGCAATGTAGGTGTGTACCTAACGTCAAAGAGTCAATTTGCACTTTATTACCGCCGCACAACGCAGAAACGATTCATAGTAATTCCCTATTTCTAATAATACGGGGACGGGGACGGGAACGATATAGGAAAAAAAAAGTAAACAGTAAGTTGCCCAACGTTCGGGCAGGACATCGTCTGCCGGGTCCGCTAGTATGTAATAAAATTACGATTTTCCTCTACAATTTACGAACGCAACTTTCCTTAGAATATTCACATAGTTATAAAACAAAGTCCATTCCTATTCAAGTATGCGTGAATTTTTAAACTACGCAATGGATTTTATACTTGCATGAATAGACAGAGTTATTAAGAGGAAAATTTACATGTAGGTACTAGTTGTTTCCCGCGAATTCTTCCGCGTAAAATTAAACTTGCGATGATAACCCTTACATCTTAATGTAGCTCTGTCTAAAATACCGTTCTTAGCTCATATCTACCAACTATAAAATACCTCGTTGCCAAATTTCATCAATATACGCCTCGCGGTTTTCGACATTGCATATTTGGTGACCTTTCGCTTTCATATGTCTATAATAAAAGTTTAAGGTTAATTGTTACTAACAAATATGATCCTTTATCGGTGGAAATAAATAATTTTGAAGTCAAAAATTGTTTATTCACATAGACTTTTTTGTGTTTGTGTTTCAAGTGCTTATATGAACGTCATATGCATAATTTCTAAATGAATATTTATTAATTATTATTTGATAGAATTTACGATTTAAAAGATAAGTTTAAGTCGGTTCCTCTCGCTGTGCTCTTAGAAGAGCCCACAAAAAAACTCAGTCGGGTAATTTTTTATATCACCATTTCACAATAGTACAGATTAGTTCAAAGCAATTTATTTCCAAGCATAATCGTCATTCAAATAATCCTTTACATTCGAAAGAAAGTTCAATGAAGGTTGCGTTAAACAATAATTTGGCAACTGGCCATGTTTTATAATAGATTTGATCAATAAATATATTTGTATTCATAGACAATATTTTAAAAGAAAAGCCGTTCGAACCTTAAAAATTCAAAGTTTTTGCATTACTGAACGAAAATAGAATATTAGTTTTGTTAAACTTATTTATTGATATTATTATTATTAAAATAAATACCCTAAGAGGATTGCTTTAGATATAATCAGTTGACTAAATAAAAGCCTAGCTTAGAAAAGGTCATGTTACATTTAGAGAAATTCTTCACATTAAAATCGTAATCATAAATTAATATAGGTTACGTTTAAACTTGTTATTTTATGTGAGTGCTATTGAAAAATCACTTCGACGTTAATTGCTACAATATAATTACGCCAAAGTAATGATCGAATTAAACGTAGCCTCCGTTCATTAACAAGATAATTTGTGGAAATGAGATTTCACTACTTGTAAAGAAAAAATAAGTAAGAGACGCTATTTCGTGTTATTTATATGAACAATTTAAGAGCTGAAAATGCTTGAATTTACGCTCTATTGATAATAATATCTAGTCGCGTTACTAATACTTGCATTTATGTATATTCATGATATCTTAATTAAAACTCTGTCAGGTGGAGAATTTATCATTTAAAAAGGGCTTCAATAAATAAAATACATTAGACATTCACAAACTGAGAAATAAAATCGATTCTGGGTAAAGTTGATTTAAATAATGTACGTTCCTGGCAGTCCTCCAACTGCTTGTTAAGGAAATTAGGGTCTTACGGAGTCTTCCATAGTTTCTTGTTATGCACTTTTTGGTACTAAATGTTTTTCTTAAGATATTGATAATATAATTATTTAAATACTTATTGCTTTTTTTAAATGCTAATTACAAGAATTTTTGCAGGATAAATAGTTAAATATTATGTCTTCAAGACAGGAGCAACTATCAGAAATCCAAAAATATATTAAAGAAGTCGATAAAGAAGTTACGATGATATTACAAAGCCTACAGTGGGACAGGAAACGTTTATTACAAGTCAGTATTTTATTATGATGTATTTAAAGCCGTAAGAATTTTTATTAGGCACACAAATACTCTGTTTCAATATTTATATGTGTTTCAATATTAATTATGTATGTTACTTCCTTAGTATTAAATCAAATAATAATTGTTAATACTTTGTAGTCTTCTAATTTTTTCATTAAAGTAGTTGTTATAATAACGATTAAATGTATTCATATTTATATACATGTTATAATAGCTAATAAATGTAAATACATTTATTAGTTCTTATAACAAGCACCTCTTTTGACATACATATATTATATACAGAGTTTGCCTGACTAGTTTCGGACCCCTCAAGGGTCCTTCCTCATAATATTCCTACAAAGTGATACTTTGTTCTGATAAACCAATTGGTAAATTTATCATCATAATTATGAATTTTGCTTATGAAAGTCTAACTTCAAAATTACATATTTACTCTTAATCATTTACATGAACAAGTATATATTGTATAAGTCAAAATTTATTTGAATTCACTTTCAGTCCACATCTATGGTATAATGTTATTAATGACAATCGTTGATACCGGACACCGGTCTCCACTTGACATATAGCGACCTTGATCTGACATAGGCTTACGTTTCATTGTATTCGGACCCTGAATGTGACTTAAGTACGAGTTACATTTGTTTTTTCAATGCACTAACATTTTAGAGTTCCTCACGTATGTATTATCTATACATAAAAGCAAAAGGTAAGCTAACACAAGATTTCGAAAACTGCGGGACGTAAAAAGGTGAAATTTGGCTAAGAAGTAGTTTGTAGTTAGTAGACAGCAATTAAGAACAGATTTTTCGATAACTAATTGATAGAATCAGGCGTTACTTTGCGGAAATCCATGACATGCATGAGAAACTAAACTACTTTGCTTTAATCCGCAAATGAGTTAAATTCATTCATTCGCGGATTAAAGCAAAGTAGTTTAGTATCTCATGCTCGACCTATAACTTCTCAACCCAACATCCAACGAAGAATTGCCGCTGAAATTTGGCCTCATTTTAAACTTCAGACCGACGATATCCTGTTTATAATTAAGTGTTTCAATTACGCCGAATTTAATTATTAGAACAAAAAGGATCATATTAATATTATTAAAAGCAGGCCGTTTCGCTTTTACCTTTTGGTTTTCACAACCTTTGTTTTGGTTTTTTTGTTTGTTATTTTTTTTTTTAAGCATATTAGGAATACTTTTTAGGTATGTCTAATATTCCCTTTTTCCCTCCTACTAAGCTTAAATTAAAAGCTTGTATTAAAAATTATTTGACCGAAATAGGACAACAACCTTTGAAGTTATTTAACAAATACCTTTATAGCGTATCAGATACGGAACCCTTCTATATAAGCATGTCTTGACACGCTATTGGCCATTTTATATCTAATCATTATAAGCCAAAGGCAAACTGCAAAACAAATAGGGGCGAGATCATAATATGACGACACACAAGGTTCAGATTCATCATATCAGATTAAAACTTTCACGGCATCGCTACCAGTGTGCTTTGTAATGAAAGGTAAAACTACTGCCGCACTGAACTAATATGACTTAGTTTTAATAATAAACAACGTGAGCAAATCCAGAAGTAATTTCATTGCTTTATTTAAATTTAATTCGCGTAAAAAGCTATATAAGCTATAGTAATATAGTGTTAGAAAATATTTATACATGAAAGTTTTAATGTTTTGTAAAACTACTGGCGTACATTTATTTTATTCGTGGGTCCGACGATCGACAGTATTTTTAAACCCCATTACCGGAATCTGCTACATATTTGTGAATTGCATTAAAACAAATATGTACACTTCACACATACACACACACAGCCACATCCTCTGCAACTTAAGCAGACCGGTGATCAGTATATACGTATATAAAATGAATTTAATCTTTGAAATTTGTGATATTTAATTTGTAATTGAATTTTCAATTTAAGCTGTAATTTCTTTTTAATTAATTTTTGTAATATGTGTGGGCCCCAGATGCCTGTAAATAGAGATTTTATTATTATTTGTGTATAACAGACGGCTATTACCTATAACACAGGCATTAAGTTGTCTACCTTAGGAACAGACGTCCGTGTGTCATACATTCCTGTATATATTTATTTATTAAAATGCATTACATATCACTTTTCACACATGTGAATTAATTCAATCAAAGTTATAACGACGCGTATATTCATAGCTACCTCGGATGTAGGCCTGGACAAAATAGATTGCATCATGCCAACATTCTTTACATTTAAGTTATATTTCTCTATTAAAATACTTCGTACACCTTTGATGGTTTTCTTTCTTTATCTATTATTTTCCGTTAAACAGCCAATCCGAAACGGCCGAACTACAAGTCTTAGCTCCTCGTTAAATCTGAAATGTACGCTATTATACAGTACTGACCGTCATAAAGAGGGATAAATCCATTTTCCAATAATACAATTGCCATTGTTTTATATTCAAACATCTAGGTAATACTCGCGACTTTCACCACAAAATTTATAAAATCATTTCTTCAGTTATAATTTTTACCACGTCGTATAATAAAAATATTTCTAATATTGAAGAGTTTTCAAAGGTAGTCAAATATTGTTAAAAATAGATTTAGTTTCGAATAAAGGAGAGCAATTAGAGGTAGCGCCATGCTTGTAGCCGAATTGCTCCGGCGCGTCCGGGTACCAGAACTTCTTTCTCTCATGAGATCGGCGTGAAGTGGCGGCAATGCTGTCACGTCTAGTGATGGTGTTGTTGTCGCGTTTCGTTCGGTTTGTTTCTGTCTTGTTAATTCTCAGAGTCCAGATTCCGGAATAATTCCCAGTTGTGTATAAATTAATGGTTATCTTACTTTGATTTATGACGCATTGCGGTTTGGATGTGTTTAGATCTAAGCCCTTTTAGCAATTATTAATTATTTTGCCAAATATATCAAAGAGCTTATCCTATTAATATTTAAATCGAAAACCTACAAAGGATAGATTTACATATCTACAAGATTTAAAAGAAAATTTTCAAGTCGAGTGGTGACGCGTCGCCACACTGTAATCATAAATCGTATATTGAGAATGCGTCGCCAATACGGTCTAATTCGCATATTTGAAATAAAAAAAGCGGATATAATTGTATGCATATACACTATCTATATTTTTATCTACGGACTTACTCAAAAATATAGAAAACATATATTAGTGGTTCAACTTTTTACATACACTTTATTGACTACAGAAACCTACAAAAGATATGTACATATATAAGCATATAATTATTTTATTTTATAAATAATAATAATAATAAATACTTAATTATTATATTCGTCACCATATCATGCGATAACGTAGTTAGTATGTTTTTTTACATAAACTTTAGCTTCGGTAGTAAGTTTTGACGCCTCACCACTAAATGACGTGGTTTTATGCGTTGTGGTTATTTCTTTATTTGGTTCACTCAAATAAGGCAAGGCTTATGAAGTGATAATTGACTTCGCGTCATGGTGATAATGTCATTATATAACGGGTGTTAGTAGTTGTGTCAATGTTCTGCCGCGTTTAGTATTTTAAAATTAGAACTCATCGAATTTAACAACTTTTGATAAAATACCGCTGATGTTTTTTTCTTCTAAAATTTTCTATACGAACTAGGAATGTGAGCTGATTTTAAAAGTTAGCTTTTAAATTCTCATTACAGCGCAGGTGGTGATTGTTAGCAAATAATAATGAAATTTTAATAAGAGCACAATTTGAAACTTTTTGTTTACCATTTTCAAATAGGATTTGACAAGTAACAACTTGACAAGTTACTGTTGTCTGCACTCAGTAGAGCTAGTGTCGCCTGTGAAGTTAGATTATTATTATGTCTTAGATTATAGAATCAAAGATCCATAATCTGAGATTCATGTGTTCTCAGTGAAACAGCCAAGTAACAGATTAAATTCAGAGAAAGCAGATTTTTTTCTTTTATTAATTTTTATTTTCAAATATTCTTACTAACATTGTACAAATTATACTAACTTGTAGATTATAATTGTCTTTTCTGAAATAAATAACGACTCAAATCGTTAGTCTGTGTAAATGTATGACATTAGCCATCAACGTCATATCAACTATCAATATTGATTATTCGATTATTTGTGTTTGTAAATTTTGTGATTGTCAAAGCTAAATTACCGGATACTGATGAACGCGACTATTTTTTTCATTTCTTTGCTTTCAACTTTTGTTAATAGGTCTTCTTTACATTTATTCCACTTCTAAAAGTTATCCGAAATACTTTTAAACGGTGAAGACTAAGAATGGGATGAGGATGGCAATATCTGTAACCTGTCATTTCCGAGATGAATGATTTTATAATATTAAAAAATATACATAATATGTACAATATAAAAAAAAATTGTCCATTAAAAATATTATAAGACGCCCTTACTCGATACACCTCGCTAGCGACACCGCTAATCCCTCAGTTCGCCCCGGGAGCTCGCACGCGACGCCTGCGCTCCTAAGTTTAAGTTTCGATTGTATAATGTCGTAAACAAACAGATTAAAAAGTGAATTGGACTTAAACTGTTTTATTTATGACAATATCTTTGTTGTAATATTAATTTATTTCGAAATTACACCGCTGCTACGGTGTGATAGGCGGTCTTGTATAGCGTCCAGTTGTAGAAACGCCCGTGGCATCATTAATCTGCTTTGCGGAAGACGTATCACGTTTTATATTGTAGCGCGATTTGTACAATGGATACTTTAAACCGCAACTTGAAAGTTTATAATTTAAAAAGCTCACGCCGCTCTACATTGTAATTCTCTTAAGTGCTAGCTTAGAAATGAACTTGGGGATTTTTGAGTAACGGATTTTTCTTTTGTTGAAGAAATTTCTGTTAGGGCACGAACATATTTATTTTATTTAGTGAGTAAGGTAACCAAATCCCCTCCTTTCTCGCATAGGTCTCCAGCCTCCCACCTCTTCCTCTGCCTACCTGGTCTTCAGCGGCCATTGGTGGGGGTCCATATAGTCGCAGCGTTGGCTCACCTTTGGCGGATTTATTCGTACCACATGCCTAATCCGTTTCCATTGGATTAGCTATGGATAGAGGCGAGTGGTCTAAGGGGAGGCCTTTGCCCAGCAGTGGCACATTACAGGCTAATTAAAAAAAAGTAAGATAGCTACTCTATTGCGAACGCCTTCTCCTACTAGCTAACAAAGTATGAATCCCATCTTTTCTTATACTATTTGCCAGATTAATGAGTGATGAATATTCTTATTTTAAGAAGACTAAATTATTAAAGTGTGATGTCAACTTAGAAAGGCGAGGATTTTTTTTTTTAATTTGGACATGAGCTAACATTTAAGTGGTTAATATTTTTTTCTTACGTTATGGATCACAACTGTATTATGCTAAAGAGTAGTGAAGTAGTGACGCATTTAAACAAATAAGCCTTAGTTTTTATTTTGAATATATTATTCCAAAAAACATATAAATTGTGTGTAACACATAGCATCTGTTACCTATAACACAGGCATTAAGTTGTCTACCTTTAAAACAGGCGTACATCTGTCATATATACTTGTATATATTTATTAATCTATAAAAGCGGCAGGTAAACACGGAATCTCGAAAACCGTGGGACGTACAAAGATGAAAATTTGGCAAGGAGGTAGTTTATAGTTAGATATCACAGGTAAGAGCCTGATTAAGGACGTCTAAAGGGTCATTGACATTCAAAAGTGCTTGACATAAAGCCAAATAGACTGAAAAAGTACGTTGACATTATTTTTGATATTTTGTTACCTTCAAGTGCAGCTAGAATTTCTAAAATAATATGTTACACGAATGTAATTAAATAGCCCACATCTTTCGCCACAAGTTGCGGTGTGATAGAGTGCCTCGACGAAGGAAGCAATTGTGGAAATTAAAGGAGGGAAGGCGTTGTTGCACTGATCTTGTTTCCGAGAGACATATCACGTAGAGTTCTTGTGTTGTTTAACTCGTTTGGAAAATGGAAAAGTTTCACTATGTACTGAGAACTGTTCTCTATCTTTTATTTCTATTATGCCGGAGCCAGATATAGCTTCATTTGAATGATCATGTAGTGTGACGGGGGATTTCGTGTAAGTGTATAAAGTCTTGTTGTAGGTACTTTGTGGATTTCAAGGTCAAAAATGTACAAAGATTCCGAGCTATGTCTGGCTCCGTCATTACAAAGGGCTAACGGCCAGCCGGTTCACTTATGTGACTACCGACGCCCATGCATATCTGTACCGCCAGAAGCCTCGCATTCGCAACTCACATCGCCTTCGTTGCCGGCCTATAAGGAGGCGTTTGGACCACCGGGAACTGTCACAAGCCGAACGAACCGTGACAGCAATACCATCACTTGAAGGGACAGCATTGCCGCTACTTTACGCCGATCTTATTTGAGAAAAAGGTACTTGTACCCGGACGCGCCAATCCAGTTCGGCTAGAGACCAAAAGGACTGCAAGGGTGCTACCTGTAATTAGATAAATAAAGAGGAGTAAAGGAAGGGAGGATAAAAGGATGGCATGGTATCAGCAGTGCTCGGATTGCCAACACCACTCTATAGAGATTTGCATTTCGGATGACGTCATTGGTACGCATCGCAGCATCGGCATTGCCGACGGGTAGATTCTTGCGATCCGTACGATGCGGTTAAGTGAACGCACTTGTATGGATTTCAGTACAAAAAATATTACAATCTCTTTGATACGATGCGTCCAATTCGTACGATGCGAATAAGTGAACGCACTTGTATGGATTTCAATACAAAGAATACTACAATCCCTTTGATACGGTTCATCCGATCCGTACAGTACCATCATGTGGACTCCTGCCTTTAATAACGCATTTGACCCCCTCCTACTAAGATAAAAGGTTGTGGCAGGAGTAGGTGTCACAGTAGCCATTGTATACTCCACGGGCTGAAGGTCCGTGCCATTGTTATTTTATTGTCTTCTTAGATTTGGTTATTCTTCTAAAGTTCTAGGGAGGAGGAGGGATTTGAACCTTGGGTACTTACGGTTTGAAAATTGTCGACTGAAATCCAATTTATACTTGTAAAAATACTATCTATTTATTCTGTGAAGATGATTACTCGAACGTCTTGGGAAATAGACGCCATGTTTTGGCGGATTTATATTAATGAGTTTCTCGTTAAGGCAAATACAAATGTTTGCAGAAGCTCACTAAATAATCAGAAGTTGTAAATTCAACATGAATAATTATATAGAAGGGTGTATAATATAATGTTCATAGAAGTTACTTAACTACGCGTTATGTTTATGTATTCTATACAAATAGTTAAAATTTATAGAGTAAAATAAAATTATGTTACGAAACTAGCCGAAACTCGCGTGCAGATATTTTGTTAAATTTTGATTTGGTTTTTAATTTTTCGTATGAAATCTTAATTATTTTTTTAGAAAATAAAGTAGTCTATGTTATTACTTGTACTACCAGCTATGGACCAGTGAAAGTCTCGTCGAATCGGTTCCGGCTGTTTCGGAGATTAGCGAGAACAAACAGACAGACAAAAATGCCTTTGTGTTTTTGTTATGGGTATCCGATATATAGTCAGTAACATGTAAAATAATTTAATTCTTCTTCAATTCACTTAGACTAGCTGTGCCCCCGACTTCGTCCGCACGCACGCTTCGATATATAGCCAACAGCCTTCCTGAATAAATGGGCTATCTAACACTAAAAGAATTTCTCAAATCGGACCAGTGGTTCCCCTGACTGTCCAAATCTTTCTTCCAAAAGTTTCGTGTTATAAAAGTTGTTCAACTCATATAACATTGCTACAGATAAGTGGAACTCTTTTACTATTAAGATCAGAAGAAATTTTAATACAATAAAATTTAACCTTACGATATGGTTAAACTATTTAATTTGGGTTAATGTTTATCTGGGGACGACACGGAGGGATGCGTTTGAGTGAATTCAACAACGCCAGCCTTTTCTCTTACAATATCTGACTGATACGTTACATCGAAAAATCCATTCTGTGACTGAAGCAAGGCTTTCGTTTCACACAGTTATTTGTTTAGGGACTGTGTGGTTTTGCCTTTATTTGCAAATTTAATTATGCGTAAGCAAAAACTGCCTTTATGCAGTGTGTTCTTTTTGTACCCTTATGTATATACTGGTGGATGCGACAGACTCTGTCCTGTCCGAACGTTGGTAGAACTATTTAAAATAAACATTTCCTTTATACACTATATACGTGTAACTCTAACGGTTTTTGCAGCGCACGCCAGAACACCTCGCAGCGGGCAAAATTTTCTCCTACTTACTTGACATTTATCGTTATATTTTGGACAATACACAAAATATCTTTATAATTTATAGCATATGTGTTATTCTGATGTATAAACTATATTGTTGTAAAGTCTTATTGAAATCCACTCAGCAATTTTTCCGTGAAAGAGCGTCAAACATACATCCATGTGTATAAACTTGCGCGTTTATTATATTAGAAGGATAGGACAAAACATTTTGGTGCCTTTTTCTCCTTTTATGTTACAAGGGACAAACGAACAGGCGACTAAGTCTCTACTGACGCCCATGGACATCTGTACAACCAGGAGCCAAGCAAATGGTTGGGGCCTTTAATGACAAGACCACCGGGAAGTCTCACAAACCGAACGAAACGCGACAATACCATCACTCCCTGTATAATACGCCTTACGAATAAGCGTGTTTTAACATGCTGTTTAAATTTAACTACAGACAGATTTAGTATGGCATCCGGCAGCGCATCTGCTGGCCTTCTGGTCGTGCAGATGTCCATGGGCGCCGGTAGGCACTTCGGTGCATGCTGCCTGTTCGTCTGCCCCCTTGTAACATAATAAAAAAAAAACAGGCAGAAATAACAGAAAGTTATCTGGTTTATTACTAAAAGCATTAACTTATGGGCTCTTTTATTAAATTAGTGGCGTGTGTAGGCTGCCTAAGATGGCCGATAGTGGCGCTTGTCACACGACAGTTTACCCGAGTTAGCTGGCTTATGGTGATATATAGCTTTTATCTACTCACTACTTAGCGCTGACTTAAAATAAACTTCCCTAAGACCTTCTATATATTATCTTCTATATATAGAAAGTAGGTTAGAATCAGTGTACCCGATATGTTTATGATAAAATTATTTTCTTACTAACTCTCTTCTACACTACGTATTCATATCAATATGCTTATTCACATTTTTATAAGGATTTTCCGATCAAAATTTGAATTCCGAAATATACTTTTTTAACAGATCTCTGTCAACTACAAAAGACTAGAAACTTATTTGGAAATATGTTGTTAAGGTGTTAAGGATTTAATTTAATACATGCACGTAATGGACTGGACCGTTGGCGCAGTAAGCAGTGAGCCTACCTTCTGCTCCGAAGGTCGTGGGTTCGATTCCCACCTCGAGTTTGGGGGGTATCAGTATAAATAAATATTTTATCATTTTAAATTAAATTAAAACTTTGAAAATAATCATTTCCATGAGTACGAATAATATCATATTTGTAATATTAGTCGTAAGGTTGCAGAGATCGTGAGGGTTCCGAGGATGACGTCAGATGGCAATCGGTCATCTTAACTTGCCCCACAGCCCAATCCTCCGTCATCTAAGCGAACCCTGTTACTTAACCGGGATAACGCTAGGAAGAAGAAGAAGAAGAAGAAGAAGAAGAAAAAAGAACCTTTTTACTACCTTCTTTGTGTGTATTATTTAAAAAAAAAAATCAAATGGCTAGTAATGCTTGTTTTTTTGTTAGTTTTTATATATCTGTTTAGATTAGCTACAATATTCTTAAGACACGTGTTAGGAACAAAGATAATATAGCAAAGGGAGGACGAGTAACGAGTTTAGCACGAACATTCTCGATAGTATTTACTAACTTTTAAGTTCGAAACCGAACATCAAGTGACACATCATTGCTAAAGTTTTACGCAACTAAGTTGCTAAATTGCTAGCACGAATAAATCAAAACTCGCACGTATCGTGTCCTCGACGCTACGGCCATGTAAGTCGTATAAAATTATGCACGAACCTTAGTTTTAAGTTTCGAACGTAAAAGTAAATAAAGCTATTGAGAATGTTCGTGCGAGTCCCTCAGAGCATAGTAGTTGCGATCCTTAAGTAGCTGTGATAGATCATTTTACTCTGCACATTAATGCTTTACTTTCACTACCATTGTTGCCCAACTAAATTTAATACAATGTAGAAATACTGATATACTTTCCAATAGATGAACGTTAAGTAATCTCATGTGAGAAAGAGGTACTGGTACCCGGACGCGCCAGCCCAATTCGGCTACAAGCATGGCGCTACCTCTAATTAATTCTAAGAGTTTGGTTTGTCACTTTATTTATATATTAACACGTGAAGCAAAATCTTTAGGTACTGTTTTATCAAAAGTGTGCGAACGGAAGAGTGTAAAATTGGGCACAATTGTAGTTCATACAGAGAAAAGTCTGCGAAAGCTAATATATTTTTATAAAATTCAATATTAAATATATTAAAATAAAACCACACGCACACCAATGCCAGACGATTTACACCCATTATACACACATGTATAGGATGATGTCAAAGCGAAATCGTGACAACCGTGTATTATATTAATTGACAAATTTTATTTTTTCGTGAATAGACCAATATATATCGTCGTACGCAAAATGGGTTATGGGTGACTTGCAACCAGCCAGTGATCTTTAGTTGTGTCAAAACACGCTTATATAGAAGGGTTCCGTATCTGATACGCTATAAAGTTATTTGTTAAATAACTTCAAAAGTTGTTGTCCGATTTTGTTCAAAATAATTTTCCTCGTGAGTTTTTAGCATGTTCTCTCAACGTGGTAAATTTCAAGTCTCTACGTCTAATAGTTTGGAAATGCTAGGGGGGGACCCCCTTACGGGCAGACAGACGTACGGTCGTACGGGCGGAGGGACGGACAGAGCAAAACCCTCCTCTTTCTCCATAACACGTGATCGATGACTCGTGTTATGTGAGATATTTATATAGTAAAAGAAATAAGTATATGATTTAAATGAAGCCTTTGGGTGTAAAATTATGATTAATTATTAACATTAAAATTGCCTCCACTACAGGAAAAGTCGTATCTTTAGTTAGACAAAATTATATAACTTACAACTAGTATCATATTTTATTGTAAATTTATGATATATTTGCCTTTAAATTCAAATTTTCGTCCGTCCTTTCTAAGATAAATTTTGCCGTTTCCTGCATTGAAATGTGGTCAGTCTCATGACGTTGCCTCGCTTGGCTGGTTACACAACTAGATTGTGACATTCGAAATTATTTTCAGTGAAGTGTGCTTCTATTTTGAGAACATGATTTTTCTAGAAAATCTTGTTTTCTTTATTCAAAGTATATTTCAGTGAGCTAGACATCGCTGCCCGGTCGAAATTCGCCCACAAAAAATCTTTGTGGGTACAACGACATACATTTTTCCATTCGCAGAAAAATAAAATATGACAATTTATATAAAAAATGGCCAAGAGCGTGTCAGGACACGCTTATATAGAAGGGTTCCGTATCTGATACGCTTTAAACGTATATTTTAAATAGCTTCAAAAGTTGTTGTCCGATTTCATTCAAAATATTTTTTCTAGTGAGTCTTCAGCATGTTCTATCAAAATGAAAAATTTCAAGTATCTATGTATAATAGTTTGGAAATTGTAGAAGGGGGGGTGCGGTTGCGAGCAGACAGACAGAGGGATGGACGGACGGACAGAGCGAAAAAATAAGGGTTCCCACTAGTTTCCAACCTGTCCGGGGTCCTACCTTTCAAGCTCGCTACGAAGCGGTGCCGCGGCAATCCCTATATATAACCACACGTTAGTTTTTGCCGTTGTTATATTAATTATGAATTCTGCTCACGAAAGTCCAAGTAAAAAAAATAAACAAATATAGATATTATACGTATATCAGTATATATATTATATGTATGCAGTTTAGATGGAATTTAAACTTCATAGCCGTATAGTAACGATGTAATATTATTTTTTATAGATAAATGAATACGATAAGATTATTCTATACGTCTATATATATCCATGCTTATGAGAACTTTTATTGACTGTCTGAGATATATACATACTGATGAATTTTGTCTGTCTGTTTACTCTGTCTTTATGTTTGTTTGCGGTCATTTTACGATTGAATTATAAAGTGATTCTTGATGTTTGTATATACTATAGTTAGGGTTGTAGTTACGGCCTTTATAATTCCAAAAATATTGAGCGTTTCCTAAGTAAGAAGACCTACAAGTAAGGCCAAATTTTGAATTAATATAGAGATATTTTAGATATAATGTTAATAACATTGTAGAAGGATTTATTTAGCAAAAGTACAATAAAATCTAAAATTCTAATGAACTTTTACTCCCAGGGGGTGGATCTCCCTTTATCTGTCCAATAACTGGTCAGATCTGATACGGGTACGCGACCCCGGGGCACCCTAGCTACTCTTGTCACTCCCCCCATACAGTCCGTGACAGTAGCATCCTCGAGGTGGGAATCGAACCCACGACCCCCGGAGCAGAAGGTAGGGTCACTGCCCACTGCGCCAAAGGGCCAGCCAAATATGCAGCAAACACGCCTTTAGCTATTTGTCAGTATAATTAAACCGCAAATCGCTCGTTACTTACACCACAAATAAAACTGAGACGTAACGTGGTACTTTTGCTACGCCAACACGAAATGAACTGTCGGCCACATTAAGAGCTGGGGTATGTTAACAAGTGTAAAACTTTGTATTAAGCCAAACTATGACTTATTTTAGAAATTCAGTTGATCGTGAATGGAAAATCTACAAGCACATACATGTTTGAATTCCAAAAGTGACTTTAAATACGAGGTTTGGCTTAATACGTTTACCATCCTCTATATTAAAGATAAAACTGTTTGAAATTGAGGCGCTTCAGTTTTGTACATTATAGTTAAAATGGAAAAATGTAATTTAAACTCAGTTCTGTAAGACATATTTTTTTTTTTTAAAGTTAAAAAGATTCTTCTCGTGGCTCGACGATGTTTGTCTATTATATTAAGTATTAGACACAGAATATTGTTTTTAATCATAACATATCCTTACTAGAAATACACTAAATTGTTCTTAGGCAAGTTTAAAGGCGGTCTTTTTGCGGTCATAAATTGAGTGGCTGTGCTGACCACCTTTTTTTGAAGCCCGGATCCGCGCCTGTCTATGAGCAAAACTCTATTAAAAATACAGCATCATAGAAACTGAAAATTTAAATCGAATCTGTAATAAGAGATAATGAAGTGATTAATTATATTGAAGTTATATTTCATTGATATTTAATTGTTTGTCTTTTTAATTAAAAACTTAAATTAGTTAAAAAGACAAAGGTATCTGTATCTCAGTGCTGGATGAAGATATCGAAAAAATCTTAGATTGGCAGATAGAGGACGTTGAAAGAAAGCTGCCTGTATCGTCAATTCACTATGTACCTAAAACGTAAACGGTCGGTTTTTGATTAAGCATGCGATATACCTGATAGGTACATACCAAATCTTATGAAGCCAAGCGTTTAGAACATCTCGAAGCAAAAACGCCAAATGCAAAAAGGAAAGCCTAATCCCTCGTATACTTATACATATGATAGTAGCGGTCAGCTGTTCTGCACGCCGTGCAACCGAAATTTCATGACCAAGTTTGATTACGCTAGTCCTATTCGTGCACATTGCAGACATTAAAGCTAATGTGTCGCCGTTGACGGACTCATCATATTGACGATAAAAAATATTGCATTCGAACCACAATATCAGAACATCAAACTACAGCTTAACAGCCAGTCAGTCTGGGTATTGTAAAGCGTTGAAATGGGACCTCGTATTAAATCTGAAACAATTCATACTCGTTTGTGCAGAGTATGAGGATGTTATAAATTGTTGCGTAGAATTTGCGTCATCCGTTAATTATGTCTCGTGACACTAACCGCACGCATCGGTTGTATTAAACTAGCTACTACACGCGATATTGTCCGCTTTGGAAATCCTGTTTCGCTTTACTCTTTTTTTCTTTACACTATTTCGCTTTACTCTTTTTTTCTTTACACTGTTTCGCTTTACTCTTTTTTTCTTTACACTATTTCGCTAGTTCTTCCACTTAAATGATTATTATACGTACTTGCACATTAAAGTTGTGGATTTATTTTGTATAGTAATCTCTCGTAAAACAATGTCGAATTGCACAAGCTCAGAATTTCTCATTCCCAGAACTTTTTTATTTCAGGAGAAACTTCGACGTAAATTCAATTACACATTGAGCTTACGTTTCGTTACAAAATTGGATCGCAGCGATAAACAGCGAGGGTTCTTTTTAACTGGCACTCACCGGCAGTAAGTAATTGAAACAAACATTTTCGTCGTCAACTCAGTTCAAATTTCATTTTAAATAAAATCATTTCAGTTGTTTAAATAAGTAATAGAGCATCCGTTGCGGTTGAATGATTGAATGATTCATGAATCCTTTCTTCATTATTGAAATCTTTATTGTTCTCCATTCACTTGGCTTTCGGATATACTTTATCTTTTTATTTTTTTTTAATGACAGGATATTTTTACAGACCTCGTTAAGTGTCTCTATAGAAGGCGAAAATTTTGTGCCTACGTTTCGTTTATATTTGACTGGCCCGTTGGCGCAGTTGGCAGTGACCCTGCCGTCCGCTCCGGGGGTGCATTACTCCATTACGTTCTTAGATATTTTAATACATTTAGTGACATTTTAAAATATTTCACGGAATAAAAAGAGGGGAGGGTAGGGTCTCTCCCGGTAAGGGACCTTCTTTAGAGGACCTCGTCGAACGCAGGGAAGACTGAAGGTCTCCCTGAGTCGACCCCCACCTTGGGTCTTACGTCGTGGGTCTCGACGCCACAGGGGTGTCCCTGCTAAGTACGGGACCGACCGGCCCTTGTAACACCGCGGGGGGGGATTGTAACGAACTCGAGTCCTCGGCAGTGCGTGACTGTAAACGCCACTTTGTTGAGTGTGGTGTTTTAAGGTTAAAGACACCCTTATACATGAGCTTGAGGTGAGTGGCAGAAACCAAGAAAGCTCTATGCCCAGCAGTGGGCGATTAAAGGCTGATATATAGATAGAACAAAAATTAAAAAAAAATTCTTAGGACCCAATGGTAGCGCTACTTTCTGGGTCTAAATGAGAGTCTCACTAAAGATTTACCCTGTCGCATAAAATTCAGTCATGAAGTTAGAGTTCATTGACATACATTCGTAAAGAGGAATTATATAAATGAATATTCAATCATTAATGCATGTAGAGATATAAAGAATAAAAAAATGATTCCAGAAAGCGGCGTTAAATATTCAGACGCCCACAGTCTTGCGGAGTGCACGTTTAATTATAATATATTAAAATTAAATTCAAACACCTAACACTAATATGTGCATATTTGCTGAGCTCCGAGTTGTCGCGTTCCATTCCACGGTGGCGGGTTTGAAAGCGTTTGTTAGACATCCATTACTCTAATGTGGAGCCGAGGGCGGAATGTTTGCTGCATCGTGCGCGTCTTGTTGAGATTTCACTGTACTATTTGCAACGTTCCGTTTCACTCGCGCTGTTTACACATCTCCGGCGCATTGCAGTCAAACATAATAAGATTAAATGGGAAACTCCCTAATGAAACTTTCTTCCCTATGGCCACAATGCATTATTCATATACAATTTTCCTTTTTGCAGTTTAAAGTTTTAAAGTTGGTTACGTTTAGCAATTCGTGTACATTGCAGCTCTTTTAAAGAATTATGTCAGGATGTCTGAGGATTTCTGTGGAATCATTACTCATTCGGTGCTTGTGTTATTTCGTGTTTTCAGTATTCTCACTATACATTTTTATCTGGTACTATAAGACGTACTGAAGATTTACTTTTTTAGGTTTCCAATTTAAAACAGGCTCAAAATATTTCGTGAACACTATCTGTCGTTAGTCTCCTCAAACATTTGAATTCTTCAAATTTTAAATATATCTGTATTTCTGACCCTAATGCCGGAGCCAGAAATAGCTCAGTGTTTGTGCATTTTTGTCCTTGAAGAATACAAAGTTCTACAAAACAACAAGCTACACAAAGTCTCCGGCTACACTACATGATCATTGAAATGAAGCTGTGCCTGGCTCCGGCATAACAGCTAATCTCCAAAGCGTTTTGACAACCTTATTGACTTGCAGAAACGCATATCCACGCAATAACTTTTGTTTGACTATGGTTTTCTATAGGATGAAGGACGGTATCTTTGGATTATAACTATATTCTAATCTCCATAATGCCGGAGCCAGACATAGCTTCATTCGGTCAGGGACTTTGTGTAGTTACGCAAAGTTTTGTAGTACCTTGTAGTCTTCAAGGACAAAATGTACAAACACTTTGAGCTATGTCTGGCTCCGGCATAATAGTAACGTTACCAAGAGAAATTATCACGTAATTCCAAATCTCCTTCAAACTTCAAAGGTATATTTGCCCTTTTTGTCTCCAAAGAGCTAATTTGCTACCTCTCTTAATAACCAAAGAGTTTATTTGTCACATCTCCTATACTCCAAAGGGTATATTTGCTGTAATGGATAGAGGAGGTGCATATTTACTCATGAGGGTAGACAACCCAATGTTTGATTATTTGCCGGCACGACAAGAGCGTGCGCGCTTTGACGGAATGCTTTTGAAATGCAAAACGCGGTTCAAATTAATGTTTGATTGTGCCATTTTGCGATACGTGCTCGTGTTGCGCACCACTCATTAACGTGATAGCTGTTGTCCTATTTGCTGCTCTTGATTACTGTCGTCATGACATGAAATGTGACAATTGTAATTAGGGAACAGAGAGATGTCTTCAAAGCCGTAAAATTTTTATTACATACTAGTATAACTGGCACACGTCTTGTTCGAATTATGGCACGTCCACTATTAACCTGTTAACCAATCACCTTTGTGTTTACCACAAAGTGTGACACTGGCTAAATGTTTTATGAAATACCATTATTACATGGCACGTTAGTCAAAAGATCTAGTACGAACGTCATCTATTTGAAGTACTTTGATAAGTAGACCAAATCTGTTTTTGAACGTTTTCAAGTAATCTTTCGACTTTTCCTATCCTTCTTTTCTATTAAGCCTTCTCTGAAATACGGGGAATGAAACAAAACAAACAGAATTTAAAACGATAGAGCGGTTTTAGAGTTTTAGCGACACTAACGACTTACCATTGATTTATACATATAGATTAACAGATGTAATGCTTGAAAATTAAATGGATTCCAAAAATCAATCGCAACTCCACCACATACCCATTACATAACCGAATTTTCTATCAATAAAATGACCTTTATAGATTTACCAAAAGGGTCATCACACTGCCATGACTAGGACAATTAATATCATAGCGCCATTCAAACTTTATCTGACCTGCTATCTCTCAGGAATGAGAAGATATAAATGTCTTAGTTAATGGAAAGTGATGTGAAGTTATTGTTGCTTGGTATTATTTACGAATACAAACGCAGTTTGTTCGAAATTCAGCCAGAAATTTTTGGATTTGCTTACCATATTCTTAACTAATACATAAAGCGAAAACATTTGGTACTATTAAAAAAATATGCCGATAGAGGAGTATGAAATTTGGCACAATTAAAGTTTATATAGATAAAATGGCGTTCATTACTAATCTATATCTATCCTATGATATATAAAGCTGAAAAGTTTGTTTGTTTGATTGTTGGACTTGAACGCGATAATCCCAGGAACTACTGATCCAATTAGAAAAACTCTTTCTGTGTTAGATAGCCCATTTTTCGAGGAAGGCTATAGCCTTCCTATATCATCACGATAAAATTGAATCTAATTTTTTACCTAATTTTACATGGACGAAGACGCGATTACAGCTAGTATATTCATAAAACATGCATTATAATACAAGATATTATTCAATTAAAACCTAACGCACACCAATGCCAAGGATTTATACACACATGTATATATTTTACTATAAGATAGTGTCCAATCCCAGTCATGACGACCGTACGTATATTAATTGTCAAACATTACAAAATTACACACGTTGTCGTTTTAAAAATAATTAAAATTGCGTACATATCTTTAAACAAGCAAATAGTACGCAAATCTAAACATTCGTGTCAGAATTTTGACCAGCCGGCGTTCTCAAGTTATTAATAAAATAGGGTTGAATATCTCGAAGCTCAACACAACAAAACTTATCTTCCCTTTAATCAACACCCAAAGTATGTCTTCAAGTTGAAACTTCGTACGTACAAAGAAATAGTTCTGTAAGTTATATTTCTCTAGTGCAGAGAATCCTTCTATGCAAAGTTCTACAGGCGATGACAACAGTTCCTTTTCAGTAAGGACTTTATAAAGTTTCAGAATTGTTTAAAATTTTCTTTCTGAGATTGTACTCAATACAAAACTCACGTCCTTCAATACACAAAAGGATTCTGTATCCGATGACAGACATCCACTTTAAAACTGTCTCTGTTTTATCAGTAATTTGTTTCTAGAATGTTACCAGAAGGCCAGAATCATCTAATCCTCTATACGTCACATCATGCTCTCCTGTCTTCTTAATCATAGTTCTTCTGTAAAAATTTCAGACACTCTCGGAGTTTTATTCTCAGCGATGTTAATTTCTTGAACATAGGAAGATAGTCTATATTTAGTAGACACCCGGAAACGGATTTTTCAATAGGACTAGAATTAAAAAGGTCTAAGAGCAAATTTGATTTTATGCGAACTAAGTTGCGGGAAATAGCTAGTCTTTCTGTATAAAGTTCAGGTGTTATTAATCATATCTCATTCGTCAAGTACTTCTAATAGAGCTTGGGTTTTGGCAAACCTAATCTTTAACGGACTAAAATATTTAAAAGGATCCATACAAGGTGCCATACAAGACGCATTAAAAAAAGCTAGAGATCGCCGGCTGGTCGAAATCCGCATACAAATCTTTCAATAAGATTTGAGAGCTTTTTATGCTTGTTTAAAGGTAAATACTAAATCAATAAAGGCTAGTTCGGTAGTAGAAGTTCGGAAAGAAATCTTTAGAAATCCAAATTTTTTAAAATCCGATCATGACACTAAATTATAGAAAAATGTACGCTTGTGTGCGTAAATCGTTTGGCATAAGTGTGCGTGAGGTATTACTTTGACAATTTATTGTATCGTATTAATAATGCATATTTTATAAAAATATTAGCATTCGCACACCATCTCTCAAACTTCTGCGGGAGCTCTAATCGACTTCTGCGGGTGACGTAAAATAAAAGTTTTTAATTTAATACCCCGAGCTTTCGTGTCGTGTATAAAATTCCACAAACGCTTAGCAATAAACCTAATTTTGGTTTTGTTTTCCAACTTTTCGGGTTAATTATTGGTTTTGAATATGGCGGAGATATTTATCAAACCTATATTCATGTTTGCATCTTGTGTTAATCTACATATTAATGCGTGAAGCAAAAACTGCCGGTAAAATCTTTAATGTTATTTTTAACTTTAAACTAAAATTGTATTGTGACTGTTATTAAATTAGTATTTTCATGTTTTTATTGCTTAGTATATTGCTAAAGTTTTAATTAGTGTTATATTGCATATTGCATGCATTATATGCTTATATGCTTAATTATGCATGCCTTATATTGCATGCTTATAAGCGGAATTTGGATGTACTTTTTAGCTTTAAGATTTTGTGCAACCCAAGTTCGCAATAAATACATTTGAATTTGAATTTAACATTTTATTGCGCGAACGGAGGAGTTTGAAATTTGGCACAGTTATTGTTTTTATAGAGAGGATGTGCGAACGCAAATATGTTTATAAAACATGCATTACAAATATGTAAAAGTTTTAAAATAAAACCACACTCACACCAATGCCTTACGATTTACACATTTATTTTTATTTTATTTAAAATGTTACACCAACAAAGTAAACACTCATACAATGTATCATAAAAACTAGCAAAATAATCATGGTGGTGCTTTTGTTGGCTATGCGAGGGAGACAGTTCTTACTATAGGTCTGGCAAGGGAAATGTGCGGTAGATGTTATGGTCGCGTTGACGTCTTAGTCTTGTCAGCAAGTGCCGCGTGTTCGGACTCATTGCAATATTTGCGGCCATCCATTACGTGTTTACGCCATTCCGTTGGCTACTCCGCAAACGTCTTCCAGTTACGGTGATCGATTCAAAAAATATTAAGGACCAAACGAATAGGCTGTTCGCTTAAGTATAAGCACCAACGCCCATAAATCCAACCCAACCATGACTTCACTTAAATAAAGATTTCAGCTGAAAATCTGCGCTGCGTGTCAAAGATTTCCTACGACTATTTGTATGCTACTTTCAAATTTTAAATCTAACTTTTATTTTAATAATTGTACTTTTACATATGCAGTTTCAAATACAGTTTTTCTTTCTTCCGTTTTAAATTTGTGCTAACACATCCAGTGTTGGCTTGAGATAAATTTTGGGATGGAACAAGTTCCTATAATGGCGCCCCCCTTACTTACTATGTTTATTTTTCTTAATATAAAGTAGATGTTAAATAATCGCATATTAAGAGTTGCCCCTATCTGAGGACCCTTGAAACTAGGTTCACGCAGTGGCAGGGCCGGCCCTGCACAAATCACTAAAATATTCATTCATTCATCCATTTCATTCATTCATTCATTCATTCATTCATTCATTCATTCATTCATTCATTCATTCATTCATTCATTCATTCATTTCGTCGATATTCGTGGCTGAGTTTTCTAGCTACAAATTGGACTATTTCGTTCGCGCCTCCCCAGCGACCTTTCACCATTTATACAGTCCACTAAAACACCTAAATTTCCCCTACAGTAAATTTTATTTGTATCGTATTATTGTCTTCTAAAAATATGAACAAGTGTAGAAAGTCCGAATATATTCGTTACTCATCTAAGAAAGCTCGGTAACATAATAGAGTTCGTATTTGAACCACTTACCTGACCTTTCAACCGTTGAACAACCGAGGCATCAAGCCATTAAAGCTAAAATCGAGGATGCACAATCAGAACGTTATAAATGAGTCGAAATTACAAAGCGGTTCCTATAAAAGCCCCGTAATGGACTTTAAAAGCTCGAGATACATTTAAAACTAATGTTATAAAGCATTTTCTTTTCAAAAAAATCGCTATTCAACTCCGCCGACGAGAGATTCTGCTCGACGCTTTTGTTCTATGGACGGGCATTCATTCTCCCACGAAATGGTTATTTAAATATTTTTTTTCTTATTTACTTAGGCCGAGTGATGTTAGTTTGACTGATTGTAGGGACAAATGGAACGTCTGTCTGGGCTTGTATTTGTTTATCCAGATTAAATGGTTTTAGACTGGCCCATGGTGCAGTAGGCAGTGACCCTGCGTTCCACTCGGGAGGTCGTGGTTTCGATCTGGATACATTATCTTTTTTTTTAATTAGCCTATACTGTCCCACTGCTGGGCAAAGGCCTCCCCCTTTCGGTCGCAGCCAGAGCAACTTAACTTAGCGATCGACTCAAATGCCGACCACTGATTAGGCCACGACCTCCTCATAAATGAAATTTATATGTGCGCTAATAAGGAAAAATTGAAATTAAACAGATAGCGTCAGATACGGTATTATGCCTTTATTATTTGTTTACGTTGAGTTGAAAAAGAAACTCGCTTCGCGGAAGGCGGTTGTGTCTTTAGTCACGCACTCTCGGTGCTGCTAACAAAAACACAATTATAAGATTGTTAACCTTAAATAATCTTGAATCATGCCTGAGATTCTACGCAGATTGATTCGTCATTGATAACTGCTGTTGCAACATAATTGGCCGAGAGTAATAGAAGTTAATAAACTTTAATAGTTATGGAAACTTTCGATAATAATTAATAATTACTAATATTTAAGGAGTATTTACTAGGAACACTCGTCATGACGTAATAGATGCAAAGTTATTTGAAATCTCTTCAAACTGACAAAGATTCCTGCAAAAAGTTAAAAAATAGTCAAATGTTCAACTATTCAGACAGCTCTAAATTCGTGATCAAATCGATGGAGTGTAATAGTAGGGGAGGGATCGATGCTAATTTTGTAGTCACTAAAGCGTTGCGGGGATCAATTGGTTTACGTTGAGTAGGAGCAGAAACGAAAAAAAATGTTATTTTAAGTTAAGGTCATGTCGTACATAACGCCTGGAGCGTGATATTATGGAGCGCGTGATGGTTTTAGCTACATTGCCTTGAGAATGTTGACGATTGCTTCCCAATGTTCACGATACATTGCGCGCTCAAGAATGGGATGAGTATGGCAATATCTGTAACCTTTCATTTCCGGGATGAATGATTTTTGTAATTTTATTTAGAACATTAAATATAGCCTTATCACATAGTTTGAGTTACGATGTCTTTTACACTCTGCATAAAAAAGATCGTAGTCATTGATAAGTTTAGGTAATTGAGAAAGACCTAGCGATTTCATGTGTATATTAGCATAGAGATGGGTGCGATTTTAATATGTAAAGTGGATGATTTGTATACACGGAGACGCGGTATTACGTGGTGCTTACGAGTTTTAATCAATGGAATTAAATGAATTTTAATGTCGCGAATCTCATTGGTTTGGCTACGTGCACAATTGTTAATAGTTTTGAAAGAATAATGAATCATATTTTGGTTGGTTGATTTGTTGGTTTTATTTATTAGAGATTGCCGGTTTCTCGAAATTCGGCCACAAATCTTTAAATTTACTTGCTATATGCTTTGTACAACGACTTTGTTATATGTGAACTACTCGTGTATACGGTTGTCATGACAACGCTTTGACACAATCATATAGGAAAACGTATACATGTGGGTATGAATCGTTTGGCATTGGTGTGTGTGAGGTTTTATTTGAATAATTCAATGTATTAGGAAACCATATTTCCCAATAACAGAAAAAGTGAAGGAATGTAGATTGTCCTGGTATGGTCATGTCCTGAGAAGTGATGAGGACCCATCCCATAGCGATGTGAATTTAGGACTTATAGAAGAAAATACTTATAATTTAGTTCAGGGTCAGGTGCTATAAAAAGTATGTACAATTAGGTAAAAGTGTTTGGATTCGAGTCGCTCCAGCTTTGTACGTTAGCCCTCATTTGCACGGGAGCTTTTTCCCCGCGCGCTAAAAAAAGCGTTCAAATAGAAAATATGAACTTCCAAGTGTGTGTTTACACGACAGCGTTTTTATGACGCGACGCTGTTTTATGTAACAATGTTCTTTTTTCAAATATGTATACACATATACGCTATATTTTTGGATCGATAACGCGAAAACAGTGCTAACTCCTAGATTTTACGCAACGATTTTTAACTGCGAATGAGTACTTACAGTCAACATGAGAATGTATTGAAATCCTTTTTTTATATAAGAATTATTTGGATACCAGCCACGTAAGTTATTGTAACCCCAAATTCTCAACATAATACTGAAGAGTTACAAACATGTAAATAAAAATAAAATCGTCATTATGTAACACATTTGTTTTTACTATTATATATTCAATAAAAACGATTACATTATTGTAATATGTTAAAAAGCGACTGTTATATTACAATTTAGTTGTTTGTAACGCTCTACAGTAAAGCTAAGAATTTGGGGTTACAAAAACTTACATGGGAGGTATAGATTTATAAAACAGTAAGAGTGGCTAAGCAGTTTCTTGCTCATTCTTCTCGTGGCTCAACTTTTCCGAATCAGTGGTAGCTTTTAAAATAAGTATTCAATACGGGATCATTTCTTATAGAACAAAGAAACACGAAGTGACGGAGAAATTGTCAACAAACGCTTACTGGCCTTTCACCGCTAACGAAAACAGTGACGGAACAAGAGACCGTTGTAAGCGTTAAGCTTTGTGTCCGACACCACTTGCCGCACAACGCAGCGTTGTGCGTCACGATCAAAAGACCAAAGCTTTAGCTTACAACTTTAGTAGGCCGTGCCACTTGTCAAGCTTCCTGACGTACTTGTTATCTCGCATCGTAAAGCTTCGACCTCTAGATCGTAACGCACAACTCTGCGGTAAGCGTCACGACGAAGCGTGCTCTTGCTTTTCACAGATGACGTAGACAGCGATGCAACAAGAGACCATTTTAGACGTTAATCTTACAATTATGTGTTCAACGCTACATGCCGCACAACGTAGTGCATTACGATCTAGAAACCAAAGCTTTAGCTAACAACTTTATTAGCGCATAAAGTTCGGGCCGAGCCACTTGTCAAGCTTCCTGACGTACTTGTTATCTCGCATCCTAAAACCGCCTCGAGCTGTTGAAAATACAGCAATTTGGAATATTTCCCCAACTCTAACAAACTCGGCATAGTTGCTAAGACTTCAATGTCACAGTTTAGATTAAATGTAATAATAAATATCTTATGTATTTTTTCACACTTTATTAACACTTTCACGACAATAACACTTTTTCTATATTTTATTTATAAATTTCTGTGAAGCATGTTAGGTTCACATTTATATACAAGCGAAATGTCACCACTCACAAAATTCCGAAAACTGCAGAATGTATAATGATGAAATTTGGCAATAAGGTAGGAGTTTTTGATAGGGTAAGATTAAGGAGGTCTAAGGGTTATTAGCTCTTGCAAGTTTAATTTTATGTGCAAAGTTGCAGGAAACAGCTAGTTATGACATATTTCGCAGATTAATCTTTATAGAATATCTGCTCACCCTTCATAACACTGTAGAAGTAATAATTTTAAAATGTAATTTACCTGCATGAAAAACATGTACAAAAAATATTCTGTTTACTGACCATTTTTCCTCATTTGCTATTTTTTTGTGATCAAATTAACACAAGTGTGGTGATGACTTCGGTTTACATATAACATGCTAGGTAGTGTTTATTTAAATGAAAATATCTGCCAAGGAAAACGGCCAGTAATTAATTATAATTACCAGTACAGTGATGTAAGAAGTATTTAAAAGTGAAAATCCATAAAAACAGACTATTAATCAAAAACTATCCTATCTCTTAAGTTGGATCAAATTACACAAAAATGCCAAATTTTATGAATTTTTAATTTTTTTTTAATCTAATTTATTTTTATGACATGCATTCAGTTCAGATCAGTTATAATTTATGACATTTTCCATTTCTAAATTTAATTTAAATTAATTTAACTGTTCAGTCATTTAATTTCATTTTATTATTGTATTGTAATGACTTTTATTTTTTTACTATAAAATCAAGCTATTTGAATCTGTATATTTATTATTGTACCTTACTTAACGTTACTATAAACTTTGCACAAAGATGGCAAACATTTGCTTTTCTTTATTAAAATAAAATTTCATATAAGTTTACTACTGTATTTTATTTCAGTAAATATTTATACAAGCATTCACAGAAATGTAATCAGTAATGCGTCATTTGTCACTTATCCACAGTCATGTACCACTTATCCATCAATTAATTAATCTGAGGTACTGATGCGTGCAGCGACATATTGGAATTGAATTGCTTTATCTGCATAATGTATACGCGCGTAATTGATTTATCGCCTCTTTGTACATAATAATATGTCAATGTTAAGTAACAATCCAAAGAGTAGATAAGTATTAATACAGTACGTAATTCAAATAAATGAACAAATATTCAAATACATCTGTGTATTAATGCGTGAAGCAAAAACTTTCAGTACAATTTTGCGAAAATTGCGTGGACACAAACAAACTTTGGCACAATTATAGTTTATATAGCGTAGTGTTCGCGAATGTTTATATTTTATTAAAATATGCAATATAAATATATTAAATTATTAGAAAACCTCAAGCACACGAATGCCAAACAATATACACACACATATCATGACAACCATATGTTATATTAATTGCCAAATAGATATTTCGTTGCACTAAGCATGTGATACGCATATAAAGGTTTCTGGCCGAAATCAGCCCGGCAGATGGAGCTGCAGTCGGTTTCTCTATACGGTCATTTAGGTCATTTATCTATACTAATATATAAAAAATGGTGATGTCATTTGTCACAAAGAAGGCACTGGAAAACAGCTTTAGAGTTTTTAACTCCATATAAAACTGAATAGTAATCTCTTTTAGAGAAACTACAACACTATCTCGTTTTGGATAAATTTATAATTCTTTTGTTAAATAGACTTAGTTTTTTTTTTACATTTAGAGTTTCTTTCTGCCCGAATAAAGTTCTATTCGATTCTATTTCTTATTTTAAATTGGTCCTTATTTACTTGCGTCCTAGTAAACCTGGAAATAAAGAATTTAGAATATTGATTTATTAAATGCAAAAGTTATTTTGTGTACAAAGATGTATATCTTTCATAACAGCGCCTATATCGAATTGCAATAACCTTTATTTGCAGTAACGTTGATAACCGAATACACATATTGAATTGGAATTAATAAGGTCACTCGCCGTCATATAGACAGAAAAACCCAAGTTCTAAATTCACGAGCAAACAGTAAGTAACTAAATGCGAAAGTTGGAACACATGAATGTATCACAGCTCTTTCACGAAAAAACTGCTGTTTGGATTTTAATAAAACTTTACAATACTATACTTTATACATCAAAATAATACATACGCTATATGTTATAAAGATTTTGTGTCAATTGTCCAAAATTTAACGATAAATGTCAAGTAAGTAGGAGAAAACTCTGTCATCTGCGGGCTCTTCTGGCGTGCGCTGCAAAAACCGTTAGAGTTACACGTATATAGTGTATGAAAGAAATGTATATATTAAAGTTGCGGATAGGATAGAAGCGGACGAGTGATCG
Organism: Charaxes varanes; assembly: GCA_024363005.1. Lineage (NCBI taxonomy): Eukaryota > Metazoa > Arthropoda > Insecta > Lepidoptera > Nymphalidae > Charaxes > Charaxes varanes. Next base: position 8,047,667 of record JANCMC010009603.1, read on the forward strand.
CTCTGGCCGCTTCTAGTCGCTTCATAACTCCAAAAAAATTTCAGCCTACCCCGGCGGAATATCACTCATTAGAGTGCAAACAACAAAATCGAGAAGGAAAAAAATATACATGCATTTTTGGGAAAAGTGTGACCAAACTACATAATTATCAGTAATTTCTATCCATAGAAAGCAGATCCAAAAATAATACAAGTAAAACGATGGATGAACGAGTATTTTAAATAGATACCAAGCAACATTTTCACAGAACTTTACCTACTTCCGCTAAACTGCATTTCAGCGATGAATGGCTTTCAAATTAATATCTCCAAGCCCTAAAGTGCTCTGGAAATCTTGAAGTCCGAGTTGCTAAACTACATAATACCTAAAAGTTATTCAAAATCAAATTTAAATTCAGTCAACAGAGCTTTATTCAAATTCCCCTCGACAAGCCTCTTTTGATTGATACTATTCAATGATAAATTATAACGTCACGTTTCTACGACCATTGAAATTCAGTCCTTTTGGGTGTATTTAATTACAAGTTCTTAACCGTGACTTTGTTCCCGTGAAAACTCCTGTAAGTCATGAAGTACACACATAATAACTGATAGAATCAGGCGTTGCTTTGCGGATATTAAAAGCATTTTTTTAAAATATATAATATATACAAGGGGCAAACGAGTAGACGGTACTCTTAAGTGACTACCGACGCCCATGGACAACTGCAACACCAGGGGTATCGCAGATGCGTTGCAGGCCTTTGAGAAATGAGTATGCTCTTTTTTCCTCCTCCGTATTTCGAAAGGAACTTTCGGAAACGACTTAGGGACCCTCAAGAAAGAGATAAGTGCGAATAAAACGACCTTTATTTAAAGAAAGTTTAACATAGGCTACGGAATCACTTACAAAAATCACGTAACACACTTGGCTAGTCTGCAAAACCGTGTGATTTTATGACAAATAATGAGCTTAATATTCTAACGTCTTTATGAGAAGTTATAAAATAAATTTCTCTCTAAGTAGTTAATTATATTTTGGAGTTTAATTAAGACGTATTATTATAAATTAATTGTGATTTACGGACGTGACAACAAATTTAATCTTTTGTGTCTTAAAAATACAAGTGATAATTGCATAACAGACACTTTAAAAGGCCGAATTCCTCTCAAAATCAGTGTAAAATTAGGCAGAAATAATCATTACTAGAGATCGCCAGCAGGTCGAAAGTGCCCACAAACCTTTATATTTGCATACTATATTCATTTAAATTTAATTTTTTTTTTTTACAAAATTTTAAATTTTTACGATTTTGTTATTTTTGACAATTAATATACATAAAATAAAATAAATAAATAATAAATGTTTTATTCGGTAGCGTGCAACGAAACAAAACAAAAAGCTTTAGTGTGACATATAAACAAGAAACTTATACATGCTACAGAAAAAGCAGTAAGACTCAGCTCTAGGAGCTGCTTTTCAGTCTCCGCCTGACCGAGGTGAGTGCTGCCACACAGACGCGTGTAATAACAATATAAAACGATACAATGAAAATTAACTTATAACTAAAGTGCATGAGCTGTTTTATATAACGTAATTTAATTAATCTTCTTGACACATAACCACACACAGGCGAAAGCGGAGGCCCCATAAAGGCAAATGTACCAATGTACTTTAAAAATATATGATTTTAAATGTTCACATAATAACTTTTATCTACCTGACTGAAGGCATACATACGGTCGTCCGCGTCGTGACTACGCCATAATCGTATAGTAAATGTATACATGTGTGTATAAATCGTTTGGGATTGGTGTGTGTGAGGTTTTGTTTTAACAATTTAATGTATTGTTAATGTTTATTTTACAAAAATATTAGCATTTGCACACCATTTTCTATATCATAAACTATAATTATGCCAAATTTTATGCTCTCCTCTGTAAGCGCCAATTTTCCAAAAATGGTACCGAAAGAATTAAATTTTTAGTTTATATTATTTGATTTGTGGCCAAATATTGAATCACCAGCAAAGCTAGGTCCTAAAATCCAATCGTCACTCAATATTTATTGGAAGACATGAAAATTACTGCTAAACGTATTAATTTATACGCAAACACAACCTTAATGCGGGCGTCATAACAATATAGCTTCAAATATTTGAACACTGGTTTGGTCAAAGAGCAATATCAACAATAGAAATAATCAAGCACTATCCACTCCACGGAAAATTTTTGGATTTGAATAATTTATTGTAACACTGTGTTTATATTAAATAAAAAATAAAATATATATTTACTATAGTTAAGTTTTAAGTTTTACGGGACCTAACAAGGTTTAATATGTTTCCACATGTGGAGACATGTTAATGGGTAACACTGTTTTTTTATTACTGTTATGTAAATTTATTTTAAGGATTGTTTCTGTAATAAAATAAATAAATGAAAAAATTATCACTGCTTTTACTCATGTAGTTAAAAATCCCACGACACACTCAGTGATCAAACAAGTGTTCAAACATTTGAAACTATGGTGTAGCGCCGGTTTGAGCGCTGCCTGTGGAAATTCTCGTACACAATACGCAAACAGAATAATAAATTATTGTGTATATAGCATTAATGGTTTAGTGGCAGTAAACTGGCCATGACGAATGTGAATTTGACGAACAATCGGCGCCGTTTTTCATATAAGTGTTACATATTGTGAAACTGTGACAAAGTGTGTAAGAGTTATTCTTGTTTAGCGTTTCGCTGCCAAAATATACAAAAAAAAAGACAGTGGTAACAGGCAAATGTGAAAACTTGAACATACAGAGGTGTTGGTAACGGTAACAGTGTCGCGGGTTCAATGATTTTTCCCATCTCAAAAATGTCCAATGCCCTAGAAGTTTTTATTTAAAATGTCAAAAGGTACATTGCCACGACCCACAATGCCCATCAACCACCCTGCCGAAGGCAGACAATCAGTTCTTCAAGACAGCCCAAGTTTGCTTTATCTGTGTATCTTTACCTGTTCATATATTCCACACGCGGTCTATCTAGTTTCACCACGATTAGCCAAAGCTATTTTTGGACTGAGGCGGCTTCCTAGCCGGCATTTAAGTCGATTGCTAGGTCAAGTAGTTCTTACCGATACATGAGAGAGATGGGCGAACCATTCTAACACTGGTTTACAGATAACGGATCTTCGTGTTTCGAAAGACACATTTTTATGTGTCCCAGCGATTCCCGATTAATGTCACTGAGTGATATTAGTCGTGAGAATGTGGGGGCTTTACAGTTGAGTTAAGACGGCAGTCGGTCATCCTAAATCGCCCCACAGCCACATCCTCTGCAATATAAGCGGACTCCGGTACTGTACCGGGACAAGGTTAGTTAATGTCCGAAGTGCCGAGACAAACCTTATGTGGATTAACGGCTCTTTTTTTAATGTTAAAAATATATTTTTAATTTTTAAATAAATAAATAAAATAAAAAGGATTCTGGAGGCATCCAAAACTACGTTATAAAATTTAAGCATCATTAAAACAAATCTATTAAACGGATTCTTTTAGCGAATGAAAAATAATGCACTACAGCGTGACCGCTCCTTTAAAGCGAAGACTTTGTTTGTGTTATTTGCTCAAAGTTTCCTTTTAATTGACGTGTTTTCCCCGGATGTACTGAAAACAATGGCGGATTATACGGAAACTGAAAACGTTGTGTGGACAGGGCATGATGCCAAAATTGTTTGCAGTGTGCCATTCTATACTAGCTAGTTGCTGGGACTACGTCGGAATTTTTTAAAAGACTTTCAATTCACTCATTTTCTTACCTCACCTTGGAGCGCTCTCTTAATTTTCCTTTCCCTAAGATTGTGTGGAAAAAATTTGGTCTTTCAAAAACTCCGCAACAAAAATAGATGACATCTTTGAAACAAATCTTTATAAATTGCAGTCATGAACGGTCTCGATCGCGTTTAAAAGCTGTTCAAATAAAAATATCCACGTCAAAATCGGTCCATTCGTTCAGAAGCTACAATGTAGCCGACGGACACACACACACATCTCGTCAAACTTATAAAACCCTTCTTTCTTCGTCAGAAGTTAATAAAAAGTGACTGATAGAATCAGGCGTTACTTTGCAGAAATTCATGACATGTATGAGAAAGTAAAGTACTTTGAATACGAACAAACTTTCACTTTACGAATAACCTTTGTAGACTCTATCTCTATCTACTCGAAACGTGCATTGAGGCACATCGGAGAGTCAGTGTAGTGCTGTGTTTTGGTGGTGGATTCGGTGGTGTAGCTTTCGGGTTACAGCATTACACCGATTTTTCCTCGTATTCATTCGCGGATTAAAGCAAAGTAGTTTAGTTTCTCATGCATAATAAAAAGTGGCCAAAAGTGTCTCAAAACTCACTTATATAGAAGGCTTCCTTATCTGATACACGACAAGTGTATTTGTTAGTTAACTTCAAAAATTATTCAAATCTGGTATGATCTTACTAGTGCGGCTTTAGATGTCATTTCTAGTAATGAACTTATGATAGTTCTTGACAAGCCGAGGTCTTTTAGTAGGTTGTATAGGGATTTTGCTGGGATACCCTTTGCTCCTATCTCTACCGCGTATATATTTAGCGAAAAGGGCCGTATTTAAAAGTAAAATAATTTTGAATTAATCGTCCCCTTTCTTTGCGTCTCAAACCATTTATCAAGTTACCCTTTTTGTTAGTCTTGGCCTTGAACCAAATAAGGCAGGGCTTATATTTTTCCTAAAGTTCATACATTAACAAAAATACTTTCGTGCTATTAACTTTGGAACTACAAAATAGGTACCCTGTTTTGTGATTCAACGAGATATTTTGACATTAGGTTCAGTCCTAAAATATGCTAGTCTAACAATTCTATACTAGCCGTTTTCCGGGTCTTCGTCCTCATAAAATTAAACTTGGAAAAGTCCCTAGGCGTCCCTAATCTGGCCCTATCAAAATTCCGTTCTTAGCTTAAGTCTAGTAACCATAAACTACCTCCTCGTCAAATTTCATCTTTGTACGTCCCGCGGTTTTCGAGATTTCGTAATAGGTGACCTTTCGCTTTTATCCATACATATAAAAACCACCGCAATTTCCCTTAGTCATCACGCATGAATGGCTGGATCCAATATGCTAATTATTTTTTATTCTGTTTATTATTGTCAGAATTTATTATTGTCGAAATATGAAAATTTAACGATACTTAATAAGCAATGTATTTCAACTTAAAAAGGCTTGCAAATAATTTAATTATGGTCATCGTCCATTGAATCGGCATATTTTTTTTCCCAATAATTCTTAATAATATCTGTGATATTACTAGCGGCAATCGTCCTGCCCGAAAGTTGGCTTGCTTACTATCGAATGTAATACGGGATTATTGTATAAAATATTTAGATTTCATATAATATATATATGGGAAACTATAGTAAAAAAATCTTATGGTGTCATGGGATAACAAATATGAACGAAGTTACGTATTTCATTAATAAAAAAATAAATAATTCTAAGTTATAATAGAGGAAAACAATTATTCGAGTATATTTTTTTTATCATGAGTTTTACCGATAAAAATCAAAAACTACTTTACAAAATTAACTTAGGCTTTCTTTTTGCCCTCGACCTCGACTTTGAATTTGAACTATACATTAAACCTTATATAGCGAACATTCATAATCAATACTTAAAAAGTTACGCAATTTCGTTACGGACGGCACTCATTTTCGTTACGGACGGCACTGATTATCGGACGTTTTTTGTCGCTTACGATACCCCTCCGAATCGCCCTATAAGGAACTTCGTCAATAAATTGAGTTAAAAACTATCCTATATTTAAAGTTTGACTTAATTACAGATAGTAACGATATTTGATCTAAATTAGTTCAGTTCGCAATAAGCAACATCCCAAAATAAATCACCAATTAAATGAGCAACAACTCTAACAAATATCTCATTGCCGCTGTTCCGATCTCACGTGAGAAAGAGGTACTGGTACCCAGACGCGCCGGCCCAATTCGGCTACAAGCATGGCGCTGCCTCTAATTAAACATTTGAACCTAGGCAGGCGAAAGAAGGAAAATCCAATATCAATTTTCGATACATTTTCTACAGTACACCGGAAAGTCCTTATACACGTTACCGGCGTGCCGTAGGATTGCGCAGGTAAACTTACATATAAATCCATCCTGTACACCGTAACGTGGATTCCCGGCATTACACAAAGTATGTGAAAGTTAAATTACTCTTGTATATAATACAAAATAGAGGCTGCGAACTACGAAAAATAGGTATATGTATAGAAATGAATGCATTTGATACAAATCCACAGATATTTTCTACAAGCTATACTGCATTTGAAGATATATATTTGCACCGATGATTTTACGACATCTAACCTTTTGATTTCAGCTTACTTCACCAGTAGTGGTTTTATTTTTTAATTAGCAAAATGCCATTATTAAAACTGTCATAAAACAAATCATGCTAATAAATATTTGTCATCAATTGCGTATAAATTTTTAAACAAAAAATGCGTTCAGTTCAATAAAAATTATCTTACTTAATGTGATTTGGAGGGAAAAAAATTACAATACAAGAAAAAGACAGCAATATTACTTATATGTACAGTAATTGATTTTTTTTTTCAGACTTTATAAAGAGCGTATGGTTTAAGCACTTCAAGTGAAGTAAGCTAATATAATTTCCTTATACATTAAGGCGCAATCTCTTGCATTATTGGCAAACAGTACCCATATTGCATACTAACTGACACCTGTGACTTCGTCCGCGTGAATTTTGTAAAAGTAAAGAAGTCTATGTTAGTCCTTGTCCCGTTGAAATCAGTCCAGCCTTTTCGGAGATTACCCGGAACAAACAAATAGATAGGTGGGCATATAGAACAAAAATGTTTACCTTTCGTTTTTGTTATAGGTATCGTATAGTAGTAATATGCGATAGGTAAAAAAAAAACTAATTTCGTTTAAAAAAAATATTTTTGTTTATTTGTATATACATAGCTATATGTTTGGATTAAGTATCATGTGCCTTATGAAAATTTAAACACGGTATATGTATTTGACTATCGTGTGTGTGTTTGTATCGTATTCGTGCTGGGCACACATCGGATAATCCTTAGTGTCAACGTGGGTTGCATTAGCATTGATTAAAAGCGTGACACGATTAAGACTTGCCTCCTGTGGGCCCAGCACGAATATTTTCTTCCTAAATACAGTCGAAGACTACAGACTTACAGATTCAAATTCGAACGGTTCAAAATGTTTGTCAAGGTCTTTATTAACGTAAAACGTATCGTCAAATGTCTCGAATTGTCTATCGTTAATACTACGTTACAAAAATCGGAATTATTACATTCTTTATGAATGAAAATCATCACAGGAAGCAATAAAAGGAGGAGGAGGTTGTGGCTTAATTAGATTAATGTCACTGAGTAATATTAGTCGTGAGGTTGCAAAGAAGCAACCCACATTTTGAACAACCGCTTCCTAATTGGAAATAAAGTTTTATATACCGTTTAAGATTTAAACGGACGTTTGAGCACCTTGTTCTGCGAAGACAGCGAAGCAAATTCGTTAAACTACAGTAAAAACGAAGTGTATAATGTGGTAATAAACGTGTCATAAATCGCGCTATCCCGATGCCGGGCCCCGTAAACTTTATTTTACGACCGCTCTAACTACTGTGGGGCGAAACTTGGCCAAATACGTGATTTAAGATCTTAGTTGCTTCACTGTTACTGTACTTAGTTTATGAACTTCAGCATGGTATGTTCTTCGCGTTTCATTAGTTTTAAATGTCTAATTCAATGGTAGCTGCCTCAGTGACGGCTAATGAGATGATTCAGAGTTACTATACTAAATATATGTACTTCAACATGGTATGTTCTTCGCATTTCATTAGTTTTAAGTATCTAATTCAATGGTAGCTGCCTCAATGACGGCTAATGAGATGATTCAGAGTTACTATACTAAATATAAAAACTTCAACATGGTATTTTCTGCTCATTTCATTAGTTTTAAGTGTCTAATTCAATGGTAGCTGCCTCAATGACGGCTAATGAGATGATTCAGAGTTACTATACTAAATATAAAAACTTCAACATGGTATTTTCTGCGCATTTCATTAGTTTTAAGTGTCTAATTCAATGGTAGCTGCCTCAATAACGGCTGATGAGATGATTCAGAATTATTGTACTAAATATATGAACTTCAAAAATTATTTAATAAAGGTCTATTTGGCTGTCTTTCATAAATTGACGACATTCGAATTGACTAAATTTTTACTGACCTCTTTTTAAATATTGGATTTTTTTTTCTAATAATATTTAACATAAAAACGACCAATTGCCGGACGAGTAGAGTTTAAAAATGCGAGTTAGGCAATTTTTGTTTCGGCCGTGGCTGACACAGTGCTTTAAAAAAAAATGCAAGGAAATAAATCAAAATTCTATAGGAAAATTATTTATAAAATAAATAATATTAAAAGTTATATTATGCCTGTTCGGTTTGCGTAAGGCAACAGTAACACAGCCATACAGCCCAAAAGCTAAAATAAAAAAATAATATTAAAACGAACGCGCTCATTTTTACTTTTATTTTTTTAATTTATCATTTTTCACGATGTTTTGGCCTAAAGGCCATAAATAGTGGCCGCCATTTTCTGAATCATTTTTTTTTTGATAGGTTGTCTCCTGTTCGAATTTTAGAAATACGACAATACTGAAATTGCATAGAACATTGCAGGCGCGTTTTAAGTACGAAATTTGAAAAAGGCGTCAGTATTGAAATTTCATACAACTTTGCAGGCAGGTTTTTTTAAATTGCAGTATCCGTAAATGGCCAACTTCGTGTATTTTTTTTCGAATGTAATAACAATGAACACACACGCATATTGAGAAAAAGCTTTTTTCTTCAAGTAAATGATAGAAGACAAATAAAAAGAGAGAAGACAAAAAGGAGTCGTATAAAGGATCTCAGCTTGTGTACTGGTGTGTTAGCGAGCCGATGATAGAAGCTATACGTGGTTCAGGGACTACGCTATAGTGATTCTACAATCATTTAACAATCATTGGCAATAGCGTTTTAATCATATTCCCGCATATTGTTACGGTATGACAATGTGCGCTTAAAAAGATAAAACGTATGAAATCCTAAACGTTGGCTAATTTTGCCGGTATATTGTTGTAATATGATATACATTACACGCCACAACAACAAAACGCCAAACGATTTATATCAATTTACACATACATATTGTATAATAAATAATATGACGTCAAAGCGTGAGCATGACAGCTGTACGTTATAATATTGTCAAAAGGTACAAAAAAATATATGTTGTTTTTATGGAGAATACAATAAGGAGTAACATCTCTTATGGGAGAAAAGTTGATAAAGTATCCAACATTATAGCTTAGATAGTAGTTCAAAAATCGTCCGGAATGGCGCTGGTGTAGACAAATGGTATGAGTGTAGCAATGTATTGATCAATAACCTTTAAAATTTACCAAAATTCTGATGTGGCGCCTAAGGAGGCGCTAATATTTCTGTATATTATATATATACAGAGGTATTACTCCTTTATGTATTCTCTATGGTCGTTTTACTAAGCGTGGAATACGCAAAAAGTAGTAATGCAGTCCTCTTAAATAGTTATACATATTAATTTTGTCTGATAGAACGCGAGTTGTCTGTTATAACTGTACTTTGACAGGCGGGAATAGTCTGTAAAAAAATCATAAACGGGAAAATAAATGCGCAAAGAATTGGCACAAATAAAGCCTTAATAGTATTTTGTATGCACTTATTTCCAAGTATTGATGTAATAAAAGCTTTGATAATATAGTATCAGGAAACATTATAATTTTAATGGCATTTTTATCAATAGCTGTCCTTTTATAATGCGATAACATAAATGACATAAACATCTTCGTTCTCTTTAATGCCGGCGCCAGACAGCTCAAAATGTTGGAACATTTTTGTCCTTGAAGACTGCAAAGTTCTACAAAACTTTGCGCAGCTACACAAAGTCCCCGGCGACATTACATGATCATTCAAATGAAGCTATGTCTGGCGTCGGCATAATAATTATTAAAAAAGAATCCCACAGCTTATTGCTATTGCTAGCTTGGCACATCAGTAGTCCTTGGGCATCTCCGTCAATTGTAATTAATTCGACGCCAGTAAAAAAGTAAAGAGAATGTATACGATTCAGGTGCCCTTTACCTCTTTACTCCGCGGCTAAACACCGCTTACCCCTGCACATGGCGTGACACCTTCGCGTGACCGTATATAGCAACACAATTGTTCTTTTTTCTTCGGATCTAAATCTGGAGCAACTTTGTCGATACCAATCCGTCCTTCACTCGCGATATTACTCCCTGAATTATTTATGTCGTTTGAGGTTTTTAGGATATCTGACCTCCTCCGTGTTTCGAAAGACACGTAAAACAGTTGGTCCGGATTAATGTCACTGAGTATGGTTCCTTCCTCTGCAACGCGATGGACCCGACACCCCCACGGTGAATCCATGGAATGCTAAGAAATTCGTCTCTCCCAACATTTCAACAGTAGAATGAATTTCAATAATCCATACAATGCAATTCAAATTCCGTCCCAATTTTAGTACAGTAACAGCTTTTAAAGTTAGTCGTAATAATGAAAAGGCCTAGGCATTCGAAACGACAAAACCCAAATTTATTAGGAGATAGCCACGCGCCCTGGCTTCGCCAGAAATTTATTATTGGTTTCTTTAACTCGACACCTAAAGATTACTCTGTACCAAGTAGTGACACTTTTCTGTTCCTCACGAGCATTATACCACACGATGAATGCAGAAAACTTAAAAATCTAATTTCCTTATTGAAAATTTAGGTTATTACACAAGATCTTAAAGTTAAAAAGTACAGCCAAATTCCGCTTATAATGTATACTTAAAAATTAATTAAAATAACATAATTATCAGTGAAAGACGATACTAATTTCACTTAAAATATTTATGGTCCAATTTGAATTATTCTTTCAATGGCGCCAATAGAAATTCATCATACTGTTGTCAATGATGGTAGCACTGCTAACGCGATATGTCAGGAATGCCACCATTGCGGCCGGCCAATCACATTAGTTTTAGCGTAGAAGTTTTAGCGAGACTAACGAGCAACGATTGATTTTTATTTATATAGATAGATTAGCAAGTAAAGTAATTTGCTTTAATTTATTAGCAAAACTTCTAAGGATCTGGACGACACGATCACCAAGGAGGAGGCTTTTGAAGTTCCTGGGTTATCTGCCACGTTGGTCACGTCATAATTTAATATATTGGTTGGTGGTATGTCTTTTAGTGTTTCGCCTAAATTATGCTCTAATGCATCTAATCGCTTCTCAGCTCGACTTTTTTAAATGTTTTGGGTAGCTCTCACCGATAATTTTCACTGTCTTCTTAAGAAACCGTCTAACAAGTATTACTCGTTAATTGGCCATTGAATACATCAGTTTTGGACTATTTTTCAAGATATTTATAAACAACAATTTTGACACCCAGGTCATCGGACTGCCATGGTCTGCTGAAGCAATCAATACATTTGCAAGTTTTTCTTCTTCTTCATTAGATAATTTCTTTTGAGCACCAACTGGTTTTGTGTGGTCTTTATCAATTTTGTTTAAATACCAAATCCTTTTTTCGAGTCTCGACTTGACATCATGTTTTTTCCACCATTTGAACTGCTAATGCCAACATATCATCGGAATAGTCTTTTAATTTCCGATATCACATTATTCGTCTTTGAGAACCGAGATCGCTCGTCCTCTGTATCCCGGTTCTCTCTTTGCGTGCACGCTGATCTGAACCGGTTGTAAGAAAACACAAATAGAGGTGGACAGCTGTTTAATTGCTCAGCACTTATTCTAATACTAAGGAGAATACTTAACTTATTTTAATGTCTGGTACAGTCTGGCACATCGACACTTGTCAACCAACCACCAAAAGCGCGTTGTTATAACCAAAGTATATATATAATATATTCGGGAGATGTCTTTAAATAAATTTGAAGCTATTATAAAACGTAAGCTCATTCAAAAATCCTACTATAATCTTAAGGATTATTTGAATGATGATACTTGTTACTTTTAGGTAAAAATGGATACTTAGGTGTTAAATAACATTTGGGCGAGGGGAGGGGGGAATTTTATGGCGCGTTACATGGGGGTAGGGAGTCAAAAATGTTAAAAAAATACATTAAGTAAAACTTGAACGCCCCCCTCTAAAATTGTCTCAAGATAATTTTTTTTTTTAATTAATAAAACATGGAACGAAGCGTTAAATTGATACAAGTTTAGCCAACGAAAGTGGTGATAGTGTTATCAATTGCGCACTTCCAGTTGATTGTGTTAACTGTGCCACAGTATCGGTCAGCTGTAAACTTTAATACGTCCTTTGGGGTTTTTACGTCACATATGTCGAATACATTTTAATAGAGATGGGACATTTAGAACTGCTTGACTAAGAAAACACGTTAACACAATTAAAAACCACTATTAAACGCCCGCCTGAGGTTGGGAATGTTTGGCTACCGAGATGATCACGGTCGAATTCTATGTTCTACCTGGATGTTTAGTGGTATCGTGCACGTACCGGTATTAAACCCGGCAATTTCACTAAAAAATGCAGAGCAATCAAACGCAATGTAACCTTATTTAACGAAACCTTCAAGAAAAGAGCATACTCATTCGTCAAAAGCCGGCAACGCATCTGCGATCCTTCTGGTGCTGCAGATGTCCATGAGCGTTGGTACTCGAGTGAACCGTCTCGCCGTTTGCCCCTGGTTTTATAAAAAATATTTCTGATTGATTCACAAAGAGCCTGCTCATGTCAGTTGCTTCTGTAAGCAACTGACAAGAGCAGGCCATCTAGGCCGTGGACACAATGACCGATTGAGAGTAAAAATATTGGAATGGCGAATATGCACGGTTAAAAGGAAAGCTGGAAACCCTCCTACATGGAAGATGGACTGGTTGTGGATCTGGGTAGGATCGTATGGAGCCTCTGGATATCAGCGGCCCAAGAAAGATGGTTATGAAATTCTTGGTGGTGGTCTATGAACAGCAACCCGCCATCAACCCATGGCCGCACCAACCCCACGGTTATATCGAGCTACAGCGTGGGAGAGCGCGCCGGTACTTGCTCGTGGCGTGTTCCACACCGTGCTTTGCTTGACTCCTTACAAATTATTTATCTCTTCCTTTTCCCTTTTGTTCTTTTCTCCCCATTCTGGGGCAAGACAAACACCACAGCTACTTTCGTCACGCCATCGTCGTGCTAGTTTCGTTCCATTCGGTATAATTCCAAAGTCTAGTCTAGTCATTCCATAGGCTCCGTCGTAGGTGCTATACGTGGGCAAATTCACGCAGCCCATTGAAGTTCGCCTCCGAAGAGACGAGATATTTTGCCAGTAGTGGACTTCATCAGGCCGAAAGAAGTAATTAACTCTCTACTTGTTTCAGGCGTGCCAGTGAACTGCGAGTAACGTACGGCGATGTGCCAGCAGACGCCGACACCTTCGAGCACATCCTGAACGTGACAACCCACAACGACGCGCTGCTGGCCTACTACTACCTAGACGGTGATAACAAGGTATAGTATTTTAAACTTTATAAACGCACTATATGTTTCCCACGACTTCGTCTGCTTAAAATTAAACTTCCGAGAACTCCCTATCTTTTATCTTCTCTCCACATCCCCATAACTAGTTAACGGCTAACTCAATTTTCTACGTATGGTTAAACACTCTCGATTAAGGAATCCTTCAAACAAGGGCAAGATAATACAATTTTATGTCAAGAGATTCTTACATCATATTGGAAATAAGCCGATACTCTTGTAACTGCTGGACAGATTTTCACAAAACATGGCCAAGAACCACCGGCAGGAAACTGGCTTTCGAATGAGAAAAACTCCATCGTAATAGTTCGGTCCGTTTGAGAGCTACGATGCCACATTTAACACCCCTCTTTTTGCTTCGGGAGGTTAAAAAAGTCTAGTACTTTACCCATACACTGCAGAATTTATGCTGAAGCATAGACCTTTTTGGTACAGTGGACCCTATACAAAAACCTTAATTTATAGTCTCTTTTTATTTGTTTTTTTTTTTCTCTCTTTTTATTTATATTATTAATCCATATGTAATTTAATTTAGTTATATAGATTTGTAAGTGTTTAGATTAGTTATTTTTAGTTTATTAATTTCTGTGTTACTTACCAAATAAATAGTTTATTATTATTACTAGTACTCATTCAGTAAAATCTTTTTATGACTTTATTTAGAAAGTTATCGTTCAATAAAAGTTACTCCTCCATATCTTCTTCCAACTAACGAGGAAATAACAAGCAAGAGAATTCCATAATACAATCGATTTAACCTTTTATCTCTCTCCAATAAACATGCAGCGTATCCGAAGTCGCAATGACGTAGGATCGCGCGATTGTACTTACGCATCGCGACCCGCGGGTTATCGGCGACCAAGTGTGAAGCGACCGCGCGATCTGCATTCTTTGTGACCCCGAAATAAATAAATTTTTATATCATTCGTTGTCGCACCCCTTGATAAAAAGCAATCTATACATTACTACCTATAGCCAAAACTTTTTGCACCGTTTTACGAAAATTGCGCGAATGGAGAAGTATGAAATTTGGCACAATTATAGTTTATATAAAAGATGGTGGGCGATTGCTAATCTTTTTTTTAAATATGCATTATTAATATTATAAATTATTAAAATAAAGCCTCACGCACACCAATGCCAAACGATTTACGCACACGTGTATACATTTTACTATAAGATAGTGTTAAAGCGTAGTAATGAAGACCGTATGTATAATAAATTAAGGTTTTGCATGTAGCTTTAAAAAAGCATATTGTAGGCAAATCTAAAGATTTGTGGGTGAATTTCGACCAGCTGGCAATCTCTAGTTCTTTTTAATGTATCGATATTGTTATCGATACCCATGAATGCACTACCAGTAGGTTTGTAGATGATTTGTCGACATTTTAAAAATAAGTATGCACATGAAAGACGTATTGGGTCGGTTCATAACACCAAATTTGGCAGCTGATTCCACAGAAATGTTCGTGGCGGGTAATGTGGATCATCAAAATCCGGTCTGTACTCTATATCCATAAAGATGTAGTCCAATTTGCACAAATAAATATCATTTTAAAAGCTACATTCCTTTTTATGTATTGCGACAATTACGCAAAACAAGTCAGACTAACAACGTTTATTTCAGTTGTTATACAATTTTACGATTATTGCAACGAATATTGCATCGTTAAAGGTGTCGATAGGTTATCGATGCATGTCTTGTAAACGTCTTGTTGGTCAATATTTTGGCGTAACGAATTAAAAAAAAACATTTGTAAGACTTATAGCGTACAAATATGAGGTTATCTCGCAATTTCTTTTGCATTGGCTACAATATTTATTATGTATCTCCAAGCCGTTGGTTTATTTTAACTGAGATAAAGTATTATCAGACTCGATTTTTTTTTTCCTAACTATAAAATGATTGACGTCATTTGTTAGGTTTACGTAAACAGGCACTAGATTACATTGTTTTTAATAAAAACTTATTTTTTGGAATCTATACCAATATATAAAACTGAAGAGTTTGGTTGTTTGACTGTTTGTTTTCTTGAACGCGCTAATCTCAGGAGCTACTGGTCAGATTTGAAAAATTCTTTCAGCGTTAGATAGCCCATTAATCGGCGAAGGCTATATGTAATCTCGCTAAAATTTAATCTTTTTTTAAAACTAATTTTACGCGAACAAAGTCGCAGGCACAGCTTGTACGATATATAGAGATGTGGTATTTATTAAGTACATGTTTATTCTCGCAACTTTATCGACGTAATGATCTGATGATGCATAGTGATCTTCTAGATTATTCATTCACATTGTTTTAAAAATATCTCCACATCTACACATATTAATGCCGTAGGAACTGCGGAGATGGGCTACTAGGTTATAAAGGTCTTGCAATATGCAAACAGTTTTTAGATCCGCCAATAAAACTCAACCAGATCAAACAAATAAATATTTAAATAACACTTTGTTGATAAACAGGCTAACGCCTTAACAGTCCATTTTTGTTTGGCACAGTTCAATGACATGCACAGTATAAAAGGACTATATTATAAAGATGGATTTAATATACTGTTTTTTAAGACTTTACTCTCTAATTAACGCATAACCTTTCACACGGAGCGATAGCGGTTTCTTTGTTTATTACTAGGAGTTCGTTTCTATTGCGCATTATGCAGCGAATGACGGATGCAACATGACTAATAAATAAACATATTAGCCACCTTAGGACTTCATGAAGATAATTAATTATTCAACGACCTTGAATAAACTCAGTAACGTAGGTAACATCTTCGTCGTTTCTTTCTAACGTTTAAATAATCATGAAATAGTAAAACATTGTATGCTTTTTAAGACTGCACCCTTAAAGAAACGACAAGTGCCAGTTTGAAAAAAATCAATACAGTTTTTGTATAATCACTCCCGAATATATGAGAATTGCGCGGCTTGAAAACAATACAACAATAACAAAAATGGCCAAGACACGCATAGAAGGGTTCCGTATCTGATACGCTATAAACATATTTGTTAAATAACTTCGAAATTTGTTGTCCGATTTCGTTCAAAATAATTTTCCTAATGAGTTTTTAGCATGTTGTATCAACATGGAAAATTTCAAGTCTCTATGTCTAATAGTTTGGAAATGCTAGAGGCGGACCACCTTACGGGTAGACAGACGGACGGAGGGACAGAGCGAAATTATAAGGGT
>JANCMC010009603.1:8064618-8189082 GCA_024363005.1 Charaxes varanes
ATAGTTTGGAAATGCTAGAGGCGGACCACCTTACGGGTAGACAGACGGACGGAGGGACAGAGCGAAATTATAAGGGTTCCTTGTAGTACTACGGAACCCTTGAAAGTGGCTAAGATAGTGCCAAGATACGCTTATAAAGAAGGGTTCCGTTACCGATACGCGATTAAGGTATTTGTTAAATAACTACAGTTATTGTAGGATCGACGGGACGCGACCCAAAATAATTTTTCTGTTTAATGCGTTTTAATCATACCCATTAACATGGAAAATTTAATGTTCCTTCGTTAATAGATTACAAATCTTGGGAGGGGACCACCTTGCGGGTGGACAGACGGAAGGAAAGAGGAAAACTATAACGGACCCTTTTAGGATTGCGGAACCCTAAGAATACCCATTTTTATCTCTTCATTTCCTGTTACAGATGAAGATGACAGAAATATACGACGTGACTGACGCTGATACGGATGCTGTGCAGTCGCCAACAGAGCGGGACGTCAACAAGCAGCTCGAATTCGATAACGACTGGTCCGGAGAGTTGTTGGCAGACGACGGTATGCACTCTTTTCTTATGTAACAACTTTGCAACTAGATGTACCATCGGCTGGATGGTCATCACCATCATTGCCTTGGCATCCTTCATGGATCATAATTTCTAGTCCAGATCCCTCAACCAAGCCACTGCTGATGTTGTAAAAGAATGCAACTCAGATATGCTGCCAGGGTGAAGACGGAACGGGCACTCGTTCACCATATGTGACAGGGTTTGATCAGGTGTTCCGCAATCACATTGTGATGATGTGTGATGAATGATGATGAATCTATTAGTCCCTATTTGTAAAGGTGGTGATTCGATTTTCCGTGCTTAGTCCTCAATCTGTTGAATAACATATAGTCAAAGAATGAAGCTATCCTCATTCCCAAAAAGGTTTGCCAAACTTAATTACTAGCGGGATCACAAAACATGGCAAATATTTCTGTCATTGTCTGTTTTTGTTAACGTAGTGATACTCTATAATTTAAGCGCTTCGCAATGAAACTTCTTCGAATTAAAATTGTCGCTTTGATACTGCAAATCTATAAAGACGTTGCAAATGACGAAAGCGAAAGAAAAGTCCATTGTATAATTATTATCAATATTTTTTCTATTAAAGAATATTAGGAATACTTTTTAGGTGTGTCTAATATTCCCTTTTTATCCCTCCTACTAAGTTTAAATTAAAAGCGGAGTATTATATATTAGGAGTGGGTGTCACAATACCCCAATGGCAGTGGGGTTTTAACCGGGTACCTTGCTTTCAGTCCATACCTTATACCGTTGAGCTAATCATCAATGTTTTGATAGTGTGGCCAGGTCATCATTAATTTATTTTTATTCGTGCAGATGAACTAGATATCGAAGGCGAGGATGACGAATTCGATCGCAACATTTTTTCGGACCCCGAAAGCGAATGGACGCGAAGGCAGTCATATTCAAACGATTCCTCCAGCGATGGTGACCAACCGGAATCAGATAGGCAGCAGGTCTATGCAACATACGCGGAGTAGATGTCTCTTTCTAATAACATATACACAAAAGAGATAAATGATATCGCTGTTCGTTGATTTTATATCATTCTATTAGCGATGGATGATTGCACTTTAAAATTAAGAATCGAATGCTTCCGGCTTTTTCGTCGCATCATTTTTGTTAAACCCGTATACAATTTACTGTATTATATATTCCATTGTTTATGTGTATGATACAGAGTATATTTCGGTTTGGTTCGTTTGTTGTTTATGGACATCTAACACGGTCGATATGACTCAAATCTGGTCGGTTTAAATATTCAGATCATAGATTTGAATAAAATGTTTTTAGCTGACAATTTCAAGTCTGCGTGCTTGTAATTGTGTTAAATTTTTAGCATGTAAAATTGTCCATGTTCAATGCCGGCTCGTAGAGTTTTTAACGGAGTATAAATAAGGAGATCTTGCAGAGGGTCGAACGTCAGTGTCCCACAAACTTAATTTTACGTGAAAACAAAATTATTTCTCACATCTAAAGGGTCATACATAACCACCAACCCGTCCTTGTCACAGGATCACATTTACGAAGCCCTCTCCACTTTTGTGAGACATGACATATATTCCAATTCTATGCGTATGAACAGCAGTTTCAAATTTTTGGATATTTTAATTTTGAAATGTGATGTCACAAATCTTTTGATCCCGTCCCTGCCCATTGTTACACAATGTCATATTTTGGGAGTTACCCCTCCGCCGAAATCTGTGAAGTTATATATGTACGACCCCTTAAAGCTTATCGGGCGCCATGAATCCCAAACAGTTCTGGTTCCTACTGAACGGTGCTGTTTTAGTCCAAGACATTGCTATGGCTACATATATAATTCGTTAACGCAAAAAAGATATCATACTTTTGGGGACTGAGCCCTTTTTCAATGAGCTTATTGTGTCCCACTGCTGGTCAAAGCCAACCCATTATTGCTCCATATTCCTCTTTTCCTGGGTCAATCTCATCCACGACTACCCCGCAAAGGCATCCAAATCATCGCGCCACCTCTTCCTAGGCCTGCTGGGTCGTCTGCGACCATTGGTAGGCATCCAGGAAGTTTCGATATTGGGCCATCTTTGCGGGTCTATTCGAGCCACATCCCCAGTCCATTCCCACTTCAGCTTTGCTACCTTCGTCCTTACATCCATTACTGCAGTAATGGACCGAGCCCTAATGTGAAAAAATGTTTGGGGACTAGGAGACTCGGGTTAAGTGCTTTATTTCATCTTCTTTTATAATAGAATTCAAATTTTTGGGAAACTTTCGGGCAGTAGCCAGTGCATATTCGGGCCGGCGCTGATCATGTCTTAATAAATGTATTATCATATATCTTGTGTACCTGAGGACTGAATATGGATATAGTAAATATTTTTTATACTATTTATAAGAAAATAAACAATTTATATCGTTAGGTAGGTAATTTAGCGTTAAGGGAGTTTTGGCCTTATGTTTTATGCAAGTACTTTTTTAATAAAATAAATTTTGCTCTATCACCAAAAAAAGTACCAAAATATTATCAGAAATTTTTGTTGTCTTTTTATAAAAAAGTTTTGTATTTTTTTTTTTGTTAAACTTAGCCAATATAAAAAATCTATGGTCAGTAGCAAAATTTATGGAAGAAATAAATTTTGTCAATGGATTGTACAGATAAGGATTACTGTCACTGTCATAGACATTGTTTGTCAATGTCAAATCTATGTTGCCATAATAATTTCACATTTGTCTATGGTAACAATATAAATAAATCTCGTCAATCAGTTTTAGTAGACTTTCCTTGTTAGTATGTTGGATTTTTGTAAATTGTGCCTGCAGTTAATTATTTCAATGCCGCACGTATCATAAATTGCAAAAGATATGTCATTTTTACACTGTCTAGATCATTACTGTTTATGGGGCTAATAGCTAGATAAGTCAGCCATTTTTATAGTATGTAAGAGGACACTTAGGAGACGGAAATTATAACTTTACAAAAGTATTGACGCACTAACGTTTTTTATTGTAATCGAAAGTCACAAATATATTTTAATAAATTTTTACTAAAAACTTTTTTGTTTTATTTACGTTAAATTATTTCTTCTTTTCTTATAATATCGAAAAAGTTACCTTACTTATAGATATCTCCGATTCTTAATGAGCAGATCGAATAATTCTAATATACAGAATGGAAAACCTACTCACGGTACAAGCCGGGCTCACGCAATACTGCTTTATGTATTCGGCAAGTCCAAAAGAATCTTTCTCTCTTTAAAAAAACCGTCTTCAAATTTTCAGTCCTGGGCCAATTTAAAATGGGACCATACCATTTTTTTGGAATTACCAGCTTTTAAATAAATAAAAAAATCATCGAAATCAGTTCACCCAGTCGAAACTAAAAGAGGTAACAAACAAGAAAATAATATACAATCAAATTGAGGATTTCTTTTTTTTTGGCAGTCTTGAGACCCAAAAGTCAATCCTCTAAACGACAGTACACGAATAATTAAACTATTCAACGTGCTTTCTTACCATAAAGTGTTTATCAAAATAGTTATTGGCTATTTTTAATTTTAAAAAAATAAAGAAATAAAGTCACTCATTGTCCAGACAGTTCCAATTATAAAATATCCTGTCACGGCAGTTTTTGAGCAATATTTATACAGATTTGTTAGCGTTCATTAAATTAACCGTTGCGCAATTTTTTATCCTAGCGCTACTGATAATTCACGTAATGGTATTTTGACGATCGCGTTTATTTATCAGCAATGGTCGGCAAAGGAGAAACTAAGAGCAGTCGGATCTTTACCCAATGTTATATGAAATGTTGTAAGCTACAGAATTTAACACCGTTGAATAGTGTTCTTCCCACTGGTAACGGCAAAGTCCTCGATTTCTGCGTGGACCGGATAAAGTACGCTGATTGGCCACCGATTTTGAATGCGTTGAGTTGTGATCTCAGTTTACATTCAGTTTCGATAAAATGTCGTCAACAAGTCAAAACAGGTATGTCTTTTAAATCATTTAATTGATTTTATCCTTGACGTCCGTGGACAACTGCAATATCACTAGTCTCGCAGATGCATTGCCGGCTTTTGAGGAATGTGTACGGTCTTTTCTTGAAGGGCTCCTAAGTCGTATCAGTTTGGAAACACCGGAGCTAATAACCACAGATAAATTGTGGGAAGAAGTTTTTTTAGAAAAACGTACAGCCGTGGACATAGAGATGATGAGGGTGAAATTTCAAATTTTGACGAAATGTCCTGTGGTAAAATTCAGCTGCTGGTTTTGATGATAAACTATGATATATGTGTTAAAAGACGAAGAGTGAGCCCACATCTCTCCGCAATGCCAAAGAATCCAGTGGATCGAAAAGAGCTGGGTCACCGACGATTCAGGACGTCCTACGTTGAATACAGTCTAGTGGGAATGGGTAGATATTGTGAGGTCTCACCCAAAAGTTACAGCAGTAATCCACGTGAGGCCGAACTTGGGCCTTGGACCGTTGGACACTTAGGCCTTGTCTTATGTTTTATATTAAATATGGGACACGCTACTCTTCTACTAGATGACAGTCAATGTTACTGTTATACACGAATGACATGCGTTTGATACTCGATTTTTCAACGAAGGTTTAGAAAGAAAAAATCTATACTGTGATAGATAAGGAACAAGCCTTGTCAAATAACCACACTTGGCAAAATTTTGATTCTTTAAAATGTGTGCTTCTCGCACTCTTGCCTTTATACGATCATCTTTACCCCACCCAGTTCTGTTAGTATATTGCTTCAATGAGAAAATTTATAATGTATGAGATTTCAACGGACATAGGCATGTCTTTTGTGATTTAGAGCCTATAACAGAAGTTGCTAGCTCACATACCTCTTCTATTATATAAAACTGGAAACACCCATCATAAATGTAACGCATGTGAAAAGAAACTCTTATAAATTCACCTTCTCCAGTTTAGCCATTCATAAGCCAAACAAAACTATAGCAAAAGACCAACAAACATATTTTTCTTCTCGAATTTTATAAGCTTCTAATTTTGAAATATTTTTGTCAATCCAGTTCTGGAACAAATAGACTGCGAACGGCTAGCGAAAACTGTGAACAAACGAGCTGTAATCCTCACAAACTTTATGCTGAGTAATTTGGTGGAAGCTATCGCGCAGCTACTGTCCAATACCACGCTATTGACATCATTATTAATAGAGGGATTGCCACTAAAGTTACCCTATTTGAATCCCATAAACGAGGTATTACATGTTATTTTGACCTTGACCCTGAAAGCCCTCTTCCAAATGACGTCATATATTCGTTTCCCTATTATCAAATTACTGGGAATGCCATGCCAACATTAAATAATCTAGTATTATGTTCACTGATAATTGTGTTGACGATTTAAATGACACCAATCCTTTACATCGCAATATAAAAAGTCAAGTCAGGAAGAACAAGAAACTCAAAACTAAACTGATGCTCAGTTTAATTTAGAGTACAAAAAGAGGTACATAACACTATATTTTACAGGCGTTACTAACAAACAGTTCCCTTCAACACCTTTATTTACCGAGGTGTTTAATTGGAGACGCAGGGTGTTTGGCTATTTGCAAGGCAGTGAGGTGTTTACCCAATATTCTGACCATGGATCTCAGTGGTTGTGAAATGACTCCTTTAGGAGCTGGATACATTGCTGACTTAATTAAGGTAAATTAATTAAAAACGATTATAATTACCTCGTGTGTTGTTTTTCACAATATTCGAGAGCCGCAATAGCTTAACCGCGAAAATCAGTAAACCCCTTTTAGTTAAATCCCCGAGTCCATTTGGCTATTATTAAAATGTATAGATCTTAAAAACAACGCCACCTGTTAGCCGTATCTTGACTGAACAAGCAGCCTCGCAAGGCTGCCTCAAACGTTACCCACGTAATTTTTTGCTTGGAACATGCGTTTTCCTCGGGCGAGGTACGTCTTGACTGACCGAGGAATTTGCCAAAGGCTGCCTCGCCAGGTACGGTGCTCTTAATTCAGTCAGGACACTATTGACTATAAATTCAAACATACGCATTAAAATTTTTAGAGTTCTAGAGCATCTACGAATACAATGACTTAGGTTTTATATTACACGTTAAGACTTTATTTTTCACTTGGCTTACAGTATCAAAAGATCCATCGCTATAGTGAAAATTGGGTGCACACGTTACGTTACCGATTACCAGAGCTGGATACTATGGCCGGATTAAGGCGGATAACATTGTGCGGCAACCCTCAGCTCGGAGACGCAGGCGTTGGGAAGCTCCTCGATGTTCTAGCTGATGACTTGTGGATTAAAGGTATCATGTTTATAAAAGGTGATCACTTCAATCCTATATCCTTGTCTATCTTTGGATCTTTCTATTTTCATCCCTTTCCAAAGCGTCCGACGTTCGCTAGAAATGACAGAGGCCTGAGTAACCTATACTTATTATTATTTAAGCACTCGATATCCAAAACTGTGGTGTAACGGAGGACTGTGCATCCGCTGTGCTTCAGATGATGGTATCGAATACCACGCTCGTCGTCCTGGACATGAGACACAATCCGCTCGTATCCAGCGAGTTTCTCTCCAAAATTCGGTCACAACTCAGGCAGAACGAGCGGGGTACTGTTGGGCAGGTATTTATCTGCACGAATCACAATTTGATGTCTAATTTTGCTTTTTAGGATTCCGTAACTCTACAAGGAATCCTTATATTTTCGCTCTGTACTGTCCGTCAGCCCATCGTGGTCCCCGGAGGATTTTCAAACTATTGGAATCAGAAACTTGAACTTTTCCATGTTTATAGAACATGCTAAAGACTCAGCAGAAAAATTATTTTGAGCGAAAACTGACCACAACTTCTTCTACTTAAAGTTTTTTAACAAACACCCTTCTGTATTATAAACGTGTGTTGACTAGCTCGGTAAAACTTTTTAAAATCCAGTATGAGATAGGAATTTACCAATAAATGTTATAAAATTTTATGTGTATGCGACATACAAAATTAAGAATATGTATATTTATTTCAGTACTCGTGGCTCAGCAATATAAGTGGAAGTTCTAGTGACGGTAGATCAATAAAATCCGTTGCAATCAAGTAAGTCTATACTTTAAAAATCAAAAATATTTCAATCTTACATAAGTTATAGAGTATGATTATACATTTTTCTTGCGTAATATTCCCAATACAGTCGTTATTTTTAAATTTTACCGAATTCCAAGATTTTAATAAAAAATGTTCGCAGAAATGGTATGGCAAGAGAACGAGTGGCATCTAACGTGAGAAATGTACCCAACAAATACATCGTCAAGGCAAATGTAGTCAAGAAGGAAAAGTAAGTATAAACAGTAAATGAGCTAATTCGTTGTCTAGTAAACTTGTGGAGCCCTCTACATTTGATACGAGAAATAAAACTGAAAATAAACACTACTGCCAAACACGTTTACACAGTTTTATCATACTTCCATCAAAAGATCCAATTTACTCTATAGTGTGAGTAAATTGGATCTTAGCCATTGAGAAATGGTGGCAAGACCGTCTTCTGTACTTCTTTTAACTTGATTCCATGACGAACCAGAAAAAACAATTGCGATATCGTCAGCATATGAGAAAACCTGACCATCCCTTAAATTTATGTGACATAATCCATTGATGTAGATCAGGAATAAAGTTGGCCCCAAAACATTGCCCCGTGGAACTCCATAAGATATATTTCTCACCTCACTAACATAGTTACTTACTTTGACTTTCTTGTTTTATTGTGTGACAACGGACAGGGATGGGAGTCAAAGCTGCAAGACGTCACATTTCTAAATAATAGTATGATATTAAATAAATTATTATCATACTATTAATTACTGTTATTAACAGACTATATGAAATAACTAATAGAAACCGCTATTTTATTGATTTTATGACGTCACAACAAGGAAGGACGTCGGATATGTTACATGTTGTGACAAGGACGGTGGAATAGAGTTAAAAAATCGTAAACTTCGCGTGACTTAATGGATGGTCCTAATTTTCAGGCAAAAATGATTTTATTTTCTTTATTTTTTTAGGGACTACACGGAAGCTTTGGAAGAACAGTTACAAGATGAGACGATGCACCGACGACAGCTTGAAGAACTCAACGAGCGGCTAGTGCAGCAGATGCGGGCACTGAAACAGCAGCAGATACAGATGTGGCAGAACAACGCCACGTCGTCAGGTAAGATTTATATAAAACTAGCGATTGCGATCTGCAAGTGCAATGGGCTAGCCAAAATGTGAATGAATATCTTCGGCGTGGACTATCGAAGGTCGGAAGACTATGGTTCCTTCAGGTTGCCAGCCTGGATAGCGACTGGATCTTTGAAGCCTTGTAGCTGCGGTAACAAGGGAAGGGGCAAGTACAAACGATCCACCTGCTTCATCAGCGCAACGTTACATAACTTACAACTAGGGATTTGTCCCGGCTTCGCACGAGTACAATGTAGTGTAATGGCTAAGGAAGTTTCGCTGCCAATCCCGTTTGTGATGCCTTCTGAATATCCTCCGCATGGACATAGATTACATGTCCAGGCGGAGGATGTTCAAAAAGGTAAAATTTTCTTCTTTCTACCCTTATGCCAATGGGTATTTTTGTTTTTGCATAATTTGTTCCTCATTAAAGACTTTTCCAATAGATCTTCAGAATAGTAACCTTTTTTGTTATAGCTTCATTTGAATGAAGAATGAGTGTAGTTGGGCAAAGTTTTGTAGAACTTAGTATTCTTTAAAGACTAAAATGTACAAACACTTTCATCTATGTCGCCGGCATTAGAAGATTATATAGTTACAGTTATTTTCATTATTCGTTTCAGGATCAGAACAATCCTTCCAAGGAAGCTCACGGTCGGGCGGTGTGTCGAGCAGTTCTGGGTCCACGAGTTCAGTGCCCATCGACCAGAACACTTTGTCATACATCCAGCAAGCTTTCAAAGACATCTATGCCTTTATAAAGAACAACCAATGTCACGGGTAAGAAAATGCTACGTTAATTTAAATATATAGTATAACTTCTTTGCGCACGCTTGACTTGGCGCGGTCAATGCTTGACGAGAGTATAACAAAGTGTGTTCGAGCGAGTCGATCGGAAGTTGAGAGGGAGATATAAGTTAGTGAAGATAGAAAGATATAGATATACGTATCTTATTACTCATACCAGTAGCCAATTGTGTCGGTCTTACAATCAACCACAGTATTGAGGTAGTTACCACTAAAAGAAATCCTAATAGTTTTTTTGTTTTTGATAGTTGTTTCAATTGACAGAGGTTTAAATATTACATAATTCAAGCGGAATTACTATAAAATTTTAGATTTTTTACTATTTCGTAAATATAAATCAAGTGCCACTAAACAGCAATCTAAGCGTAACCATCACCTCTTATCAAAAAAATAGTCGTTGCTAACGTACGCTCCAATCACACTCAAGTACAGCTGTTTCTTTGGCAAGACGTTACGTCAAACAAGACGCTATGATAGAGCGTTTTGGCGCTAAAATGTATGTAAAATTATAATAACGGGAAGTTAACCAGGTGAAATTTTTTTCACTGAAATATTAATTTTTTAGGTTTACTTGACTCTGGTTTCTGAAAAATAGTCAACAAACCTATTACCGACAGATGGCAATCGGTCATCTTAACTCGCCCCACAGCCAAATCCTCTGCAATCTAAACGGACCCTGGTACTTAACCGGAATAACGCTAGGAAGAAGATGTATTTATATATTTGTACAAAAAAAATTGTGTATAACAGACGTCTGTTACCTATAACACAGGCATTAAGTTGTCTAACTTATCGAGCATAACACTGGAACGTGTAACATCAGACACATTCGATTTCACTACCCATATATTTTCATACAACGGGCCTTTATATAATTTCTTGAGGAGTAAACTCCAAAACTAACAAACAGCGTTATGTGTATTCGACCTTAGCATAAATCAATCTCGATTAAGACATAAATAAATTTTACCACCAAATTATACACGGTACCTACACGTCAGCGTTGGGAAAAAACGTTTTTGTCTTCCACGAATTAATAAAACCAAGAAATCTTTTTATTATATCGACCGTTCTAAGCTAGACAAGGGCACAGAAAATAACGTTGAAACTTACTCGTAGGCTGACCACACTTTAGTACCACTAACGGGACAGGGTAAATAATATCTCTATTTATATTGTCACTAGTCAATCACAAAGCAGGACGTCATACTCCTAATCGTTTTTAGGGTCCCGTATTATTTTTTGGCAAACCGGACAACAAATCTACAAATTAATTTATCGCGTATCAGGTACGGAACCCTTCTATATAAGCGTATCTTAACATGCCCTTGGCCACTTTTATCTTTGCTAATATATAAACTTGAAGAATTTGTTTGTTTGTTTGCTTAGCGCGTTAATGTCAGGAATTACTAGTCCAATTTGAAAAAATCTTTCAATGTTAAATAGCCCAATTACCGAGGAAGCCTATATAATCAAGCTGAAATTGAAACTAGTTTTTTACCTAACTTTACACGAACGAAGTCGCGGGCACAGCTAGTTAATAGATAAAATGACAATGATTCTTGCGTACAGCTGCTAAATTCTCTTAGTGGCGGCTTATGTCAAGATACCAGCCGTAAGTGCCGCCAATGCACAACTTAACTTTAAGATTGACGTGTTCTAGAAGTTTAATCTATTTCGAACACATAAAAATGTTGTACAATAAAACATATACAGCAGTTTTCTCAATTTTACATCACAATTTAATTATCGCGAGGTACAGAACGCCATAATCGACTCACAACTGTTAAAAGCCATGAAAAAATAAAATTTCTAACTGTTTCCCATATTACCTAACCAGTTACACCGTCTATGGCGAATGCGATGTTCCGCGTGTAATCAATTTTTATATCGAGTTAACATTCAACAATTTAGTTCAAGAAACAATGGTAGGTGTGGGAAGGAAGATAATAGTAGATGGTATATGAATAAAATAGGTATATTAAATTTAGTTAGATATGCTAACGTCTTTTATATTTGTTATAGAACAATTTTGCAGAGTAAAGTTCCGTTTCTAGTTTATTAGTTCCTAGTTTATTAGTAGACTGGTTGTTACCCGCAACTTGGACCACATAAAATTACGTGACAAATTTTAGCCTATAGCTAGCCTTCTTCGATAAATGGGCTATCTAACACTAAAAGATTTTTTAAAATCAGACCAGTAGTTCCTGATTTTAGCGCGTTTAACTCTTCAGTTCTATATATTAGTATAGATTTAGTTTCCTAACATATACAAATCCGCTACGCTCTATACATCACTCCAACTTCCTTTTATTGTCGATTTAAGAAAATAATTTTACAGTCAGGACTACCCCGTAGAAATCTACAGAATCATGGTAGCCCTACCTACTTGCTCACGTAACAGGTGTACCGGCAATAACATAAATAGTTTCCCATGTTGGTTAGAAGTTATGTACACAGCGAATTGACCGTTTCGTATATATCACTGGTTTGAGGGAGGATTTTGAAATAAACAGTCAGGACTGTCCCATAGAAATCAATAGAATCTTGGTGACCCTACAGTCACGCAACAGGTGTACAGGCAATGCCATAAATAGTTTCCCATGTTGCTTAACAGTTACGCGAGACAGCGAGTTGACCGAGTCCAATGTATCACTGGATTCAAATAGTATTAAATACTTAATTAACTATTATGGAATGGAAATTAATTACGTCATTAAGAACAACCATTATTAACTAGCTGTTTTCAGCGACGTCGTCCGCGTAAAATTAAACTTTCGACAACCTTTAGACATAATGAAGCTGACCCTCTCGGAAAGTCCGTTCTTAACGGATGTCCACTAACTGTAAACTACTTGCTTGCCAAATTTATCTTTGTACGTCCCGCGGTTTTCGAGATTTTGTGATAGGCGACCTGTCGCTTTTGTATGTATAGATTACTATTTATGAGTAAGAATATTATATATAATTACAGTGGCAATCAGGGGGTGCCGACACAAGTGACAACTAGAACATGGTGTCGGTAACGGTAACGGTGTCGCGAGTTCAACGGTTTCCTCAAACTTTCCCATGAAAAAAAATGCCCAACGCACCTAGAGAAGTCTTCACTTCAAAAACCTCTCTCTTTTCTTTCCTTTCTTTTCTCCTCGTTTGACAGAAGCCTAATGTGTGGTGCGCAGGCAAACATTACAAACATGAAACATTCCATGTGCACCGGTGCAATACGCACATGTATGGCGGAAAAATAACTATTTAATTAAGGAAATATTTAAAATCCTTAAGATAAGTTAGTTAACGGCCTGTTCTATACCGATCCAGTGATGAATTTATACACTAAAGGCTAGAAAACAGTCTTGTACACATAATTAGAAAAGTTTCTGTAAGTTATATTCAGAATTAACATGAAAAATACTTGTTTTTACACCGGTTCCGCACGTTTGACGAACCAATATATTTTTTTGGTAGTAGGTAGTGATACATTCTATGTTTTCTGTAATTTGGTCAGCGCTTGACCGGCGCTTTACAGCGGTAATACCTAGTGCAAGCGAATGATGCTGCCCAGGATGCAGCGCGCTGTATATTCCATTTTTGAGAGCTTCCGCTGCGTGCGCTGCGTTAACGGTTAAATTTTCACAAAAATCATGTACGACAGAATTGTTCCCCTTTAAAAGCTCTAAATAAAAGTCTGCGACAGCATATACCTATCTTTTAAGATTGGCTCTCAATAACTTTTTTTATGCGAACCAAATTCGTTTTAAAATAATGCATTCCTTGCGAAGGCGTTTTTATAAACAAGATATTAATCTTTATCTAAAAACTTTTAACTCCTAAATAATAAGAGTGGTACAGATGGTTTTATATTTAAGAATACCTGTGCCCGCGGCTTCGTCCGCGTAAAATTAGGTAAAAAGTATAGATTCAATTTTAGCGTGATGATATATAGCCTTATAGCCTTCCTCGATGAGTGGGCTATCTAAGATTTAAAGATTTTTTTTTAAATTGGACCAGTAGTTCCTGAGATTAGCGCATTCAAGCAAACTA
The DNA here is from genome assembly GCA_024363005.1 of Charaxes varanes. NCBI lineage: Eukaryota > Metazoa > Arthropoda > Insecta > Lepidoptera > Nymphalidae > Charaxes > Charaxes varanes. The sequence goes on from JANCMC010009603.1 coordinate 8,078,238, forward strand.
ACAACCTCTTCAGCATTATATATTAGTATAGATTGAGTATCTTGCGAATCGGATAATTCACTATCTCCCGTCGTCTATTCGCCTCGAACCGTCGTCATGGCAACTTCATACTCTACGTTTAGTATCTATCATTTTCTCTATTCTCAGACTACATTCTAACTTTCCAACATTTAACTCACAATGCTAGATAGAACACTTCGCAATTGCCATAAAGCCGGCGCCACACTATAGCTTCAAATAGATGTTTAAATATTTGAAGTTATAGTGTGGCGCCCGTATAACAAATAGTGTTCAGATACATATTACGTACTGTTCTAGTACATAAGACTGCGTTCCAAAGAGAAAATTGCATAGCCTTGATCTAGTATTCTCAACTTTATGCCCGAAGGTCAACAGACCAAATGGAGAAACAATTTTAAACAAAATTTATAGCGTTTTTGGCAAATAAAATGGCCAAGAGCGTTTCACGACACGCTTATATAGAAGGGTTCCGTATCTGATACGCTTCAAAAGTATTTGTTAAATTACTTCAAAAGTTATTGTCCGATTTCGTTCATAATAATTTTCCTAATGAGTTTTCAGCACGTTTTCTATGAACACAGAAATTTTTAAGTCTCTACGTTCCATAATATGGAAATGGTAGGGGAGGAGGCAGCTTAGGGGAAGATAAACGTACGGAAGGACGGAGCGAAATTATAAGGGTTCCTTGTAGTACTACGGAACCCTAAAAAAGGATGTATTAATGGATAACGATGTAATAAAAGACAGAAAGAAAGAAAGAAAGAAAATATTTATTAATAATGAGCTTTCATACAAAATTTCTGCATCGTTATGGGTTCTTAGCGGAAAATACGTCCTTCGTGATCTGTTTTGTGGTGAATAATGTTAAGATTACTGCGTAGTTGTTAAAATTGTTTTATATGCCAGATGTTGCATTAACCTAGTGTGGGAAATTGGCTGTAATTGTGACAATAAGAGTTCGCCCACTTTGTATCCTTTTTCGTCATCTCTTACGTCTTAGAACGATGGTAGACGAGATAGAATTTTTCCGGCTTTTAAGCCTTTGTCGCACTGGCATGTGACCATGCATTGGGTGCCGTGTGTCGACCATTTTCGCCCTCTCTATGGTACTCGCAACAGCCCTACGGACAGCTGGAGGCGCTATACCAGCTAGTGGATACAGCAGATTTTACTGCCTAGCTGACTAAATGACAGAATGGACTGAGTCCAGTCGCGACCACGATCCATGTAACTGGATCGAATAATCGACAAATGAAAATTAGTTATCGTGGTACGTACTCGTTATAAATAGATCATTATGTTATTAGACCACGAAGACTTAAGTTTAAAATCAATATGTGTTTCTTCAGATAAATATTTAAAAAGAGAAGTTCCGTAGCAATCCGATTACTGACTTATAAAAAAATTGCTTTAATGCTTTATTTCACCGCAACGAAACCGTTTATAACCTATAAATAGCATAATAACGACAATCAAAATGAAAATAGGGAAACCCAGACTGCAAAAATCCTTTCCTCCTATCGTCGGTGGTGCCTCATTTAAACATTTTCAAGTTGCGCTTGTATTTTATACTAGCTGGGAACCGGTACTTTATTCATGTTTTTTTTTATATATACAAGTAAATAAGATGGTACCTACTTAATAAAATTACAATCTAGCTTAATAGCTAATAAGTAATTTAATTGTAACTTATGTTTATACTACGAAAGTGTGCAATAACATATTCCTATTGTTCCTAATGACTTAAGGGGAAGACATTTTGTGCACTTAAACTAACACTATATATCAGTGGACTTAAAACTATATAATACACCATTACAGGCACATACACCTTTCACAAACTGTAAACATATTTTTTTTTTATATATACAGAAACAGAAATTACTATACTACTTTAGTTAAAAAACTATCCTTTAGTTATTTCACGTCAAAAATATCCCCATTAAATCAAATTCAAATGATATTTTATTTAAGTAGATTTTTACAAGCTCTTTTGAATTGCTTTGACTGGTAATGAAATCTCAAATTTAGTAGAAGTCTTAAATAAGTATTGAATAGATGTCAGACGCGTCGAGTGTAGGTAAATCTTAAGTTGAAGTTAGCTTTGAGCCATTAGCACGAATGCTTTTTTACCGGGCGTTTAAAAAACGTTCAAATAGAACATATGAACTCTCAAGTTTATGTTAACACGACAGCGCTTTTATAACGCGGCGCTTTTTGATCTAGCGATGTTTTATTATAAACGCTTTGCATATGCAAATATGTATATATGTATATGTAGTTAGTGTATATGTATATATAGTAGAGTATATGTATATATGTGTATATACATATACACGCTATGTTTTAGTATCGACAACGCTAAAAAAGCGCCAACGCCGAAATTTAACGCGACGCTTAAATTTATAATTAATTATTTATTTTTAAACTCCGTTTTGAAACCGAAAGAAATGTCAAATTATTAACAATATTTAATAATAAGGTATGTCTTTGTTACAGCAATTCTTGGAAGTGTGGTCGGCCGTAATAACGTGGTTAGCTTTCAGTTAATTTCAAGCGAAATTTAATTGGACGCCTTTGTAGGAAAGGAGTGGATTGGGTTAGCTCTGAATAGATGAAAGTGGTTTAAGAGAGGGAAAGCTTTTGCCCAGTAGTGGGACATTACGGGCTAATGAAAAAAAAGTTATATAATTTTATAAATTGCAACAGAATTTTTATATATTGAGTTTTTAAAATTTCTATAGTATTTAGTTAAAGCTCTATGAATTTATAGTCTTTAAAAAAAATTATAAAGCGGTAAAATGGTAAGTGACCACCCGAGTTAAGACGGAGCGTTTCGACAATTACGTTATAACAACGAAATTCAATACATATCCAAACCATTCCTAAATTGTGATGTATATTCTTATTTTATAAATGCAAATAATACAATCAAAGCGCTCTTGTCGGCGTAGCGAAAGGATTCAAGTGATCTCCAAGTATTATATAAGACTAATGAAGCATTACCATTTCCTGTACTTGGGATGAGACGGTTTCGCAACCCGGAAATGGTTTTTATTGGCGATGCAAAAATGAAATGAGAAACCGTGGCTAATGTACGGTATTGACAGGCGTAAAGATGTCTTTATCGATAGCTCTAAGAAGGGTTTACTAAGGTCTATAAGGTTCAGTATTCTATAGCACGCTAATGGACAGATTTTTATCGCAAGTTATTAGAGGGAACTACTGGTCTGATTTAAAAAAATATTTCAGTGTTAGATAGCCCATTTATCGAGGAAGGCTATAGGCTATATGTTTGATTGATCGCTTTGAAGAAAATCGCACTTTAGTGAAAATGTACATTATTATTTAATTACTTCTTATTTATTTTGTAATAGCGGACCCGGCAGACGTGGTCCTGCTCGTCCGCTATTAGCCTGTTAATGAATCTCCTTTATGTCTTCTGTATAAAAAGTGACATTGGCAAAATGTTTTAAGAAATAATAGTTTAACACGGCACGTCAGTTTAAAAGTCTAGTACGAACGTCTTATAAGACAGTTATTCCGAAATACAGACCAATGCATTTCATAGTATTTAAAAAAAATATATTAGGAATTTTTCTTTCTTTCTTTCTTTTCTTTTTAACTTTCCCTGAAATAAGGAAAGTTTCGGATTTTCTAACACTGTACAAAATAGTAAATTGATCTTCCTCTACACCGAATCTCTTATCTCAAATATCTATAGAAGTTCCACGTAGATTACCTAGCTATTCATTAAAGAAGTTTTTTGCATGCGGAGTATCTAGGACTAATTTAGTTTAATACTCTTCATTAAACAAATGGATTTTGGCCTACAACCAAATAAATTCAGTTGATGTTGATAATTTTTGTAACACGTTTAATATATTTAAGAAAATAATTAACGATTTTAAAACCGTCTTCAAAAAAAGAAGGACGTTATCGATGCACCGACCTTGATGATTGTGCATCAGACTAGCGGAGAACCTTTTTGGCTTGGTACCGACTTCAGCACATCAGTAAGTGTCTACTAAATCGTATGAAAGTACTATTAAGAGGTACTGGTACCCGGACGCGCCGGCCCAATTCGGCTACAAGCATGGCGCTACCTCTAATTGCTTGATATATATATTATAATAATTATCAATTTTTATTTATATAGTTTATAAATTTATAAGTTTTCACGTAATATTTTTTTCTTTATGTATAACTTTCTAAAGTAATAATTTTTAGCTGAAACTTTGTTTTAGCTCTAGTTTCTGGAGGTGGGCGTGACAACTGATAGGCAGTTTTAACTTTTCAGTTGTCAACGTTGTCCTAATTTTAAGTTACATTTGTTCCTGTAAACAGTTTTTATAATAGATTTTCTAAATTATGTATCTCTCTTATTTTTATCCTTTCAACCGACTTCAAAAAAGGAGGAGGTTCTCAATTGTAATATTAAAGACTAATTTACTTTTTTATGTTTGTTACCTTGGAACTTTCGATTGGCTGAACCGATTTTGATGATTCTTTTTTTATTTAATAACTGGTGCTTTCCGTGTGGTCTCGTTTCAATTTGGTAAGGACGATATAAAAGATACTTACGTACTTGCATATGTTTTCATGTGTCTTTCGCCACCACAAAAAGTTCCATTATGTAATTTCTTTAAAATATTTCTACATTTTTTAAACGATATAATTTTCATCGTCATCTCGCGTAATACAGAGCTGACAACAACATCTGGATCCCATAAATTCTTTACTTCAGACTTATGCAAAGCAATTTGATTTTTCCCAAAGAAAACATAAACTCAAAAAAAATACCTGGATCGGTGAGGACTTTTTAGGATTCATTTATTATGATGTCTTCAACAACCTTACCAATTTTGACCTATATGCGAATGAATGTAAACTTACCTTTTTTTTTGCGCTAATTTGACAGACCTAATAAGCTATGTGTGATGGTTGCGACATCGCTACATCGCATTTTTGTAATTGTAATGTAATTTAAGTATTTTTGAGAAGACGACAGATATGCTTCGCTATATATTTTACAACGTTCTACTATTAAATTTCACCTCAAGTGCAGGAATTCCACAAGCCAAGAAGATGCTTTACGATTTTGGATGACAGTTTGTACTTAAAGAAAATTTTGCTAAAGTTTATTGTTAGAAATTAACGTGATGCATAACAAGCAAAATGAGCCTTTTAACTAATTGACGTGCAAACGACATTCGACCTTATTGTGGCAAATCAATTTCTTGGTCGACTATACATTGGTTATAATTTTGATTTATTTAATAATGTGTTAATACTTGCTTATAATCATAGTGCACTTTTATACAGTACGTCAGATTGTAGGTAAACTGGTCGCATAGTTGGTCTTACCCTTGCTGCTTGCTGATGACTATGATAATGATTTTAGTATTGCTGTTGGTGGTGATGATGATGATGGTCGTAGTGCTGTTGGTGGTGGTGGTGATGATGATGATGGTGGTGGTAGTGCTGTTGATGATGATGGTCGTAGTGATGTTGGTGGTGGTGGTGATGATGATGGTGGTAGTGATGTTGGTGGTGGTGGATGATAATCCTAATACAGTTCATTTAAATATGGTATCCATCGCATTGCAAGGGTAGGGAAAAAGGTAGTGCCGAGACTTGGACCTTTCCTCCCCATGATTTCCAGTCCGATCCTATCCTATAATAATATCCTTCTTTAAGCCTTCATCGTGTTGGTAGTGGTAATTAAGTTAAGACGTTATTTGAGACAAAAATGAAAACGTTACTTATTTTTATATTTTTTAGCACTTACAGATTACACATTTTTTTAAAGGTCTTGTACACTCGAAGCCGATGCCTGGATTGCACTAGTTCACAACCAGTATATTCAGAGCTGGTTCTATTTCATCTGTTTAATAAAACTGGTTTACAACCCCTGTCATAGAGATTATGCTGATGTATGTTCCGCTCAAAAAGGGCATTAAATATTTTAGACTAATATAGATCAAAAATAAATAACAAGAAGTAATATAAGCACGAAGAAGCAATTCCTTTCAGACAATACCTGGCAACACTTCATAAAATATTTAAGATGAATTGCATGCGATCTAAAGCCATCGACACATCTTGCCGAGACATTTTCTGTTATGGAGTTCTCTACTAACATACAGACAGATAAAGCACCTACAATTTTATTTATTGATAGAACTACCTATTCGTATTTTTTGTTTAAACTGGTAAATACTTAGGAACCTTCAAAAAAAGAGCATACTCATTTCTCAAAGGCCGGCAACGCATCTGCGAACCCTCTGGTGTTGCAGTTGTCCATGGGCGTCGGCAGGCAGCAGGCACCGAAGTGCCTACCGGCGCCCATGGACATCTGCACGACCAGAAGGCCAGCAGATGCGCTGCCGCCCCTTAATGACGAGTTTTAGGCCACCGGGTAGTTGTTGCCGACTCTATGGAGTATTTGGTCCACTTTAAACATCAGACAGGCCAAAATGAAATGCCATTATATCTTATCTCCCTTTCCCGTTAACTTTGTAGATTTTGCACAGATTATATTGTTCATTTTGTGTTACGAATTTTTCGAAAATTATTTATATGGTGTAATTAATAATAGAAACGTCAAAAATGTATAAATTACGTAGAACAAAGCGCTTAAAATGTAATTGTTAAATTCTTCTGCTCGTTCGACTAATCACAAACAGCGACCGCCTCTAACCTTTAAGACTTAATTAATATTTCGCCGAAAGTTTATATTAAAACGTAACAAATTTCGGCACGCTCTCGGCGAACGGCAAACGAAACAACTAGTGATTTAATTTTAACGAAACAACAATTTTATAAATTTCAACAATCTCCAACGATGCCTCGAGTGGAATTTTCAAGTTAAATACCATCACTGAAACTCACTTCTTGAATGTTAATTTTGCATTTTTTTTAAAGCTGGTTCGCCTCGTCTGTAGAAATAAATAAAATTACTTGAATTTCAAATTCCCAATATTAATAGCACATACCCCAGTTATATATGTATACAATCTATGCAGTTTCTTAGTAACTTTGATTTTGTTGTGGGCTGTTCTCAGAAGAAACTGTACAAGTGAAGTGAACGAAGTGACCCGCAACATGTTTCTTATATATGCATTTTCAACGGTTATATGTGCGAATGCTGTAATATCAAGTAAGTTTAACGAATGTGATATATTGATATTGATGGTTGTTTTCATTCGACTTCAAAATCCTCAATACGACTGTATTTTTTTATGTTTGTTACCTGAGAACTTTCGACTAGGTGAACCGGTTTTGATGATTCTTTTTTCATTTGTAAGCTGGTAATTTCCGTGTGGTCCCAAATGGGAAACCAAATTGAAATCAATTTGGTACAATTCTGACATTTTGAGGGCGGTTTTTTTTATGTTAAGATTTTGTTAATTTTAAATTTTAAAATACCCTTAAGGGAAAACTTATTTGCCAATAATTTGTTATTGTATGTAACCGAATAGATAGTGTTAAGTTTTATTTATTAAGTTGTTGTGCTTTAAGTTCTTCAATTGGTTTTATCAATTGTCGAAAGCAAACTTTCATGCAAAACATATGCAATTTAAAAAAGTATAAATTGAATACTTTAAATTGAGATATTTTGTTTGCCGATTTAACTTATTAAAAAAAATCCTTAATTGTTTTACCGTGAAAGTTTTATTATGAAAACAGGACTATGAACGATGTACTCATAAAAAATAGGGTAGGATTTTTTTTAAATAATTATGGTTATTATTGTTTTTCAGCCAGTTTGATATCGCCCTGCAAAGTTGATGATACCGCTTGCATAATGAAGTCCATAAACGTCATATTTGACAATTAAAATACATACGGTCATCATAGCTACGCTTTGACACAATCTTATAGTAAAATGTACACGTGGCTACGGAACCCAAAAAAGGCATTAATTTAGACATAGATCAATTTATTGTATTTACTTTATTATATGTATAGAAGAAATAATTTTCAATATACATGAAATATGCTACTTTTTCATTTTTCATTGAAGTTCAATTTTCTTGTCTATTTCACCTCTGGGACAGCATACACCAGCGTACCTGAACAAAATAGGCATAAGTTTTTATTTATAATTTTTAGTTTCGTTCATCGCGTCAGAACTTGAAAGTTCTAGATCTCGATTTTCGTTTTTTTTTATAAAACAAGGAGCAAACGGGCAGGCGGTTCACCTAAGTGACTACCGACGCCCATGCCCAACTGCAACACTGGAAGGCTCGCAGATGCGTTGCCGGCCTTTGAGAAATAAGTATGCTCTTTTCTTGAAGGTCCCTAAGTCGTATCCGTTTGGAAATACCGAAACTGGCAACTGATTCTACAGAGAAATTGTGCGAGAGAAAAGGTTTCTAGAAAAGCGCACAGTTGTGGACTTTGGTCGATGTACCAAGATCCCCTTTTTTAAAATAAAACGAGCAAGTGGTTCATCTAAGAGAGCACCGACGCCCATAGGCAGCTGCAATATCAGATTTCGGAGGAGGTCGTGGCCTAATCAGTGGTCGGCATTTGAGTCGATCACTAAGTTAAGTTGCTCTGGCTGCAACCGGGTGAATAAGCACGCAAAATTTCATGAAAATCGGTCGAGCCGTTTCGAAGGAGTTTGGCAACGCACCCCGTGACACGAGGACGAGAATTTTATATATTAGAAGATTAATTAGAGGTAACTTTTTGGTCTGCAGCCGAATTGGGCCGGCGCGTCCGGGTACCAGTACCTCCTTCTAAAATAACATCGGCGTTAAGCGACGGCAATTCTATCACTTCAAGTGATGGTATTGTTGTCGCGTTTCGATCAGTATATGAGAGTTCCCGTTGACCTAAACCAAAAGGCCGGCAGTATATTTACGAGCCTCCTGGTGTTGCAGAAGTCCATGGGCGTCGGTAGTCACATAGGTGAACTGCCTGCCTGTTTGCTACTTGTTATATTTAAAAAAATGCGTGTTAGTCAAAATACTATATAAATATATGTGTGTGTAATATAAAGATATGTTAACAAGGACGAACTTAACATATTTGCACAACTTCATAGTGTTGCCATCCAGTTCAATATTGGATTACGCAAATATGATCACACGTATCATATTTTTGCCTCAAGCTTAATTGGCTCCCAATTTATTTTCAACAAGATACGCATAACCTATTCGCGTTTGGGCTTTATCGTTAAACACCTCAATTACCGCTTGCTTAAGAGAAATGTCAATTTATTGTACTGATTTAATGTATTTCCTTCTCTCCTAATTTCTTCCTTCAAAAGACTCCTGGTCCTGTCCTATAACCTATCTGAGCTACCTATCCGAGCTAATCGATCCATTTCCTTTGTGGTCAGATTGTGATCAGATTTTCTTTGCAAATATAACGGCAAGTTGAAGACGTTTGATTTGATTGAAGATTTAATTTTGGAACTTATATTTATTTTCATTAATACTTTATTGCATTATTCCAGATCCAATTTTTCATGGTGCTGTTCCATTCAATAAGCGCATTGGTTTACGACTGCGGCTACCCAAAGTGAGTGTCATATTTTGTTATGTATAACGCTCAGTTATAATCACTCAACAACTCTGTATCAATGGACCGTAAAGACCTAACAAAATAGATAAAATTAACGATAATGCAAAAACATATCCTTATATTTCAAATTTCAAGGCTATTCTTCCAGCCACTCTTTAACATTGATCTAATAATGGGAGACAAAAACGAGATAGACTTACTTAGGGCGAGCGAAATGAGCTCCAACACTATCCCACAACCTGAGCAGTTTTTGATACGATAACTGAAAAACTATCACGCATATAAATTTGTGCTTTAACACAGTAATTTAACTTCATATCTAGATATGTTATCTGTCAAAAAATATTATATGAAAAACTATCACAAAGCTCAGTTTTTTGCTAGGTTATATTATCTTCTTAAGCTCAACTTTTCTGCTCTATAAAGACAAGCTCCTTCGAAAATTATGTTAACAAATGTTTGTCACAAGTCACCTAAAGGTTCTAAGTTGGACTTCTTACAGTTCTGAAGAATTGACATATTATATGAGTATTAAAAACTACAATGCAAATATTTTTTTCAGAATCATCGCTTCCGGCCTGATACTGCATTCCTTTATCTTCATCGTTCTATTCATGAACTTCTACATGCAAGCCTACAAAAGAAATAAAACCAAACCTAAAGTTGACGCCTGCAATAACAACAACACGTACGTCGGGAACGGACATGTCAGCGCTAATGGACATCTCAAGACCAACGGGCACATCAACTCAAATGGACACATCAACTCAAACGGACACATCAACTCTAACGGACACGTCAACTCTAACGGACACGTCAACTCTAATGGACACGTTAACTCAAACGGACACATCAATGGCGATGTACACGTCACCACCAATGGACACGTGCACCGTGACACCAGTGTGACAAACGGTTTCACAAATGGATACGTAAAAGATAAAGTGCTATAGTCGATCTTAAGTCTACGAACATTTCTAGTATAGACTTTGAGATTTTTGTAAATAGTTTGTATTAAAGACACGTACACCACGAAAACTGTTTTGCTAATGGATGTGAAACAGTAACTTTTAATGCTCAGACATATAAAAATAAGTGGCATAAGATGTGAAAGTAAAGACAGAGTTTCAACAATACCAATTATTTAAATATTTGTGTGTAGGAACATCTCTTCTATTTACGTCTCGATACACATAATTATAAAGGCAACAAATATACGTCTCGTCTGTAAGCTTGTTGCGATTCATTGCTCATGCATCAGATTAATTTGAAGTTTTATATCATAACCTAAAGCATTGTTTTGTAATATCAACCTACAGCGTATAGGCGTAGAGTTCAATTTACACACGGTCTCTAGCAAAATAATAAAAATATAAAAAAAACAGACATTACAACGTCATTATACCGTTCACTAATTTTTTTTAATGGATCTTTATTCGCTCTACAATCTTGGTTAGTGTTTTTAAAATTATGCTTAGTGGTGTTTATATAAAACAAAGATCCATGGTATATAACTTAGTTTTTGTAGTTTTTGTATTGTTATTATAGCATAAATAATGGCTCAAATGCTTAGTTGTTAGAATTGAATGTTTTATGTGATTAATGTGTTATAAATATACGATACAATTTATTTTTTTTAAATGTGTCAACAATAAAGAAAATACGTAATTATATCACATCAATTACGACATGAAATTGTCTACAATGTTACAAATGCATTTAAAATTTCTTGATAGAAATTTTATTATGAATTTAAAAGATTCAAAGTGATTTGCAATATTATACGAATTAAAAACGGAAACATTTCGTTTATAAGGGAAAAATTCAAATCTTTGCCCTAAGTTATACGATGGATAATAAAATATGTCATTATATCTAAGCCCCAAAAGACTTTGTACATAAAAGGTTAGTAATATGTTAATGATTCTAAAATACTTATTATAAGTCAAATAGTAGAATACTTAAGCTTTTACTGAATCAATAAATGCTTTCAGCATTCATTGATTTAAAAGGATTTTCTAGTTCTGATTTGCAGTATTCTTAACATAAAAATAGTAAAATTCTGCTGAAATCTAAGAATTTAATGAAATATGCTTACTGTATATTAACTGACGTAAGAAATTAATGCCGGTTATCCACTGTGAGCGAATTTAGCTAAACAATAGCATCCCTAAAAATTAAACCAACTCGCACAGTCATAAATACAAAATGCATTTCCATCGAGATAATTCAAAAATGTTAAAAATATTGACTGAACTTTATTTCACAATATAAATCGGGCATAAAAAATGTTGGTGGTAAAAATATTAGGAATAAAAATATTTTAATCGATTGGTTATTAATTTTAATAATGGGTATCCATTGCCATTTATTCCAATGAATAATAATTAATTAATTTAGAACATATAGGTAGAGGGCTGCATATCTTCAAGTTTCAATAGCAACAACGCTCAAAATATATTTTAACTTAAATTTCAGGAATATAAATTGCTCGATATTAAAAAAAAGATATTAAACAATTAATACTCTTAATACTCGTACATCATGCTATTGTACTATACCTGCTTAAACATCATTTTAAAGTGACACTAAAGTGAGTCTTTTTATTGGCCTTTTTCATGATCAACTATCAGAATCCACTGTAACATAAATACCACAATTTAAGAGATATTCAATATGACAATATCACTACAGACTGTTCTTAAAATTTTACATTGTACCACAACTTTTTAATTTCTTCTCTCGTTTTTATATTCACTGCCACTTGATTATCAGATAACTTTTATATGATGATTTTATTAGTTATATAACTTATAAAATAATCATATAAAAGTTTTCTTCAATTGCTCCTGAATATTCAGGAGCAATTGCATGCGTGCTGTATGTAGAAATTTACATGTTAGTTCCCTGTTCTGGTGCTATTTTTACAAATAATACACATTTTTACGATTTTTACAAATAATATACATTTTTATAGCTACTATTTAAATTGAACTACCTCATTGCCTTCCGTCCTTTGATGACTATCCGTCCAACAAAAAGCTTTATTTAATCTTAGATGTAAATGTAAATATTGTAAATCTTTATTAAAGGGGTTATGTACTTATAAATTTAATAATACGTTTACCGTGTAGAATTAAACTACAATTATTATAAATGTAACTCAAAATCAATCAATATTTATCCAATTTAAAACATATTATATTCACAACATATTTGAACTCACATTTTATTCTGATTGTGTCGGAATATTACTTTAGTAATATTAAAATGACAAAATTTTAATAATGTTTTATGCGTAAAATACGACTTTGAAGTTACTTACAGAATGATGTAAGACTTTTTCGTTTCTTACTCGTATTATCATACATTCGAAATTGATATTGGTTAACATATATCTAAGCAAAATCATTTATGTTTAACTTACAAAAATTAAGTGTAAATTCTTATATCCTATTCTGCTACAAATATTGGAACAGGAAAACGAAAACATAATTATCTAAATCCGAAAGTGACTAGCCACCCGCCTGCCGCAGTGAAGCTAAACTTCTGCTCTTGTGCGGGGTTTATCTCATTGTCTGTGAGATTGGTGGCGAGCGATATGATGGGTCCATCATGGAAAGTCTCCACCCTGTCGTTGGGCCGAACCTGACGCCGCGCGTCCAGTCGGGGGACGTTGTCTGTTATGGGGGACCCATCACAGTTGGGGACTTCGCACACTTCTTTGCTCGGTGGCATTGGTAGCGGACACTTTTGGTCACTTATCTGGGAATAATTGAATAACATGTAACAAAGTAACTAATAATTTCTGTAACAACACAGTTTTAAGCGTATTATTATTGGCTATCGTAGTGCAAATAAAAAAGTCTAATGATCTCAAACTGAACATAAAATTATATACATTAAACATTTAAGTAACGTTTGAAGCTTTTGAACTGCATATATACTTACTTTGGTTATGCCACGAGCATGATCCTGAACGCAGCCAACGATCCTAGTTCTGTGAGCCGGCCCGCAAACAGGACAAGGTCCCCAAGCTGCCGCTCTCCATCGAGGGGGACACGGAGCCACACCGCATCTTCTACGTCTAGAAGGTGGCGGCGAGCCAGTGCAATGAGCTGGTGATACTTCGCGATCTTCTTTATCCTCTACCTCAACACATTTGAACTTCCCAATTTGCAATCCGCCTCCACAAGTTCTCGAACATTGCGTATAAGACAGTATCTTCCACATGAATCTCCTATCTCCAATTACATTGCTGTCAATCTGATACACTGTCGTCAACAGAATTGATACTGTGTTCATAGGTTAGGAGACGGCCGTAAGATTACTTGCTAAAATGATACAAAATCGTATTGCCACCTGAACTTGCTTAACTAACTAATTATTATCATCACCCACAGCCAGTTCTCTCCCACTGCTGGGCAAAGGCCTCTCTCCGCTTGTACCACTCCTTACGGTCTTGATCCAATCTGGACCAGGTTTAACTAATATATTAGAATAATTTTCCGCGTGGAATTCGCTGAAATTATTTACTATTTTTAGGTTTATCAGCTTGTTGTGCGAAATTCTAATCATTATGCTAAGAGTAAAGGCAACATTGTTTATATTATTTATAACATTAGACATCTGCTATTGAAAGTTCCGTCTACATCAGTCCAGCCGTGTCGGAGATTAACCGTTGGAAACAGATAATTATATTAAATTTATTTATATTATAAGTACCACAATTATTATGCAAATAGATATTTCTATATGTTCTATTAGTTGTTACCCGCTACTTCGTCCGCGTAAAATTAGATGAAAACTTTTATCCTGATGATATATAGCCTATAGTTTTCCTCTATAAATGGGACATCTAATACAGAAATAATTTTTCAAATCGGACCAGTAATTTCTGAGATTAGCGCGTTCAAGCAAGCAAACAAACAAACTCTTCAGCTTTATATGTTAGTATAGATGTGTAGGGATATACTACTGGTATAAATTAATGTTTATTTGACTCTATTTTATTCGTTGCCAGTCTAGCATTAAGTTGTCTACCTTAGGAACAGACGTCCGTGTGTCATATAGTCCTATATATTTATTTATTATTATTATTTATCTTTCCCTTTACCGTTCCATAATGTTTCACTATTTTGACGTTAATGGCTGAAACATAAAAGATAAATATATGCTATCGCGGGCTTTTTTGTAGCACTATTTAAGATAAACATTTCCTTCATGCACTATAAACGCGTAACTCTAACGGTTTCTGCAGCGCACGCTAAATAGCTCGCAGATAGAAATTTTTTTTCCCAATTATTCGACCTTTATTGTTATATTTTGGACAATTCACACAATATCTTTATAATGCATAGCCTATGTGTTATTCTGAGGTACATATAAACTAAATTATTGTAAAGTTTTATTAAAATCTATTCAGTAGTTTTGCCGTGAAAGAGTGTCAAACATACATCCATCCATCCACGTGTACAAACTTTCGCGTTTATAATATTAGTAGGACTATTTAATTTAGTTAAAATATCTGAAGTTCTTGGATTTTGTCAATCATAATACGCATGTATAAATATAAACCATCTCCTTGAATCGCTCATTTTATTGGTGAAAACCGCATTAAAATCCGTCGTATAAAAGATCTGCGCGTAAAAAGTGGAAAGCTATATAATAAATAATAATAATAAAACTATTTATTTGGTAAGTAGACACAGACATTAATAAACTAAAAATAACTAATCTAAACACTTACAAATCTATATAACTAAATTAAATTACATATGGATGCCCGGGGCTTTGTGTAGCTGCGCAAGGTTTTGTAGAACTTTTTAGTCTTCAAGGACAAAAATGTACAAACAATTTGAGCTATGTCTGGCGCTGGCATAAGAATAAAACAATGAATGCTAAAATAAATTATTATGTATGTACTTATATCTAATGCAATTTCTAGCTTTATACAAACCTCGTTTACTTCGACATTGTATTTGGATTTAATATAAGCTTTGGCTTTCTCCATGGCTTTTCTTACATCAGGTCCGATTTTGTCTGTGACGTTGCTTCCATCGTTCTCCATGTAGTAAAATTTGATGCGCGTTAAATCTACCTACAATATTCACAAATATAAAAGAATCAGCTGACAATAATTAAACATTGTATGTTATTAAAATATAACAAAAATAAATACGATATAAAGGACTTCGTTTAAAGGACTTCGACAATTTTTTTGTCAGATATTTTAACGTGCCTTACAACAAAAGTTCAGTTCTCAAAGGCTGATTATGCATTATGTATCTCTAAGTCTACTGGTAGTATAAATTTACAATTGAGTATATAACTATACAATGGACAATTGTTGATGGGTTTCGGTGATCACTTATAATAAGATGTGCCACTGGCTCATTTGCTCATTGCCAGATAAAAATACGTATGTGCTTTTACAATAGGTACAAGCGCTTACAGTTACTTTATAATATTAACCTAAGACGTTGAAAATCAAAAAACAAATCAATTGTTGCTATAAATAGATATAAGAATAGGAAAGATATCTGCTCGTAGTACCCACCTAGCACAATAATTATGTATGTATATAGATAAATTACATGATAAACTCCGATACCGAAAAGAAAGGAATTCGTACAATGACCCTTCACTACTTGTCTCTTCTCGCTCGCGCACAAAAATATTGCGCTCTCGCTCACACGGGGGCGGACACCGTCGAGCGCAGATTGTAAACCAATAATGATTTTCTCTTTTGACAATAGGCACAAAGGTACGAAATAATTATAATAAAATATATATTTTTTAATTATTATTATTTTATATAATTAAATAATAGTAATAATTAAAAAAAAAAACTTCTATTCGGCGACCGGAATATAACAATATACATTACTAAATATATCTATTTATATCCGCGATTTCGTAGGCCTCTATTCGGTGGCGCAACCTTTTAGGAAAAATAATACTATCTCTTACAAATATAATAGTATTGTAATATATTGTAATGTATCTTACAAATATAATTGTAATTTTTTTAAGTGCCGAAAAAAGATACTTAAAATTTTTAACACACACTATTTCCTGTTTCTCTAGAGATCAACAAGTCTTATCACAAATTCATTTCATTTCTTGCTGTTGAAAGACAAATCTAAAATGATTAAAGAATAGTTATTGTACCTAGGATCAAGGTTCATATTCAAAACCGCGAATTATGTAATGGTCAGATGGAAAATAAACGTAAAATAAACTAGTAGTAGTAGCATTATTCCTTAAATCATGGTCATCACAATACTTAATTATTGATAAATGTAAATACACACAGATTAAGATGAAAGTCGTGTTTTAACACTTTTGATACATCGGCAGGATATTTATTTTATTTCATTTAAGAAATAACTGATTAAAAAGATTTTCCTGAGACGTCCGGATGTCTGTGTGTGTGGATCTGGCACGATCACGTTCGAAACCGTCAACGTATCAGGTTAATGTTTTTTTATTAGTTTCTGAATTACGACGTCATAATTCCTATTGAAAATGCGTGTTTAATTCGGTATCGTTTATTTATAATTAACGAGAAACTAAATCTCAACTGGACATACCACCTAGCGGAATATTACCGTACTATTAAGTATTGAAATTTTTACTGCTTTATTCTTTTATTTTTCTTTTTTTATTTCTGCCTATAGCAGCCTGCATAGGATACCATGGAATTTACCAAACTATATTGATAATTATACTCACATCACTATACTTAGACGTAGTTCCCCAGCCAGCGATGGAGACCACAGAGCCCGGGTTCTCCAATGTTTGACTTTGGTTGTTGTAGCAAATGGGTTTGGGAACGAAATCACATCCCCTAATCCGCCGGTTAAAATCGAATCCGTCTTCGATCTTAACAACTGCGATATCGTTGTTCATCCATCTTATATTGTCGTTTTCGTGACCATCGAAGACATAATCTGAGACAGAATAGATTATGTAAAGCAATTTAAAAAGCGAAAAGCTAAGAAGAAGAAGAAACAAGTCAAGTGATAGTAATACTACATCAAGTGTCACAAAACTACATCTGTGATGAGAATGTGACACTGAAAGAGTCAAATTGTCAGTAAGTGCAATCAGTCTAATTACATCTTTTTTAATTTATACCGGAGCCAGACATACCTTCAATTGAACGATCATTTCAATGTACATGTAGTGTGTGTGGCCGGGAACTTTGTGTAGCTGCGCAAAGTTTCGTAGAATTTTGTAGTCTTCAAGGTCAAAAATGTACAAATACTTTGAGCTATATCTGGCTTTGTTATTGACTATTTTAAAAGCGAGAATTGATTGGAACAAAGGTCTTAATCAAGCGTTAGACGTATGGCAAGTAGAAAAAGTGTAACAGACTGTACAGTATTTACTCTATAGCCATTCATGTAGTATGATTATATACTAGAAAGAGATAGGAAAACGAAAGAAAGAGACGGTAAACATGTACTTAGCATTAATATTCTTTTGTTATCTTATAGCTACTTTTAAATTATTTGCATTAAAAATATGGGGACGAATTTATTTTCAAAACATGTCTGCATTCGATTTGAACTCTACTACAGTTAGATTCAATAAATGAATAAGGTTTAAGATTTATATGGCTTCAAAATTCGTACAAGACGACGTCTGCCGTTCCGCTAGTAGATATATAAATATATCTAGACATAGATATATTTATATATCTACAGTCTATGCAACCTTAAAGCATGATATGTCATTTGTAATTGGCGTGTAGTCAATTCGAAGCCTAGCTTTTAAGCCACTAACCCAATTTAAAGCACTGCCGTGCGAAAGAACACTTGGGAGATCATAATATGTTCTATGTGAACGCTTTTTTAACGCGCGGTAAAAAACTCCCTTGCGTACGAGGGCTTAATGCTAATTCTAATTTATGCGAAGCATTTCATTTTTTGCTAACCTCCAGTTTTTTGTTATACTTGTAACAATGAAATTTGTTAATTTTAACTTACTTTTAAGTCTTCTAAGTTAACTTTAATTACTGACAATACTGTGAATACATACATCAAAGAGGTCGTAGCTTAATTAGTAGCCGGCATTTGAGTCGCTAAGTTAGGCGGTTAATCCATTCTACCACTTGATGATCCATTCTAACACTAGTTGATCATTCTATCACTTTTTGATCCATTCTAACACTGGTTGATCCTTTCTAACACTAGTTGATCCATTCTACCACATGTTGATCCATTTTAACACTGGTTGATCCATTCTAATACTAGTTGATCCATTCTACCACTTGTTGATTCATTCTACCACTTGTTGATACCATCTGACACTGGTTGATCCATTCTATCACTGGTTTTCAAAAACAACTCCTTATAAATTTAAAAGGACTTTTTATACTACGCCGGAATAACGTTTGGAAGAAGGAAGAAGATGAATACATACATTAGATGTGCTTTAAGTCTTTAAATTCTTTGATTATTGTTTAGGAACAAGGTAGACTACCTCATTTAGCGCTTTCTTTTATAACACAGATATTTTCAAAGGAGAAAATTGCTAAAAGGGCCAGTCGCCGTTGGGGTATTGTCGCACCCACTCCTAATACAAGCTTTTAATTTAAGCTTAGTAAGAGGGGAAAAGGGGATATTAGATATACCTAAAAAAGTATTCCTAATATTTTATTAAAAAGAAAAAAATCTTTTATTTCGTATAATCACTTATAACAACGCAGATGTTTATTGTACAAACTAGGATAAAAAGTTTCTAAAGAAATATATACTAATATATGAAGCTGAAGAGTTTGCTTGTTTGTTTCTTTGCTTGAACGCGCTAACGGCAGGAATGTGCACTACTGGTCCGATTTGAATAATTCTTTTAGTGTTAGATAGACCATACACATACATTAGGAAGGCTAAAGGCTATAGATATCATCACGCTAAAATTGAATATTTTTTTAAAATAATTCTATGCAGACGAAGCCGCGTGCACAGCTAGTATTTTATAAAGAAGGAAATAATCAAATTTAGAGCCTCAATAGCTCAACGGTATAAGGTATGGACTGAAATTCGCAAGATACCCGGTTATTGTCGCACCCACTTCTAATACAAGCTTTTATTTTAAGCTTAGTAGGAGGGGAAAAGGGGAATATTCGACACACCTAAAAATTATTCCTAATATTCTTTTAAATAAAAATAAAAAAAATCACCTTAACTAGTCAAAAGGGAAACTTCTATATTTCGAATTCGGTGAAATATTAAACGATGACACGTAATTTGTCGTCGTCAAAGTCAAACAGTGTTAAGCAAACACAGATCTTGTGTAACCGGCCCTACTGTAAATCTGGGAATTTGGGGTTAACAAAAACTTACGCGGGAGTTATCGATATACAAAAGCGAAAGGTCATCTAACACGAAATTTCGAAAACCGCATTACGTACCAAGATTCATTTCGGCAAGGAGATAGTTTATAGTTAACTAGTTGTAACCCCCGACTTTGTCCGCGTAAAATTAGGTGCAACATTTTAGCGTGATGGTATAGCCTATAATCTTCCTTGATACATGGGCTATCTAACACTGAAAGAATTTTCCAAATCGGACCAGTAGTTCCTGAGATTAGTGCGTTCAAACAGACAAACAAATTCTTCAGCTTTATATATGAAGTATAAAGTTAAAATCATTTATTCATATAGACTTTTCATAAGCACTTAAGAAAGTCATATGTATTTTTTTTAATATATAATAAGGGGCAAACGAGCAGCTTTTCGCCCAAGTGACTACCGACGCCCATGGACAACTGCAACACCAGTGAGACCAGAGTTGCCGGCCTTTGAGAAATGAGTATGCTCTTTTTTTGAAGTCCTAAGTCCTAAGTCGTATCCCTTCGGAAATACCGAAGCAGTCAACTGATTATTATACACAGTATATATTATCATTTTAATTAATTAGTAATTTAGTGATAAAATTCACGACTTAAAAGCTAAGTTTACTAGGGTTCCTTGCGCTCTGAACTTTGCAGACTTCAAGGACAAGAATGTACAAACACTTTGAGCTATGTCTGGCTTCGGTATTACAGATAACCACATGATTTTTCTTTGTATCCTCAGCTATTAAAATATTCTACACCACATTAATAGTTCATTAGGTAATTGACATATTCCATTTCATTTGATGCCAAGATTGACAAAATATTAAAAATCTATTTATTTATTTTTCTTCCCGCCCTTATATCACGCTATGTAGGGCCGGCACAACTTATTTTCTTTATCGACTCTGCTCTGTCAATTGTTGTCTCTGAGTGTACACTATGGAGACTAGAATACACGAAGGACCATCTCAATGTATTAAAGTGTCCGTTGAAATCCGCAAATAAGGGGGCGACACATTAGAATGTGGAAGAATTTTAAAGGTTATTATTGGTCAATTCATTGCTACATTCATACCATACCGCGCCGTTCTGGAAAGCTATTGGTCGATTCATTCGACACAAGCGCCATTTCGGTGAATCCTCGACCGATAATTTCCTTTTTTACAAATGGCCACTTTTTCAAATAGCCCCTCATAAAAAGATGGTCTTCCTTATATTCTAACCTCCATAGTGTACACATGTTCTCATCTCTTCATTCACAGAATCCATCCATCGTTTCTTCGTCCATCAATCGCTCTTTGTCATATTTCCATACCTAACCCCTTTACTTACATATCTTTCATCTCTCCTCATTACGTTCCTATACCACGCTAACCTATTGCTCCTTATTTCCTCCTCTATTGGTGCCACCTTAAATATCTATTTACTATAGTTAGACATTATAAGTGGATATTAAATCGATTGAATGCTTTTTAAACATATTCAGCAGGAAAACTTCCACAAATCGGTTGAAAGCGAAGGCGACGGTGAAATTGGGTACTCGCGTAAAAAGTCCGGTGGAGGAAAAAAAGGTTATCAACATTTTGACTCGTATCACAAAAAGGCTGGTGATCACTATGAGTTGGAGACTGAGGATTCTTATGGGCAAGATGAGGAAGGTCATGCTGGTGCTCACAGCCATCAACATGAGAAAAGAGGTAACCTTAGAACCAAGTCTATAATCATACAATCACTTAAATTTGCTGACTTGCAAAGTTGACATTTTAAAAACCTTGTTCATAACCGTAGAACGCATCGTCTATTATAAATTGCATCTTCATAATTAATGTCCAAAAAATCCTGTAACAATATTTTAATCGGAAATAAGTTTATTCTTCTTTAACTTAAATGATTCCGTTGTAAATTATTAACTGATAAATATTTTTTGTAGTTTGGTATTTATGTGAAGGTTCTCAAAATGTTGCTTTATTTATGTCAAGTAATACGGAAATTTTAAATAAACGTACATAATAATTATGTATTCATTTTTTACATTATTTTATTTGGTTATCATTAAAAATATATATAACTAAACTAGAGATCGCCTTGTAGTCGAAATTCAGCCACAAATCTTTAGAATTGGGTACTATAAGCTTATTTAAAGATATATTCAAAATTTCAATTCTTTCTACAACGACATTGTATTGTAATTAATATTTTTACCGTTGCCATACGCTTTGACACAATCTTATTGTAAAATATATACATGTGTGTGTCAATCGTTTGTCGTTGGTGTGCGTGTGGTTTTATTTTAATAATTTAACGCAGTTGTCGAGAAATGGTTTTGGAAGTTTTCGCTTCACCTAACAATTAACCAAATATTCCTACAGAAAAATATCGCAAGCCCAAAAAAAATGAACGCGACGCTGAAGTCGTTGAGGACTCAGAACACATAAAAGAAGACAGACCCGATATCGAGCACGAAGAATTAAAGTAAGTGATACAGTAAACCCCCCCCCCCCCCTCACCCCGGGATCTTGTATTAATATTATTCTATAGTATATATTATAAATAAATATTATATCTAAATGGTTGATACAGTCATAAATAAAATGGAAATTTCTTTACGTATTCTCTTGTATAATCTTCTGTAATTATTATATTATATAATTGAAAAAAAAGTCAGACACTAAGTACTCATTACATTTATATTAACATTATTAATTTATTCTTCTATTATAACAGAGAAGGCGCTCCCGATGGCAATGGCGGAGTAGAAGCTCATGGGCATGATCCAAACGACTACATTCTTCCGGAAAAATATACCTACGGCGCTGGCGAAGAATACGATTTCTAGATTTAAGCTTTAAGTTGAAACATTTTATAAAGCATATTAATTGACCGCCAAAGACTTTTTAGTGCCTACTAATTACGTATTTCTTTAAAATATTAATGATAATATGGTAGTTTGCTGTTTATGAAATTTTAAAACTTCGGTATACCATATTAATGTTGGTAGTATCAAGACGTAATAAACATGGAGAAAATATTAACAAAATGGTTTAGATTTACAATGCATTACAGAACAGTCCTTAATTTAGGAAAACGGTAAACAAATTAACAAATAGTAAAATTAAGTTGAGAGAAATTTTATAATAGCTAGAGCTAAGAAAAATTTTATCACTATGTGACCGCACAGATAAAAAATATGAGACAAATATTGTTACAAAATCATTAGAATAACCATAGAATGTATAGTTAAATACCTCCACGGGAGTTCTAACGAGTATGTTGAGTATTTTTAAGCTTATGATAAGAATATTATTATATATATATTCGTAGTATAATAATACGCTAAAAAAACCTTGTGTTAATTTATTTTGTTTGAACCACAGAAGTTATCCTGAAGGAACGAAACGTCATGGTGGCTTACTCTTCACTACTGAACGCATTGTATATCTGTCAAGTGTCAACTCAACTCCTATCTGAATCCGACAGTGACAGAGAATTTGTTTTGCTTTGTGGATTGAAAGTTGAAACCACATAAAGATTTTAGTGAAAAGACTAAAACTGCTTAAACCCGTTGTAAATTGTGATGTGAGACTTACACTTCTCACACGTTCAACATGAGTGTTAGAATTATCGATATTATCATAACTTTAATTTTACATTTCGTGTATTGCGCTTGTTCGGGTAAGTAGACAATTATTTAATTGAATCAATTTATCCAGGACGTTATATTTGAGAGTTTTATTCTTTTTAACAGAGCATATCCTGTCATGCAACGTGACCCAACTGAATACATGCCCGGGGGATTTTCAAGTTTGCAATGAAACAAGTCATCAATGCGATTGTTTAGACGGATATATAAATAACGGGGAAGAATGTTTGGAAGAATCAGAAATACTAAATACTTCAAACCACGACGCTACAGCTGCCGTTGTATCAATATTTACAATTGCTCTTGTAATTGTTGGACTAGTATTAGTTGTGAAGAGATATAATTTAATTGAATATTTTCATCATAAAATTAATTTTAGGAGGAATAACGATGTTTTGTATGAAGATGTGATGATTGGTCATGATGATCCACCACTGGTTCCATAATCACTTTAATAAATTTATATTGTAGATAATGCTTATAGAGGTAAATTTATTTATTCTGATAGTTTACCTTCAAATTCAAATGTTACTTCTAGATTAGATTCATCATGCACATTTGTCATAGGCATGGATTCTGTTCTAGGAATAATGTGGGTTTGTGTTAGTATTTTCCTTGTTGCAAATCTTTATTTTTTAATTTTATAACATTTACTCTAACTAATAATTACACCTGATTTTTGGCTGAGTCAGTAAAAATACTTTAAACAAATTGTTTAATCTTTGAATATTTATAGTAGCCTGTTTTAAAATTCCAACAATTTCTAACAGTATATATTATATTGATGTCCCCACCTAATAAATGGCACTCAAAAATCTCGTAACTTTATAAGAAAAATAAATACCAATATGCAAATGCAATACCATTGTTTCATATTAACAAAACTATGGTATTGAATTTTATATCAAATAACAGGTAATTTTTAGAGGTATATTTACTAGAATATTCTTGTTATTACATGTTATTCAATGGTTGACTTAGTTGCTAGTTGGTATTGAGCTATATAGGTTTATTTGTGATTTTTTTATAATAACTTTGCTATACACAATTAAAAAAATATAAAAAATCTGATGTAACTAAGTCTGTTGTAGAATATGCAATAAATTTTTTTTACAGTAAAGTGACTTTACCATAGTATTTGGTGGAGGTGTTAATATATATCTTTTGACAATACTGAGAAAAACTGTTGCTTCAGTTATTATAATTTTAAATGTATATAAAATTTATAAATTAAATAATATTATCTCTTAAATGTTTTATGACGTACATAAAACTTGTACGTCATAAGACATGCTCAAAAATTTCTGAAATCAGAAACATCGAGTTTTTTTACCTGCCCACTTTGCATGGAATGCCCTTTAAATTAACTAATTTACTGTTACTGTATTACAATATTTATGGCAGCTATTTAGATTAAAATTTCTTTAAACTTGTCATACTATGATGTATTCTATATGTTAATTGCATGTTACAATACAAAATTCATTTTTAATACTTTAACATTACTTCATTTCCAAAGGACTGTGAAAACAAATGGAAACATAGAATTCAAAGGGCTCCCCCGACTTTCTTAATGCCGGAGCCAGACATAGCTCAAAGTGTTTGTACATTTTGTCCTTGAAGACTACAATATTGTACAAAACTTTGCACAGCTGCACAAAGTCCTCGGCCACAGTACATGATCATTGAAATGATCATTCAAATGAAGCTATGTCTGGCTCCGGCATAACAGTAAAGTCATCGTCATGTACCGTTTTTGAAACATGCTACTTGGCCTAATTAAGGAACCCTATATATATGTATAAACTGTGTTAAAATAAAGATTATTATTACTGATTGTAAAAAAGCTTTTGTCCCTAATTGGTACATTGGCAGTCTTATAGCCACTTCGTCGTTTCATTAATGCACTTTCGAATAAAGCCACAGGTTCTTAATTCGGCTGACTTAGTTTGTTCCTTATTTGTATACAATTTGATATATTTCTTAAACGACTTTTTTTGACAATACTTTTAACAATCAGGATTTTCCTAAATGAATGAGAATTTAATGAGTCGAAGGAAAATTATTACCACTTAAGAAAAAAAAAAAAATAACAAGTTAGTTTTATGTCACATAGTACAACTTTAAATTTAATTTGAAATATTATAAAAACATTCGCAAACCAACAGGGACCGACTTGGAAAGCCTGTTTATGTAACTAACCTTCAAATCTTTTTTTTTTCATATTACAAGGGGGCAAACGAGTAGGCCGTTCATCACCTAAGCGACTACCAACGTCCATGGACATCAGCACCGCCAGAAGGCTCACAAATTAGACATAACAGTACCCTTACAATATAAACAGAACACCAAAAGGTCTTATCTCTTTAATATACAAATATAAAATGAAAAAAGTTTCTACATTTCAAAAGGTTTGTAATGTTAAAAGTATTATTCTATTATGAATTTTTGTATGCTAAAACTGCAATATTTATTGTTCCTCTTAATTAATAAAGTAAGTTAATTCTTTTTATCTGAAATTTCCCTGTATTGAAAAAAAAAACGTCAGCTTATTGAGACTTCAACTAAACAAAAGGTTTTAGATATTAAATATTTGCTGGCTAACATTTCGGCGTAAGAAGGCACAAATTTATGAATATATTTTTTTTATGGGTTGAGTCAAAAGTTGTTGATGCTGAGTTTTATGATTACACATTTAAAGATTTATGTTGTTGCTAGTTAGTGACCAAATAAGTATTATTCAAAAAAAGAAGTTTAGGTTTGTTTATTGTCTTAATGTACACAGCTGTGTGACTTAGAAAGTTTAATGAATAGATTTATTCATTGCATATGTACAAGGCAGAAATGATAGGATAAATGTCCAGACATTCCTTTTCAATTTTATTGCTTGGAATTCTGGAAATTCCAAACATCTGTATCGGCCACTACCTTCAACTTATGTATATTTATTGAATTACATACCTAGCAACCTGCCTTGGGTTTACATAGGTGCATTATTTGTAATATACACATAAACCTAGTTAAGTTTATAGGACTGGAAGTACTGCTTAATAAAAGATGTTTTTAATTAAAAGGATTATAATTTAATTAAAATATTTGATTTGCAATCAAAAAACATTCTCGTTATTAAAAGCCGGCATCACGTCCGCTAGCCTCCTGGTGGTGCAGATGTTCATGGGCGTCGGTAGTCACTAATATGAGCCGTCTGCTCGTGTGCCCCTTATAACATAAAATGGAGCACTTGCTCATAAAGGAATAAGTCGTTAAGTTTATTAATCGGTACGAAAAGCGGCAAAAACCGTCACCTGACGTACGGCCTTCATAATAAATATCGGCGTTGTCTCCCAGGGGAGCACGTACGCCTATAAACGTGTTTAACTTTCCTATATAGCAGGCTGTATATCTTAAAATAATATGCTATTAACTGTGCCTAACGTGAATTTATTATTGACAGCGAATGCTGTGTTTAACTGCCACTCTTGTTTTGTAGGAATATGGTTAAGGGCACTTTTGGAAGTGCAAACTATTTTTGGCATTTTTTGAGATGGGAAAAATAGATGGAAAAAATATATACTTTTTGGGTGAACAAAAACCATGGAACTCGCGTCATCGTTACCGAACGCTTAACTTTGACTTTGATTTTGTCTTTGTCTTTGACTTCACTTGACTTTGACTTTGACTTTGACTTTGACTATGACTTGACTTTGACTTTTGACTCTGACTTTGACTTTTGACTTTTGACTTTTGACTTTGACTTTGACTTTGACTTTGACTTTGACTTTGACTTTGACTTTGACTTTGACTTTGACTTTGACTTTGTCGAAATGTTCGCGCTAGGCCCTCCGGACGCGCCGGCCTAATTCGGCTGCAGACTAAAACGACTGCAACCGTGGCGCTACCTCTAATTCGACAGATAGAAGTAAAGGACAGTGATGAAGTAACTTCGTTTGTTAATATTAGATGTAGTAGTTTCAAATTGAATTCAATTTTTTTGTCCCTAATTCGTCTACCATTAATAAGGAAGCCGATATAAAATAATCTATCTACCTCAAAGATATTAATTGAAATTGACTTCGAGGAATACGCGTATATTACCACAGACGGGCGAAACAATTTAATCGTTTTGTTTTGATAACCGTAAATAAAAAAGATAAAATTTTCGAGCCCTCTTAGAACCCCTTAATCCAATCAACTTGCCATGGGACGATCTCGAATTCTCCAGCCTACTCTAAGGCCACTCGGTTATTGCTCTAGACCACCTGCCATCACCACGTCTAGCCACATGTCCTGTCCTGTCTATTATTTTTTTTTAATTACGTATATAATCACAAAAAATATTCGTGCATAACATTCGCCTGTTACTTATAACACAGGCATTAAGTTATCTTCCTCAGGAACACTCGTCTGTGTCATGTAGTCCTATGTATAGGTTCTATCATTTATTTAATACACTTGTTCTAAATACATTTTTGAATATTAGTATAAAAATAAAAGCATTTAAAAATATATAAAAAATAGATTTCCGCCGGCAGCGGGGCAAGATCTCAAGCTACCGGTGGTTAGGGCTCCAGAGAACAGGTTTGCTTAAACGTTTAATGCTCTCTGCCATACCATAAACTAGCAATAATTCCTTTGTTATTGATGTTTCTGTGCACAATTCTATGCCCCTTTCATGCCAAACAAAATTGACTAAGGATATAGCAATGCAGACGAAGCCGATAGCAAAAGTTAGTGTTATATAATCACCAATGGGTAGTCATAAATAAATGTTTCATAACTCCCCGTTCTGTAAGGGTACTTTGAACATAATTTCAATACAGTATCTGTATTAAATTCTGCTATGAATTCCCGTTATAGAAGCAGTCTCTGTATAGACAAGACGATATTATTGCAGCCTATAAGTGATCATTAATGAAATTGCTATTAAACTAAAATTAAAACACAATTGGGTTTTTTAAATTACAAGTAGGCGATAAGACCAGAAGGCTCGCAGATGCGTTGCTGGTCTTTGAATAGGGATTTAAACCACCGGAAAATCTCACAAACCGAACGAAACGCGACAGCAATACCATCACTTGACGTGACAGCATTTCCACCGCTTCACGCCGATCTGATGTGAGAAAGAGGTACCTACTGAGGGCCTAGAAAGAAGATTCTCGATAGTTTTACATACTTTTACGTGCGAAACCGAACGTTAAATGAAACATCAATATTGGTAGCACGATAGAAATCAGAACTCGTAAGTATCAAACCCTTACATTCTTGTCAAACTTTTTTTAAAGCTTAAAATAAATGCTCCGAAATATTTTTATGACGGTCTAATGTTGAAGCCTAAACTCGTCATTAAGGGCCGGCAGCGCATTTGCTGGCCTTCTGGTCGTGCAGATATCCATGGGCGCCGGTAGGGGAGTGCTGGTAGAAGTGAAAACTTTAACGTACACAGCCATCGGTAACGGTAACAGAGTCGCGAGTTGAAAGGTTTTTACCATTTCAAAAAATGCCCACCCAAAGAAGTTGCCACTTCATTTAAAACCCTTCAAAAACAAGATTAATGAAATCAACCTGGACGAAAAATCGTACGAATGAGGCGTAAAAGTCACAACGTAAAAATCTCCTGTCACCTTTATCTATAGGTTTTGATTGAGTTTAATATTTTTAAACACACTGATAGATAGCGACAATATTGACGATAGTGGAATTCAAGACGAGATTAGGTTCGGATGTGTAACGTCGCCTTATCAGAAGATAAAACGGCGTCGTGATATTAATTTAAAAAAAGACTCTTATCAGCTCTAACTTACTGGCAAACATCTTGTGCTAACATGGAACAGTACGTTATGCGATGCACAGACAGACTGTGTTCATAGCTATTGTTATATACATTTAAAAACTTGATAATTATATCGCAGACAAGATAGTATTGTAGATAAAGTATTGCTTCATCAGTGGCCGGCGTTTGAGTCGATCGCTAGGTTAAGTACCTCTTGCTGCGACCGGTTGATAGATGGGTGACCTATTCTAGCACTGGTTTATATTAGATAACTTACCTCCTCCGTGTTTTGGAAGGCACGTAAAACAGTGGTCCCGCGTGGGCCACCCTTATCACTTAGGAGTATGAAAAATACATAGTAGCCGATTCTCAAACCTAGTGAATACGTATATACGATTTCATTACAATCGGTCAAGCCGTTTCGGAAGACTACGGTAACTAACATTGTGACACGAGAATTTTATATACCTTTTTACCAATCTGTGGATTAAAACGAATGACAGCATAATATTTCGAATAAAGCATTAGTGAATAATAAAGCAACGTGAAACGAACGGTAACAGCGGTTTTCCGTAAGTTTGCAATTATTACCATGAAATACGGAAGCAATAAAATAAGGCTTGCAAAATTTTCCTCACGCCATCCTGTTGATATGCGGCGAGTAAACGGATATTTCTGTAAATTGTAGATGGTAACTAACCCTACATTTATATCTAGGTAGGTGTATAACAAGCGTCTGTTGTCTACCTTAGGAACAGACGTCCGTGTGCCTGTTATAAATAAATATTTTTATTTTTAGAAATATACAAATACATACATATAGATACAGAGGAGGTCGTAGCTTAATCAGTGGTCGGCATTTGAGTCGATCGCTAAGTTAAGTTGCTCTGGCTGCGACCAGGTGATAGATAGGTGACCCATTTTAGCTCTGGTTTATATTTGATATCCGACCTCCTCCGTGTTTCGGAAGGCACGTAAAACAGTGGGACCCCATTAATGTTACTTTGTGATATTAATCGTAAGGTTGTAGAGATCGTGGGGGTTCCGAGGATGACGTCAGATGGCAATCCATTTAGCATGGATTAATATTATTTACTATAAAAGGACACAAAAATGCGCATGTATTAAAAAAGGTAGTATTACATTTTTGAAGTGAAAACTTCTTTAGGCGCGACACCGTTATCGTACCGACAACTCTGCTGCTACGAGGCTTCGAGGAAGACAGCCTCTGTATGTTCAAATTTTCGCTACAGTCAGCCTTCCAGAATACCACTTTTTTATGTAAAAGCTTCGGAATAAATTGTTCTAACTAAATCCGAATTATTGTGAAATGGTGATAACAAAAAATTACCCGACTGAGTTTGTTGCAGGCTCTTCTCAGTGCAGCGCCGAACCCTTCCAAACTTAGCTCTCAGTCGATTTTTTTAATCACCAAAATAATAGACATCTTTTAAAAAATTATATACATAATTATACTAAAAAATGACTTTCACAAGAGTTTGCAAAGAACCTAAGTGTATAAACAAATTTTGAATTTGAATTTAATGTTTGAACAGAACAAAGTCTGTTTGGTCCGCTAGGTTACATATAAATTAACAGTTTCTTTATGATCAGGTATAGGGATAATTCATCATCATCATCATCAGGGATAATTACAGGATTATTAAGTTTAGGAAGTAAACAACATAAATAAACAAAACCCTTTTAAAAACTACAATGAAATCAAAATTAATGAGCAATGTAGTAGTTAACTAATTACTTTTCCTCTGTATTTACCTCAACAACAAAACAAGACAGATAATTGTAGACATAAGAAATGGTCCCGGTCACCCATCTACCACCCGGTCGCAGCTAGAGCTACTTAACCTAGCGATCGACTCAAAAGCCGACCACTGATTAGGCCACGACCTCCTCGAATATGATAATAAATGTTAAAATATTTATAAAATAGTGATATATGGGAAATGGAGTAAAAACTGAAACAGGCAATAAAATTTATTGACAAAGTTGTTGTAGGTCTAGGCCCTAAGACTCTCCGGTATGATAATACGAGTAAACCGAAATGATTAACGGTACAATATTTGTTGAGTTCAAAATATGGATTGCATATTATACATTGTAAAAGACATCGTACCGCAAACATTGTGATAAGGCTACATTTAACGCCCTAAATAAAATCACAAAAAATCATTCATCTCGGAAATGAGAGGTTACAGATATTGCCATACTCATCCCATTCTTGAGAGCGCAATGTATCGTGAACATTGGGATGCAATCGTCAACAAAATGTTGACGCGCAAAACAAGTCAACGACCCGCGCGCGCTACCCTTGTTACGTACTTTAAAGTTTTATTTACATTGCGGTTTGATGTAGAAATATTGAAGAAATTTGTTTCTGATTTAAAATCGCATTGGGACAGAGAGTAATAATGATATTATACAGTATTAAGTTAAAAAAATTGTACATTTCAAGAAAAAGCCGACGAAAAATTTCACCACTGGGCAATCTAGAATTTTAACTTTTCTTGAAAATAATTTGATACGGGGCCCCTCTAATGCCGAAACCAAACATAGCTTAACAGGGCATAATATTAACTAGTTTCTGACAAATAGTCAACTAGCCTATTGTCGTTTATATAGAGAAAAGTGTGCGAATGCTAATATTTTTATAAAATATGCATTATAAATATATTAAAGTATAAAAATAAAACCATACGCACACGAATGCCAAAGGATTTAAACAACATGTATACATTTTACTACAAGATTTGCCAAAGCATACTCATGACAAAATGACAATTTATTTGATTAAATATGTCATTTAATGTGATTTAATTGCCAAATGAACGTTGTACTACGAATAAAAATTTTGTATATGGCTTTAAATAACCGTATGATAGTCAAATCTAACGACTTTTGGACGAATTTCGAACAGCCGGCGATCGCAAATATAATATTTAATAAGTATATATTATACCTTCCACATAAAAAAGTGAAAATGAAAAATGCGTGAAGCTCACCTATAGTCACCGAACGCTTAACTTTAACGTCGCCGTTACCGACACTTCTTACGATTCGTTTACAGTTCTGTTGGGACTTACAGAGTGTCAGTGTTTAATTTTTTTGAAATACAAAATATATATTCACAGTATACATATAGCTCATCAAGAGGCGGTCGTAGCCTAATCAAGGACCATTAGCTAAAACAACAATCAGGACCAGTTTAGTTGACTCAACGCGATTCAAATATTTGCTTAAATCTTCTCTTTCAGCTCTAATGAGATTACCGTCGTGCGGAACAGCTATGTCAACAATTATTTTCCGCTGATTGATCGCTGAGCTTCGGCTCGCCCCAAACGCCCCGCCCGTTGACGCTGTGAAGGTAACTCTGACCAACAGCATTACACGTTCAGAAAAAAATTAATAAAAAAACAGTCAATGGTCATTCTTTGCTTCGGTGCGGTCACGTGAAGACGTTTTTTCCTTTATATTTTGTTTTGCATTTATTTTATCTTTAATAATTTAATAATTGCAGTATTTAATTGTTTACTAAATAAGTTTTGGTTCTTATATAATTTTAGGCTTGTGGGATCTATTTTTTTATGTTTATTATTTCTCCTTCTTAGTCAGGTCTTTTTCCATTTGTAATTGGGGTCGGCTCTCCTAATCTTCTTTCTCCAGATACGACGGTTCCGGGAGGTTGTCGGATCTATATTTTCTCTGGCGAGGTTGTTACCTATAAGCGATATCCATGTTTGTCTGGGTCCACTATGGCTTTTTGGTCCCGAATTGAAACTTTACCACTTTTTTGCCATGTGTTCCTCGGGTCTTCGCATGATATGCCAATACCACCGCAGACACAGTTTTGGAAGCTTATCTGATATTGGTTTTATTGTGAAGCTACCTCGAACACAAATATTTGGCACTTTATCCAGCCTCGTGACGCCCGCAGACCACCTGAGCATCCGCAATTCTGTGACGTATTTTATTGCTTTGCTGTTTCTTTATCGCCTAGCATTCAGCACCGTAGATCATAGCGGGTCTTAAGGCAGTCTTGTAAATTTTGCCTTTGTTGTGAATAGGCATTCGTGTCACAGGGTACTTCTATAATAAATTTTGATTTTTTTAAAAAAATTTTATGAAGCCAAACTCTGTCCCAAAAAGTACAGACGTCAGTCATCCATCCATCCATTCATCTTTTATTGAACTAAGCTAGTATAGTAAAGCTATTAAAATTTTTGTGGGTCACGCAAAAATTGTGTAAAAATAACCGGGTCTTGAAAAAAACGGCACAAATTGAAGAATTATTGAATTACAAATACGCATAATTAAATCAAATGTTATTTTAAGAAACGGTGTAAAAAATTGTAAACAAAGTAAAGTTTTAAAGCATCTCTCAAAAAATAAGACAATGTAACCACTTAAAGGTTAAGAAGACTTACGATTCCACATAAACGATGTCACAAAAATATTTTCATCTTCAAAAAGAGGACAACGTTACCATTAAAGGGTTACGGTTTACAATTTAATATGCGTACATATTCCCGATACAATATTATAAATCCAATATTGGGAATAAAGTAAAAGAAAAGGTACGGGGAAATTAAATCTCTTTATCTGAAATAGAACAAATTGAAAATATTGCCCGCTCTCGGATCGAAGTGATCCCGATATGAAACCCTTTTCAATGCTAATAACGCGTGTCACTATGTTGAGGATTTCAAATATGAAAATATTTTATTACGTTTATATTTAAATACGAGCTGCTGGCCACTGCTTTTTACGCGTGCTATAAATAAATTAATTTATGCTTAATCTTAATTGAAACCGATTAATTTGAACATTTTTTAATATCACGATTTTTATCATTAATTAGATAAAAGTTCTCTATGCGTTGCCCTATAAACTCATTTATTGTCAAGTGAATTGCTATTAATAAATAATTTCATAAAAACAATCCGAAATTTATCATAGGCATCTAGAAGACAGACGAATACATATTATAAATTTTTGGGAATTTGTAATGTTCAGAAATCAAAATGGCGTAAAAAAATCGATTTGTGTAAGTAAATGATATGTATAAATCACTTGTTTAAAGTTAGAGTAAAAAAAATCTTTATTAACAAATACTTATAAGCACTTGTTAACGTTACATTATATATAATATTTTAAGACGTCACTTAATATTTTGATGATAAGATTTATTTGAGTACGTGCTACATAACTGGGAGCTATATTTGTCCTTTTTTTTTGGTTTTCTTTTTAATGTATTTTATTTTTAATTCTGTGCGTGCGTTAGTTCCTGACTTCAACAAGGAATTGGCCGCCCCTGAAAATCAGCGCTGCAGAATAAATTCTGCAGCATTACGCTGAGGTGGCGCCCATTTCAATTATTTAGTTATTTTAGGTTTTAGGTTATAATTATTTTGTATGTTTTTGGTGTTTTAATTGAATAAAGTTTTATTATTATCCATCACTTTCAGCCCTTGATAAGCCACAGCTGGGCATAGGCCTCCCTTTGATTCTGCCACTCTCGCTTATCCCATGCCAATCTCATCCAGCCACCTCATGACACTTTCCTCACATCATCCACCCATTGAGCCATGGGACGACCAGGGTTTTTCCAACCCAATCTAGGCCACAATAGTTATGTTCGTTGATCACCTGCCATCACCACATCTAGCCATGTGTCCTGCCCAACTCCATTTTAATATATGATATAACATGTGTTATATCACATTATGACGTTCGTGGCCTTTACTTAACGACCATGATCGGGGTTATTAACTCGGAATTAGTATGTCTGAAATGTCGTGAACGTGACACAGGTACATTTTCGTGCAACACTCGTAGTTTAATGACTGTCTCTATGACAGCATTTTATATAATACTAGCTGACCCGGCAGACGTTGTCTTGCCCGATTTACGGTCAGGTAATAGGTCCATTTGTCTCTTGTTAAATTTAAACTACATGTTAAAACACGCTTATTCTTAAAGCGTATCATACTGCCAAAGACTATATTAAGAATAAAATTGCGTGGAGTCACTCCAAATTTGTGCTTGATAGTTAACATGAAAAATGTGTAAAACTCATTTCTGTAAGAACTATTTTTAAAAGAGTGGCTAACGGGTTTCTTGCTGATTCTTCTCATGGCTCGACTCTACCGAATCAGTGGTAGCTCTTAAAATATTTGACGATTCAAAAGGAGTAAAAGTCTACTTAAATAAAATATCATTCGAATTTGAATTCACCTTACTAACGCCATCTACTGGAAGTATTCCGTAGACGCGACCAAGTCTGCATCACTTTGTATTTTTTTAAATATTCCTTTGAGATTTTTTGTATTTTGTTTTTTCGTAAACCTTCCCAGGCACATTTTTGAGTTATAATAAGAAATATACCTTACTTAGGTTACATACCGACAGCAGCGCCACCTACTGGATTAAGTTGGCTTTTCAAATCCTCTACAAACTCCTTGGAATATACATACAAAATTTCATCCAAGTCGGTCCAGCCATTTAGGTTTACGGTGACATAGGCTTGCGAATTCGATTTTAAATGGATAAATAATAATATTTGGTTCATAAGAATATTGGTTCTTCATAGCCTATATTCATTACAAAATTAAAAAAAAAATCCTGACATAGCATCTTTTCTTTCCGTTGGTGTTATCTTTAATTTTATTTAGTTATCTTTAATTTTATTTTAATTACATGATGCATTATATTATCTTACTTTCTGTTAAAAACTTAATAATGTTTTTTAATGAAAGTAAAAAAGAAACCTATTTTCATACATCATTCCGTCGGGTTCTATATTAATTAAGGGACCGCAGAATGCCATTTCAATACATGTATGACCTTTGCCAGCTTTAGGCTCAAAGTATTGTGTCTAAAGCAAATTTTCCGACCGCGGGAAATTCGTATCGAGTTTTTAATCACAGTAAAGCCCCATTCAAATAGCCTTTTTCCGGCCGCTATTTGATCTGTGCGATCGCTCTGATTTGTGTTGCCCATATGACACGAATGAACATTTTTTAAAATTTAAAAGCAAAGTCTCTATTGGAGTAACGGATATTTTAACTCCAACAAAAAGAAGGTGAACTGTTGAAGGGATGAACTAAAATTTCAAAGGTACCTGAAGACCTAGTACGAATATTGTCGATAGTTTTATTTACTTTAACGATTGAAACGAAACGTCAAATGATAGTTCGTGTTTCAATTTTACACGACATACATGGCCGTAACGTAATAGTAAGTAAACTATTGAGAATGTTTGTGCTAGGTGCTCAATATACCTACTACCTCCAGTAATCTTCTTTACAAAGTAGAAAACATCAGTATATTTTATGCGTACGAGAGCAGGAAGCTATCGTTTTGCTTTCGTACGCTTAGATCTTTTAACTCAACGGATTATAATGCGGTTTTCATATATACATAGTGATTCAAAAGGAAGGTTTATGTGTTTAGTACATGTTTATGAATATTGCACTCGAGCGAGGCCGGGGCGCGTCGGTAGTAAATAAACTAACTTCGAACATATTCTAGCCAACTTTACGTAGAATTTATTTCATAGCCTATGCATTTTATGCGAGCCTAACACACTCTTCTTCTTCCTAGTGTTATCCTGGTTAAGTACCAGGGTCCGCTTAGACTGTAGAGGATGTGGCTGTGGGGCGACTTAAGATGACCGATTGCCATCTGAAGTCATCTTCGGACCCCCCACGATATCTACAACCTTACGACTAATATCATAAAGTGACATTAATCAGGTCCCATTGTGTTACGTGCCTTCCGAAAGACGGGGGAGGATGGCTAGACCGATTTCGATGGGACTTTCACTGGCAGTTAATGTTGTAAGGAGTAACAGAGGCTACTTTAGTTTTAGAAAAATGATTGGGGTTCCGCACAAAAAATTAATACCCTCAAAATTTAAAAATATCACTGAATTCACGCTACACGGAGAATAGCTAGTTATCTAATAATTCTGAAAGGCCACAATAGCTTAACGGTATTAAGGATGTTCTAAAAATATTTACAATCTGATTCTAGTCCTGACCCATTACTAAAGCATTATTAGTATTCTTAAGCAAAATTGATATAAAAACTATTTAAGTTGAGTACCGCAGCCGTCAATAGCAATATTTTTTTTTAAACCCAGATAATGCTCCAATAGACACTTGATCTCAGGTACAGACTCGATGGGAGTGTGGGAATAGCTATGCCCTAAAATTTCCTCACAAACCTCTTTGCAATTTCTAGTTGTAGTCTTCAACATTATTTTTCTTCTCAAGTACAGAGTGTAGGTTGCCCTTGTCCGCTGAAAACAGTAAAACTTTAGAAACTAAACAAAATTTTAATTTAATATACCAACACGTGAAGCAAAAACTTTCGATACCATTTTACAAAAATTACGCGGACGGAGGTTAATTATTATAGTTTAATAATATATATAGCTGAATGTCTATCTTTTAAGGTTGGTTCAGTATAACCTTTTTTATGCTCATAAAATTTGTTCTAAAATAATGCATTATTTGTGAAGGTCTTTTTATGAACATAATCCTCAGAACGCGTTTTTCTATAATGCGGAATAAACCTACCTACCTTTAAAATAAGAGTATTTTAAATATAATAAGGCCATATGCCTCTCTTTTGACATTTCGTTAGATTAGCGTGAGTTTAGATTAAGTATGCTTCTAGTTCACACACTCTTCTTTCTTACAATTCGCTCTCTTTTTTCTTACAGCTCCATCTTCTTTCTTACAGTTCTCTCTCTCTTCTACCTTACAGTGCTCACTCTTCGTCTTCCTTACAGTCTTCTTCATTAGAGTTCTCTCTGACGACTATTCCAATGGGCACTTGTTTCTTCATATCAAATCTTGTAACTTCTGTTTCATGTGAGTGAAATACCCATTAGTCTTTCCATACTTCGCTGGGTGACTTTGAGTTTATATCTGTTTTCTTTACCGTTTTGCTTATTCTTTACCATTCTCTGTTTCATGATTTCTTTATACCTACTGCAAAATGTACTTATTTCTTCATATCAAATCTTGTAACTTCTGTTTCACGATAGTGAAATACCCATTATTCTTTCCATACTTCGCTGGGTGACTTTGAGTTCATATCTGGTTCCTTTACCGTTCTTTCGTTTTCTTTACCATTCTCTGTTCCATGATTTCTTTATACCTACTGCAAAATGTATTTATTTCTTCATATCAAATCTTGTAACTTCTGTTTCACGTTAGTGAAATACCCATTATTCTTTCCATACTTCGCTGGGTGACTTTGAGTTCATATCTGGTTCCTTTACCGTTCTTTCGTCAATGAGTACTAGTAGTACCAGGATAGAGAAATCTAACGATTACTGTATACTAGTACTCTATACTAGTCGCTGAAGCAAGAAGTAACCTATACTTATATGCAAATAGGTGCTGAGGCTGAGTGGCTAAATTTGGTTTGCAAATTCATGGAAGTTGAAGACAACGCGTCAAATAGTCCTCGCTTTGAGAATATGACTCGAATAGGATTCGACAAATCATGATAGTTGTGAAACGATTTGTATAATAATGGGAACTGTTATAAGCAGGAGTAAAATTTTCTTGGTAAATTTCATATTGCAAATTTCTAATATTTCTTCAATTTCGGATAATCTTCTATTTTAAATTGTAGTTAAGCCTGAAAAACTCGAATGGCGGAAAGGGTATACGGAATTCAGTAAAGATCAATTTGACATCTCGACCCTGCTAAGCTAATATTCCATCCACTCCCGATAAAAGATTTACATTTACGCTGAGTAGAAAGGGCACAGGAAATATTAGGCGTACCTGAAGAAGGACTGGTATCGTTTAAAAAAAAAAAATTAAATCAACCACATTTCTGGGACTCGCATAAAAACGCATAAGTCCTTTCGTTTCCTAGTGCGTAGTCGGTACTCAACAATCTTTAGATTATAATAATTATAAAAAAATGTATGTTACTTATACGCAGTCCAAAATAATTTAAGGTTATATTGTTCTTAATTACAACAACCTAATTTTAAGACCGTAATCAACTGAGAGTTGCAACGAAAAACCGCGAGTGTCTTTCGTTTGAACTCTACTCTCCGGCGACCAATAAGTTTACACCGCCCACCTCCTCAATCATATAGATAGATATAATTTAATTTGTTCACGTATTAATACAATGAATTTATACATAATGAGTAAAACGAAGCTATTTCTATGTACGTGGTACAAATATAGCATAAAGCCGCAGCAAGCCGCAGCACTGGTATTCATATGTCTCTTAAAACATTTGTACTCGACGATACCTCCACAAGAAACACTAACTCCAGGTTCAGAGTTTCAACACTTCCTTTCACAAGTGTACCCTGGTTTTTGATTCTTTTTGGGAATGAAAAAGTACGTAAAAGCATTTCCCACATAAAACAAGGAATAAATAAAATGTCTTCAATATTAATAGACTTCAAGTAGCGAGCAGCAGGTGTGAATTAGCCATTTTATTGAGTATCGTAAAAGAAAGGCATAAAAGTAATATTGCGATCTGAGTATATACCGTATGGCGATAAACATAGGTAGCGAAATCGTAAATTTGGCTTGTCCAATAAATGAGAACTTCTCGGAGTTCTATTCGTCCTTGTACACAATTTATAATGCCGGAGTCAGACATAGCTTCATTTGAACGATCATTTCAATGATCATGTAGTGTTGACGGGGACTTTGTGTAGCTGCGCAAAGTTTTGTAGAACTTTGTATTCTTCAAGGTCAAAAATGTACAAACACTTTGAGCTATGTCTGACTCCGGCATAAGATACATACGTTCGTGATAATTTCTTTTAATTTAAGCTTAGTAGGAGGGGAAAAGGGAATATTAGACATACCTAAAAAGTATTCCTAATATTCTTAAAAATAATAAAAAAACTATAAATATTAATTCGGACCAGTAAGTGTGTGAATTTATGTGACCCAAATAATACTGACGTGCCGACACCTCTTTATCGTATAAATTACGCGCGCCCTAACGTAATAAAGTAAATTAGAACACACGTTGTTCAATAGACCGTTACAGCGATCTGAACATCTAATTCACCCACTTCACGACGGATGATAAACTGGGTTAAACTTGTTTATACTTGCCGAGTCATAGAAAAGTTGTACCGCCTCGAACATTAGTAAGTGATAGTTAAAGCGATGGAAACACTTTTTAATCCTTAATCTTCTTCTTAATATGATAAATTACGCGTCACGTTGTTTGTCCGCGATGGACTTCTAAGCTACTAAACCGATTTTAATGAAATTTGCACACCGTGTGCAGTTTAATCCAACTTAAAAGATAGGATAGCTTACATCTCAATTTATAGTCGCAAATGACAAAAAAAAAATGAGTCGCTGAAATGTATGCTATACGTGCATAACTTCCGAACGACTGCACCAAATTGGATAATTTCTTCCCTAAAATAAGTAGAATGAAACAAAACGAACAGAATTTAAACAGGTCCAGCGATTTCAGCTAGATAACGAACAACAATTGATTTATATATTTATGCGAACCTAATATTTTTTTTTATGTTACAGGGGGGCAGGCGAGAAGTTTCAATATAATAAAAACATTTGAAATAGGGTTTTGTCTTTATTATTTGATGATGTGATTTATGAAAGACTAGCGGTACCCCGCGACTGCGTTCGCGTGGGACCATCTTATCGCTTAGGGGTTTAAAATATAGTTTTTGGTGGATCAAAATCATGTTTATAAACACACCATTCACAAATAATGCATTATTTTGAATAAATTTGCTTAACTTTCCGTCATACATGATTTTTGCGAAACTAACCGTTTACGCAGCGCACGCAGCGGAAGCTCTCAATAGTAAAAAAAAACCCCCGATTTTGATACATTCTTCATTGGTGCTCCTCTCCTATTGGTCTGAGCATGATGATATATGGACTATAGCCTTCCTAAATAAATGGGCTATCTAACACTGAAAGAATTTTCCTAAGTGGACCAGTAGTTCCTGAGATTAACGTATTAAAGTAAACAAACAAACTCTTCAGCTTTAAATATTAGTATACATAATTCTCGAAGAAATTTGGTTAGCATAAAAAAGGTTATAGTGAGTCAACCTATGCTGTTGAGAACTTTAACTTGGAACCTTTAAAGAAGAGCTCTTGTATCATACATGATTTTTGCGAAACTGTAACGTAGTTCCTGAGATTAGCGCATTCAAGCAAATAAACAAATTCTTCAGTTTTATATATTTAGGACAGGTAATGAATTAGGTCAGAGTTAAATCTAGAATAGCGCTTTGCTGAAATGTAAACAGATTATTCAAAATTTCGCTGTCATTTCAATTTTGTATAAAAAATATTCTACCTTAAGTCTTTTCTTTTTGACCACTCGCATAAGTCATGATCGGCCGTATGCAGGTCTTGTACAACGTCACCTTATTTCTAAGAGACATTTTGCTACGAGCGCAAAGCATAGGATAGAGTCTGCCTAGAACGAATCTCGCTCTGTTGCAGACTCTACCGACAGTATTTCGTCGGGAGGTCTATATATAGCGATTGTACGTGGAAACTTAGCTAGCGTGAGTCGGATTTTGTATGGTACGCGATAGCGTTTGTTCTGCGTCAGTCGACCTGTCTGTACAGCGCCATCTAGTTTGCTTTGGATCTATTTGGATGTATCTTGCCACTCGACATTAACGTCATATCGTTATATACAATTTTAAGAGAAAATAAAGTTGCAATTGTCAAAATTATTATTATTTTATAAAAATTAGGCCAGTGTCATGTTTTATGGAAAAGACAAAAAGATTTGTAAATTGGCTAATAAAAGACGAGGCTAGGCAATGCCTGTCGTGTCCGCTAGTCATAGACAAATTTTCTCGCTTAATTTCTAGATGTAATAATCTATACTTATACATACAAAACTGAAGAGTTTGTTTGTATACTTGAAAGCGCTTATCTCAGGAACTATTGATCAGATTTCAAATATTCTTTCAGTGTTAGATAGCATTTTTGTAGAGGAATTCTATATATCATCAAGCTAAAATTGAATCTAATTATTTTTTACCTAATTTTGCGCTGATGTAGTCGCGATATATATCACTAGTTGTTACCCGCGATTTCGTCCACGTAAAATTAAATAAAAAAAATTAGCGTCATGATATATAACCAATAGCCATCCGCGATAAATGGGCTTTCTAACATTGAAAGAATTTTTGAAATTGGACATGTAGTTCCCAGAATTAGCGCATTCAAGTAAACAAAAAAATTCATTAGCTTTATATATCAGGTATAGAGACAAGCACACGTGTGAACACGGGGCGGGTCGCTAGCTAGTAAATAAGATACACGTTATATGATTTTCACTGTATTCATACACATCACACACTCCTTAAGCTATTCATAAAATGGCAAGAACCCATTTTCTGACCTAGTTCTTTGAGAAAATTGAATGTCACACCTTGGCTTATACCCAATATTTGCGACAAAAAAGCTGTCCATAAATAAAAGTTATTGTTTATACATATTACATGGTGTAATACTGTATTTGTATTTACGTTTATTGTCTGGCGTGTGTGTTATTTTTTATGTAGTACGGAATAATAAAAGTCACTTAAAATAGAAGCATATAGACGCCAGAAAGTAGGCGTGTACTACAGGGTCAAAAGATTTCTTTTTTATAGTCAACTTAATGCCTGTGTTATAGGTAACAGGAACCTGATAATCACAAATATATACTTTTTGTAGAAATATATATACATACATATAGATAATACACCCAGACTCGAGGTGGGAACCTCATTAAAGAATATTCTTTTTACTAATCCAAAAAAAAGTTATTTATACATCCAATACGAGCAGAGCACCAATAAAAAATGTTTCAAAATCGGGGGTTCTCTTTCCCATTTCAGAGCTTCCGCTGCGTGCGCTGCGTAAATGGTTAAAGTTTCACAGAAGTCATGAACGACAAAATTATTCCTCTTTAAAAGTTCTAAATAAAAGTCCGCGACAGCATATGTCTATCTTTTAAGGTTAGCTCAGTGTAACCTTTTTTATGTTAAGCATGCATTGATGCATTATTTGTGAAGGTTTTTCTATAAACATAATGTTAATCCTCATCCAAAAACTATTTTAAACCTATAAGTGATAAGAGTGGCACAAGCGGACGAAGTAGTGGTAGCTAGTTTTATTTATATGTATAAACAAGTTAGTGTAATATATTATGTCACGTGAATACGAACCCGATACCCTGTCGATTGGACGCGCGTTTACAATAAATCGATTTGGGTCTGACCGTTTGTTTAAGGGTGATTAAAGCTGTTTCCATACATCTTCCAAATAAGCGTTGCAAGATAAAGCTTCGGGTAAATTGAAAAGGGAACTGATTAGGGAAATTTATGACGCTTTGGCGAAGGCCGCGTCTGAGGAAATTGATTTCTCATGACTTCGGATGGATAGATAAGTAATTTATATAAGGAAGTCGTGGTTTAATCAGTGGTCGGATTTGAGTCGATCGCTGGGTTAAGTTGTTCTTGCTGCGACCGAATGATAGATGGGTGACCCATTCTAGCATAGGTTTATATTTGATATCCGACCTCCTCCGACTTGTAACAAAAATGTATACGCATCTGTTCAGGAGTAATAATAAACTTGTAATAATAATGAAACCGACTTCAAATTTTCATGGCTAAAACCCAATTTCAATCGGAGCACTCGGAAAGTAGCAGCTTTCAAATATAAGATCATCAATATAGATACACTCAGTCGATAGTGTTGAGATAAAGAAACTTGGAATAAATGCAGAGGAATTGACGACTTCAATAAAGGAGAAGGTCTCCTTTATTGAAGTCGGTTGAAAATGGGA
Organism: Charaxes varanes; assembly: GCA_024363005.1. NCBI lineage: Eukaryota > Metazoa > Arthropoda > Insecta > Lepidoptera > Nymphalidae > Charaxes > Charaxes varanes. Next base: position 8,122,427 of record JANCMC010009603.1, read on the forward strand.
CTTCTTCTAAATATTAATACTTATAACCTACACTTTTAAAAATATAACCTTGCGTCACTTTAAAAATTTTACTATAGCAATCTTTGTATTTCATTGTTTTTTTTTTATTTTGTACTTAACCCATATGTTTTTGTTCATTTAAATGTCCTTTTGTGCTATAAAGTTTGTCTGGAAGAGATTCCTTTCTAGAATAAGCCAGCCTTTGTACACATTTCAGTTTAAGCTATCTTGTATTAGTTTATTTTGTGTATCTTTTCTATGTTTAGTGTGTACGATAAAGAAATCAATCACTTTTAGAACTTCTAACTGCTGATTAAGTTAGAAATGAAGATTTCTTTAATACAGGATTGAAGTCCTTTACCGGCTGGTTGTAATATACCGTAGGACAAAGAGAATAGCTATTCTTACATAGCTCATACATAGCTCATATAAACCCTTCCTACTTAAATAATGTACCTTTATGGGATTCCCTTCGTGTGTAAGGTGCTGCGCAGGTTTGTTTGTTTTGGTTTTGGTTTTTTTAAGGACTTTTTGGGGGGTCTTATCCATATGGAAGATTTCTGGTCTCTAATAGTTTTCGTATCCGCCGGGGGGGGGGGGGACCTTACGGGTAGACAGACGGACACTGACGTACGAATGGAGGGAAATTATAAAGGTTTCTTGTAGAACTACTGAACCCTAAAAACCACAGAGATGCATTGTTTGATAAAAATTTAAGTCATTCCTTTCAGAGACGAGGCTTATGCCCAGCCGTGGGATTAGTTGGGACTAATGTTTTTCCAATGATACTCAAATCTCTGCCGAAACATATAATTGAATTTAGCACTTAAAATAAGACAAGATCACACCAAAATCTCTAACAGAATGTTACATTTTAATTATTAAAAGTTTTTCACAAAAGAAAATGATTTAGTGGCCTGGAGGTTAAATTATACAATATAACGCTCTTGTGACCTTGTCTTATAAAAAATAAGACAGCTTTTTGTAGTCAGTTTTCAAGTTAAGCCTGTGAAAGATACATAATATTTACTTGAAGGAAAATAGCTTTATTAAGTTGTACTTAACGTGATTATTTGAAATACAATTTCGTTATTATTATTGTTGTGTGAATTATTTTACGAGTAAGGGGATTTAAATTATACTAGCTTTTTAACGTGGTTTTGCACATATTTATATATATATAGAAGCGAACGGTGACTTAGTACGAAATGTCGACAACTTTGAGACGTGCAGTGATGAAATTTGGCAATGTGGTAGTCAATGGACAACCGCTAAGAAAGGATTTTTATGTAGGACCAGGTTGAGGAGAAAAGTCGCGGAAAACAGCTTAAGATTTTTATGCAGAAAAACCATTACATAAAGAAAAATATATGATATGCCAAGTAACACAGTTTTATCTGCTTTTTTGCGACATTTTCGCAAAGTATCGCTTGTATATTAGAAATTCTTCGTATCGCAAAGGGCAAACGAAAAAATGAATAACTACCCACATGGGCAACTTCGCAGCTGCTTTGCCGGTATTTGACAAATGAGAACGCTCTGTTTAGGATTCCGTAGTCCTACAAGGAACTCTTTCGAAAGTTTGAAAGTTTCAATCAGTCTGTAGGTCCGTTTCCGTCTGTCCGCTCGCAAGGTATCCTCGCCACCCTTTGGATTAACAAAATATTAGATGTAGAGCGTTGAAATTTTCCATGTTAATAAGAAATACTACAAACGGATGAGCGAAGCTATTGTCTGCAAATCGGACAACAACTTTTGAAGTTATTTAACAAATACCTTTATCGCGTATCAGATACGGAACCCTTCTATATAAGCGTGTCTTGACACGCTTTGACAACGTTATTTCAAAGATCCCTAAGTCGCATGGGTGTGGTTTTATAACAAATTCCAGTTAAGGCCTCAATTCTGTTTTTTTTTGTTTCAGTCAACACGTATCACCAACGTTAGCGGTGACGCTTGCGAGCGTCGAGATCCTTGTCAGCATGGCGGCGTCTGCATCAGCACTGATGATGGGCCCATCTGCGAGTGCCGTGATGGTGACTACGAAGGGGCCTTCTGCGAGAGAGGTCAGTGAACCTATTGTATTTACGATTAATTTATTTAGAATACCTGTTTAACAGATAGAATGAATTTATATATTAAAACGTTTAGCGAAAACCTTAGGTTTACGAAAATAACGCGGACATACTCCTTGGGTATGAAATTTGGCACAATTGTAGTTCTTATAGAGGAAAGTGCGCGAATGCTAATATTATTTTATAATGTGCAGTATTAATATAATAAATTATTAAAATTAACCCATACGCACACCAATGTTTAAAGATTTACACCATTTACACACACATGTATTGGATGAAGTCGAAGCGTAATCGTGACAACCGTATGTTATATTGATTGTCAACTTTTATTTTTTGTGAATAGAACAATATACGTAGTTTTACGCAAAAATAGTTATTATACAGTGAAGTAATGCAGTAGAAATATTGTATAATCAGGCGGCCTTATCGCTAATACAGCGATCTATAATTGACAACCTGGTTTAGGACAACCTTGATTGGTCTAATGGTGGTGATATGTAATTAGGCTCTATTAGATCTTTCAACTTGTAGTTATCTTAAGGGTTTTAACAGCTACAGGGTCTAACAAATCCATACAAGTAGGATTATGATGGTGAATAGCAATTTTTCTTACCAAGGATAGGCGAGGATAGACTTTAAAGAAGATTCTTATTCTGGCATCACAAGCCATTTTCATAAGAGGTATTCTATTCTATTTATTCTCCATTTTGAGAAAATCGTACCTTATTCAGTGTAAATTAGTGTAAGTTAAGCAATTATTAAAGCGTCCGAGTCATAAATGGGTGATCCATTTTTACACTGGCTTTCCAACATCTATCCTCCTCTGTATAATGGAAGGCAGGTACAACAGTGGGTCCTGATTAATGTCACTGTGTGACGTCATCTTAACTGGCCCCGCAGCTACATCCTTTGCAATTTAAACGGATCCCGGTACTAGACAGGGATAATGAAACAGACGAATACAATAGAAGTAAACGAGTAGAAAGAACAAAACAAAGGAGTAAGAATGCCGATAACTTATGGTGTACAGCTGACGCAGTGTCGTTTAATACTAGCGTAAATCAGCTATCTTCAGATGTTCGGGCTGGGATAACGAAAGATGTTGACAAATAGAGTAGAAATAGACGAATAGACGAGTAGAACGAGCGAAGAAGTAAGAGTGACAATAACTTATAGTGTTCAGTTGGCGCAGTGTCTTTTAATACGGACATAAATCTGCTATCTTCGGATGTTCTGGCTGGGATAACGAAAGAATTTGACAAATAGAGTAGAAATAGAGGAATAGACGAGTAGAACTAGCGAAGAAGTAAGTGTGATGATAACTTATAGTGTTCAGCTGGCGCAGTGTCGTTTAATACTCACATAAATCTGCTATCTCCAGATGCTTGGGCTGGGATAACATAAGAAGTTGACAAATAGAGTAGAAATAGACGAATAGACGAGTAGAACTAGCGAAGAAGTAAGTGTGACGATAACTAATAGTGTTCAGCTGGCGCAGTGTCGTTTAATACTCACATAAATCTGCTATCTCCCCAAGTTTTGGAGTAATATCTAGCAAGCGGGCGCACAAAAACTTGTGATATTACCCGCGTCATGTGCGGCTACTACTCTCATATATTAAATTTACTACGTCTCTCTCTTACCATTAAGTTTCAAATAAATAACAAATAATTTCTTTATTAATTTTAAGAAAGTAAAAATGAATACGACACAACAAATTAAAAATAGAACATAATTTTAAACATTGTAATGGGAAAAAAACAAACACTAGGAAAGAGGTTTGCAGGAGATCTTATTGCAAATAAATTTAAAGAAAAAATGTAATATAGAAACACAGCACAGATAAAGTTATTCACGCCTTTCACAATTATAGTCTAATTAATTATAATATACCATCATTATAGTATTATTACTAGTACTTGTAGAAAACCCCTTATACTTATAGTGAAATTTAAAATTTAATAAAAAATGTTTCTATGATGAACGGTTTCTATAAGGAGTGAGGAAGGATGTCCTTTAATGTGTATGTTATATAAAAATATAATCTTGTAAAAACTCATTTCTATAATCCGGGTTTTAAATATATTAGCCTAATATATACATATTTGTAGATTATGTAGACAAAACAAAAAAAGAAATATGAAGGCGCGAAATTTAAAAGAGTTCTAACAAAAATATAAGCTTGTTGGAATTTATGGCAGAGAAAGCTTGTATTATCCTGGCGAGTTTTTAAGGTATGTAATGAACGCTTGCATTAATTTGCACGCCGCTTTTAAGCGAGAATGGCCGCTAATGGTAGCACCACGTATAACGCTGACGGGGCACGCGATATTAGTATTTGCTCTCCTAATAGTGGAATTTTAAAACCGCTTACGTTGCATTGTTTAAGCTGGAATGAACACTGTGCTTTTTTATAATACTGGGAATAATAGAGAATAAAGCTTGTGTTAAGTGTGTACAAAATTTTTGTAAGCATAAATCAATTTAATTTAAGAAAGTGAGTTGACATTATCAATAATAATGTTAAAAACAAAAATCTATGGTAATGCATACTACGTTGAATAGCGATATATGTTAATAAATTAAGAAACGAGAATACTACATTTTAACTTTTAGATTTAGTAATTGGCACCGATGTATATGTTAAACAGTAGTGGAGATAGTACTGTCCCCTGTGGGAGCCCAATTTAACAAGCCGATGTTTGCTGTATAATTGACCTAGGTGGACATTTATATAGTGAAGAGTCAGAAGGGCTTTGATGAGATGTGTTAATCTGCGGCAAGGGATAATATTGTTGATTTGGCGAGAAAGCCAGATGGCTTGGCAGAAGCCGATGGTAGGTGGCAGATCCATACAGTATCGTACGCGGCGCATAAGTCAACAAGGGCCACATACCGGAGCCAGGCATAGCTCAAAGTCTTTGTACATTTTTGACCTTGAAATCCACAAAGTACTACAAAACTTTGTATATTTACACACACTGCATGATGATTGAAATTATCATTCAAATGAAGCTACATAATATGTCTGGCTCCTGACTATGGTAGTTAACTCTAGTTAAAGAAAATTTTGCTAAGGGTTATTATCAGATATTAACTTAATACGTAACAAGCAAAAATAAGCCTTTAAACTCATTGACGTGCAAATGAAGTTCGACCTTAGCGTGGCAAGCCAATTTCTTGGCCGACTATACAATTACAGTTTTTCCCCTCCGACTTAACATAAAACATGTTTGGGATAGCCCAAGAATTTTTATACAATAGGAATATAAAATAGAATTGCTGACTAAAACCTCACTGTCCTGTTGGTTGTTCAAGATAGTAATAAGTATTGAGCTGTAACGATTTTTATGAGACTTTAGTAAAAGTTAAGGAATTTCGAAAGGACGCGACATGATTTTTAATAAAATCTGCATTGAGAATAAACTTTTCTGGTCATTTTCGAAGTATGCCCTCCAGATTTGTCTGATTTCATACAATAATTATGACCATTGTCTATAATATTTATAAGAGATTCTGTCTCGACTATGTCCTCAGCAATTTTTGGACCTTAATTGTTAGAATACTAGATGTTACCCGCGACTTCTTCTGCATAAAATTGCGAACCCACAGACCTACTTAATCTGGTCTTATAGAAAAATCCTTTCAAATAACTTCAAAAGTTGTTGTACGATTTCGTTCAGAATATTTTTCCTAATGAGTTTTTAGCATGTTCTATTAACATAGAAAATTTCAAGTCTCTACGTCTAATAGTTTGGAAATGCTTGGGGGGGGGGCACCTTACGGGTAGACAGATGGTCGGACAGACGGACGGAAGGATGGACGGACGGACGGACAGAGCGAAATGAGAGCGGTTTGCTGCATATTTGGCATTTTCTGCCAAATAGACCTCCTATGAAAGTTGTATTAATTAAAAAGTCGAAAATTTTTAGTTATACCTTTGCAATCTTTATCTCTCTGTATTACAATTCAGAGTCCGTCTTAGGCATATCATTGTATAATTGTGTACCCGCGATTGTTTCAGGAAATAGTGTTTGGGCGCAGATAATATATTGTTATGTTAATAAGCAATATTGTTTACATCCGAGTTGTTCGGCGCTGTTCCCACAGAGGCGTGCGATACAACTCGACTTAACAAAATAAATATTCAACAGTTTGTGGCTATAAACAATCGTGCACTTGTTCCTACGACGCCGCTGTACCGATAGAAGATTAAGATAGAAAATGCTTCTATAGTTTTAAGATATTCTGCACTGATGAATCAATTCAGGGGGTTATGACTTGCGAGTAATGCCTACCATCCATGTTACGGATACAGGAGAGGCCAACTATGATTTATTTACCTTTTAATATAAAAATAATAGTGTTATATGTTGTTTTTTTTGGTATAATAATAGGATGAATGTGAAAAACTTATTTCTGTAAGAACTGTTTTTAAAACAGTCGCTAACGAGTTTCTTGCTAATTCTTCTCGTGGCTCGGCTCTTCCGAATCGGTGGTAGCTTTTAAAATAGTTGACGATTCAAAAGGGCTTGTAAAAGTCTACTCGAATAAAATATCATTTAAATTTGGAGCCAGACATAGCTCAAAGTGTTTGTACATTTTTGTCCTGGAAGACTACAAAGTTCTACATACCTTTATGTAGCTACATAAAGTCCCCGGCCACACTACATGATCATTCAAATGAAGCTACATATGTCTGGCTTCGGCGTTATAGAATTATCTCTTCAAATATTAACATGTTTATTACATACTAGCTTCAACCGGTCCGCGTTGTTTTCTTTGACTTGTAGACAAACTTCCAACCCCTATTTCACCCCTTTCAAATTTTGTTTTCACGACAAAAAGTAGCATACGTCCTTCTCCAAGTCCGACCTACCTTTATACTGAAATTCATAAAAATTGAATTAGTGTTCAGGCGTTAAAACGTTGATAGACCGAGTTACTTTCGTATTTATAATACAGTATATATATAAAGTATATATATAGATACATCAATGGGCGTACTTCAATAATAGTTGTTTGGTTCGTTTGTTATCTTCCATACCTTGGTTAATTCACACAGCACTTGAAGTTGAAATCTAAAAGAGACGAATCTCTTGGCAATGCTTCATGGATTGACCATGTGGGTATCGATTTCATTGTATTGCAGCGGAAGCCTATAAAACTAAGTTTGTGAATACTCTATTGGCTTATAAATAAAATATTAATATGTGTCAACCATCAATAGCACACAGCTGGGCACAAACGTTCCTATGTTTCTGTTACTTTTCCCAATCATAAGCAATCTTTTACGATCCTAGTGTGACAGCAAGAGCAACACAGTTTTTTTCATAGGTATTCTTTACACATAAAATAACATGTTTATGTCGTTAATAAACATAATCAACTTTGAAAAGAGCAAATATGCATCATTTTGAACTAAGTGTTTAATGCTTAAGGTGACTTATAAAGACTAGCTTACGGTCAGAGACAGTTCAAATAGATTTCTAATGTAACAACGTAACAAGATAACTAGACAGTTATCAACTATAGATAGTGTCAGAAAGCTAAATCATTAATGATCGAGTGTAAGACAGAATCGGGCATTGCTTTATTGAAATCCATAATAAGCAAGGGTAGATAAAAATGATTTGATAAGACAGCTCTTTAAAGCTAAATTAGACCCTAACCCTAAAATCTGCTCAACCACATAAATTACGTCAAGTCAATTTTCTTACTGCCTCTCTCTTGCTAGAGCTCAAATGGGACCGACTGTAAATAAAAAGCACATCAATTTCGCTAAAGAAGGTTCGAATATGAAATCGAGAATCAAGGCGGTCTCCGTATTAGATATTTTTTTTTTTTTTATGTTACAAGGGGGCAGACGAGCAGGCAGCAGGCACCGAAGTGCCTACCGGCGCCCATGGACAATAACCACACGATATTTATGCAAATTATAATAATAATGTTTGTAAAGCCTGAACACTTTAATTTTATTTATATGTTTCGCGAGGTATAGATTAGCTTTGGAGTTCGGAGTATTCTGAAAATTTTATCCATAAGGGAGTAAAATTACGGTTGAATATTTGTATGCTTGATAAGCCTACGCGGATAAAGTCGCGAGCAATAGATAGTTGATACATAAAGGAGTAAAAAAATGTATTAAAATACACATAATATTTATGCAAAGTATTGAATAATAACGTGATGAAAATGCGAAGCAAGTGTGCAATGTTGCCAACGAGGTTTGTGTAAAATATTATGCTATACTGTAGTTAGGATTTTGAAAAAAATTGCTAATGTATGTCACCTAACATAATTTTTGCATTTTTAAGTTTAAAACTTTAATTTTCACACGTCATTTAATAACAAAAAATTATGCTAAATTTGTCATAAAATATGTTAAATTGGCAACATTGTGGTTGGCTGCACAAATATATGTTCAAACTACAAAGTTTTCATTAAAAAAGTGTACAAATATTTGAAGCTATAATGTAGTGCCCGCGTAAAGTACCACCTTTTGTAATTCTTTGTAATTGAATGCAAGTATTCAGTGTCGTATTTCATATCATTGTATTTTATGATAAAATTTTCGAAAATGTCTACAATAGGCACTGTAATCCACTGGTTTCGCTTAGATTTACGTTTACACGACAATCTTGCATTGCGCAATGCCATAAATGAATATGTGTGTCATAAGTTTACAAGGAAATGCTAGAAACCTAACATTACATAAAACAATACAATTTTACATTTACGTTTGGGGTGCAATGTATGTGTGTGTGTGTGTGGGTGTAAGTGCGTGTGTGCATGAGTGAGTGTATCGTCGAGTATTTGAATAAAGTGAGGTCACGACAACTTCGAGAGTTTTGGAGGGAATTCGAATTCTTAAATTTATAATGTTATTTTTTGCTATATAAACGTTAATTTCCGTTGAAATATTAATTTTTTTGACTTGTAATAGCAAATACTTGAGGACATTATAAATCTATTTTTTCAAAATTTGTCGTCATGCCTATTAAATAGTGTCAAATTTAACTTTATTCTTAGTTTTGTAAATGTAAAAATCTTGCTTAAAACAGTTGCTTAATTTTTCGATATATTGCAGAAAAAAGGTTTGTATTTTTAATTGGCTGCACTTAACTCAAATTAACTTTTGGTTTTTGGCACAAGTAGTTTAAATTATCTAAAATGAGCACTCCAGTTGTCCTTGCACCAAATAAATGGTTTTTTTTTTGCAATTTAAGAGTAAAAATTGCCTTTTGAAACCAGACATGACCACTTCCTTAGAATGACGCAGGATTATAACAAATTATTTTGTAATCGATCAGATCTATGGCTACGCGGTCCCGGATTACCGTAGCTTTTTTTTTTGTGTGGTTTCTGCTGTTGGCCCTATTGGCCTCGACAGCGTCACCGGTAGTTGGGGGGGGGGGGGGGCGTAAATATCTACTTTGGGAATTAATTGACATTAAGCAGGTGTCGTTACTGCCACGAGACACGCATGTACGTTATATATAGGGTTGCCAGTACTTTTGCGAAATATTTTATTATAATTATTTTTGCTAAGATGTTCATTTCTACAATATAGTATTTAAACCCAAAGTATACCAGATAGTGCAAATTGATGTATTTAGACGCAATTTTTTTGGAAACCAAATAGGCATTATTGGCATTTAGGTTTAAACACTTCACAGATTGTCCCTTATTTTATTAGTACATTAGAGAGACTAGCTGTGTCCGCAACTTCGACCGCGTAACATTAGGTAAAAAACATAGATTCAATTTTAGCGTAATAGTATGTAGTTTATAGCGTCCTTGATAAATGAGCTCGATAGATGAGATGAGATCTTAGACTGACATAATTATTCAAATCGGGCCTGTAGTAGGAGTTCCTGAGATTAGCACGTTCAAGAAAACAAACAAACAAATCAAATTATTTATTTGCTGATACAAGTACACAGTATTAATGTAACTTATTATAACATCTTAGCTGTATCACACCTTTTCGGTATGCAAATATTACAAAAGTACATTCATTTAAAATTTTAAAAACAACTGGAATTACATTTAAAGTCATAAATTAAAACCAAAATTTAATGAAATATATTGTAAATTCTAGAAAATATTTTTGGCTTGATAAAAATTGTATTAAAAGTATACACATTATGAATTAGAATTTTTATTTATTTTAATATCTCCAGCTCCATTAACTGACATCTCGTTATTCGTTCTAAACCCCAACTCTGCCGCATTTCATGGTCTGTTCCTAAGGTGGACAACTTAATGCCTGTATCATAGGTAACAGATACCTATTATACACAAATATTTTATTTTAGTAGAAATATATTCATACATATAGATAATTCACCCAGGGCGGTGCGGTGCGGAAGGCAGGGTCACTGCTCAATGCGCCAATGGGCTAGTCATTTTGGTAGCTTGATATAGATATCGGAGTTTCATATAACTTTATTATTAAATAATTTATCTATAACACTAGCTCATCCGGCATACGTCGTCTTGCCCGAATTTAGACTCGTCTTTTATTAGCCAATTAACCAATCTCCTTTATGTCTTTTCCATAAAACTTGACACTGGCCGAATGTTTTATGAAATAATAATTTAACATGTCACGTCAGTCTTGCACGAACGTAATCTATTTGAAATATTTTGAAGTGTAGAACAAAGCTGCTTTTTTTGTATTTTTAATTAATCTTTCTTTGTTTTTATTTTAAACCTTCCTTGAAATATGGGGAATTAAACAGAACAAATAGAATTTATATCGGTCCAGACGTTTTCGAATTTTAGCAAAACCAACGAACAACGATTGATTTTTATATGAGTTTTTGGTTTAAACTAATTCGTATAAAGTGTAATGTATCAAAGAAATGTTGTGTTATTTTGTTTTCCAAATATATATCTGTAACAGCAATTTCTATTTTAGACTGCAAAGGTTTCGTACCTCTAAAGGAAAAGAGGATCACTTTGTTATCCGCCCATCTGTCTGTCAAGGCCTTTTTTCTCAGGACCTTTTTGACGTAAAAAATGGAAATCAATACCAAATACTAAGGTTGCGGTCACTTAAAGTTTTTTAAATGTATGAAAATAGAAGATTTATGACTTATTGCACTGCATGTTGATGAACTGAATAACCTATCTATAAAAAGGATTTTAAAATGGGTGCCTGATAAAGTTCTCTAACGGATAAAATATTAAATTTTATTTTTATCTGATACTAGCTACTTCCCGCAACTTCGTACGCGTAAATTTAAACTTGCCCTTAAACCTTCTTTCCTTATTCTATCCCAAGTGAAAAATCCGTTCTTAGCGGATGTTTACGAACTATGAACTACCTCCTTGCCCAATCTTTGTACGTTTCGCGGTTTTCGAGATTTTCATGTTAGGTTAGGTCACCTTTATATATATAACACATACATATATAATGTGAATTGCCAAATCGGCAAGCGTTGCAACACTTCATAATTTTATCTAAAAAAAATAACACAGAATGTTAAAATTTCACAATTTTTCTTACGTATAAGATGTGCTTAATTACGGAAGCAGCAGAACACGCTACAGAAGAAACTCGGAGTTACAGTAGTTTTCAGTGGTGACGAATTTGGCACCCTCTTGTAGCGCCTTAATGACTTAACGCAACCCATACAATACTTCAAACTATAATTTGAGACGTTTGCATATCTTTCTTTGAACCAGAATCTTTTCGAATAATCGCTTTGAACAGAAGATGATTCACCTTTTAGAAAGCTACACGTATTCGAAGGTTAAAATTCCAAAATTCACACCAGTTGGTAATTTGACTCTAGCACAAAGTATAGCGTAGTTATTAAATACATAAAGTTCCTAATTAAGTAATACCTCAAGTCTTGCTAATCCACCGAGCGCAGAGTGCGTTATTTAGACACGAGTGCATTAATAATCACTTTTGCAAGGTGCATAATCCGATTTTATTTCAACTACACCGCTGCTTCATATTTTTTATTTGTTAAACATTAAGTAACCAAGTTTTGCAATTGTATAGAATACGCGACAATTTTTTTTTCACTAAGTCGGTTTTATTTTGTATATTTTTATTTTCACCCAGTATCTTTTTGATCCGTTGCACACATTTTATATGAAACGTAATGAGAGATATTAAACCTCGTTGGTAAATTAATATTAAATAAAAAACAGTGCATTAATTTAAAACTGTGCTATAATAAGATTTCATACAACATTTTCGCTCTGTTTTGGGTTCTGAGCAGAAAATACGCGATTTCTGACCGTCTCCCTGTCATCGGTTTTGAAGTGATTAATGAAAACGTTACAACATGGTTGAAAAAAAAATATTCTTTTCTAAGTATACGTTTATTAATACAAAAAAATTGTGAATTGTTAAATTTGCTCACCATTTTGTCTATTTGCGTAAAGACCACGCTAAAGTACGGAACGTTGTTAGTCCTGGCCCCCTCTCATATGGTTCAAGCGCAAGAGTGTTTTTAAAATCGTACGCCTTTCTGGCCCACCCTGTATAAAACAATATGTGTAAATATGTTTCCATGTAAGTGCTTTGTTAAACTTTAATGGAAAATAAAGATTTTTCAAACCTTGATTCTTTACTTTATTATATAAAAATGTACATATTTCGAATGCTAAATATAATCGAATGTGAATTCATCGTTAATCATATTCGTTAATGATAAAATTTCCATTATGTCGACCTGACACACCGCAGTCGCGACCACGATCCATGTAACTGGATCGAAATATCGACAAACCAAAATTAATTATCGTGGTACTTACTCGTCATAAATAGATCCTAATGTTATTAGACCACGAAGACTTGTTTGAAATCGTTAAATTTCCATTATTTATTAAAGATATGTGTTACTTTTTCGCCCGTTACAGAAACTGAGCGACATAGAGAAGCTGAAACAGCAGAAGGCGGCCGGCAAGCAGCTGGAACTGAACCAGCTCGCGAAGATCGACAACGAGAACGCGCTACTGCTGGAGTTAACAGAGTTGAAGTTATGATCCATGTACTCGTAAATGGAGAATATACTCTATGAAGATTATCCTTCAAATACACTGGACTGGCATATATTGTTTTCTACATACTAGAGATGGTTCGTTGAAATTCGGCCACAAATAAAATATGCTAAATTTCAATTTTTATACATCGATATTGTAATATTTGATTGATTTTTAAACGTCGTCATGACTACGCTTTGACACAATCTTATAGTAAAATTTATAATACATGTGTGTGTAAATCGTTGGGCATTGGTGTGTGTGTGTGTGTGTGTGAGGTTTTATTTCAGTAATTTAATGCATTTATAGCGCATAATTTATAAAATTATTAGCATAGCACAACCTCCTCTATATAAACTATAATTGTGCCAAATTTCACCCTCCTCCGTCGGCGCAATTTTCGTTAAATGGTACCGGTAGTTTTCGCTTCACGTATTAATATATAGATGACTAGCTGTGCCCGCGATTTCGTCCGCGTAAAAAATATATTCAATTTTAGCGTGATGATATATAATATTCTTATATATACATATACATATATATATATATGTATATATCATCACGTTAAAATTGATGATGATGTTAGTATTTATGGTATATAGGCTATAGCCTTCCTCGATAAATGGGCTGTTTAACACTGAAAGGATTTTTCAAATCGAGCCAGTAGTTCCCGAGATTAGCGCGTTCAAGTAAACAAACAGGCAAACTCTTCAGTTTTATATATTAATATAGATGAGTGGTAATCTTATTTTAAGTGACTACCTATGCCCATAGAAAACTGTATTACAGCATTGTTATCTATTCGACAGCAGTTTAAAAGTTTTGTAATTGATATTTTTGTGTCCTAAAAATATTCTAAGTTAATATAGTTCAATATAGCCAGTCCATTGTATTTGTGCAATAAAAGTGAGCATTTATATATAATATATATGTTACATAATGTATACTAAGTAAAAGCGACTCTGTTATTGATTAACTTAAGTTTGAATTATTTTGCTGCATTTTTATAATAAATCAAAACAATTTTAAAAGATCAGCATTTTTATTTTTCGCTTTTTATTCCGTCTACTCTAATTTCCTAATATTTTGTAAATAAATAATTATTTTTTTATTTATTTCTTATAGTTAATCACGGGGGCAGTTACGTAACATCAATCTATTATTTTAAAAGTAAAGTATTTTAATTTTACTAATGTTAAAGTATTTTTACGGTTTTTGAAATTAATTCATTTAATAGAACTCATCAAATTCATATGGAAAATGTAAAAGAGTGAAAATAGCAAGAATGTGGCTTATGATACTTTTCATCATTTGTTTATTTGTATAGGCATTTGTTATATTAATCTAGTGTCGAGAGAAATAATATATATGTATAGTAGATGATTACCCATCCTTTAATTAAGTAAGAATAACCATAGATCTCTACTCTACTATATAGTTACACATGGCCAAAAATATATTGGATCGTAATATCATTCATTAACTTAAAAGATGTATAGGAAATATTTTTCTTCAAATAAATATTGCAAAGGAAATAAATATTTTAAAAATAAAATATCAGTATTATTTAAATGTTTTATTTCTGTGAAATTTCACATCTACCATGTTATTGCCAATATACCGTAATACTTAACGTACCACAATAATTAAAAAAAAACTTATAGTTCTTAAGTAGATATTTAAAAATGTAGCGTAACTGATCAACAAAAAAAAATGAATTTTTGAAATTAATAATTTCTGATGTGTCATAATTTAGTCAATTGAAAAGTATATTACTTTAGGGCTGGAAAATCAGCAAATATAAGACAACAAACTAATTAAGTTCTAACTGTTTTTGATCGATACATAAGTGAATGCAGTAAATAGACATATGTCAAGACGCACTTTATTTCTTAAAATCGAATTTAAAGTGGAAATATATTATAACCCGATGCCAAAGGAATTGGATAAATTTGTATAAACTCACCTCGTCTAGTTTTTCTGCAACATTGTTGCAAAATAAAAACCTTACGCAACATATATGTCTGAAAAACGAAGCGCGTTGAAGCCCTATAATATAAACCGGCATAATGATTATAATTAAAATGACCTATCTTCATCTGTATCTTATGTACATGTATATATAATATTTATATATTGAACAGATATAATTATATATTAATAATGTACATATTTGGAAAAAAGCCGAAACCGCCGGGACACAAGCCATTTGCTCCCTATTTAAAAAAATGTATAATTCGTTTTATTGTATTATCGTAAACGTTTCTTTTTTCAAACATTTGAATCTCGCCACCTCATAGGTTGCGAGAAAAAAAGGAATTCCGTATGCATTCTTTAAAAAGGAATCTGTTTTTGGTAACATCGTGAATCTAGGTAACTTATGTTAACATAACGCCCTTAGCATTTCGATGGTTGGTTAGATTTTATTTGCCCACGATAAGATATTGATGAGTCATTGATACATGTAAGGTAGGTACACAAATGTAGTTAGCGCAGTATTGACTGTGGGACGCGCGATAACGTGATTATATACGATCGACACCGGCAGCATATTAAATTATCAACGCGCAATGGACAGAGACAGTGAGGAATCGGATGAGAACGCGCACCATTTGAAAAATCCGGATGAAATTCACAATAACCAACGAGGAAGATGCAGTAACAGTGAGGCGATGGCGTCCTCATCTGAAACGATAGTGTTCGATAGTAAGATGATCAAATCCTCGACTCAAACTGATGAGATCGCCGCCACGTGGGGAGGACGTTGCTCCTTGCCCGACTCTGGAAGGATAAGGAGGGCCCACTCCTGGTCCGCGGGACCCCCTGACGATGTCACCTCTGAAATAAGAATACTTAGAGAAAGGTATGTATAAATGGTAAATGTACGATTCCATTAATTCTATTAATGACACATAACAATAATGATTATTTCAAATTGTTAAAATATATGTTAGGCTTAGAAAAAAATACACACTGGAGTAGCTGTATATTAATCTGATCTAGAAAGTAAACAACAATTTTAATTGTTTCTGGAAAGGGTTGGACTGGTTGTCATAAATGAATCGTATTTTTTTATAATTTATGTTCTTTGTTTTTAGACTCGTAAAGATATAGTCTTTATAATAGATACATTACTTGCTTCATTCCTTTATGTAAATTAAATTTTTGTATTGAATTGTTCTTGATACGAATGCAATTTCTCAAATCAATCTACTTGAAGAAAATTACATTAAAAAATTAAATTAAACCCTTTGATTGATTAAAAGATACATATGCATTACGTATTGCGAGTCGTTTCATACGATGCCATTAAAAGCGGTTCAATTAAAAAAGTTTTAGAGGTTGTTCACAGTTACTATAGGTTTAAGAATTAATTATTCATACCCATATAAAGAAAAGGTCACATTTATACAATTTTGTTTCGCACTTTCGCACAGATATGTACCTGTAATGGTGCATCATACCGAATTTAGTAATGCTGAATTTTCATATTGAAAAACATTTTGGGTTTGTTATAGTAATTATACTACTATAACAAACCCAAACTTTCATGCAACTAGTACGTTTATTAAAACGTACTAGTTGCATGAAAGAACGTATAGTGATGTTATCAATAATTATTGATAAAAGATAAGCACTCTTAAGACTCTATGAGATTAAATTATTATTCGCGTTGTTGTTGTTTTACAAGAAAAAATGTGCCTACATCTATTAGTATGGATTACTTGTATGAATTTTTGTGATAGAAACCTATGCTTATATTTTTAGGGTTCCGTACCTCACTCTCACATTCAAGGAAATGAGAAGTACTAATTTTACTCGTAAAATACCCATATATATTCGAGGAGGTTGTGGCCTAATCAGTGCTCGGCATTTGAGTTGATCGCCAAGTTAAGTTGCTCTGGCTGCATTGGCTGATCTCTTAAAAGGTCAGATGACTTAGATTTTCTAGGCAATGAAGAGTGAATAGAGCCTGAAAGATTTCCCCACCATATCGTTATGTAGTAGCAGCTACAAGTTAATTATATATAATATACTAAAACCTATATATAAAAGCTAAAGGTCATGAACATGAAATTTCGAAAACCGTGGAACGAACAATGGTGAAATTTAGCAGAGTTTATTGTTAGTAGATATCCGCTAAAACGGATTTTTCAACAGGGCCAGGATAAGGAGTATCATTTTATGCAGACGAATTCGTGGGAAACTGCTAATTCCTCAAGATGCTGATAAAATTTTAATATTAAAATCTTATACTCGCCACAAAGTATTTAATGATTTCATGTCATTTCGATGGTTTTTAATTTTTCCAGAAGAACCCTAATTTTTTGATCTGCGAAGAGACCTCCCTCGGACTTCAAAGAATGTTACAAAAAACGTTTAACTTATTTTGACGTTACAAACCCGTTTCAATGTTATTTATTTGCTTAGATAAATTATACGTTAACAAATTATTCGATTGAGAGACGTCAAACATTTGATTAGGTATAATACGTACAGTCTAAAAGTGCACGCCTCTCCACTAATTCTTTGCAACGCTTGTTGTCAGTGCAGCTTTTAAATTGCACACTCAAATTCAATCGGGAAATGTTAGCCAATGATATTGAGGGAAATAATAAATCGTTCTAAATTTAATTCAGAACTTATATATCTTTTTCTATATACAGATCATGAAAGTCTAACTTTGAGTTAATATGTACCATGTAATTTGTTTTTCTAATAAAGATTCTAATTCTAATATATTGTAATTAAATCAAATGGACCTTATAAGTTTGAACAATTTGTTTTTTTGTAGTCACATTTATTTATTTACCGTAGAAGCGCTGATCTTTGCAGCTGACGGACCAACGTCACACTCTGAATTTTGTTTATCTGACATTTTTCTATTCACATCTATCTACACGTCTATTTTTATTAATTTCTTATCTTTAGTTTATATAGGATCAAATTCCACTACTGAGCAAGGAGCTCCTCCCTCTCCAACTACACCTTCCTATCCTGAGCTACTTGAACCCATGTCTTTCCCGCAAAAGGTGTCCAAGTCATCTCACTGCCTCTTCCTCGGTCTATCTGGTTGTTGGCGACCACTGGTGAAAGTCTGTATTGTCGTAACAATGGCCCACCTTCGCAGGACCATTATTGCCACATGTTCAACTCATTTCTACTTCAGCCCTGCTTATTTCTTCCCCACACCCATTACTCCAGTCATAGAACGCAGGGTGGTGTTGCGAACTCGGACAGATGTTTTAACACCTAAAATACATCGTTCCATGGTTCCTGACAAACCTTGAGTTTGCACTTCTGCTCTTCGGATAATGACTAAGTTTGTGCAACGTAGGTTAGGATAGGCAGAATACACATATAGACGAAAAACATATATTTAACATGTATTATGTCGCAAACATGCGCATCTTTTTATTTATTTTACACTAACGATGAAAGTAAATATATAGAAGGTCCAAAACATTGATTCGCGGCCGTAAAATTCAAAATGTGTAGAATAATTTACTGCTGATGGAAATTATTCAGTAATAGTTTAATTTCGAAAGTAATCTTATTTTTGTAACTTTAAAAAGATCTGTTCTGTCAAGAAATTTTTCATTATAATTTCTATGAATATATTCTATGCACGTTGCATGATTTTATTTTGACTAAAGACGATGCAAACGTTTAAAATACGCTATAAAAATGCAGATAAATTTCAAAGCCATGTCGTGCGTTACAATCTGCAAGGGCTCAACGAAACCCCATAAGTATTGCAGGGGCAGGTAATTAACAAATAAGAAGAAAAGTAACATTTTATATCCCTTCCTACCGCTAACTTACTTTAAATAAGCCCCTAAGCGCTATTGAGTAACATTTGACGCGGAAGATAATTCACTAAAATATTTATACTTCTACAGTTATAAATAAAGGGCTAAAAATAATGAAAAAAATAATTGAACAAAAAAAGGTTGCAAAATAACTTTTATTTTCAATTTTTTTTTTTTTATTACAGCTACTATCTTATATATTACACTATTGGGCCCGGCAGACGCTGTGCTGCTCGAACGGTGGGTTACTTACTATTTACTACATATGGAATGTAGTATTGTAATAGCCGTTCCTTAAGAACTAAGACGTCACGGAGCGTCAGCTGAAAATCAGCGCAGCATGTCTGATAATAATTGGGCCATAAGTATTTCCTTAGACGTCCGGATGACTGTATGTGTGGATCTGGCACGATCACGTTCGAAACAGTCAACTTATGATGGTAATGTTTTTTTATTAGCTTTAAAATTACGGCAGGCCTATCCTATTGTAAATAAACGATACCAAATTACACACAATTTGGTATCGTTTATTTATAATTAGCGAAAAACTAAATTTCATTTCATTTACGACCTACCGGAATATTACCGTACTATAAAGAATTCAAGTTCTTCTAAGATATGGCGCTTAAAGTCAAAGGTGGCTTGCATAATTGATAGCTCGTAATATTTAAAATATATGAGACGTGCACTTTGGTTTTTTATAAACCATTTTTAACGCGTTCATATCTCTTATCTGTCTATACTCTATCGTTATGTCTATAGATGTAAAATGAATCCAAATATTTTCATCGAGGAAGCCGTAAGTTGAGAATGGCTGGATCAATTTAGGTATTTTAGAAATCCTAAAATTATTTTTAAGTATTTTAGAAATCCTAAAATTATTTTAAGTATTTTACAAATTCTAAAAATATTTTTAGGTATTTTAGGAAGGTTGTTATGAAACAAAAAAAAGAATACAGGTTCTTAGCAATAAAAATATTGAAATCGTGCAAAGTTAGCACGGACGGAGTAATTCCGTTTCACAAACAACAAGCTATTGCATTTTCCGCAGTAGATTATAGAGTTAATAATTCTAACATTATTTTTGAACAGTCAAACATCGCTTTGTCGTTTAATTATAGAATAGCTGACAGTTACTGGTTATATATGAATATAAAACCAAGAAAATAACATTGGTTGTTGTACATAAAGCAATGTATAGCATTGATCTTTTCTGTACCACCAAGGGTACAATTAGAAGTGAAGTAAGAAAAAAATTAAATACAACTCCATAAAATATAAGGAGGGCGCCATAAATAGATCTCGCTCTATCCTAAAATTAACCTCGGGCCGGCACTGTATGTATGATGGCGTTTTAGTGGTTCCTAGTTAATCGAAAATCACTTCTGCTCATATAATATATTTATGTTGTAATTGTACATTCTGGTGACTTTCATTTAGCGTCTTAAAATGTTTGAAGAATAAAATATTGTGATACGTCCATGGAGCTTCAAAAGAGGCAAACGGAGAGGCGGTCCGTGTGTTTCTTGACAAATTAAAGAAAAAAAGAAAATATACTACGTAAGCGCAGGTTTCCTCAGACGAATTAAATTAATTTAAGAAAAGTGTTCCGAATAAATAAATAAATATAAATATAAAGAGGACTATATGACACACGGACGTATATTCCTAAGGTAGACAACTTAATGTCTGTGTAACAGACGTCTGTTATATACAAATACTTTTTTTGTAGAAATAAATAAGTACATACATACAGAGATAATACACCTAGACTCCAGGGTCATTAATCGACTTTAGGTTATTCGTAAAGTATTCGACTTTACGAATAACCTTTGTAGAGTCTATCTCCTGATGATGCTTCGGTGTCGAAGTTTTAAGAATGTGAGCTCTATAGATGCTAATATTCGTGTATAACTCTTTTAATAATGGAGTAAATATTAACATATAGGGCTGGACGGCGGAGGGTACGTCGGGGGAGCAGTGTTTCGTATCCTTACAGTCCACGAGTCGCAGAGTCTATTTCGAGAGGCTCATCATCATCCGTTGCGTGCAGGAGATGCCTGTCAACGACACACACGAAGGAGTGCGTCTACCACACCGACGACGCGAACGACGCTGTTAGTCGCTCTGTGAAGAAAGCAATTGCCGCGAACGAATATACTGTAGTTGAATACAACCATAGAGGAGCCCTCTACCGCCGTGGCGCTAATCTCATCGCGGAAATGGCTGCCGCGAAGAGGAACCCCGATCCTGATTTTTTTCTGTAATGTTGGCGGTAAACTGTAAAAAAAGAACTATAAAAGAAAAAGAAGAAGACTGAAAGAAAGACAATAATATAACAACTAACAATTAGCACAGGTCCTTAGCCTGTGGTGTGTGAATTTATCAAAAAAAAAACCCGATATGCATATATAATACAAAACCGCAATAGATCTATTCAATCAAGCTATGTGTGTCAGTGTGTACTTAGATATAAAATGCAGCGTCTGTCCGTAATCTGGGAAGCCATGTCGGTGTTATGCGGCGCGGGCAACCGGCGTGATACTTGATGAAGCCCTAGTCAGGTGTTACTACAACAATTAATTACTTTTGTTATTGATTGACTTTGTTAGGATCTCTTAATCTGGGATGTTTAAATAGTTCCTAAATTTGTCTAGGTAGGGAATAGTGGTTAGAAGTGGACTTACTGACATATATGCAAATTGATTTTATCTGAACCACCTGGCTCTTTTTTCTTAATAACATGGAGTAAACGGGCAAGCAGTTCCGTATAAAGACTTAACGCCTATGAACGATTGCCTCATCTGTAGGTTTGCAGACGTTGCCGGTTTTTTACTATCAGCAAAGCATATTCGACAAAGTCTCTCAAAGAATACTTAAATTGAAGGAAATATATTTTTGATGACAGCACAAATCTACGTAGCGTCTGCATTTAAAAGCGGCGAAACGGGTTTTTAAACAAACGGACTCCGTTCCCGAGCGTTTACAAAATAAGTGTTTTTTGTTGCTGCGAGTGCATTCTGAAGTTAAACTGAGATTAATCTTAATTATGATTTGTTTGAGAATCACGCAATGATGCTCAATCATATTGTTATATATATTATACTTATTAAAATCAAATATTTATTTTGAGCCCGATAACTTAACGGGTGCAGGAACGGACGAAAATCATATTGTTCAAAATTAAACTTTCCGGACTTTAATCATACTAATTTAATTTCTACTCTTACTAAAATGTATTGAATACGAATCCGGTAACTCTGAATGATCCTTGTGTGGGCAGTCTCCGATATCTGATGCAATATAGGCATGGCTGGAGATGTACAATTCTATCTACTTCCGTCTCGGCCATTTGGAGCGTACAGACGGATGCGTTTGACACACAAAATTTGTACTAGCTCGATTCTAATACATATGCTAATATATGATAGTACTATGGAATTAAAAATATTCTTTCACGTTGCATTAGAATTCTAGCAAGAATGTCTTCGTTTTGCTCTTTGCCTAATTACGTTCCAATTTGCTAAGAGTTGTTCAGCATAGTCATATAATCGTACACAAAATTTTTACCAACTCAATTCTAATACATATGCTAATATATTATAGTACTATGGAATTTAAAATATGCCTTCCCGTTGCATTATATTTCTAGTGAGGATGACTTCGTTTCGCTCTTTGCCTAATAACGTTCCAATTTGCTAAGAGTCGTTCAGTATAGTCGTATAATCGTGCACAGAATTTGTTCTAGCCGGCTTCTAATACATATGCTAATTTATGATAGCTCCCCGGAATTATAGATGTCGTCCTGGGCGCGAAATTACGACCCCCTGATGTGCCCCCAATTCACCCCTCTCGCGATCCCGACGCGGACGCCATCTTGCCATTTGATTTCGATGGCCAGGATTAAAATGCAATACAGTTTTTGTTCGTAACTGGGTTGGTTGTTGATAGGTTTTTGTTTTTACTCTGTGTCTGTTTTCTTTATATCGGAGTCAGACATAGCTCATAGTGTTTGTACATTTTTGTCCTTGAAGTCTACAAAGTTCTACAAAACTTTGTGAAGTTACATAAAGTCCCCGGCTACACTATACACGATCATTCAAATGAAGCTATGTCTGGCTCCGGCATTATAGTAATCTTGACAAGCCAAGGTCTTTTAGTAGGTTGTATAGGGATTTTGCTGGTATACCCCTTGCTCCTACCTGTTTGTGTACAAAATATCTCTGTATTAATGTGTGAAGCCAAAACTTTCGGTACCATTTTACGAAAATAGCGCGTACGGAGTGATATGAAATTTGGCACAATTATAGTTTACATAGAGGATAGTGTGCGAATGCTACTACTTTTCTTTATAAAATACGCATTATTCATATAATAAATTATTAAAATAAATTCCCACGCACACTAGTGCCAAATGATTTACGCACACATGTATACATTTTTCTATAAGATTGTGGCAAAGCGGAGCGATGACGACAGACGTATCGATAAATCGTCGCGATTTAACTGTACAGTTAAATCGCAATGATTCTCTGATCTCTGATGATCTTAATGATCAATACGTGTGTAGGGGGTATAATGCAAGGCTAAAGATTTGTGGTCGAATTTCAGCCGGCGATCTCTAGTAATTCTTAACACAGATAAATTATCTTCTTTATTTGTTTAATGTCACATAAAAAACCTTTTTCAGTTGATCAATTATAGTAAAAATAAGCATGATGCGCGTATGAAGTTATTACGAAGGAAAAGCAAAATAAAATATAATCGGAAATTTCGCTTACGTTTACAAACTAGGATATCACATAGTAAAAATAATTTGAGCTAGGTGTGGTAATACTTGGCTGGCCAGCTCTCTTGACTGTTCTACATTATAAAGTATGGCCATCCACATATTAACTGATCGAAATTTAAATACTTCTTTTTTTGATCCTGCAGGTGGAGGAGACCCAATTCTTTATCAACCCGCGACCATTCTTTTTTGTGTTCCGGGGCTGTTTTATAAATGGAAATTTATTTCTTATAAAGAAAAAAAAAGTTAGCTAATTACATTACAACATCGTATAATTTATTTACAATGTCTACCTATATGAATACCTAACTAGACACCTATTTCCAAATAATTATTTTAGAAGGGTGGCCCGCCTACGTCTAATTTCTTAACAATATGGTCCATCTGCGTCTAATTTCGTAAAGATGTGGTCCTTGTCTGCCAAAAGGTTGCCAACCCCTAATCTAGAGGAATCAGGAAGAAATAAGTTCGCAGAACTTAATAATGTTCACTTGTCAAACATTCGGTGCAACAAAGTTAGTCTAGCTTATTTAGTAATTTTGCAGGAAGAGAATTTTACAGGAATTTTTATCGTTCGTTCGTTTTCTTGTGACTTGCTATCAAATATTGGGTTGAATATCGCAATAAATTTTTACCGTTTATTGTTTCCTGTACATTAAAATATTATTATAATCCCGTATTCTTCTCTTACGTCTGTGTACTAGACCAAATGAAGATGTCATTTGTTCATTCTCCGGAGGCCGTGGGTTCGATTCCCACCTCGAGTCTAGGTGTATTATGTATATGTATGTATTTATATATTTCTAAAAAAAAATATTTGTGTATAACAGGCGTCTGTTACCTATAACACAGGCATTAGTGAAAACGTTAGATTCTGTACGGTTAATTTTTTTTTAATAACAAGGGCCGAAATGTTAAACGCCCAAAGACAACTACGCAACCAGAAGAGTTGCAGATGCGGTTTGAAAATAAGTACACTCTCTTTTCATTCAATGTAAAAATATTATTTTTTATTATTTAAAGGAAAAACAAATAAAAAAATATCGGTTCGGATATACCGAAGCTGGCAACTGGTTACGAAAACTCAAGCGAGGAAATAGCTTGCAATTCATACGATTGTGATCATAAATTTTACAACAAATTGCTAATTGGCGTTCGTTTGAGTAAATTTTCTTCTTCTTCTTTTCGTTTCAATGGCAAACTATATTTTGGCTGTAAGGGCCTATATTTTCAAAGGCCAAAAAGTAGCGACATCAATTGCTCGACCTGAGGCGGCCATCAAGTCCTCCCGCGTGCTGGTATTGGGACACGTAGGACATGATGTAAGGTATGTCATTTTTTGAACTTCACCGCATCGGCTTTGCAGTTCGGTGCCTTCCGTAAATCCCCATCTGAACACGTTTTCCTTACTACAGCCAACTTGAGTCCGAAGTCTGTTTAAAGACTTCCAGACCTACCAAGGTAGTTGATGGTTGTTCATGTTGGAGTTAATTAAATAAATAAATATATACAGGACTATATGACACCCGGACGTCTGGGTAATGCGACCTAATGCCTGTGTTATAGGTAACAGCCGCCTGTTATACACAAATATTTTTTTTAGAAATATATATTCTTCTCAAAGACTGTATATTTCGTAAGCACTTTTATTTACAGCGGATAATCAAAGCGTCATGGGAACGTGCCGTCGAACAATTTGGCACAACCTTATCTACTAAATGAGGGCTGACACTAGTACGCACCCTATACAAGTAACATTTGGTGTTTACGCGAGCGATATAGCACTATCGCCGTCTCTTTCTAACAAGACGTGCCTATCTCGCTCGCTATGTTACGTACTAGTGTTATCAGTCCGTCCGACGGCGTCCACGATCGACGACACCGCCATACCGTTCCTGTATCATCTGTCCGTAACAATATTCTTCCAAGATCGTTCCTCTCAAATGCTATATTGTACCACCAAATAATACTGAATGCTAACTACATACTCGCCTTTAGCAAATAAAACAGTACAGTTATCCGGAACATTTCATATAGATTTTAACAGTTTCCAACCATTTTCAAACTTTTTGTATTGTAGGCGTTGTGTATGCAGTTCAAATATTCCAATACATATTGTCCGTTTTTAGTGAATCCATACATTTTTAAACCGGCATCCATTTTAGTATATCGCCAAATACATAAATAAACTTTACCTTCTACGCAATTCTCAAAGCATCAACGAGTGTTATGGTAAATAAATATATAGGACTATATGACACACGTACGTCTGTTTCTAAGGTAGAGGTGTCGAAACGCGACAACAACACCATCACTAGACGTGACAGCATTGCCGCCACTTCACGCCGATCTCAAGTGAGAAAGAGGAAGTATATACACCGGACAAACCCTTAAGGCAGCACATCTCCAACTTGTGAGAGTTCCTTTTCGAACCGATCGTTGCCTGGAAAACGACTGTCCATGTACGCAGTATCGCTTTACTCCATCTGCAAACTAATTAGTCCTGCGGGTTTTGCGGGAATAATATTATAGGATAATGGTATGTATTCGATAGTAAATCACCCAACATTCAGGCAGGACAACGTCTGCACGGTTCTCTAGTGTATTAATAATCACAAAAATCAGACACATTGTATATATTGCCTCAGCAGCTACCTCGGAAGGAATTCAGTTCGTTCTTCTATCTGTTATGTAGAATGAATCCCTTGAGGTGCTTTGCATCAAATCCCGACCCGAAATAATAAAAAGTGCTTTTTACAAATATGTTTTATTTGTATTTTAATATGTTCATTTCATGAACATCTGTCTATAAAGATATTTAAGCCATATTTATAACTTAACGTAAGGACAGCTCGCCATAGTCGTAGAAACGTGACAGATCTGACAAATATTAAAATTTTCAAGGCCGGCTTTTTCAATGATTGTGTGAGTTTCCTGGCATATTTATTTTGATTTTGAATCCATAATTTTGAAAGTTATCATACTATAGTATACGCAAAAAAAAATAATTTTCACAAATAAAAAATATTATCTTATCATAATTGCATAGTTTTCTAGGAAGTCATTTACTACAAACACTTATCAAAACCGTCATTGTTCTACGACTAAGACTAGTTAGGCCTCCTATAACACAGGCATTAAGTTGTCTACCTTAGGAACAGACGTCCGTGTGTCATATAGTCCTGTATATATTTATTAAATGGTAAGTAATCCAACGTTCGGGCAGCACAGCGTCTGCGAAGTTCGCTAGTTTAAAGATAAATCTGTATAAAGCGAAAGGTCACTTAGCACGAAATTTCGAAAACCGCATAAAGATAACATTTGGCAGAGAAGTAGTTTTCAGTTAGACATCCGCTAGTATCCGCTCTCGCATGTTTACGCGGTCGCAGGAAACAGCTAGTTAAGAAAAACTTATTTTTTTCAGAAAAAAAAAACTTTTTTTTTAAAGATCGCGGCAAAGATTGTATGACGTAATTACACTGGCAATCATTCGCGCCCAGACGCGTTATAGAGGGCAGACGGTCGCATGGTACCCACTGAGTTCGTCATATAGTCACGTACGGCTGTTACTAGCTGGACGAGGGGGCTCTTGGGGCCACGGCCACATACAAATTAGGCCAATGTTTGGTGTTAAAACGTTAGATAGTGTACAGATTCTGTGTAAATATTGACCCGCCAATATTACGTTTGCCAACCGAGTTGTTAATCAACGAATTTTGTTGTCGCTCCAAACATTCAATAGACGGTTCCGTGTGAATTCGTACTAATATTAATGTCAATGTGAGTTTTGTTTGTTTGTTACGCATTTAGGGTTTGCTCCGATATACACTGCGAGCATTGCTCAGTTCTCGCGCTGGTGATATATTCGTTCCGGTATTTCGGCAATTGTTCGTCGGGAGATCTATGTATATCTACGTATGTAAAAATTTTGTTAGCGTGAGTTAATTTGTATGGTGATTTTCAACGTTTGTTTCATAGCGTTCAGCGCCATCTAGTTTGCTTTGGTGTAACCTTTCTACTCGACATCATCGCATTGTTATGTTACGGTAGCTACATATAGGGTCGACCTCCAAGAATGGGACATGGGTAAGATAAAGAAGAAGACTCTGAGGACACTAAATATATCTTGTATGAAAATTTCAACTTACTTACTGGAGCGGCTCAGCAACACAGAATGAAGCGCTAGTAACTTTTTCTGTTTAAATAAAATCTTTTAGCATGTCTCCAATATACTTGTAATTTATCTTATTCACATATTGACAGAAATAGACAAACTACCTTCGCTCTCCTGGAAAGGGGTTAGTGAATGGCAAGCGGAGTGGAGTTCCAAATCATTGGAAAACCATTAGCGATATCGAATGGCTGAGTTGTGTTTTGGTTTGGTGTTTATAAGCGGTTTTTCATAGCATTGACTACTGAGCCAGAGGTATTAGATAGACATTTTTTTTTTAAAGTAAAAGAGAACTATATCTTCGTTTACGATATTGCTGGACCATGGTAATGCCTACTCTTAATACAGGCTTTTTTATAGAAAGTCAAAATATTCCCAATATTCATTTATAGAGCTCAGAAGTGTTAGTGAAGTATTTTAATCATTGTCCGGCATTGGTGTTGATTGCTAGGTTAAGCATTGTTCTTAAATCTCGTAACAAATAAAATGGAAAAGTTTTTTTTATTAGTCTGAGTACATTTAAATTTAAAGATATTTTGGAACCGTCCGCTTCCAGCAGGGAGTACTCCCCGTGTACGACGTCACCATCGCGGCTTTCGTGCTGGGACTTGTTATCACCGGTATGACCGTCAGCGACGGAGTAGGCAAAGTTGTAGCTGGGATGGGCCTGTGAAGTTATAAAATTTAATTTAATTTTTATTCTCATCTGAAATACTATCAGATATAAAATTTATAGTATGAGAAGGCTTTGGTTAATACTTACATCGTAAGGTTCAGGTTGAGCGGCGATATATCCGTGAGCGCGTGCGGCGTGGACGACGGGAGCGGCGTGGGAGATGGCGACACGAGGTGCTGCGTAGGCGACGGGGGCGGAGTAAGCCACTGGGGCAGCAGCTACGGCAATACCTCCATAGCCTTGGTTGTGGCTCACGATGTTCTGGGAAGACACAGCGTGGCCAGAGACGCGAGCGGGTGCGGCGTAAGCGAGGGGGGTGGAGTAGGCCACTGGAGCTGCGTGGTAGGCAACAGGTGCGGCGGCGATAGCATGGGGTTGGTCGTGACGGACGATGCTCTGAGAGGAGACAGCGGCTGCTGGTGCGTAGTGTCCTCCCAAGTGCTGGGCGGAGGCAATCGCCAGCACGGCGCTCAAAGTGACAATCTGGAAGTTATAAAAACTTTTACTCCTAAGATTACTACAGAGAGCAATGTCCTTTTTGCGACGCCAAATAAGCGCTAACGCCGAGATTTAAGACTATCTATTGTCCTAACATCTATGGAACTGCTTAGTGTCTGAATAAGAATTGTCAAAAATATTAAACATACCACACCAGTTTGCAGAGATATCTCTACACAAAAATACAAATTATTTTTTCATGTCTGACTAGGAATAGGAGACGGAACATATTTGTGTCTGATATCGAGACACTTCTATCGCAATTCTCGCTATGGGGTTGACTAAATTTAATCGAATTCAACCCTACTAAGACACAAATTTGCGCTTTCATCGCTAAAAAAGTCCGTCATCATCGTGTCTCCTCGATTCTAGAACACTTCCTTGGTCGCCTTAGCCAACGACGGGATACTGGGACTCAACATATCGAGCGATGTTCAGTTCTGCGGTCACTTGGAAGAGGAGGCTAAATTAGCCTCAACGCCTCAACAGAGCGAAGCAGTTCTTCATGCCGGCCCATCGCTTACTGTACAAAGCGTAAATTCGGCCTTACAGTCTTCGGAGTACTGCAGTCTCAGTACTGACCGCATTCAACGTAAAGCGGCTCGATCATTTAGCTATGAGGACAGATATCGCTTCATTCTGCATCTTTTACCGCATGTATCACGGGAAGTGTTCCGAGGAATTGTTCGAACTAATTAATGCCGGTAGCTGTATTCCACCCTTCTTCCGATGTTGTTCCTTTGGACATGAGTCCTGGTGATGGAGATCAATGGACTCCAGCTGCCCTGGAAAGAGCCAGTGGAACACACTTTTCCTGTATCACAGTTTCTTTTAACTAGCACAGGAATAAGGGTCCTAACTCAATTGTACCAAAAATAACAGTTTCTTAAAAAAAATAATAATAATATTTTGTCGGCTGACATTTTTTTTTTCGAGTTAGAAATGCTACAATAGGGCATTTTGAAGATTTTCGACGTTAATGTTAACACATATATACAAGGATCTCTGTATTTAAACAAAAAAAAAAACCACGAAGTGGCCAGGGCGATCGCTATGCGATTTCCCGTCCGCTTGTAACCTATCCGCAACAGAAATAGGTTTCGGGCGGAACTTTTTTGTATCCATACAGAAATCCGTGTATATTTTTTTGTATAAAGCTAACAATAACGTCGAAATACCCTATTGTAGCATTCATAATTCGAAAATTTTGCAAAAAAGAAAATGTCAGCCTCCCCCCACGGAATATCACTCAGTAGTAAAGTGCAAACAACAAATTGGAGAATAAAAAATATGCATGTTTGGGAAAAGTAACCAAACTGCATAATTGCCAAAATTTCAAATAATAAAAAACTCTCTTCACAAAAGAGACCTGGATACGGTACTGAGCTAGCTACCTTTTGATTTTACTTCTCTATGTGGTTAAAATACTTAAATCTTTATTTATATATTAGATACTTCTGTAGTATAAAAAATTATATTTATTTATATAATACTAGCTGTATTCCGCGACTTTGTCCGAGTGAATTCAGTGATTTTGTTAAATTGTTATACCCAGCTTAATTCCTCTCAACGATACAAATCTTCAATGAATCGTATGTGTTCATCATGTTTATTAGTGTACAATCTTTAACGAAGCATAACTCAAGGAGACACTTAACCGCGTGCCGAATACGTCACAAATGTGACCGTCTAAAATAGAACAGGCTCAAGTGTGAATAAAACAGGAAGTGGGCCAAAATGTCTCTGTTTATATATCAACTACTAATTACAACTTTTCTTTATCAATACGAACAAATCAAATTGAAATGCTCGCTCGTAACAAAATTAATTTACAAAATGCATAATATCATTGTTTACGTGAAAAACTAAACTACTTTGCCTTAATCCGCGAATGAATACGAGGGAAATCGGTGTAATGCTGCAACCCGAAAGCTACACCACCGAATCCGCCATCAAAACACATTTTCATGCATGTCATGGATTTCCGCAAAGTAACGCCTGATTCTATCAGTTATATGTTTGTTTACCTTTAAAAAAGTAATAGTTCATAGTAACAATTAAAACCCCTAAACCCCATTTAAATCATTGAATCTGATTAGTATAGTAGAGCTGTTCAAATAGAGACCACAAGGCCACAGTTTAAAAGACAGTGCCACTCCGGGTGTGCCGACAGAAGTGAAAAGTTGAACACACAGAGGTGTCGGTAATGGTAACAATAACATTCAGTGTTTTTTCCCATCTCAAATCTCATCTCATCGCACAATTTATATGAGGAAGCCAGCTTGAGTATTTCAAAACAGGTACGACGGGAGAATGGTGTATTCATGAGTGAAGAAACTTTTGTGAGAAAAGGTATGTCTTCATAAAAGTCCTTATTAACGTCAGCTGGCAGTATGTTGTACACAATCTTTTGTCGCTTCCATCTTTATAACACATTATTTGATTACTTAATTAGATGTAGTGCCACGCTTGCAATCCTTTTGGTCTTCAGCTGTATTGGGCCTTCGCGTCCGGGTACCAGTACCTCTTTCTCACATAAGATCGGCGTGAAGTGGCGGCAATACTGTCACGTCAAGTGATGGTTTTCTCGTCGCGCTTCATTCGGTTTGTGAAGGTTTCGTTCGTTGGTCTAAGCTCTTCTTTAAAGGCCGGCAACGTATCTGTGAGCCTCCTGGTTGTGAAGATGTTCATCGGCGTCGCTAGTCACTTCGGTTAACCGCCTGCTCGTTTACCACTTGTATTAAAAAAAACTAACAATATTACTTTAACAAAGTTGTCCTTTAACTTATATTTTAATTCAAGTACCTTTTTGCTCCTGATATTATGTAAATTAGATAGATTTGCGCCATTAACGCCAAAATAGTGAGCCATTAAGGAACGGAACGGAAAGGGGAAAGGAAACGCATCAGGGAAAATATTATAATATTATGGAATGTAGTAAATAGCAAGTAACCCAACTTTCAAGAAGGACAGCGTCTGCCGGGGTCACTAGTACTTATTTATTTTTACTTTTTTACAGGCAAAATAGGAGGTTGGCAAGACTACTTTGACGAAGAAATGACACGGCGTCTATCTCGCTCGCTACGGTACGTACTAGTGCCAGCCACGCTTAGTTCGTTCGACGACGTCCACGGTCGAATACGCCGCCACGTCGTGCCTGTATCATCTGTCCGTAACAAATATTATAAATGCAAAAGTTTGTATATGTTTGACGATCTTTCACGGAAAAACTGCTAAATGGATTTTAATGAATCTTTAAAATAAAATAGTTTACACATCATAATAACACAAAGGCTATTATAGATTATAAAGATATTGTGTGAATTGTCCAAAATATAAAGATATATTTCAAATAAGTAGGAGAAAATCCTGCCATCTGCGAGCTATTCTGGGGGGCGCTGCAAAAAACGTCAGAGTTACACGTATATAGTTTATGAAGGAAATGTTTATCTTAAATAATTCTACAAAAAAAGCCCGCGACCACATCATCTTTCATATATTTCATATACCATATATCATATATTTCACCATATATTTCATATATTTCATATACCATATCATCTTTCATATTTAAGCCATTAACGCCAAAATAGTGAACCATTATGGAAGGGGAAGGGAACTGGGACAATATTATAGGATAGTAGAATGTAGCAAATAACCCAACGTTCGGGTAGGATAGCGTCTGCCGGGTCCGCTACTATTATATACATTGTTGCGGACAGATGAAGCAGCCAGAACAGGGCGGTGTCTTCGACCGTGGGCGTCGTCGAACGGACTGAGCACAGCTGACACTAGTACGTAACATAGCGAGCGAGATCCCCCTGCCGCTCCCCGCGCGTCCTCACTCTATGTTGAGTTATGTCTCAACAATAATCCTATATCATCCCTGTTCTTGTTCCAGTTGCCGTTCCTGTCCCCATCCCTGTCCCTGTTCCCGTTTTATTAAAAATATCGAATGACTACGAATCGTTTTTGCCTTATGCAGCAGTAGTAAAGTGCAAATTGACTCTTTGACGTTAGGAACACATCTACACTGCTTGGACAACAGTGAGTGCTTGTAATTTAATTATGAACTTTATTGACAATAAAGTTCAAATTTAATCTACATTTTAGTTAGAAAACGTTTGTATGGGAAAAATAAAAGGGCTGCTTTTAGGGTTTTACCGGCGATTATTTGAATTTTTCTCGCCGTAAAAACCATCCTTGGATTTTAACGAACGTTTAAAAGAAGAATTGGTAAAATTGGTCCAGGCGTTGTTGAGTTAAGTGCTTACCAACATATTTTGCGATTCATTTTTATATATATATAGTTTGCTGTCTGACAGCCGGACAGCAAATGAACCACAGAACGTAAGGCCGCGCTTTAACTAATTTTAAGAAAATTTGGTCAAAAATGAAGTACCTATTTATATTACATAATTATTACGAGAATCGAGTACCGAGTACCCTCCTTGAGTATTCTAAGTGTCTCGCCAGTCACCATATATAAAAGGAGCTTATTAAAAACGCTACATATTTTATGCAGGAGGAAAATTCTAAAAATGATACTCCCAAAAAAGGAATGAAGAGAAAAATATAAAAAAAAAATCTATAAGTCACTTGTCAATAATAGCAATAAGTCACAGTTCCCCAAGTAAGTTGTTGTAACCCCAAATTCTCAGCTTTACAGTAGTGCGTTACGAACAAGTAAATTGTAAAATAACAGTCACTATTTAATATATTATTGTATACAATAGTGTAATCGTCACTATTGAATATATAAATGTGTACGCAAGTATGTTATATAATGACGATTTTATTTCAATTTACACGTTTGTAAGGCTCTACTGTGTAGTTGGGAATTTTTGTGTTACAACAATTTACGTCGGAGGTATCGAAATATCTAAAAAAAATAGAAAAGTTGTACAGCTATAGAATCGTAGAAGCAGATATATCCCTTGCAAGTATCCGATAACCTTTTAAGAAACTTCGCGAAACTTCTCTGTTATCGAGTTCTCGGGGAAAAATGTTATGTATTCGAACAAAACGCGAAGTTCTCCGCGGGATCCGCGAACACGGGATCGGTTTGTATCGACTGTTTGATAGTTTGTTGAATCGGTCGGGAATATTTACGGGATTTCGTAGCTTCACTTCGGGTGTCGTTTGAATTTCAACGCGGATATTTTATGTATTTATTTATTTATTTATAATTCACACATTCATTTTAAGATGTCTTCCTCTATCTAGCGTTATCCCGGCTTAGTACCAGGATCCGCTTAGATTGCAGAAGATGTGTCTTTGCGGCGACTTAAGATGACCGACTGCCATCAGGCGTCATCCCCGGAATCGTGTATATTAAATTACAAGCACTCAGTTTTGTCTAAGCAATGTATGTTATTACCGCTGCACAAAGCAGAAACGATTCTTTGTCATTCGTTATTTCTAATAATACGGGAATGGGAACTGGAACGGGAACGGGAACCAAGATGATATATGATAATAGAAGTAAATAGTAAGTAGCCCAACGTTCGGGTAGGACAACGTCTGCCGAGTCCGCTAGTTGTGATATAAATATATTCGTACTGTACGTTCGTTCTACTGTATTCGTGTCATATTCGAAAATAGTATTTTTTTATTAAGCATACGCAACATACATATTATCCATTACATAACAATGTATACTTATATAAAAGTATTCTAAATGTAACTTGCATAAAATCCGAGCATCTGATATTATAAAATGTAATTGAATACGCTGTAGAGCGGATTTAATAAGAGGGAAATGCCGCACGATCAAAGCAACAGATAAGTTCCATAAATACGATAATATGATAATCGAAATAGGTATAATATTATGATATGTGCATACGAAATAGTAGGCACCATATAGATTTTTACCGGGTTTGGATACACTATGAATCGTTTCTGCCTTGTGCGGCGGTAATAAAGTGCAAATAGACTCTTTGACGTTAGGAACACACCTACATTGCTCAGACAACGTGAGTGCTTGTAGATTTAAAATGAAGTTTATTGAACAGCAATAAAGTTCATATTGACTCAACATTTTAGTTACAAAACGTTTGTATGGGAAAAAGAAAAGGGCGATCTGTGGTTTCAGCGTGTAAACGTAACAGACAGTTACTTATTTATAATATTACTTTAGATATAAGGATAAAAATATATATGAAAGGCACATTTGTTGCATTCAATCATTGCACTGTTCATTGATAAATTTTACATTAACTTGTTTCTTTTACAATTTATCATATAATATTTTTACTCTTTGATCTCATAAAGATTGCTACAATTTAATTTCGCTGATGAAATCCTGATTATTGCATTCTATGATATATGAATTTCAAATACAATAATTGTTGGGGATGTCCTTTATTTCATTTTTGAAAGAAACTCGTAAAAATAATAAAAACCATTGAATTTTATTATTAGTATTAGACAAAAATATTGAACTCAACGCGGACAAATTCGTGTGTTTTAGGTAGATAAATAAGGGAAGATGGGAGTGTGTTTTTTTTTATTAAATAACTTTTTTATAGGGTTCCGTAGTTGTACAAGGGACCCTCATATTTTCGCTCTGTCCATCGTCTACCCGAAAGTTGCCCCTAAAGATTTTCAAACTGCTACATGTAGAGACTTGAAATTTTCCATGTTGTTAGGGCATGCTAAAAATTTATTAGAAAAATTATTTTGAGCGAAATCGGACAGTAACTTTTCCCTTTCCCTCTGTATAAGCGTCACGCTCTCGCCCATTTTATGAAAAAAAAATGAATAAAGCATTTTGTAAATGTTATATATGTCGTAAAAAATATCTCCATTTTCAGCGCAAGTTTTGGCGACTTTTTGGATTTCAACAGTAAAACTTCATATAAATTTAATAGTGTAAATCAATCAAAAGTCTATATCTCTTGATGTTAGAACGGGTTCCATGCCAAATCTCATATCGAGTATATTATATTGTCGGCTTTGAGATTTTATTAAGTGCGACAATACTCGTGACAAACGTTCCCGGTCTTCCGTATCAAAATTTCGGTTTTGACATTAATAATCAATTGAAAATGAAATCTTCTTTCTAGTACGCTCACGTGTGTGTTAGCGAGGTTATGAATGTGTGTATGTGTGCGCAAATGTATATGTATTGAACGTGAGTGGGTAAGCCTGTACTACAAAATATTTATTGTAATATGATAAAATTTAAGCATATAGCCCCGACCTGCCCTTGCAGCCGGCCCCTATATACACTTCTCATCAAAAAAATCACCTTGCTAGTTTATGTTTTAGGATTATCAGAATCATGTGTATATTTAGGAATATATGTATGTCAAAAAAAACGGACCACTAGCTGTTCCCCACGACTTCGTCCACGTCTGCCACTCTTATCACTTAGAGACTTAAAAATAGTTTTTTGATGAGGATTAATATTATGTCTATAAAAAGACCTTCAAAAATTTATTTAATATAAATTTTAGTATAAATTTGATTAGCTTAAAAAAGGTTATACTGAGCCAACCCTAAAACATAAACATATACTTTTGCGGACTTTTATTTGGAACTCTTAAAGAGGAACAATTTTGTCATACATGACTTTTGCGAAACTTTGCCTTTAGACATTGTAGTACCTTTTGATATTTTATTACCTTTAGACATCGTAGTGCCTTTTTGACATGGTAATATTCTTTGACATTATAGTATAACTTTATAAATTTGACATTAGTAAATAATCAGTTGAGAATAGTAACTTTAATTGAAATTTTAATATTATGATTTTCCACGCCATCTTATGGCAGATTGCTACGTCTAAATAAAATTCTTCCATTAATGCATATGACGATGTATACGTTAAAAGAAACACAAGTTAAAAAAAAATGTGTCTGTCTTTCTGTTTGTGCCGTGTAATCTCCGGAACTGCTAGACCGATTTTAACCGGACTTCCACTGGCAGGTAACAGGTGTTACTAAAAGTAACATAAGCTCCTTTACTTTTAGAAAGTAACTACGGTTTTGCACCAAAAATGAAATTCCTCAAAATTTAGCAACATCAAAAAGAGGAATTTGCTGGGTACAGCTAGTCTTCAATAAGTTAAATAAATACATAAGACTATATATTTCACTTATGTTTGTTTCTAAAGTAAATAACTTATTTTTTGTAGAAACATTTTCACCAACATTAGGTACCATTTTACAAAAACTGCGCTTACGGAGGAGTATGAAATTTGGCATAATTGAAGTTCATGCAGAGGAACAGAACAGAGTGCTAACATTTTTTTATAATATCCAATATTTACATATTAAATTATTATAATAAAATCAGACGCACACCAATGCCAAACGATTTACATACACATGTATTGTATGAATAAATTATGCCCAGTAGGCATAGACAAGATCCATAAACCAAGAGTTGAATTGAATTATAATATATGTAGTTTATATAATTTTCATCAGCCCACGACAATTCACTGCTGAGGATATAAGCCTCTCCCATGACGTTCCACTTAGCCCGGTCTTCGCCTGCACGCAATCTCTACCAGCCAGCATATACTGTAATTCCTCCTATAACACGTAGGTTTATTCCGCCTTATAGGGAAACGCGTTGTAAGAGTATTCTTGTACAGAGTGGAGCAGAGATGAGTGCCTATCGATCCCACTCGGTAGCACTCCAACGCATTAGAGACACGCACCTAGCTCTTTGCTACTGCCCATAGAATATAGCTAGTCGCGATAATATTAAAAAAAACATAATTACAAAAGATCTTAATTAATTATAAATGAAAACTAACAAAATATGCTTTAATAGTATTCTATTTTTTTTTTATCTAATTTCACGTGAACGAAAGCACGGACACAGCCAGTATTTTAAAAGTTTTCTAAATTTTGTATGTGTTTAAAATATGTAATTATTATATTATACTGTTGGTGAACCTAAGAAATGAATAATAAACTGATAACAAAAAAAACTGACTTCAAATTATCAGAACTGAACGAAATTGAAATAGGACCCCAAGGGAAGCACCAGCTTTCAAATAAAAAAGAATCATTGATAGAATCAGGCGTTACTTTGCGGAAATCCATGACATGCATGAGAAACTAAACTACTTTGCTTTAATCCCACCAATGAAATGTCTTTAGAACAGTGCTACCACAATTGAGATTTCTGTCAGCAAATCCTATTGGTGGTAGTTATGGTGGAAATGATATTGAACGAGTGGAAGTTGGGTGCTTATAAAAGCAATATGTTAAATATATCGATGTTTATTCACTTAGGTGCTTGAGACTAATAATGACAAAGTGCAACCAAGCGATTTTTTGTGTCATTTATATCTCCTTATACATAAACAATATATACTTTAAAAACGCAGTTACTTAGACGTTGTAGGCACTACTAAGTTATTTTAAGAATCCACATATTATTAAATTATTTTAAGTAATATAAATATATACAGGACTACATATGACACACGGACGTCTGTTCCTAAGGTAGACATATAATATGGTAACTGGTTATAGGTAACAGACGCCTGTTATACACATTTTTTTTTTGAAATATATAACTATATACATATAGATAATACACCCAGACTCGAGGTGGGAATCGAACTCACGACCCCCAGAGCGGAAGGCAGAGTCACTGCCCACTGCGCCAACGGGCCAGTCATAGATATAGATTTAGTATAGGAGTTTTAAATCGACCTTACTAACAGACAACATCTGTAAAGCGATATTTATTTGTCTAAATATACGCTAAAGCATATCACAATGGCAAGTGGCAACTGTATTCGCTTCCAAGCAGACGCGTCTCAAACAATTATTGATGTGCTTTATTGCTCCACTTTATCAGCGTATGTCGAGGGCATTATCTCTTAAGAGAATATATCTAGCAGTGGGCTCAAAAGATAACCTTGTTTTTGCCAACCATTATAAAATAGAATAATGATTGTGATATCGATTAGAAATTCAATCTATTGCTAAATAGAACAAATCTATAGGAAATAAACGTTAATTTTGTGAGAGTTTTATAAAACTCTTAGATTTATATTTACGCCTAACATATCTATATCGCAATTGACATGAACTTACCCCTGATTGGCACGAGAGTTTTTTTAACGCGCGTTATAAAAGCGTTCAAATAGAACATATGAACTCCCAAGTTTGCCACACGACAGCGCGTTTATAACGCCGCACTTTTCTATGGAACAATGTTCTATTTTCAAGGCTATATTATATACATATTAGCTATATTTTTATATCGACGACGCTAAAAAAGCGCCAACGCCTAGATTTAACGCAATGCTTTTTAAACTCTCATGCGAATGACGGCTTAAAACCGTATAAGTAACACACAGTTTTGGAGAAATATTACTGTAATTGTCAACAATACAAAATCGAATATAGATGATTATAATCAACAACGATAAAATACATTTAAATTTAATACCCGGTAATAAATGCCAAAGATAATTACAAATGATTAGCGTTTTAAAAATCGGTAGTTAGCGTTTTCTAAGAAGTGCACTAATGTTTCTTAGAGGCGACATGTTGCACCTGGGCTAGTGCTGTTAACATGACGTCTACCTATTTTGGATCACAAATGTGCTCTGCAGCGTGGAATGTAGTTTAATAATCGATTTTTATTTTCAGCCATCTTTTTTGTTTATTGCATACATTTTATGTGGAACTTAATTGGAGACATGAAGCCAGCTAGGACACTCCGGGGTCGCGTAACCGTAGTGGATCGAACCAGTTATCAGACAGATAAAGGAGATCCACCCTCTTGAAGCAAATTACCGAAATTAGACACCATATACAATGTACGAACAACAATCGTTTTAACAGATGCATTGCAGTGGACAACCCTACCTTTATTATTCAAAGAACGCTGCAGCTCGTAGGTATATTAATCCTTCTGTATCTCCACTACACTTTGTTCCGCCATTATTGTATTTTATTCTCGAACGTCCTTTAAAATACTAGCCTTTAAAGTAACCATTTTCTTCGACTTTTACACTTGCATTCGGTGAACGTATGCGGCCATGTTGGTAAAATTTATGACCGTGTTCATTTCTCTTGAAATACTACACTTCTGTATTCGTTGAAGTTAACCTTTTCTGTTATTTTCTTTTTTCTCTTTCGCGTGGACACTTGGAACGTGTATTTAAACGCAAAACTGAAGGTTAAATCGGACTCCAATGAATTTTAATTTACTTGTCAAGTGTCAAGTACCTTCATATAGGTATTGAGGGGTTGTCAACATACGAAAAAGTATTTCTATATAAAAAGAAATATATGGAAAGTATTTTAAATGATGGTGGTAGTATACTGAGGGTCTAGCACGAACATTCTCGATAGTTTTACTTACTTTTACGTTCGAAACTGAATGTCAAATGAAATATTATTGCTACCGTTTCACACAACTCAGTTGCTAAACACTGCTAGTACTAATGAAGACAGAACTCGCTCGTATCGAATCCTCGACGTTACGGCCATGTAAGCAGTGTAAAATGGAAGCACGAATCTTCATTTGACGTGTCGTTTTGAACGTCAATGTAAGTAAGTGTATCGAGAATGTTCGTGCTAGGCCCTCTGGTTATATTATAGACCGTAATGAGTAGGTGCAAGTAAGCCTGGGAGTACACAATAACACTGACAAGATGCTGGAGTCTCGACTGCGATGGTATGGGCATGTGGAATCTGGCGCTACAGGTTCCTGTCTTTTAGAAGTAGACCCAAAAGAAGATGGAAAGATTTAATTTTAAAAAGAGAAGTGTCAGAGGATATGAAGTTGTGTAGAATTTCCGAAGAAGATGTCAAGGGTAGCGCGTAGTGGTGGAAGAAAATTCGGTAGGCTGTAGGTCACACAGTAAAGGAGTAGGCAAACCTGGTAGTCACTTAATATACTTCGGACACAGGTTGGCAGGTTTAGGTTGAATATATCCAGGTGGAGATTCACAAATGGCATTAACCTGAGCTGTTTTTGCGGTGCTACTCAAATAATGTGCCATCTTTTATCGTGCCCTGCGTGTCCTAACACCTCCATTCAAGAGGACTTAATGGCTGCTACTGATAAAGCAGTTGATGTGGCTAAGTCTTGGGCCGACACAACTTAATACCAACGAAACGCCAAGAAGAAGTAAAGGAGATGAAGAATAATATACAGGTTATGGGTTCACGTTAAATCACGTATTGGATATAACGAGACGTTTATCTCGGATCGGCGATCGCTTTGAAGATTTAAATGTCGGCCATCTTATTAGCAGTATCCGGCGTATTATCAGATCCTCGCCATTGTTAGCTGAATGTATTGTCTACCTTTTCTTATTTATGTTGCTGATTTTACTAATGATATTAGGTACTTATGTTGTTTGTTGTGGAGATGGCTATGAAACCTTAATAAGACATAATAGAAGTAAGTAAACGCCTTTACGGTTTTTTTTTATGTTACAAGGGGCAAATGAGCAGACAGCAGGCACCTAAGTGCCTACCGGCTCCCATGGACATCTTCAGGACCAGAAAGTTAGCAGATGCGTTGCTGGCCTTGAATGACGAGTTTAGGCCACCGGGAA
This sequence comes from Charaxes varanes, assembly GCA_024363005.1. Classification (NCBI taxonomy): domain Eukaryota; kingdom Metazoa; phylum Arthropoda; class Insecta; order Lepidoptera; family Nymphalidae; genus Charaxes; species Charaxes varanes. Next base: position 8,164,015 of record JANCMC010009603.1, read on the forward strand.
GTATCACAAACCGAATGAAACGCGACAACAATACCATCACTTGATGTGAAAGAGGTACTGGTACCGGGACGCGTCGGCCCAATTCGGCTAATAAGCGTGGCGTTACATAGATCCAAATTTATTCTATTTCGTGTGGTTTTCTTTGTATGGTAATTTGTTACTTGGGCTTTGCTACAAAGAAAACGTTTTAAAGATTCTTTAGTAGGATGTGAAAATCATTTATTCATATAGACTTTTTAAGCACTTATGAACGTCATATGTATGTACATTATTATTTTTAATCATTATAATAATTTGGTGATAAACTTTACGACCTCAATGCTAAGTTTACAAGGGTTCCTCGCGCCCTGCGCTGAGAAGAGCCCGCAATAAACTCGGTCAGGTATTTTGTTTTTATCACCGTGCTCACAGTAATTCAGAGCATCTTTTGTCGTGTCCTTCCTGCCCTGCCGCCTGTACGCGGGAGGACCTGATGCGGGCCACAGTGGATGCTGTTCGCGTGGCTGAGTTCTGAAGTGAAACTGTCTGATGCGCCATCGACACGACAAGAAGAAGAAGTAATTCAGATTTGGTTAGAACAATTTATTCCCAAGCATTATCATCATTCAAATAATCCTTAACATTCTAATAGGATTTTGGTATGACTTAACTTATTATAAAAGGTTAAATTTATTTAAAAACATCTTCCGAATTCAATAGGAGAGTTTGTTATAGAAACGCACATTATCATTAAAATATACTTTATATTTTATTACCTTTTATTCTAATTTATTTAAGCACAAACAGAATATGATATCACTTAATACTAACTTAGGAATATTATACTTGTGACATGTCATATTCCACAACGTGTGTACGACTAGAACTGTGTTAAGCGTGCTTACAAATAAATTTTATTTAATTTTATTAAGCTTAAACAATATTTTATTAATTAAAAATAACTTAATTACATTTATTTATTTAAGACAGTCGAGCCCATTCAAAATTGTGCTTAAAAATGAATTAAAATTATTGTTGAAATTTTTAGTTCCTTATTAATCAATATTTGATATAGTGTACAAAACTTTAATCTGCTCGTATATATTTCGGTCACATTAAGCATCATTAAAATGTACTTTGTAGAAGTAACCACAGGTTATATACTTGCCTATTCTACTATGTAAACCATTACGTTTTATTATGCAAGTCAGTAAAAGAATCGTTATGTAAATTATAGCCGGTTTACGGCTTATAATGAAATGGTGCTGGCTCCCATGTGAATTGAAAAAAAAAAGGAAATTTCCGGGCTCTCTGTTTAATTAAAGCTTAATTAAACCGAATAGTTATGTTTTAGAATGCCTTCGCTAGTGGACTGTAAAAGTAAATTGATGCTTTTACAATGTTTCTTTTACATTAGCCCAGTTCTTGAATGCGGTGGATGTTATAATGGAAATGCGATAGTTGGAAAATAATTGCCTCTACGCTACGGTTGCTTAAACAGTTTTTATAGCGGCATGCACCACCATTTTGTATAGAATAGTGCTTAAATAATTGTAATTTTAAATATAGAACGTTGGTTTTTTTTTTAATCAGCCTATAGTCCACTTCTAGGCAAAGGCCTGTAGGGAAAGAATTAAATGCGTTTGTTCGTTCCACTTATAATATATTAACATGTTTTCAATTATTAACACAGAAATTTATACATTGTTACATCTAGTATTAGAGAAAACGGAGAATGTCAATTTTTGCGCATGCCCGTTCCAAACTTAATTTTAAATTCAAAATAATTGTTTTTAAAAAGTGGCCTGATATCTACAGAGTTTTTCCCCTTTCAAAACATTATTTCCTACCCTGGGCTATCTGAAACCACATATTTCCCGCAAAGGGATCCAAGTCATAACGCCACCGCTTCCTCGGTCTACTCGATCATCGGCGGCCATTGGTGGGTGCATAATATAGTAACACTAATTAAAAATTCGATAAGGTTTTTAGTAACAACAAATAACAACGTCAATTTCAGTAACGACCTTATAAATATCCACCTAGAATATTTTTATTAAGCCGGAGCTAGACAGCTCAAAGTGTTTGTACAATTTTGTCCTTGAAGACTACAAACTTTTCTTCTTCAACTTCAAAAATTTTTGCGCAGCTACGCAAAGTCTCCGATCACACTACATGATCACTAAAATGATCATTCAAATGAAGCTATGCCTGGCTCCGGCATAGTATAGTTTCTACATTGGTATAGGTACATATTGTACGAATTCTACAACAGAAAGTTTCTTAGTTTGGAATTATATCATAATTTCAATTTTTTTTGTAAATTTTTTTATTGGGAATCTTCCATGATGGTTGCTCTGAATCCTAGCTTTACCAATTACCCAATCCTTTAACGTATTCTTAAGTTATAGTCATCGGTCGCAGTGAAATTTATCATCCCATTTGATGCCGGAAGGCGGTGCCAGTATATAATTCCGATTAAATGACAAAATCCAATAATTGGCCGGCATAACTAAACCCTTAACAAATGAGACGCAATGGGGGATCGTGAGTCAACTCGTAATCTGGCCCTGATTTAGGATTTAGAAGTAATATGATTACCGTAACGTTTATATCATACGGAACAACTCACATTAGCAGCTAAGGTAATCCGGGATCGCGTACCCGTAGTGGATCTGACCAGTTATCGGATAGATAAAGAAAGATCCGCCCTCTCACAGTAAATTTACTTAGAACCCAATGTTGAAGAGGCGCTATCATGTTCAACTTTATAACCACAATAGGTCTATAAATACAAGGAAAATATTATGCCAAAAAGTTCCAAAACAATTTAACAATAGACCGGTCTCACGTTTATGTCTGAAAACAAACAGAGAAAAACGAGCCGTCCCGACGCGAATGCCGAAAACTTTTCACTTTGTCCCGTTAAAATCATTGTTGCGGAAGAGTGCCAAAAAACTTTGCCATAATTGATTTATTGTTGACAAATGGTTGGGCGAAGATTTGACGTGGAGTTGGCCAACGAATATCGTTTTGATTCGAAGTCAGGCTTCGTTCCAAGCAGGCGGATCCATCACGGTGGGCGCAATGAGGATACCCACTACCCTAATAGATTCGTGACGTGACACTTTCACGGTCTTTGTTGAAAAGCTTGAAATCCTAATTTTGAGCTCCTACTTCTACAGCAACTGCCTCTTGGCGGTACATATTGGACTTGCAAACGTGATCTATCATACGGTGCGACAGCATTTTTTGACATTTGTATTTTCTGAATGCTTAACCACCTGCAGTTCCCACTTCAAGTACTATCAGGTACTAAATGCAATATAGATACCTTGTCAGCTTTAAGAAATGATTATACTACTTTCATTAGCGTTCGTTCGTTCGTTTTGGTTCGGAAATACCGACGTTGGGAAGTGATTCTACAGAAAAGTTGTGGGAAGCAAAACTTTCCAGTTGTGGTCTTTGGGCATTGAGGAATCATATTTAATGCGGATGGAATTTCGAGCTTTAAAAAAAATATCGACAGACTAATTAATTAGACTCTATGTAACTGTGTTTTGTAAATATGTGTCTTTATTTTAATATGTGTGTTTATGTAGATAATTAGACATAGTGGTCGTCAACCCATCTAGTAGCTGGACGACCAATGTTCCGCTTTCCTAGCCTCGGCTACCACTCGGTCAATGCCAAACTAACTTATGTTAAGACTTCAAATTAAATCATTTACTGACAAGACTATAGCGACACGCCCATCGAGTAATATGGTAAAGTCACTTTACTACTAATAAATATTGCATATTTTAATACTTGCAGACTTAGTTACATCTATTAGATTTTTATGTTTTTTGTTGTGTACAGAAAAGTTATTAAAAATATATATTTTATTCGGCGGAAGGCACACGATATTTTTGTGAATATCTTTTTTTAATTTAATATACTTAAACATATAAAAAAATACTTTTCTTTTCATATTCAATAATAATAACCATTGCTTCTTTAATACGCAAAATATAAAGAAAGCAACGCTTTTATTTTTCCTGTAAAGTTGAAGATTTTCGGTTAGCAGTTTAATGATATTTTATTATTTAGACTTTCGTGAGCGGAATTCATACTAATTATAAAAAACGGCTTTTTAAACTTATGCGTGTGTAAGCAGTTCCCGCCGTGACACCGCTTCCTAGCGGGCTCATGAGGAAGGACCCCGAACGGGTTCGAAACTAGTCAATCCCGATATAACATACGCGTGAGTTTAAAAACCGTTTTTATAATTAGATATTTTATTATTTATTTGCCTTTTTAACTAAAACCTTAATTTAGTTAAAAAGACTAAAATAGCTGAATCTCAGTGTTGGATGGAGATATTGAAACAATTCTTACATTGGCAGATATTTTTGAAACAAAGCTGTCTGTATAACTCACATTAGACCTAAGCATAACCTGTCACTTTATAATTAAGTGATATATAAACAATTATCTTTCATAGCTTTGATTGAACACCATCCACTGGTATAATTTTGTATCAAGTACCTCACAAAGGGCCAACACTATCTAGTTTCAATGGCGTATTACTGTGAGGTGACCTTGTTCTGAAGTTATTATTTGATACATTGATACATCATGGCCACATTTACACTCGGGTGTTATTTATTAATGGCAAGCGGACCCGACAGATGTAGTCTAGCTTGAATTTAGACTCGTTTCTTAATAGCTTATTAAACGATCTCCTTTATGTCTCTTCCATCCATTATAAGACATATAAATATTACACATTAATTAAACAATTATTTTTCCTTCAAAACTGAAGTTATATATAATTTAGTATTGTATACCCGGCACAGACGTTGTCTTGCCCGACTTTTGGCTGCTCTACAATTAACCAGTTGACTAAAACCCTTTGTCTGTTCCGTAAAACGTAACACTGTCCGTATGTCCAACTATTTGACCTCCTTTAAGAATCAAATTAAGTTATTTCTTTCATAAGTCTCTTTTTTCTAATTGTTTCAGTTTCTTTAATTTAAAATTTAGTTATATAAGCTCTAAATTAATTTTTAGTTTTAGGGCAAGCTGTGTTCATTTCTAGTAGGTAACAGCGCCATATCGGAGCGCTTTTTTTTATAGAACATAGTTTTTGTAGCTGTTACCAGTTTAATGAACCTAGATATTATTCCATAAAAAAATATATTTATGGAATAATATTTTTTTATGACACGTCAGTCAAAAGTCTAGTACGAACATCATTTATTTGAAGGGCGTAGCACGAACATTCTCGATAGTTTTACGTTCGAAACGAAACGACAAACGATGGTTCGTACAACCATTTTACACAACTTACATATGTACATAGCCGTAACGATTCGATTCGGATTCGATACGTTCGAGTTCTGATTTCAGGTATGCTTGTAATATTTGGCTACTAAGTTTTGTGAAACGGTAGCATTAACATTTCTTTTGCGTTCGGTTTCGGACGTAAAAGTAAGTAAAACTGTCGAGAATGCTGGCGGTACGTAGCTAAGTAGCAACCAAAACTGCTTTTCTTTGTATTATCAAACATGACATAACTCGAAAAAATTTTTACCAATCTAGCACTGGTTTATATTTGATATCCGACCTCCTCCGTGTTTCGGAAGACACGTAAAACAGTGGGACCCGATGAATATCACTTAGTGATATTAGTGGTAAGGTTGTAGAGATCGTGGGAGTTACGAGGATGACGTCAGAGGGCAATCGGTCATCTTAACTCGCCCCACAGGCAAATCCACTGCAATCTAATTGGACCCTGGTACTTAACCGGGATAACGCTAGTAAGAAAAATAAATGAAATCGGAATAACGCTAGGAAGAAAAAGAACAGGTGAAAAACAAATAGTTTTCTCTCTATCCAATATCAACTCCTAAGATATCTTAAAACCACAGCAAATTAGTTAGTCGTTGACTTAACCTTAATTGCACCTTTGTAATTGCATTCCGTTTCTGTGGATTTCCGTTTAGTAATATGTCACAGTATAATTGCAAGTGTCTAATGTATTTTCTGCCTGCAATAGCGACATTTGGATTATTTCATAAACACTGAAAATTTCCCTTTGACAAGGGTCAAAGTAGGGAACAGTTTTTTTTATCTTACAAGGGGCAAACGAGCAGGCAGCTGGCAGCTAAGTGCCTACTGATGCTCATGGATATCTGCACAACCAGGAGGCAAGCATCTGCCTCTTGGCTGGCTTGTTCCTTTCATTATAAACTTAAAAATATTTATGCAAAAATTATGGTTGGCTGGGTTATATTGGGATGATGAACTGGACTGGGAGCGTGGCGTCTCCTGTAATCCGGCTACTCACGAATGAAAACTTTGCAAACTAAATAATGAAGCCGACAACATCCTACCCGTTATATTCGACCGATCGATCATGTAGAGTGGCCGGGGACTATGTGTAGCTGCGCAAAGTTTTGCACAACTTTGTAGTCTTCAAGGACAAAAATTTACAACACTGTGAGCTATGTCCGGCTCCGGCATAAGGTCCAAACTAAGGTCCAAGCTAAAATTTAGTCAATCAACCGTAAACTAAATCAGACTGAACTCAAGGAGGCGAAATTTCACCATCTCACTAAGGAGACGGAAAACAAAAATCGACTCTACTAATTGAGTAAATACTATATGCCCTTTCGGCCTTGACAAATTTAAACCCTGGCCCAAAACGTCTCGGCACAGTACAGATTCTATCTCGCATGATGCCAATCCGCTATTATCCTGTTAACATAATAGCTCCTAAATTGGGCTTCTGTGTCATAAGAATCTTTGGCAGAAAATTGAGGAGTAACGACCCATCACGACGTTTATATTATATATTTTTAAATTTAAATAGGATTGTTTTTAAAGCAATTATTCGTAGATATTATTGGTAGGAGGTCGTGGCCTAATCAGTGGCCAGCATTTCAGTCTATCGCTACGTTAAGTTGCTCTGACTGCGACCGGGTGATAGATGGGGTGACCCATACTAACACTGATTTATATTTGATATCCGACCTCCTCCGTGTTTCGGAAGGCACGTAAAACAGTGAAACCCGATTAATGTCACTTTGTGATATTAGTCTACCTATAACACAGGCATTAAGTTGTCTACCTTAGGAACAGACGTCCGTGTGTCATATAGTCTTGTATATATTTATTGTATATATTTATGTTTATGGGTTCCGCACATAATTAGTCAAGTTTCTCTTATTCTCACGTAGTAGTTAATTGATATTTCTATTTAAGGTTAATTTTTTCCGTCACATATACTCCTTTAAAATTTCAGATCATCGAGCATCGTAAGTGTCTCACCAATTACCTTGTATATATTTTTTATCGCTGTAACTTTGAGGAAAATAAATACATTTGTAAAACGGTGAGTAATTTCTCCATTATTGTACTCTGTGTTTAAATTCAAGGGGAGTTTTAGTCTAATTAACTCACAAACGCGACGACTTGAAAACTTTGATGACTCGAAAAGGTTAAGTTCTTGAGCCACATAAGTTAGCGGTAGAAAGGAAAGGAGTAAAATCCACAAGGATCGAGTCCAAGCACTGACCTCACTGGGCTATCTGCATACCGACTTCTGACTGAAGCTAAATGCTTTATATTTCTAGTAATTTTGATAAAGAGGTTCACGAAATGAGGATCGTTTCAATATAACATATAATTTTACCTCTTTCTCACATAAGATCAGCGTTATCGACAGTGCTGTGACGTCAAGTGACGGTATTGTTGGCGAGTTTCATTCGATTTGTGGGACTTCCCTAAACTCCTCATTAAAGGCTTGCAACGCATCTGCTAGCCTCCTGTTTGTGTAGATGTCCATGGGCGTCGTGATGTCCTGTACGGACTCACCTAGGGCTTCACCCTAACTTCATGGGGCGGCGTGCCGGAACACAAAGCACGCCGTCTTCTCAGGACCTATGCGTAGCAGTAACCGAAGGCCCGTGTCAGTCACTGTCAAAGGTCCTCTAAGGGAGGAATGCGCCGGACGTAGGCAGATTGCCGTCTGCCTACTGCTCGCCTACGCGGAGAATACGTCGCTGCCTCTCTCATCCCTCGCAGCCTTTCAGTCTCCCTCGTCTGCCACACACAGCTCACAGAAGAGGGCTACCGTCTGTTACGAACTCTCACTAGTCACCATGAAGCTCATAGTGAGAGAATACTAAACCGGGAGTTATCCCGGTTTAGTATTCTCTCACTAAACTCTCTCTCTCACCCGCCTAGAGTTATCTAGGCAGAAGATTATGATTTTTGTGGAGCTGTAAAATGTGAATAGAAATAGCTAGAATAAAACTATAACATGCATTACGGTGGATTTTATGCGGTGTTTTATAACATTGTTTATATGAGCAATCATCAAGTGTTTTTATATAAACATCATAACACCGAAACGAATCTTTTACGGAATAACAAGCTATTTACGTATTAATACACAAACAGATTTTATGTTAGAGGACTACACTTCAAAGTAATTACAGACACGTTAGGGCCCGTCCATTTTAAAATCACCCCCCCCCCCTTCCCCCAACATCACGTGTATTTACAGTACCTACAATAGTAGTCTTATTTTATTCTGAAGCGAGGGTCGCTAGCGTGAGTTAGTTTGTATGGAGATTTTCAGTGTTTGTACTGCGGTCGTCGTCATCCGTACAGCGCCATCTAGGTTGCTTTTGTGTAACCTTTTCCACTCGACATCATCGCCGTCTCTTCATGTAGGGGCAGCTACACTAGATAGTAGAAGACTCTAGAAATATAAAAACTAACTAACCGCTTATACATGGACCGCGTCTCAGCAAAGAAACAGTGATTTGTGTCGTTGCAAGGAACGAACGGAATAGGAAATTAGTCCGTACGTCTTTCGCGCATTTTCCACAGCGCCACTGTAAAAGGTTTTCCGCATTTGTTCTAACGATGCCTTCAAGAGATTTTATCTCCGTATTGGTAAAAAGAAGTGGGAATTAACACTACTAATTAGTATTATGCCGGAGCCAGACAAAGCTCAAAGTGTTTGTACGTTTTTGTCGTTGAAGACTACAAAGTTCTGCTAAACTTTGCGCCGCTACACCAAGTTCAATGCCCCACTCACTACATGATCATTGAAATGATCATTCAAATGAAGACATATCTGGCTCCGGCATTAGACATTATAAAAGGAAGGCTAGATTAGATTAGCTGGGATATAAATAAAAGAAACACGGAGGAGGTCGAATATCAAATATCAACCAGTGCTAGAATGGGTCACCCATCTATCACCCGGTCGCGGCCAGAGCAACTTAACTTAGCAATCGACTCAAAATGCCGACCACTGATTAGGCCACGACCTCCTCTAAAATTTACGCAGACATACTTGCACAACTACATTACTAAGTTATACTTAAAAAAGAAGAAACAAGTAGCTGTGTGACTAATTTTGATTACCGTGTTTTTAATAATGAGAAAAAAGTGATTAAAAATTATATAAATATCATTCGGCTGTTAACTATAATAAAGACATTAAATCAACGCGAATAAATAGATAAATAAAAATGGCAAAGAGCGTGTCAAGGCACGCTCATATAGAAGGGTTCCGTATCTGATACGCTATAAACGTATTTGTTAAATAAATTCAAAAGTTGTTGTTCGATTTCGTTCAAAATAATTTTCATATGTAATAATGATATAGAACCTACACAGCATAATCGTTCCAATTTATCTGCCCAACTTGTATGTCAGTCACAGAGTACGCACGGCATACGGCATTGTTCTTGACTCTATAGTCACTATATAGGTTGAGAATGGACCACATCCTCTGTAATCTAAACGAATCCTGGTATACTTAACCGAGATAACGCTAGGAAGAAGAAGATTGAGAGTGATGAAAATATATGCCGGCACTGACATAGAAGATATAATCTTTCCAATTTATCTGCCCAACTTGCATGTCAGTCACAGAGTACGCTCGGCATACGGCATTGTTCTTGACTCTGCTCTATCGTCACTATGTAGTTTGAGAATAATAAATATATGTATACGCCGACATCATGGCTTATATTGGTTGAGGATAGTGATGATGGGGATGTTGATGATGATGTTGAACATATACGCCGTTCCTGATATAAAGTTCAATTAACTTAAATCCTGCCCCTTTTAAATGCAACAAACAACGGAATCAGACTTTTAAACGTTTTTCGATTTACTGGTATCGCATAAACCATGAGGCATTTTTGTAAAATTTTCTTAGTAAATGGTCATAGTTGTAAGCGGGGTTGTTGCGACATGTAAGTTTTAATAACATCAGTGAATGTTGATGCTGATTTTTTGACACCAACATCAGCTATGTGTATTATTCGTGATTATTTATAATTGTCATAGAAATACATTATACTTTATAAATAGAAGCGTAACTTCTCACAAACAACGTTGTTTTTTTAAGTGTCATGAAACAAAAGCTGTCATATAGTTAGTAAATGATTTATCAGGAATAACATTCTTCGTCATTCAACATTGCTGCTGACCTGAAAAATAATGATTAACAGCAATTGCTGATGTTGATGTTGACATTCGCAGCAACCGATGTTGTAGGCTTCTATATTGGATTGTTTTAGGTTTGTTCGTTATTTACTTTGTTGTTGCTATATTAGAAATTCTAACGTAGTTTGTACCTCTGTGTTATTATTTCGTGTCTTAAGATAAAAGTAGATAAACGTTTTAGCATTTTGCTGTATAAGACAAAGTACCTATCTAAGGGCTACCTCGAAATATGTATCTATATATCTATCCATTAATCCCAAATTAACATTATTTTCAACACACTTGCTCATAAAGTGCCTCTAATTTCACCGCAATAAGGCATGTAATCAAACTGTGATTTTTTCATTACTATTATTCACAAATGAGTTATAGATATTTTTTTTATATTTTATTGGTTGAGTTGCTTTGTTCTTAAAAGAGTTTCGATACAAAAATAGTACTGTTTAAAAGTGCAAATTAAATTAATATACCTATTGCTTGCTCATTTCATGCTAGTTTTTATTGAAATACGTTTTTTTTTTCAGTAAATAATCTATTTGACGAGATCCAAAACAGTTAATTATAATATTACTAACTGTACATTTACTAATTGTTTCTCTGAATAAACTCTTTTTACTATACGAAATGATTTTTTAGTTTTATTTTCTTCACAAGTGTGTTGAAAAACGTCGTAGGGTACACGTGTGTATTGATGATTACCGTTCTAGGCTGTTTTAAGATCCTTACCTAACGGCTCGGGTCTCAATGGCGCCTTTTTATCTTTTCCTTCCTGTCCTGCCACCACTACGCGGGAGGACCTGATGCGAGCCACAGAGGACGCTGTTCGCGTGGCTGAGTTCTGGAACAGAACTGTCTGATGCGCCATCGACACGACAAGAAGAATAAATAGTTACACACATAATGCTTAGGGTAGATTCCTATTGGTCCTGCCCTCTGCTACAAATGAGACTGGACATAATAAAAAGTTCAATCTGCTTAGCATAATTTAAGTTTCCACAGCTAACTTTTGACGACGTAGTTTATGAGGAAATAAGGTATGCGTTTGAGAAAATAGTTCAATATTAAAGCAAGGTTTGCGTAGAAAAAATATTGGAGCTAGCAAACTTAAAGCAATGTGTCAGTAAAGCGGCCTCGACTATTTGTCTAACATCCGATATAGGGTCTCAATGACAAATGAAGTGAAGCGAGGACGTGGGTTCACGAATGGACGGATATATTTACTTTATACAGTGTTTACAGCAGTATGTAGGTCATCATACATATTCATTACCCCGTTCCTTCAGTTCCTTTTAAAATTAAGTGTTATTTCAGATCACTTAGATTCATTGGCCCTTACATCATTTACAGATGATTGTTTATGTGCGCAGTGTTCACCTCCGTTGATGGCTGTGCAAACCAATCCTAAATCAGTAGGATCCATCACAACTATGACAGACGAATTTAGCGGGAGAACTTAATTGAGTGTCGTGCCATTTAATCCTCCTAACCCGAAGCGTATTGAACCATACTTTGTCATAGTGCTGGACACTGTGAGAAATATTGTGCTTCCACCGATCCCTGACATCAGCGTGCCTCTCCAATCTACCATGATCGATATAAAATGATGACAGGTCACGCATTATGCAGTCTTTAAATCGGAGCGGGCGGCGAATATTACATTTGGTATCCGCTATAGCACCCAGTCTTGGTTGTCTAGAAAATTTCATGCGATACGATGAAAACGTCGCTGTTACAGCAGAGCAGTTACACTGGGTAGCTGTGCTCTCGCAAGGATTTCTTCATTTGTACACCTTCATTTGTTCTTGATTGCTCCAGAAAAAAAGCATCAGCATATTAATCTTTAAATAAGATTAATCGTTATGCCTTTTTGGTAGTAGGACTGATCTTATCTAATCAGTCCTGCTACCAAAAAGGCATCAACACGATAGTTCATAATGTAAAAAAATTAGACACATGTTTTGTCTATCCTTGGTCACTAGAACATTGGAGTACAAATTATGCCTAATTTATTGAATTGTCGTAATTAAGAAGACATTTCTGTCTATAATAAGTTATGGATTACCAAGAGAGTTGATGAGATTTCATTGTTGGAATATGTCGACGTTTGAAAATTAGTGACGTTTGAAAACAGTATTCTCAGATGATTCTGGATTTCTATAAAGTATTGCCTGTTTCCTCATTGAGTTAGAAAAAATGTAACTACTGGAAGCAGAAGAGGAATATGTCAAAATTCCAAACGGCGGAAAAAATGATAAAACCGGGATCGTGCTCATCGAAACCAATTACCACACAAAGGGCGTGCCACACTTTGTTGCCTTTGGCTTGCTTGCTTACTTTCAACGAGAGGCGGGAAATTGTTGCGACGTGCCTCGATGGCAACTATTTGCAACCCGGGTAATTGTTGTTAGTTGCCGACTGACATTGTTTTCTAGTGAAAAAGGCAACAAAGTCATATAAGAACACGAAATTAAATAAAATTACTTCAATGCATCAACGTTGAATTTGCATTAAAAAAAATTCCGTTTAACAAAAGCTTACAGACAGTAAAATGTTAGATTACGTTTTGTCAATCGTTGCCACTTAGCCTTATCACACTATACACTTATCGATAAATCGTTGCGAAAAAACTCTGCAACTAAATTGTTGCGATAAAACTGTACGCTTAAATGAAACGTTCCTAGAGCTCCGTGAAGAACTGTCGAAAAACTGCGCAGTTTCAATTGCACAGTTTCTTTGCAACGATTTATCGATACGTGTGTAGCGAGCATAAGTCTATGTAAATTTTAGAAAAGTACCTTACATATAAAGTTTATCAAGAAAGTAATTTCACTTTAATTTTACAATATTTCTTATTATAACTGGGCATGATAAATTTTCAAAATAGTCCTTTTATTAGTGGTAAAAGTAACAAAGATAGTAACACAACATATAAATTATGTATTATGACCTCACATACCTGTGTTATGGTCGGTGCCACAGTTGAGGGCATAAATAGTGTAGGAGCAAGTGGATTATAAAATATCTTTTTATGTACATGTTTTTATTACCTATTTAGAACTAACCATAATGTGAATATATTTTATATCACGTGGAAATACTGCTCATAAAAGCACACTACCCAAACTAAACTGTACGTTTATTTTAATTCATCCATTCTTCTCTAAATTCCTAGTTTATAGATTTATAGTTTTGTTTTAGACTATGACACACTAGAGAGTTGTGGGGTCCTAATATCCTTAGAAATATATATCAAGTGTAAAAGTTTGTCCACGTTGATCTTAAATCTGACTGACATGGCGCAATGACCTTAGCTAGACCTTAGCGACACTAAGAGACGTCACAACATTTGGTCCTGTTCCGTTTTCTGCTTTCGTATGTCTTGAAGCTGGCACAGATATTCAACAATACTTTAATTTAAATCAATGTAATTTGTTCAATATTCGTAGCAATTTATATTTAGTTTTAGTCTTTGACACACTAGCGATTTGTGCCGACATTCCCAGAATTCTCATAAATCTCAACAGATCCGTTTGGCAAGGCGCTGTCAACTTGTCTCGCAAACAAAGTGACGCGCTCGGGAATTCTTGCCTTATGTCTATGAGACAGTCAAAGAGACGATTCTCGATTGAACTATTTATCGAATATCATACGAACCATTTTACCATTTACCCATTTCTATATAAGTACTAGCGGATCCGGCATCCTGCCCGACCGTTGAGCTACTTATTTACTATATTCTATTATACTATACTATTATTCCCGTTCCCATTCCCGTCCCATTCCCATTCGTTCCCTTAATATTGGAATACATTTTGAAAACTCATGTCTATTTATATAGATAACATCGACCAAAGCATTTGTTTCAAAGGATATCCCGTCGATGTGAAATGCTTACATTGAAAAGATTAAATTGTCAAAAGCTCTACGATTACATTATAAGTAATTAAGTATTTTTTAATTTTCAGATTTTTTGCGCAATTTTCGTAATTTTTAGGGTTCCGTACCCCAAAAGGAAAAAGAAACCCTTATAGGATCACTTCGTTGTCCGTCTGTCTGTCTGTCTGTTTCATACAAATTAATTATTTGTTACGTTTTTGAAAATGTCACATTTTTGATACGCAAACAGCATTTGCGGGAAGTTATATTTTTTTGTTTTAATTAACATAAAAGTATAGATAACAAGAGGAAAACGGGCAGGTGATTCTTCTGATTAGGAGGGCTTGCAGATGTGTTGCCAGGCTCTAAAAAAAACGATGCACTTTTCTTCTTAAGTCGAATCGCTTTTAAAATACCGCTGGCAACTTGTTTTTTTTTCTATTGTTTCGTTATATTCTGATTAAACAAATATTTTACAACATATACACAAAACAGGCACTTTTTTTGGTTAAATTACATATAAATTTGTAGAGAATTACGCACCTCGTGTGTTAGGGGTTTATTAAATTGTCTGCAAACACGGCTGTCCACACAATGACGCTCACAGCCATTGTTAGTCTAGTTTAAGTCAAACACTTGACAAAATTGTGTACATACTATTAAATAGCAGATTATGGCACCGAGCAGAAAGTGAGTCATTAAGGCACGTGTGTTATGTTGATGCCCAAGCGAATACAAGGGCACCAAATTGTCATGAGTGCATGAATTATTCACTTCAGCAAGGTGCGTACTCTTTCAACTACATCGCTGTATATTTCCATTTTTTTAAAATTTCTTGCTAAATATGTAGTACTAGCGGACCCTGAAGATGCTGTACTGCTGGAACGTTTAGTTACTTACTATTTACTACATTCTGTTATCCTATAATATTGTCCCCGTCCCGACGCAGGAGAACGTAGTGCCCCTTAGAAATTACGAAAATATCGTAAATCGCAATGAAAACTGAAAAAACACCAGAGAATTTTAATAAATGTTGACCTAGCGCCTAGTCCAATCGTTTGAAGCTACACTTCTTTTTAAACTTCATTAATACATATACAATTATCAAAATACAAAAAAATACAGAGATTACAACTTTCGAGAATCAGCGTGCTCCCAATAAACCAGTGACAAGAAGGGCCTGAATGTAGACATTAATATCTCGCATAAATTCATAAAATGAAAAAGGTAAGACAAAATTAAGGAATGATAACTTTTGCACAGCCCATATTTAAAAAAAAAATAGTTATATAAAAGAACTAGCGGATCCGGCAGACGTTGTCCTGCCAGAACCATTTCTTTACTACATCCTATAATGTTATTCCCAGTCCCGTTCCCGATGTTTTGACCGATTTTTTATCTTATACCCGTCTTCTGGTTCTAAGCTACCTATATAATACTATCTACCAATAACAATTGTTTTTTTCACAAGCATTCTTACTTTTTTGTATGGACAACATTAATACGTACGTAATCTTTCTTTTGCTTTTGTATTTTAACTACAATGATACATTCATTATAAATTTTGAATACAATCTAATACACCAACGTGTTAAAAAACTAAGTTACTGAAAAAAAATGACGCAGAAAATGACCACAACTTGTTTCGCCATCTATACAAAAATGTAGGAACTTTTTCAATCTTTCGATATCGTGTTGGGACACCCCTGTGGCGTCGTGGGTCTCGACGCCACAGGGGATTCCCGCGTAAGACACCCAAGGTGGGGGGCGACCCAGGGAGACCTTCAGTCTCCCTGCGTTCGACGAGTTCATATTAAAAAGGTCCCTTTCCGGGAGAGACCCCTCTGTCTCCCCCCCCCCCAACTACCGGTGACGCTGTCGAGGCCGATAGGTCCAACAGCAGAAACCACAAAAAAAAGGTGCTCTACTTTATTTTTATTTAAAACTAGCTGCTTCCCCCGACTTCGTTCGCGCAAAATTGCGAACGACCGCCTTTAATCTGACCCTATCTAATCCTTTCTCAGCTGATGTCTACTAGCACAAGGCAAGGAGGCAATATTGCCAAATTACGTCATTGTAGGTCCCGCAGTTTTTGAAATTTCGTGCTAGCCGACCTTTCGCTTTTATGTATATAGGTAAATAGTGTATATTTACATGCTTGGGAATTACAAATATTTCCATTTTTAATTAGTTAAACATTTTTTTTTCTAATGTGCACTTTCCAAAGCATGCGTTTTTAACGGCTCATATAACACTTATATGTCACTTACGAAAGTCATTTGCAACTAGCTGTCTTAGATTGCTAAAAGAGGGAAAAATTTAAAATTACTATTTACTTGTACTAAAATGTATTCGATAGAAGAGTGACAGACAGACAGACGTACGTCACACTATATGTATTCATAAATAACGTATAAAAAGAAAGCCAGTAAGTACCTCTCTCACATAAGATCCCAATCATTCACAGTAATCTGTGTCTGTTTTAAAAGAATCAATTGCTTGAACCGAGCTGAAATTTGGAACTTGGACCTCACCTCTGACAGCAACCGATGGAGTCAATCATCCGTGGTTACGATTCTCAGCCGTAAGGGAACGAGAAATACCACATGAGGTTTTCATTTCTCGAATTTTTCTGATATTTTATATGAAAAAGTTGGTACATAGCGATCGAAACTCCACCTTTAGCGACTGATACAAAGCGCCCAGGTGCATCCCCGCATCATTGGCTCTCAATACCGTACGGCGATCAGTTACTGGATCGATTACATGGTAATTTTAACTTGTTTTACGCTCACCTTATCTTTTAATCTTCACCTCAGATAATATCTTGTATTTTATATGAATAAATTCTTTCACAACTTTTAACATTTTTGATTGCTATGCGATGAAATGTCTGGTGTTCCAAATTATGTTGATTGGTTTAAAAATTCAAAATTTCATCACCAAATTATTAAAAAATCATGATAATATTATACATATGACCTTCATAAGAGGTTAGAAAAGAGTCTATATGAATAAAAGATTTTGACTTTGAGTTTGACTTTGACTTTGACTTTGACTTTGACTTTGACTGTGACCTTGACTTTGACCTTGACTTTGACTTTGACTTTGACTTTGACTTTGACTTTGCCTTTGCCTTTGACTTTGGTGTAAATGGAATTTATATCAACACAGATTCGGGACAGATATATTGCATACATTATGGATATATCTTTATTTTTAGCCTGGTATCGTCGTGTTTGTATTTTTTAAGAATGTCGTCTACCTATTCTTTGTGGTTTCTTTTTGTTTTGAATTTTTTTTATACAAATCATGTGAAGAGCCGATTCTTAAGATATGAATGTTTTTTGTGTATTAAATTTTAAATTCTGTACTTTTGCTGGGTAGGTATTAATCAACTACTGGTTACAATTGCTATAAGCAAAAAAAAAATGAAGTTTGTCTTGTTTTATGTTAAATGTGGTTTTATTATAGTTGAATGGATGAGGAAATGCTTCTGATGATTCCTTCATTAATGTCTATCTAATCAACTCCACTCTGCGTTCCATTGCTAAAGTAATGGATGTAGGGTCAGTAAAGGTGAAGTGGGAATGGGCTGGGCATGTGGATCGGATGGACTTGCAAAGGTTGGCCAATATAGCAAGTTCCTGGATGCCCACTATTAGCCGTCGACGACCAGGCAGACCGAGAAAGAGGTGGCGCGTTTGATTTGAATGCCTTTGCGGAGAAGTTATAAATGAGATTGGCCCAAGAAAGAGAAAAGTGGAATCTGAAGTTACCTCAAACATCTATATCGTTAACATCTCTATCCTATCTTCTCATTAAATTATGCAAAATGATTCATTAAAAAAATATAATAAACCATGAAAAGAAATCGTCATTTTCGTTATGAAACCAGATGACAAAAGACTATATCGCGCAATAAAAGTATCTTAAATTTAATAATGAAGCACGTACCCTCGAGGAGATAAACATATGTCATTGTGAACTTTATTAAGATCTTTTTTTAAGATGTACAATTCCCTAATACATTATTTTGTTCTATCTCGTAAGGTTCTGTCAGCGCACGCGACATAAGGGCACAAAAATACCTGTTTTACGACATCTCCTTACAAATCATTGAAATTCTCGACTTTTATCATCTATAACATAAATATATTATAGATATAAACCTTCTCCTTGTATTGCTCTGTATAATGGTGAAAACCGCATTAAAATCCCTTGCGTAGTTTGAAAGATCTGCGCGTTACAACGCTGGGAAGCGACTTCATTTTATACTATGTAATTATGATGATAATAAATTTTACCTATATAAAGTGTCTTCGGCAAATTTCATATTAATGAAGTATTGGTGTATTGTGGAACTCTCTACCACAGTGTAGTTGATTCGAGATTGTCTCGCCAGTTGTTCCAGTGAGGACACTGGCGTCTGTGAAATAAAATATTTTTTTTTTTATCCCATTAAAATATGATCTACTGAGTGTTATTTTATTTTATTCTATATATATACAAATGAATCGCTAAATGTATTGTTGGATGATTTCTGAATACACTGTAAAATTCTTGCAAAATAAATGTTTGTTATTTAAATGTAAAAAAAAATAAGGTTTGTCTCACCTGCATCCTCTCCACGGTGAGGCTTTTGTATTTTTTTCTTTTACTTTTTTAAATATTTTAAATTGTTATTAAAAAAAATCATTTATTATAGACACCTTTTGAAGGCCTGTAGATGCGCTGCCGGCCCTTAATGACGAGTTTTAGGCCACCGGGAAGACTCACAAACCGAACGAAACGGTTAGGAACAGACGTCCGGTGTTGCAGTCGTTTATGGGCGTCTGTAGCCACTTAGGTGAGTACCAAATGCTCGTTTGCCCCTTGTATATAAAAAAAAAGAACGGATTTTGCGATAAGGCTCGATTAAGAGTCTTAGAGCTCTCAAAAATTTACGTGCGCGAAGTCGCGGGAAGCAGCTAGTAATACATATGTATATGGCAAGCAAGCAGCTAGTTCGGTAGCAACCATAAACTCAACCGCTACTTTCACGTAAAACAGTTCCCGTGGCGTGAGAAAGGTTTTATAAACAATCACCTCTTTAAACAATAAAACCATCACGGCCGTGACATTATTGTCATGTTGTATTTGCATTATATGATCGTTGAACATGACATGAATAGATATAGCCCTAATTTTTATTAATTTAATTTACTTTCAGTAATGAAACCATACATACTTTGTTACGTACGAAAACGAAGTAAGAAAAAAAACAAGACACAGTCTAAAATTATTCAATGTTAATATTTTCTACCGTTTTTAGGGTTCCGTATTACTACAAGGAACCCTTATAATTCCGCTCTGTTTGTCCGTCCGTCCGTCTGTCTGTTTGCCCGTAAGGTGGTCCCCCCCTAGCATTTCCAAACTATTAGACGTATAGACTTGAAATTTTTCATGTTGATAGAACATGCTAAAAACTCAAGATTCTTTTAAGATATATAATTCCGTAGTACATTAATTTGTAAAGTAAGTTCTCATAAGGTTTAGTCAACATGCAATGTAAAAATACGTTTACGCACAAAAATACGCTTTTTACGTCATCACATCAATGTAAATATATATATTGTAAAGCTTCCTCTTGTCACACACACAGTCTCTCTATTCGTGAAAACCACATAATAATCTGTTCAGTAGGTTTTGAATTTATCTCGAACAGACAGATGCAACAAGGACTTTGTTTAATAATATGTAAGGATGCAGGATTTACTGTTGTATAAAAAAATATTATACTTTTTTTAACTATTTATTTTTCTCGATAATAGTTAGAAACCTAAGGTCACTGTTTTTTTTTACTCCTCAAAATGTCTATGGAAAAATTCCATAATAATTAGTTAAATACTTAATGTAGAAAACAAAGCAGATCTG
Organism: Charaxes varanes; assembly: GCA_024363005.1. NCBI lineage: Eukaryota > Metazoa > Arthropoda > Insecta > Lepidoptera > Nymphalidae > Charaxes > Charaxes varanes. Next base: position 8,184,307 of record JANCMC010009603.1, read on the forward strand.
TTATAGGAAACTCACATTTTTATACATAACTAGTGGACCTGGCAGACGATGTCCTGCCCGAAAGTTGGACTACTTACTATTTACTTCTATTATCCTATATCATCCCTGTTTCCATTCCCCTTCCCATCCCGTATTATTAACGTCCCATCCAGTAAAATTATAACGAATGCGTCTAACCGTCTAGAATAACGACGTCTAGTCACACAGTAGGATCGTATGAGATTTCACTAGACAGGAGAGGGGTCACTGGCAGTGAAGATGAATGTTAGTGGCCACTATAAAGAGTGCTCCTAAACCTACACCTGGGTTGGCGGTGTGACTCAGTCGATGTCACATCTCACATCATGCCCTGCATGCCCCTATACCTGCACGCAGGAGGAGTTAATTCTTGCTTCTGATGAAGCGGTCAATGTGGCTGCTTTCTGTGCCGCAACAATATAATTGAAAAACAAAAAAAAACAATGTATTTGCCATCGAATCGATAGGAATTTTTTAAATAAAACAAAGCGCAAACGGACAGACGGTTCACCCAAGTGACTACCGAAGTCATGGACAACTGCAATATCAGAGTGCTCGCAGATGCGTTCCCTTCTTCATCATTTTCTTTTTGACGCGATGGATTAATTGCAAGCGTCTATTAGGTTACATAAGCAGCTGCGTTGGTTTGCCACCATATTTACGGAAAGAAATATATAAATAAAGTAGACCTTTGTATTCTAAAACTGGTTTTCTGTCAAAAATATTATATAGGTACCGACCTGCAGTAGAGAAGCACTTAGGAGAATCCGCATCTCCTCCTGAAACAAATATACTAAAATTATTAGGGAAAATATCTCATTCATAATTTAATAATAACAATTCTCGATTGCCCCTTGTCATAAAAAATATATATTTCATGTTATTGCCATGTGCAAAAAGCCTTCTTATATTTAAAACAAAATACGTTTTTTTAATATTTTTTAATATATTATTCAGATTTAAAGTCATCGCAGATTCTAAAGAAATCTCGAAAAAAAAAAAACATATTCACACGCTTTAAATTAGAGGTAGCGCCGCGCTTGTAGTCGCAGCTACACAAAGTCCCCAGTCACACTGCATGATCATTGAAATGATCATTCAAATGAATCTAAGCCTGGCTCTGGTATAACACTGGTTTTTTTATTTTCCGATCTCCTCCGTGTTTCGGAAGGCACGTAAAACACTGGGACCCGATTAATGTCACTGGATGATATTAGTCATAAGGTTGTATAGATTGCAAGCGTTACGGGTTTGACGGCAGATGGCAGCCGGTAAACTGAACTCAGCCCACAGCCTCATTATCTGCAATCTAAGCTGACATTGATACTCGACCGGGATACTACTAGGAAGTAGAAGAAAAAAGAAATAATGTATCCATTCAATAGTTGTTTATTCCAGCCCGAAACATCCAGAGTATGCGCACCCTCGCAAGAGCCTACCTGGGTAACATCGGCATCAACGTCGACCTTGGCGCCGACGCAAACACCTGCAATTTCCTCACCAACGCCCGCTGCCCCGTTCTTAACGGACAGAGTCTGAACTACACCCTGAGGTTATTAGTCCCGCGAGCTGCCCCCGTGGTAAGTTTTTATTTTTACTCTATCGGTGCTTATTTCATATTTATATATAAGTACCTACTAGGGGACTCGACAGACGTTGTTTTACCCGAATTTTTGCTCGGCTGCTATTAGCCAGTTAATCAATCCCCTTTATGTCTCTTTCATAAAACGTGAGTTTGGAAAATCCAAAGTGCACGCCTCATATTTACTTAATATCACGAGCTGTCAGCTATACAGGCCGCCACGACAACGACCTTGATGCTACGATCTGTCAGAAAACTGGTGATCCATTCGCACAACTTCTCAGGAAGCCCGTAGAAACTATCATGACCTGACCTATCTTGAATGTGAACGCACTGTCATCGCAATAATTACGTTAGTCACTAGCGAGCTCACGAACGTAAAACAGTGGTCCTATGACGGCAGTTTATCAAGGCAGCCTCCACAGCCAAAACTGGTTAGGAACATTATATTCACATTGTTTGTGGGTACCGTTTCCGCTGTAAAGGCGTATGTTTCTAGGACTGGAATCCAAATATTTAAGAGTTCTTTTAGATGTGCTGTATCAGCAGCCAAGCTACATCGTCAGCTTATAAAATGGTCTTTTGTTTGAAGTAGCACCAAAACTCACCATGTACATCTATAGTCCGTATTTGTAACTCCTAAGTGTGTATTTACGTCCTCTCGAATACTCTATATTCTATAAAAGCACTCGTTGGATAGTATTTCATGTATCAAATTATTAGGATTCTCATAACTTCAGATCTCAAATAATCTTTTTGGAGAGCATGGGCCGATACAATATTAGTAACCTGCTGATTGTTAAACGCTACGAATAGTTTGAAAGAAATACAATGCTCAGTTTTCCAAATGACATTCATTTCTTTTCCATTCATCTCAATTCATAAAGGTTCTTAATTTACCTAAAAATATTACTACATTATTACTTTCAGTCTGTGCCCTGATTCATCATTTAGTTCCTCTTATTTTGCTATAAGCACGTCTTATCTTTACCTCTGCTATGAAACGTGCTTAGTTTCTGTCTTCTACCTGCCAGAGTTTTAAGTAGAAAGCCATATTTTTTCCTTTTTCAAATTCAAAATTTTATTCTTGCCCAAATTTCCTCCTTTTGGCTGGTACGTCCCAGTATCATAAGTACCAAATATCACATTATTCACATCTTATCATTTTGCCATTTTTCATTTTACTTTATTGTCTGTAATTTTACATCTGGCCTGACTTACGATAAAGCGGTAAACCCTCCGGAGATTTTAGTCTATAACTCTACCATGTTCGGTTTAGTTACTCCTGTAGCCTACGTAGGCAAGGGCAGCTTTCTAATAATTCCACCTTCTTTCTTGTAGAGAAAGTCACCTACATGAAACTACTACTAGGATACGATATCCTACAGCGATAGACTGCATAACTCGATGACCCAAAGCGTGGCCAATGCATTCTAAACTATGACTAGAGAATACATTTCACAGTTTAGTGTAGCGATGGTAATTACAACAGATCAGGTTGTTACTAACTTTGAATCTGATTTGTTTCGCTGACTTATGCACAATTTTGCTACGAAGCGTATAAGAACTTCTTTATATCATCCATGCGCAAATGACATGATATAACGTGTATATAGACAATTAAAAGCAGCTCTCGTTTGTCATAATGGTACTTGACTACAGGCACTGCCATGTGTACTTTTAAGCATGCGCAACGGTTTTTAGTGAGGTACTCTACAACTGCGGAGTTGCTTTACGGTGAACCCTACGCCTTCCGGGAGAAATGCTCGATTCAGCCACTGATTGTAACAAAATTCAGGACCACCCGGATTTTATTGTCCAATCAAGCCATCAAATATCCAACATTCATCCAATTCCTGCTTCTAAGCATTTCAGATTTCCCATAATTTATTTTCAGATTTGCCAACAGCAACTCTTGTTTTTCTGTGTGACAATTTAGTGCGTCACCTGTTACTAGCACAGGTGATGGAAAGACCACACTGATCATCTTAAATATCTATGGTAGCGCCACACTTGCAATTATTTTTATGTGAAACCGAATTGAGTTGGCGTCTTCGGGTACCAGTACCTCTTTCTCGCATAAGATCGGCGTTAAGTGACTGCAATGCAGTACGTCAAGTGATGGTATTGTTGACGCGTTTCGTTCGGTTTTTGAAAGTTCTCGGTGGCGTTAACCCCTGTATAAAGGCCTGCAATGCATCTCGAGGCTTCTGGTGTTGCAGACAACTTAGATTTAGAAATTATGATTTTATTTGAATTGTTCTCTCGTCCAGAAGCGACCCCTGGCGGTGTGGCAAATTATCGCCAAATTCTTATTGGTTTGGTAGAATAATAGAGAACTTTTTCTAGGACAGAAAATTATTTATTATTTACGTTATTAATCTTTAATTTATCGCACTTGCAAAACGGTAAAATTATGTAATGGTTTTTAACTATGTAACGCTTTTCGATTATATAGATATAGATTTAATTTAACAATTATATTTAAATTAATGTTGTATACGCGAATGCTGTGTATGTGAATTATAATGTTAGCGTAAAATATTTCCTATAAATAATGTGTAAATAATAAACAAGCATTACCAATGACCACATAGAAAGATATTTAAAACATACATTTTTAAACAAATTAAAATTATTTGATGAGAAGCATAATCGTATCTGCAATTATTATGTAACTGATTATGTACTCACTTGAGTTTATTATATTTCTCAGCGAAGTTCTTTTAAGCGAAAATGCAATGTGCGAGTTCTTACGAACGAACCTTAAAACTTTACCCGGTCCACCCGTCCCCTATGCCACGTTTATCGACCGAGGCAGCGAGGCGACGCGCAACTCCAGAGGTGTATAATTATAATCTATACACACGTACCGTATCTGTATAGTATCGTATCAATATACTATGTAATTTATCCGAAGATACCTTTAAAAAATAAATTTTAATTTTATGGCTGGTCATTCTTAACACAGGTAAATCCTTAACCTAGCTAGGATGATCAGCCAATACTCATTTTTTCTTTTATGTAAAACTTCTTTTATATTTTACGTTTAAAGTTAAATTAATGCAGTGTGTAAACATTTTTTGAAAATAAAGATTTTTATTATTATTATTTTTATAATATTTGTGGGTAGTTCGATAAAAAGCATCCACTGAGTTAATTATTAATAAGTATAA
>JANCMC010009603.1:8190792-8210256 GCA_024363005.1 Charaxes varanes
ACCTAGGATCAGTTAATTAGTTATTACGAACTTGAACATTATATGTGTATATCTCCGTTTATTAAGTAAATAGGATTCCTAAAAGCAGCTAGTACGTTTAAAATATATATTACGTAATGAATTTTTGTTTGTCTGTGTTTTTTAATGTTCGTCCAAGAACTGCTTATCCAATTTTAATAGGATTTAGAATTAAATATGTGTACGCAATGAAATCTGAATTAAAAAATTATTACAGTCATTGTTACTCTTTTTTCATATTTATTATAAATCTTTTCTGACGAAATATTGCACCAGTTATAAATAAATCAAACTTGTTAGGCTAAATAACAAAAAATCTGCTAACAAAAGGAATGTTCATCTGTGCCAGCACAGAAATACATTCATTTTATGCACAGAGTGGCAAACAATGAAGACTTCGTTGTTTGCCATTCAATCATGCCTAAAGTTTTCAAGCAATTCGGAGAATTGGCACGAAAAGAAGTCCTATTATTTAATTAATTGATACAGCGAAAGCGATCAAAAGTTTGATAAGGTCCAGTTTTTATCTGCCATTATTAACTTATCTCGATAAAAATAACCTACTACCAATAAATTCGAATATTGTTTTGTAATCATTTATGTAAAAAATTAAGTAGGTTATACTTAATAGTGCAGTACAATATCTACATTAAAATATAATAAAAATTTAAGCAAATGCGATTAAAAAAAAGTTCTTATACACTATTATGATTCTTTTATCTATGATGAAAAACAGTATCAGCTGCTTTTTATGTTAGCAATCATTTATGTGCGGCATTTAAAACGCGCTTGTATACTGCATACAGTATATTATTATCGAATGAAATACAGTCCACTCCAGACATTAGGTATATAAAATACCGGTTTCGTTGTCTCGACCTTGTGCGCTGTCTCTCTTTCACTCGCGACTCGACGTTTTCAGTCTCGCACGTCGTAATTCCTATTATTACTACATTTTCATCCTCACAAACATAATTTATAAAGGGGTGTGTATAGTTGCCAACTAAATTTAGATTTAAGCGCGGGAAAAAGTATTTACGCGTATTATTTTATTTAAAAAAAAGAACTCAGTAGTTTTTATTACATTTTATACAAATTGGATTTATACGCAACTTTTGTATTTGTTTATTGCAATACAAGTTTGTTTATTTCACAATTTAATTATTACCTAATTATGTAAGCTATTATGTTTACATAATACAAAATATAGATGTTTAATTGATCGTTTATACATATATACTTACAATTTAAAGTATATGATTTTCAAATAACAGTATTTTTAATATGTTGTACTTAATATAGATTAATAACGCTCAAATATAAATTCAAAACTTCTTATCTTCTTTAAATGCGTTTTGAATTTTGACCAAAGGTCATGAGGCTATAGAGAATGGAGATTACAACTTTGTATTGATACAAAAGGTTACAGGGGCAAACAGAGACACACAAAAAATCGTAAATCTTTATGGTCTAAAATGTTTTCTGTATCACATTTTGAGTTAATGTTTATTGAAGTGAATAAAGTAGGGGCGTTTGACATTTTTGAAATGGGCAATACCATTGAACACGCGACCCTGTTACCATGGCGTCACCACTGAAGACTCGTTTTCACTTCTGCCAGCACTCACGACGTGCCACTGGTGGCTTTTTTATTTACCTTAAAAATAAGGCTGACTTTTTAACTTGTCTATCAATATATAAAAATCCATCGTAGTTCATTAGTCTCGATAAAATTCAGAAACGGATGAACTATTATGTATTCTGTTTCTTTTGTTTTGTTCTTCTTATTTCCGGGAAGGTTTAAAAGATAAGAAAGAAAGAAAACGGCAAAATATTATTTCAAAATACTTACAAACAAATTCATTGTCTGTTTACGTTTAGTCGGTTTACGAACGATAGTTTTACGTGATAACGCCGAACGCTTAGTCCGATCGTGCCTCTCTATCGTTAGCTCCGCGCTCTCGCTTGCATGCTCGGCTCAGACAGAACGTGACTAAGCCATACTTTTTAGTGCACGCAGCCGGTTTTCATCGATTAAAGAGGTTATTCCGTGAAAAAACAGATTCGGTCGCTACTTCATAATAATTCAAATTTATGACGTTTCCACTAGATCTTTTGACTGACGTGACATGTAAAATTATAATTTTATAAAACACTAGTTGTCACCACGACTTCGTCCGCATATGCCACTCTTATCACTCAGGCTTAAAAATAGTTTTTGGACGATGATTAATATTATGTAAAAAGACGTTTACAAATAATGCATTATTTTAGAACAAATTTGATAAGCATAAAAAAGGTTAAACTGAGCCAACCTTAAAAGACAGACATATGCTGTCGTTGACTTTACTTAGAACTTTTAAGAGGGAACAATTTTTTCATACATGACTTTTGCGAACCTTTAACTATTTACACAGCGCACGCAGCGGAAGCTCTCAAATGGGAAAAAGAACCCCTGATTTTGAAACATTCTTCATTGGTGCTCCGCTGCTGTTGGACTTACCGTGATGCTATATAGCCTATAGCCTTACTCGATAAGTGACTTATCTAACACTGAAAGAATTTTTCAAATCAGATCTGTACTTCCTGAGATTAGCCCGTTCAAACAAACAAACTCTTCAGCTTTATATATTAGTATAGATTCGGCCAGTATTACATTTTATGGAATAAACATAAAGGAGAATGGTTAACTGGCTAATAGCAAAAGGGGCTGAATTGCCGGGTCTTCTAGTGTTTAATTTAAAAAAAAAATTCCATTTCCCTTTGGTTAAGTGTGTTGATAATAATAAGTATTGAGTAGAAGATTATTATCAAAACCAGTCATCCCATTTTTCAGTCCGTCCCTGTCTTTGATTATATCGAGGTCAGGAGGTATTTAAAATAATTGCCGAAGAGCGTGTCAAGACACGGTTAAGGTCTGTTCAAGTATTTGACAAAACCAATGTAATAGATTGCGTACAGTCTACACATGCACGCCCCTCCAGAATATTCACCTCTACTGACAAAATAGCGCGTCGCGCAAACGCGCAAGCTTGCTTGACATTGGCTTACAGTGCGTGGTTAAGTTGAGTTTACAATAAAGACGCTGCACACACACAAGCAAGCGTTGCAATTGCAAGTCGAGGGGCGTGCATTTTTAGACTGATTCATACATAAGTATGCTTCACTCCACTTATACCAACGCACACATCTGTACGTATAAAGCCCTCTTAAAATTGAATGAGTGTCAGACGTCAGAGTACTCCCACAGGTAAATGCGTAAACTATATGATATAATGTGCACATTTTCTTACTAAACGTGATACGTAGACTTCCAAATAAGCAGTATACATTGCTTATTTATCAAGCGAAATCGTAATATCAATCCCTTTCAATAACGCAATGTAATGTGATCTTTACACAATGGTGTTTTTGCTTACTTAGTAATACTTTGTGCAACGGTTGGAAAATATTATTACTTCTTTCGAAACTAGCGCAATCGCTGCTAATACTTGTTCGTTTAATTTAATAACCAACGCTTGCAATTTTGTCTCATTTTTAATACGAATTTGATACTCCTAAAGATGACCGACTGCCTTCTGACGTCATCCCCGGATCCCCCAAAATCTCTAGAATCACACGACTAATATCACTAATTCCCTATTCATTTTCTCTTGAGACAAAAGGTAAACAAACAATAGAAAAGGTTATTTTATACGTCATCTTAGTAAAGTTAGACGAAATATTAATGTGCCAGAACAATTATAGAATTTACAAATATTCTTTTTGTCTCAAGACTAAATGAATAGGGTCTTTTATCGGCCTTCCGTAACGGAGGTTGTATATTAGAAAACCAGTGCTAAAATTGGTCATCCATCATCCGGCCACGGTAAGAGCTACTTAACCTAACTATCGACACAAATGCCGGCCACAGATTAGGCTACAACCTCATAAGTCTTTAACCATCACAAAATATGGTGTAGTCGAACAAGCGAACTGCCCATTTGGGCATATTGCGTTCGGAAGCTTTACGTGTTGAAATTGAGTAAAAAAAACACAGTTGATTAAATAACATTTATTATAAAATATATACGATTAGACATGACGACAGTGATTAAAAATCATTTAAATTATGTATTTATCTGATAAAATATTATACATAAAGCTTAACAAATGTATTTATTTTAATACTGCGAGCGAGATTAACAGGGATTAACAAAAAAAAAGGAAACTAAAAATACAACAACCAGCCATGACAGCTAAGACATCCAGCAGAGCGTATGACGTCACCGTATATTATGAGTGCGGTCCAATAAGCGATCGCAACCTTTTAAAGAGCTCATTCAGAAATTCGACATTTGACGACTGCACATCGTTACGGTCGCGGTGAAAGCGTCGAGGTGACGCTAAGTGGAACGCACGATTTTTTCGAACCAAAGTAAGTTGAGGAGTCGAGTTTACTTAGGATGAAAATGTTCGTGCCAGGCCCACAGGAGTCGTGTCTTAATCGTGCCAAGCTTAAAAGGCACGGACATTTTTATCATTCCGAGTAAAGTTGACTCGTTGACTTATTTCGGTTCAAAAAGTTCGTGCTAGGTCCTCTGTTAACATAAAGTGACGTCATGACAATTTCGAATGTTTTGGAGCTAATTTTAATAATGTTTTTTTTTGCTATAAAAACGTTAATTTGTGCAGAAATACAACATTGCTTGGCAATAGTTGATACTTTATTTTAAAAAATGAATATTAGGAATACTTTTTAGGTATGTCTAATTTTCCTTTTTTTCCCCTCCCACTAAGCTTAAATTAAAAGCTTGTATTAGGAGTGGGTGCGACAATACTCCAACGGCGGTGGGGACTATTTTAAACAAAAAAAAAAGTGAATTGAGAATTTCTTGTTACTATTTAGTTTGTTCTTCCAGGTGCAATGCGATACCGCCATTTTATAACCGGACTTGGTAGCAAAATAAGAAAAACGCGGTTTGTTTCAGAGGAAACTTCAAACGTCGAAGCCAATCCTATAAACCTCCCCCTTGCCGCCAAACAGGGGGAACATAGCAGCTATTCCCCCTCCCCATACCTTCTAGATATTTCGCCATCTGCTCTCTCTCGTCGCTTCCTTCCAGCGAAATGAAAAATCGACTTAAGTCCCGTTTGATTGAAGAATTTTTCAAATAATATGATACAAGATTAATAAATAAAGAAGTTTTAAGTGGAAAAATATTCACCTCTACGTGCAAAATAGCGTGTAGACGCAAACACGCAACCTCGTCAATGTAATTTGCTTACAGCGCGTGGGTGATTTTGAGTTTTTATAGCAAATTAATGTTTTTATAGCAAAAAAAAAACATTACAAATCTAAGGGCTAAAATTCACTGTAAAACACTCGAAGTTGTCATGACGTCACGTTATGTTAACAGTGCGTTCCACTGAGCGTCACCTCGATGTTTTCGCCGCGATGGTAACGATCGTAGTTGTCAAATGTCGAATAATTATCTGAATGAGCACTTTAAAACGTTGCGATGGCTTTTTGGAACGCACTTATAATATACGGTAACGTCATACGATCTATTGGTGTTTTAGCTATCATGGCGGATTGTTGTATTTTGTAGTTTCCTTTTTTGTCAATCCCTATTAATCTCGCTCGCAATATAAAAATAAATACGTTTGTTAAGCTTTATGTATCTTATATTGTCAGACAAATACATAATTGAAATGATTTCTGATTACTGTCGTCATGCCTATTAATTACTGGATACAGGAGGGCCGTGCATTTTTAGACTAAAATATCAATACTGTTCTATTTTTTGTGTCAGTAAGATTGTAAGCTCCCATTCGTACGAGAGCTTATTTACCGCACGTTAAAAGAGCGTTCAAACAGAACATTCCAATGTTCTATTTGAACGCTCCCAAGTTTCTGTTCATACAGCAGCGCATATGTAATGCGACGATTTTTATAGAGCAATGTTCTATTGTGAACGTTATATTTATATACATATAATAACTCTTTTTAAAGCCCTCATTCGCACGAGAGATTTTTACGGCGCGTTAAATAAGGCTTCTAATGGTACATATGGATTTCCATGTTGTTCCCTGTTCACACGGTACGGTACGGTAGCGGTTTTGAAACGCGACGTTTTGTTATCGGGCAATGTTCTATTTTTTTACACGCTATCTACATACATATGTATATACATATAAGGTACATTTTCGTACCGACAACGCTGAAAAAGCGCCAACGCTTAAAATTAACTCAACGTTTTTTTAACTCTCGTACGAATAAGGGCTAAGGAAGCCTGTCTGATTTTGTTATTGTAGGGTATTCTTGTGAATGGAAAAGAAAAACAAAGAAGGAGTCATAATAAATTTAATTGTAAGGGAGTACAAAAATGTCGTCGAAGAAAATATTGGTATGAACCAATTTTATCGGGTCCTTTTTGTTTTCTTTGTCTCTGGCACTCGATATTAATAAATTTATCTACTTTTTCTAATGTGGTCTTACATATTTATGCTTCACTAGTTCCAGCCCGGGACTTCGTCCGCGTTTTTAACTTCGATTCGCATACAAAATTTCAACTCTTATTTTATCTTTTTGAAGTTTCATTTTCGAGATAAAAAGTAGCCTATGTTGATCTCCAAGGTTCAATCTACCTCTATACGAAAATTCATCAAAATCGGTTCAGCAGATTAGGCGTGAAAACGTTATAGATAAGGAGTAGAGAGAGCTTGTCGATAGATAATTTTTACTTTAAAGTATCTTCATATATCTAAGGCCTTAGCACGTACATTTCGTACCGTTCGAATTGGAAGAGTCGACTGTATTTAGCATGAAAATATTCTTGCTAAACCCATAGGAGGCAAGTTTTTATCGTGTCACAATTTTAATCAATGCAAATGCAACCCGCGCTAACACTAAAGATGGTCCGATGTGCACCCAGCACGAATATTTTCATAGTCGAATATTCGACTCGAAAGGTTCGAAATGTCGTGCTAAGGCCTTTCAGGACCTTTTCGAACCAAAGTAAGTGAACGACCCGACTTTATTCAGGATGAAAATGTTCGTCCTCGGCGGACCCTTAACGTCAATGCGGGTGGCATTAGCATCGATCTAAAGAATAAGACTTGCCTCCTGTGGGCCTAGCACGAACATTTTCATCCTAAGTAAAGTCCACTCGTCGACATACTTCGGTTCGAAATGTCCACGCTACACCTTCTGTATAACACGCGGTTATGTAACGCTTAAATCGAACTTAGAACTCCGCTGCAGCGAACAAACTTCCGACAAACATTAAACTAACATTATCACAACCGATGCTGACCACCAACTGCTGATGCTCGTACTAACATAGCAGCTGTTCCAACAACATAGTATATAGTTTAATATGTACAACAATATCGTGTGGGTTACACCGTTTATATCTCTAGAAGGGAGACCGATTTCTATGATCTTTTATTTCGAAGATTTGATTTGGTTTTTAGCAGAATGATCTACCTGACGTCTTCACGTTCTAATACCTCTACTTACTCTAATATGTATGTATTTATATATTTCTAAAAAAAATATATATTTGTGTATAACAGGCGGTTGCTACCTATAACACAGGCATTAAGTTGTCTACCTTAGGAACAGACGTCCCTGTGTCATATAGTCCTGTATATATTTATTTATTATATCATTAAAAAAAATACCAGGGTCCGCTTAAATTGCAGAGGATGTGGCTGTGGAGCGACTTAAAATGACTGAAAGCCATCTGACGTCATCCCGAAACTCCCACGATCTCCACAATCTCACGACTAACATCAATCAGTGACATTAATCGAGACCTACTATTTCACGTGCCTTCTCAAACATAGAGGAAATTGAATTTGAAGACTAGCCTTAGAATGAGTCACCCATCTATAACACAGTCGCGGTAAAAATTGCTTAACCAAGCGATCGACTCAAATGCTTACCACGGATTAGGGTACAACCTCCTCTCATGCCTATAATAATATTGAAATATCATAAAAAAATTAAGAAAACTACTATAATAAACTCATATATATTTACATATTACAATGGAAAAATAAAACAATGAACTCGTACAAAAAGTGGGTTAACTGGAGGTAGCGCCACGATTGTAGTCATTTTGGTCTGGAGCCGAATTGTGCGGCGCGTCCGAATACCAGTACCTCTTTCTCACATAAGATCGGCGTGTCATGGCGGCAATGCTGTCGCGTAAAGTGATAGTATTTGTGTCTTGTTTCGTTCAGTTTGTGAGTTTTATCGTTGGCCCAAACCCCTTCTTAAAGGCAATGCATCAGCGAATCTCCTATTGGCGAAGATGTCTATGGGGTCCGTAGTCACTTAAGTGAACCACCTGCTCGTTTTCCTCTAATTTTACTAAAAGAAAGTGAGTGTAAGATAGATAAGCTGTTCCCGAGTGAAAGGCTTGAGTGAATACCGGGCCTCCTTTGTCAACTTCACTATAAAAGACTCGCTGTTTAGCTACCGGTATCTAAAATCTAAGTATCCCATTTTCTTGAAAGTTCCTAAGTTGAATCGTTTCGGAAACAATAAATCCAATATATTTCATACAGTTTGTAGAATACACGCATAAAAGGTTAATATATTTACTATAATTATAGTTCATCACTCAAGTGTATGCACGTGTAATATCAACACTCAGCACGATGAGCTCCCATAGTTGTTACCAGTCCAACGCCTGCAACACGACTGACACCGTTTTCTTGTGTGTCTATATTTAAACCCTTATGAAGAACTACCCTCTTTTATTTATACACTAAGTAGCTTTTTAAAATCACTTTTGAATGTTATAAATCTGTAACCTTTTTGGTACCTGCGCCCGCCAACAGCCTCGTCTTCCTAATAATGATGCTGATAATCATGAGTAAATACAAGCAAAGAGGAAAATGATCCAATGAAAATATTTTAATAGTTGAAATCGTTAAAAAGCCATTGTCTTTTACTGGCTGGTAATAAACGTCAGCGGGTTGAGGAGTGATAATGAATCGTAAAGATGAACGCCTAGCGCTGCGGATTAAACTGCCCCCTAATAAACTGAGGTTAACGCCTTATAAGGGACCGTATACACAATGTGTATTTTTTATATACCAATGGGCAAACGGGCAGATTACAAGACAGAGACAAGGTCAAACTCAAAGTAGGAAACAAAATCAGAGTCAGAGTTAGAGTTAGAGTCAGAGTCAGAGTCAGAGTCAGAGTCAGAGTTTGGGTCAGAGTCAGAGTTGGAGTCAGAGTCAGAGTCAGATTAAGAAGCAGAGTAATTTTCAGACTCAGAGTTAGACTCAGAGTCAGAGACAGAGTCAAAAATATCTGTGTTTTCTACATAGTAAAAAATGCAGTCGCATCCCGGCGTCGTAAGCGCAGATCTTTCAATCTACGCAACGGATTCTAATGCAGTTTTCAACAACAAACATAGCAATTCAAGAAGAAGATTTACATTTATGTTATAGAAGATAAAAATATTCAGTAATTTGTAAGGAGATGTCGTAAAAAACGTATTTTTAATAACATCTGTAATAAAGTCTGTCATGTGCCACCATATTATGGTCACAAGTATAACCCATAGGAACCATTTTTATCTTCTACATATTACAAAAAAACAATGAACTATTTACGAAGCTATTTTAAAGAATACCTTATTCATTTAAATACGCCAGATAATTTGTACATTTTATGCAGATCAGAATTGCCCTTTACGGTATATCATTAAAATTAATATCTTCGAAGATATGAGAGATTTAAAATACGGTGTCAGAGTGGGCCGGCGGCGAGCGCTCGGTGGCTTAAGCGACTAATAGATGGCGCTGTAATTTGATACAGAAATTGAGTTAATATTCGGACAGGACAGCGTTTGTCGGATCCGCAAGTAACTTAGATTAAATACTTGGATGGCTAAAGGGAATATTAGGCATAAGTACCTAAAAATTTTCATGTACTTACTCTTCTATATCGTATCTTATAACTCTAACCTAACACACCTTTATACCTCAAGGAACGTTTCAGTTTTCTTGCGTCTAATAATCACCGTAACTTACGAGGTACAAAGGTACATAATAATACATCATGGGCGTCGGTAGTCACTTAGGTGAACCGCCTGCTCGTTTGCCCCTTGTTATATAAAAAAAAAAAAAAAAAAAAAGGTAGTTCAAACATAGAAAGCGTTGAACGAATGAAAAAAGCTCTTTTTTATGTTACAAGGGGCAAACGAGCTGGCGGTTCGTCACCTAAATGACTACCTACGCTCATGGATATCTGCATGACCTAGGCTAGCAGATGCGTTACGAACCTGTACAGACAAGTTTGAAGCCACCGGGAAGTCTCGTAATCCTAACGAAATACGCCAGCAATACCGTCAATTGACGTGACAGCATTGCCGCCATTTCACACCGATCTTATGTGAGAAGGAGGTACTGGAACTCGGACGCGCCGACCCAATTTGGCTGCAGACCAAAAGGACTGCAAGCGTGGCGCTATCTGTAATTAGAAAGACAGGAGCAAAGGAAAGGGGTGAAGGAAAAGGATATAAAAGTAGAGAAAGGAGGCTGATGCCATCGTCACGGACGATGAAGGGGTAAATGACAATATCAGCTAGGATATTCCGGTATTGCGTGCCCTTATTGGATCTGATCAGTTATCGGGCAGATAAAAAGGAAGATCCACCCCGTGGATCCAAAAATGGGAACAATGAACGAATGAATGTAGTCTGTATGGTCCCTATTCTATATTTTCTTCGAGCTTTTGTAACCATAAACTGTACGCTTAGGGTCAGCCAAAAATTACGTCATACGTTAAAGGGTGGGGGCCTTTCAACAATATAATTATGTCAGCGCGTCCGGGTACCAGTACCTCTTTCACATAAGATCAGCGTGAAGCGCCGGCAATGCTGTCACGTCAAGTGATGGTGTTGTCGCGTTTCGTTCGGTTCTTGAGACTTCCCGGTGGCCTAAACTCGTAATTAAAGGCCGGCAACGCATCTGCTAGCCTTCTGGTCGCGCAGATGTCCATGGGCGTCAGTAGGCACTTAAGTGCCTGTTGCCTACTCGTTTGCCCCTTGTAACACAAAAACAAGGTAGTTCAATTTGTTTTCATGTGGTTAGCTAGCGAGCCGCAGGTTGCCTACCCCTGCCTTAATATTTGACTCACCCCTTCTTCTGTGATGGTGATCATGGATGGTGCCACAGCGACCGCCACAGGTCGCCACGCGGACGGCGCGCGTGCTGCAGCCAGTCTTTCGAGGGCGTCGTTGAGTACATCCATCCCTGTCGCTCTTGGAACTTCGGCGCTACCTAAATATCGTGCCCTCACTGTCTTTCGGGGTTCCTCCATGGGTGTGGGGAAGGACGCTCCTGAAATAATTATATAAAAAACAGTTAGGCCTTACTACAAAACTAAGCCAGAATAAGTTGAAAACTGATTGATTTTGGATCGCTCAGTCACTGCAGTTAGTTAGTATGTAGAACAAGGTGGGCGTCGGATATTTGAAAAACCAGTGTTAGAATGGGTCAGCCATCTATCAACCCCTAAAGAACTGCTAAACCTAGCGATCGACTCAAATGCCAGCCACCGATTAAGTTTTTTTTCTAATAATAGTGATATATGACAAAAGGTTTTTTGCGATTTCCTAATAACTTATTTGACTTAGGTCAATTTATGACTAAGCGTGCGTTGTGAAACCGACATCTCTAAATAACCCAAAAATTACCTTGTAGCCTTAGAAACGTCGTGCCAGAAGACAATCGATATTCAGGAGCTATTACAAATGTGTACAGTAGGAGCATTTAAATCTTTTTCCATCTATAACTTGGGTGGTGATCTATAAGAGGTGGTCGTGGCCTAATCAGCGGTCGGCCTAGTCGATCGCTAGGTTAAGTTGCTTTTGCTGCGACTGGGTGATAGACGGGTGACCGATTCTAGCACTGGTTTATATTTCATATTTGTTCTCCGTCTTACGGAAGGCACGTAAAACCGTGGAGACCGACTAATGTCACTGTGATATTAATAGTGATGTTGGAGAGATCGGGGGAGGGGGCTCCGAGGATGACGTCAGATGGTAATCGGTCATCTTAACTTGCCCCACAGCGTTCCTCTACAATCTAAGCGGACCCTGGTACTTGACTGAGATAACGCTAAGAGAAAAAGAATCTATAACCTATATATGTATTTACTAGCTGTGCCTCGTGACTTCGTACGCATGGGTCACCCTTATCACTTAGGAGTGTAAAAAATAGATAGTAACCGATTTTCAGACCGACTGAATAAGCATATAAAATTTCATAAAAATCGGTCAAGCCGTTTCGGAGGAGTACGGTAACTAACATTGTGACACGGAATATTTATTTCGTACACTGAGGTTGTTAATTTTCCGTCCATGAATGACGTTTTTTTGGCCATGACGTCAACCGGCATTTTTGTGTACAAGTTAAGGTGAATCTTCGATATATTTAACTCAATGTGGCTATTTTTTATCGGTTTCCTAAGTTCTTAGATGCCACTATTAAGGTCTCTGACACAGCGTTTCGAAAACTGACCTTGAAAGTATCTGTAAGTAGTAAACTTAAATGTGTAGTTTTAAAATCTGAACTACAATTCTATCTGCGTCCATTTAGAAAAAAAACTTTTATATTGGACGCTAAAGTGGATTCCAACTGGAGCTCCCAAAACTTAACCATATCTTTTAAACACTTATTGTCACAGAATGGTAATAATCATTACATAGCATAAAATAAAGTTGCTTCCCGCCTTTGTACGCGTAGATCTTTAAAACTACGCAACAGATTTTAATGAGGTTTTCTCCAACGAACAGAGTGATTCAAGGAGATAGTTTATATTTATAACACATATATGTAATAGAAAATAAAAGCCAAGAATTTCAGCGATTTCTACCGTGATGTAGCAAAAACGCATTATTGAGCGTTCACATTGCGTGCCCTGGCTAAACCTTACGAGATAGATTGAAATAATATAGTACTTAATAGTATATATTCATAAAATCTACAAAAAATCCAGCGACCTTTTGCTTTAAACTTTCTCACAAATAATGCGAATAAATCTAAACATACAAGAGTCAAATAGACAAAGCCGTGCGACTACAAATGTCCTATTGTTAGTTCTTGACAAGCTAAGGTCTTTTAGTAGGTTGTACGGGGATTTTTCAGGTATACCCCTTGCTCCTACCTCTATCGCGTATGAGCTGGTTTTGTAATCGTTTTTGGTGAGCTCATTGGTTACGTCAAAGTACTTGTTCGTTTTTATCAGATGGTCTTTAGGGATAAATAAATATAGTCAGGACTATATGACACACGGACGTATGTCCCTAAGGTAGACAACTTAATGCCTGTGTTATAGGTAACAGCCGTCTGTTATACACAAATATATTTTTGTAATTATATAAAAAAAACTGAATATCGTTTAAAACAAATGTATCGATCGAAGTTATTTATCTATATGAATAAAAATGAGTTTCCAAAATGTGTGTACGCGCATAACTTATGAACGACTAGACCAAAAATGATAATTATTTTCTTGTTGTGTTGGTTATTGTTATGCCGGAATTTGTTATTGTTAATGTCTGAGCATAGCTTCATTTGAGTGATCTTTGTATAACTGCGCAAAGTTTTGTAAAACTGTGTAGTCTTCAATGAACAAAACTGTAAAAACACTTTGAGCTATGTCTGGCTCCGGCAGTGCTATATCATGTTACAATTTTCTTTTCCTTCCCTCTTCATTTCCTATTATTCTACTAGTTTCTTTATACAAAGTCCGGGTTCGTCTTCGAGGCAGCCATTTCCGCATTGAGATGGTCGTCACGATGGTAGATGGTCTGTGGCTCTATTCCACGTACCTGCCAAAGTCGCGATCACTAAAAATTCATAATTGAGCATTGTTCTTACCTGTATAGAGAACATGAAGAAAATTGAATATACATTGTGATAACCGTATCTGAATCATTTAGAAAATTCTTTATTTTGTTAAAGTATATTAAAAAAAAAAACTTTTTTATGGAGTTCCGAGGTGGGATAAACCTTGCGAAACCGTTACCGAACCGACACCTAGGATTGCGTTATTACTTCTGTCGACCCTATCGGATTGAAATTTGATAGTAGATTTTATTATACTTATGTAGGTACTATGGGAATTACATTACCGTAATAGTGAAATTAATATTTTATTACCTACTTGGTTTGAACTTAAACAAGTAATGCCTAATTAATTCTGTATACAGATTAAAAATTAAAAACAAGGTCCGCTGTTTCTAAAGTGATACTACTTTGGGACCTTCAAGAAAAGAGCATACTCAATTCTCAAAGGCCGGCAACGCATCTGCGATCCCCCTGGTATTGCAGCTGTCCATGGGCGTCGGTAGTCACTTAAGAGTACCGACTGCTCGTTTGCCCCTTGTTATATTAAAAAAAAAGAGCCGACAACATATCTACGAATCTTATGGTGTTGCACTTGTCTACAGGAATCCAAAGTAACTTAGGTGACCGTCTGCCCGTTTGCCCCTACTTATAACCACAGATTTCTTTTTTGTCCTACCCATATCCCATTATTTGGGATCGAACTGCCCCACCCATATCCCATTATTCGAGATCTTTACAACTTTGGGTAAGGGTTTTGCAGCGCACGCTAAAATAGCTCGCAGAAAGCAGAATTCTCTCCTACTTATTTGACATTTATCGATATATTTTGGACAAGTCACACAATGTCCTCATAATTTACAGCCTTTGTATTATTCTGATGTATAAATTATATCATTGTAAAGTTTTATTAAAAAACAATTAAGTAGTTTG
Source organism: Charaxes varanes (assembly GCA_024363005.1). Classification (NCBI taxonomy): domain Eukaryota; kingdom Metazoa; phylum Arthropoda; class Insecta; order Lepidoptera; family Nymphalidae; genus Charaxes; species Charaxes varanes. The sequence continues at coordinate 8,205,607 of JANCMC010009603.1, forward strand.
TCCGTGAAAGAGCGTCAAACATACACCAACCATGTATGTGTACTTGGCGTTTATAATATTAGTAGGATGGTATTTGATAGATTATCCAAACATTCAAATTTTAAATGTCGCATCGGGATCGCGTTACACGAAAATGAAGAGGGAACATAATGGGAACAAGCGGCAGACGACAGCATTCGTTTGGATGTGCGCTGTTACATCTAATTGGGTAATGGACTAGAAGATATCGGCACAGAACGTATTCGGGGACGCGGGTTATTGTACGTGAAAAACTGCCACATTTTTGAATATTAAAGGGATGGAAATCGATGATGTTTCTTGTACACTACAGAATAAATATGAATACTTTAAATAATAAATACTACGTTTTTACAAAAGAAGGACGTCTTAGCCTAATAAGTGGGCATTTCGCTTGATCGCTAGGTTAAATAATTGCTTGATAAATGGGATTCTAACATTGACGTTCTACTATACGACCTCTTTTTTTTATGTTACAAGGGGGCAGACGAGCAGACAGCAGGCACCGAAGTGCCTACCGACGCCCATGGACATCTGCAGGGAGCGCATTCCACGCCTTAGCCGTTCGGATAAGGAAAGAAATCCCCGAAACCCCTACTTAGTGGCATTAATCGGGATCCACTGTTTTGGGAGCCTTCCGAAAAACTGAGGATACACGATACTACCTAAATAACACTGTTATTATCGGGTTTCTGAATTGACTGGATACTCTTCGAATCCATTTTAGTAATTCTGACCCGGACAGACCTGTTCCTGTAAAAAATTAAAAAAAAAGGTTTCCAGGTTTCTGTGTTGACTGCTGCGAATCTAAAGTGTTTTGGGATCCAATCAATACACAAAAAAAATTAGAATCTATGCAGCATGTCTATATGTGCCGAATTATGTAAGAGAATGTGTTATACCGGTGAAGATTCACGAGAGTTTTTCAAAAAACTAAGAGTGAATGTAGTAATTTTAACTTTGACTTTGAAAGAAACCTTAAAGTATTTACAGTGATATAAATAAATTCAGATGTAACATTAGTATGTAACTTACACTGGTCTCCCGCCCTCAGATTTGAGGCAAAGGGGTTTTTAGGTATGCCTTTTACTTCACAGGACAAAGCGTTTACGTAAACATGCCTCCCGGTGAATTCATTTAGCCTCGACCTTCAAATGGAATTACTTTGTATTGCCCCTTCAATTTACATCGCTATGCAAAAATTAAGCTAACAATCGGCTATGAGAATATTTTACGAATATTTTCTATTGTACGCTATTTTATTTACGTTGTATCACGGGGAGTGTTCCGAGGAGGAACTACTTCCCTGTTGCGATAAAGTGACACGAGTTGCCTCAATATTTTGTCTCTGCCCACTGCTCCAACGGGCCAGTCAAATATTTGTAATCTAGCAATATTTCTAATCTATTGTTGAAGATGAACAATAGAAAGGCGAGGTTGCACTTCCTTCATTGGTCTCAAGGACCTAAGTGAATGATCCCAGATACAATTAACACATTGATTTTATGCCGGAGCTAGACATAGCCTAAGTGTTTATACATTTTTGTCCTTGAATACTACAAAGTTCTACAAAACTTTGCGCAGCTACACAAAGCCCTCGGCCATACTACATGACCATTCAAATGAAGTTATGTCTGGCTCCGGCATAACATAATTACAAATGTAATCCCAGCGCTAAATGTAGCTCAAGGTATTTGTACATTCTGGTCCTTGAAGACTACAAAGTTCTACAAAACTGCGCTGCTACACAAAGCCCTCGGCCAAACTACATAATCATTGAAATGATCATTTAAAAGAATCTATGTCTGGCTCCGGCATTATAAGCACCAACAAGTTCCATCTCTTTCCCTTCACCACCAATAGCATTTGTTAATACAATTCTCAATTGTGGTAGCACTGTTCTAAAGACATTTAATTGGTGCCGCCATCATAATGGCGGCATCATGATGCTATTGGTAGGTCATAACCGACCAATAGCATCCGCCTTAAGTCATGTTTATCATGTTGGTAATAGACATTCCACTTAAATACATTGGCATGGTCCCCCTTGTCGCAAGAGACGTAAGTATGAAACTTTTTATAATCACCTGAAAGTTTTTAAAAGCTCGCTCGTCTCGTGTAGCCCCGAATTTTAAGAGCTTTAAGCAAAACTTGGGCCATTCACCTTTTCGGCGAAACTAACCTCCAGGGTTCGGGCGCAAGTTTTTATGACTTCAAGACGTAAACTTCATTAAAACGTCGAACCTTCTAATTAAATATCACTCGATCCAAATTTTACTTATGCCAATAAAAGTTTGCCGGCCAAGCTTAAAATCACATTTATATGAAAAGCTCCTCGATAATAAAAAGATGAACGCTGATGTTCGGTTGAAACCCCGACTCCACCGGCCTATATTACTGTCCACTTTCACCCCATCACCAAAAACTGTGCGATTTATATAAAAACTCCTCTGCGGCTGAGTAAACCAGAGCTGACGATTGGTTAATTATCAGCTCGGATGTTTTCCAACCATAAAATTTTGACCTTTAGGAACGGTCTTTCCTCAAAGGCCGGCATCGCATCTGCGTGACTTCTCTTAATGCAGTTGAGCATGGGCGTCAACAGTCACTACGGTGAACCGCTCGCCCGTTTGACTAAATATAAGAATAAACTCCTAACCTAAGATTTAAATAGCGTTAGTTGGCTAGCTCACTCCCGTAACTGTACCCGTGACTGAGAAACGTTTTTTCTGTTTACGTATTTTTAGTCGAGTAAATTAAACATTTACAGGTATATAATAATTTAGCAAAATCATTTTTTTTCTAACTTTTGTACATAATATACTTGCACCGTGCATAGTCAATATATTTCTAAATAAATTCCAAAGTTAGCATTGTCATTTATTTCAGATACTATATTGTGCAATTTAAATACATTCTTGTCTGATGGCAAGTGACGATACAGTCTGGGCAATAACAAGCCGATCTGTAAGACGGGGGTGTGACAGGTTTAAGCCGCAAATACGGCAAAGACAAATGACAATAGATTAAATTGCTTTACTTAAGTCTACGTCTAAACTCTCATTATAACGAATTAGTAAAAACCAGACTACCAAACCAGCAAAACTATAGTTACATATAACGTGTAGCAGCGTTACACATAACATAAGTATACTTATGAAATGCTAGTTGGCAGGTTTGGTCGATATGAGGATATATTGGCAAACTTTTGTGCTTGGATTCAGGGATGTTTTTCAGTTATACGAACTTGTACAATTTCCATTAGCTGGCGTTGCTTTCATTACATTTTTATATCCACGACGTAGTAGTAACGCGCGGTGTATGTTTTATTAATTTATTAGATCCATCAATAGCTAAACATTTACCCAATATTTTTATATAACAAGGGTCATACTTAGTAGTATTGCACTTGCACTTTCAGAAGGTATCTAAGTCTAAGTAATGTTTTATAAATACAATTAAGATTGAGTATTTATAATTAATTACGGATAAACTAATTAAATTCACTAGTGACCCACGTATAAGTTAAAATGTATTTGAAATAATGAATGAAATTGTATAGTTTCTACATATCAAAAGTATTATTTAACTCTAGCTCAGCGGTGGTTAGGATACAGTGAAACCCGTAGTGTCGCGCGACGCGCACCTCAAACAACACAAGCTTTATTACTTAAAGGAGAAACGGGGATACACATATTAAAAAAAACTGCTGTCAAGTAATTACTGCAAATAAGTAGATTATAGTCGCAATTCTTTAGTCGAATAAAATAAAACGAGTTTTAAAACTCATGTATTCATTTACAAAAGAAAACACAGACAGTGCTACCCCAGCGGGGCGGGGTTTTTCAATGGGGAGATTGTGTGAAAAATGCAGATTTTGTTATTATAGAAACTGCGATCTGTTTAATTATTAATCTGTATTTCTTGCAGCCTGAATGGGCCAAGCCTCCGTCGACCCCTTCGGACCCGTCGGAAGGCGCCCCTATCCCCACCACCTCAACAAAGGCCCCACCGACGCAGGCCGCTACCACCACTACTACCACCACCAAAAGACCCACTACCCCGGCCACCTCGCCTCAGGCTCCACCAGAGGTACCGGACCAGGAGGTTGAAGAACCGCCGGCGGTAAATATCCACTCTCTAATTGACCTTCATATTATGACAGCTAATAGCGCATAAAATAAATGAGCTTGTAACCCAAACAAACACACACAAAACCAAAACACACACCCACAACCCCCATATAAACAGACATACCGTATTTTTTTTGTTAATCCTGTACGTTACATACTCGTACTGTATACACACAACACAGCTCAGTCCGTGTTTAACACGTGATAAGGTAAGAGACGCTCACACTTGACTCATCTCTAAATTACATTGTTTTCAGGAAAATGAAGTGGACTCCCCACAAGTGTGCACCTTCTCAGCAGATTACATTCCTGATAAGAAGAGCTGCGATAAGGTACTCGTATTGGTTATTTCTTACATTTTATAAACTGAATCGACTATTTAATAAGAAGATAAGAATATAGTAAGGGACGAACCCCTTATCCCTCCAACGCATTTAACTCTCCAAGCCTTTTACCGAGTCCATTGTTTGTCTTTTTTAAAAGAAAATTAACGTATTTT
>JANCMC010009603.1:8210356-8220776 GCA_024363005.1 Charaxes varanes
CCTCCAACGCATTTAACTCTCCAAGCCTTTTACCGAGTCCATTGTTTGTCTTTTTTAAAAGAAAATTAACGTATTTTGTAAAACCTCTACCGACGCTTATTTTTATCAAATTAGGTAAGGAAAAGAATTGTAAGTCTGTTTACCGCAAAAAAATAGAGAGAATTTTCGGTCGGTAAAATACAAGTAGAATGTCTATTCGGTTTAGTTTATGTCTATGTGTATCGTTTTGTTCTATATTTGCTCATGAACTTAATCAATCCTCATAAATAAACCAATTTTAAATGTTATTGAATTTTTCATATTTTTTAATTCATCCGCCTTGCTTTAACAGGCTGACGTTTATTACACTGAAATTAAAAATATTTTTCACGTCTACGTTCGAGTTATTTGAGCGTATTTTTTTAACTCTAATTTATTGTCTTAGTTTCGCAAAGACGTTTATAAATAATATGTTTATGTTTATAAAATAAAGTATTTGTGTTCTTAAGTAAATTTTATTCATTACTTTATTTCTTCCTGGCTATACTGCTCAGGATACTTACTGTTAAATGATTGTGTTGGTATCGACCTTTTCAATGGGCACTGTAAAGGGACCAGACCAGACCTATAACGTAATCGCGAATCGCGAATCATAGAGACTGAAAGGAATTTCTCAGCAACGCACGGATTCGCGATGCAATTGCCCGGGACTTGCGATTTAGGTGACGATATCTCATGAGCAGTATTGTAATAGTTGTTTGTTTGCAGTACTGGCGCTGCGTGAACGGCGAGGGCATGCAGTTCACCTGCCTGCCGGGGACCGTGTTCAACGACAAGCTCAACGTGTGCGACTGGCCCGACAACGCCGACCGCGACGAGTGCCTCAAAGCCCCTTAATTCTGCTCACCGCCACCTTCCTTTGAGTGCATACGTCACCAACTCGCCTAGGAGAGAACCTAAGCACGGGCCGAGTTAATCCTCCAGTCGAAAACTTTGTATTATAAACGAGAAATCTGATTGTGCTAGCAAATTTATGCAAAGGAATTTTGATTGCTATCGTCGTATCTTGAAAGGAATTAAAACAACGTATGCACACAGAGTAGGTATCGGCGTTATATTAGATTAAGATGTGTTGCATTTGTCGTCAGTATAATGACCTAATATTAATTTCACTGTAAATATATGAACATTATCTGAAACAGTTTCGACCGAGTGATCGCCTATTGGTACTATTAATTTATATATTTGATAGGCAATCGTAACTAGGGTTGTCACAACTTTCTGTATGGAGACTGTACTACAATGGTATTTTGGAATGGTCACTAAGTTACATCTGACAAAAAATTGTAAAACATTTTCGGAGATATCTTATTTACGTTAGTATAATATTAATAAAAATTACTATTTTGGATTACTTAAAGGAATAGCTTTCTAGCTTTCACACAGAATAATTTTAGTCTGTATGTGATACTGTCCAGTAGAGCGTACAGCTGGCAACACTAAGGAAAACGCACGTTTGAAACTGTTTCACATAGCATTAACTTACTGATACTCAACATATAATGGCAACATATTTATTATATTCGGTGCCGTATAGCATAGACTATACTGTTATATACATATAATCGCCACTGAATATATTCTATACCTAAAGCACTGCCAAGTAATTGATAAGAAGTTAAATATTTGATGCGATGTTTGATAATTTATTAAAAGGAATCGTCGGGGACAGGAATTGGAGGCGGTGATTTAAAATAAAAACTGCGGAGGCTTCCACAGGTACTCGGCGGCGTCGAAGCCTTAAATGGATTTAACTGTTGTCAAAATTTTTGAATGTCTCCGTGGGTTGTGGGTTCGAATTCCACTTCGAGTCTGTTTGTATATGCATATTAGTTTGTATTTATAAACTAAAAATATTTGTGTATCAGTCGGCTGCTACATATAACACAGGTATTAAGATGCTTTAGGAACAGACGACCATGTGTGTTGATTTAGACCTCTGTATTTATTTATTTATAAATAATAAATAAAATACCAGTTATATAATAAAAATAATAAATAAAAATGGACACGGATAACTGCCCTGAGGTATACACTTCGCAATGTTGGATAGATGCAAACGAATCTGTTGACACAGCTTGGATAAATAATTTTGGTGTAGTAATTTCGTAAGAAATAAATTCGTTGTAATAATTTTGCTTTAGGCGAAGAAGACGCGAACCTGGTACCGGCGGACATGAGCGCCGAGGCTGTGACGCAGAGCTGGTACCGCATCCTGCACACCATCGGCAACCCAGTCGATCTCACCAAACCGCATCTAATCAGTCACACCCCTGAATTCCTGCAAGTTAGTACTTAAGTCTACTGTTACAATGCAATTTTATAATAACCAGGCAATGGAGGCTATCAGGCTAACCAGGCTGGCCCGTTGGCGTAGTGGGCAGTGACCCTGCTTTTCGCTCCGGGGGTCGTGGGTTGAATTCCCACCTCGAGTATAATTCCATTCTCATCGAATTATAAGCGATGTAAGTCGTAAATGACAAAACTTTTTTTGCGATTTCCCAAAAATCGCCTTCTTTGCCTGACTGGTCCGTTGGCGCTGTGGACAGTACCCTGCCTTCGGGTCGCGGGTTCGATTCCCTCCTCGAGTCTGGGTAAATTGTCTATACATATATATGTATTGATATATTTCAAACAAAAAAATTGTATTTAACAGGCCTCTGCTACCTATAACAAAGGCATCAAGTTGTCTGCTTTAGGAACAGACGTCCGATGTGTGTCATATAGTTCTACATATAATTATTTATTTACTTTTTGTCACTTCGTGTTTGGGGGCACGCTAATTCTCGAAGGTTGTAAGTCTATAATTTCTTGTACTCTCTCTTGCTTCTGTGTTTTTCAAATTCATTCGTTCTTTTTTACAGCTTTTATGACAATTTTTCGATATTTTCGAAATTTTCTTTGGGTGCTACATAACGTGTCCTCTAAATCTGTTACGTATAAATAATGTCTAATGTTGAAATAATCGCATTTTTACCTTATACCTAGTAAAAAAATACCTATTTGCGTCTGTCTTGAATAAATTCAGCTAGTCCTTTTCTATTAAGGTTAAACGAGCTGATATGCCTGTTATAAAAAAAAAAGGTATGTCCGAGGCTAATAGTATTAAGGACAATTTTTAGAGTTCCGTAGTCCTACAAGAAACCCTTATAGTTTCGCTTTGTCCACCCGAAAGGTGCCCCCCCCCCCTTAAGATTTCCCAACTATTCGCTTTACAGACCTGAAATTTCGTCCTTAAAAACACCTTTTTTTAATAAAGAGTATTGAAGGAGGTAGATGTCATCTGCAGAGCAAAAGCTATCCGTACATCATAGGAGGCACCTGTGCGATACTTGTGTTTATGTCACTGCTCATAAGCATTATCATTCTATTAGGGTTTCGAGCAAGAAAAAAAAAGTTTGAGGGTACTGTTTTAGAAGACTAAATAAAAACAGCATGAGAGCGTTTTTCATAATAAACGCGTTTAACCGTTCTAAGAGCGTTTAGCATAATTATCACACTAAATGTATTTATAATTTAATTTGGCTTTAATAAAAGATGATAAAATATGTATACAACTGACGTTTCCTTCATTGTCTCTTTTAATATCTAATGTTTTAATTCTCCTATCCCCATTACTCTACATCCTTGAATAATAGTCACTGATAAAATTGATCAGCAACATCATCATGGCGAAGGCTAAAAGAAGGATGTTATCATAGGCCATTTTTAAAGTTATCTTAAACTTGGGGTCAAGCCACAGACAGCCTTGGTTCTTTCCGCTGTAATGCGATGGATCCGATACCTGCATGTGCTGTCCGAGATTAAAAAAAAGACAAACGAAATAATCCACTATGATCGAAATACGGCCCTTTGTGATGAGCCATCAAATATTTTCTAGTATCAGTGGGACATTACTGTAAAAAAATAGTCGGCAGTTTTAGGTCATTTGTATATAGAAAACATCTGTATTTATTCTATTAATAACGACTACCGGTGTAGTGGGAGAGATGGAAGGAGTGGGAAGTCATCATATTATAATAAACAGCCAGCGGTTTCAGGTGTACGTGGCCTCGGTCCTGGCGGACGCCAGCGGTGCGGCTGCGGTGCGAGGGGCACAGTGCGCCTGCGTGGTGGAGGGGAGCAGAGTCTGCGTGGGTGGGGAGTTCGGGCTGGCGCTGCTGGACCTGGAGCGCGCCGAGCTGGTGCCGCGCCGGGCCATCGCTCCCGTGCACCGCCTGCGATACGTGCCCTCCGAGCAGCTGCTGGGTGAGTGACCGAACGCACAGCAACACGTGCGTCACGGAGCATATTTGCACGATCCCATGTGGGCACCGTCTACGGTACGTCTACGATTGTGCTGACTCTGCACATATAGTGTGCAGAGAATCCGATGCTGCGATGTACCATCCAGCCATCTGGATCGTAGCCATCTGGGGCTACGGAGCAGCTAGTATATCAGAGGCCATATACAGTAGGCTGGGGTTTCAGAGTGGGCGCTACACTGCGCCATTGTAGGTTCTGTGTCTGTAATATGTAACCGTCTAGCGACTGATATATGTATATACAGTAGGGCTTGGCGTACTAGAAGCTCACGGTGTTGGATAAGTAATGTAGGAAGATAATACTTAAAAAAGTAATTATGTGTTTTTTTTTAATTCCAGTTGTAATCGCCGGTCGGGGTCGGCATGTACGCCTGGTGCCTATCCGAGCGCTGGAGAAATGTTATTTTAACGATCTTTTATTATTTGTTTGTCTTTTTAACTGAAAACTTATTTTAGTTAAAAAGACAAAAAAGCGAAGCTCGGTCACCCCGGTACTAAAATATTAATCGGGGATAATATAGCTTTTTTAGTAGTAACTTAGCTACACATACACTATACCGGACAAGCCACAGTAAGTAGTCAAAATATAAATGTGAAAACGGGCTTTTTATTTTTTCACAAAACCCCTATATTTTTTGTTCGATTAAATAATATAATAATTTTTATTACATTTTTATACAAACTATAAACTTATATAGTAAATTAAAGCTAAAAAAATTTAATGAATCTAAATTCGTTACATTACTTAATTATTTTCTTGTATCGATATCAATCGATAAATTCAATATTTAATTTGATCACATCACTTTTTGAGTAGCGTAGAAATTGACAGAATGTTCTATTAAATATAATAAATCTAAAATGTATTTTATTTGTATGACATAAGGTTGATTTTAAATAAACGTTTTATTAAATATTAGTAAATTGAAAAAATATATGATTTTTACTTGAAAATAATGAAAATCTTACTTATTGATGATAAGAAACTCTCTAATATTTCTCGTGCTATCATTTTTACACTCCAAAATTGCGCAACGCGGCATAATTTAATAATTACGAATTTTTCACGAGACGACCGATTCGACGCCATGTTAGAACGAGACTGGGATTGGTTATGACGAAAACGGCTAAATTGTGACACGCGTCATCTGACTATTTACCACTTCCACTGTTTTCTCTATTTCGTGCAATAAAACGACTTTATAGAGCCTTCTCAACTTATTAAGCCATAAATGTAATTTCGCCGGAGATTACCGGTTTTTTTTTTCTTATATATTAATTTGATTCCTATGTTTTTTACATGCGAGTATAATGAATTTAAAATATCTCACACTCAGTCATAGTAGGAACACACTCAAACGTATTTCTTTTTATACCATACGTTTGCGTTTCTGCGGAACAATCTTGAGTATTCTGAACGTATCAATGACACACGTACCTATAATAATGCACAGTGTCAGGGTTACCAACTCAGGAGTTTTCCCACTTAATTTAGGGGGAATTGAAGTCGAATGAGATTTTGTGATTTATTTAGAATTCCTTGTTACTTTATAATTATATTATGATTTCGATTCATATAAAAGTATCTTTGATTATTGGAATTTCCAATTTTAACAGAATGTTGATTATTTTCGTCATAAAAACAAATTAAGTGGGTTTTCACCAAGACTTAGGGATAAATTAAAATCGGAAGTTGGCAACACTGCAGTGTTTGTTTTGTTAAACGTCTAATTTTGCTTGCGGCGGCATTTTCGATTTTCTTCATAAGACATAAGTTTATTTTGTTTTGGGTTATTTTAGCAAGTTATAGATACTATGACGTAAGTATATAATTTTGAATGTATACAGTGTGAAATTTTGTGCAGTTTTCTTTATATTTTGTAAAAATTTGTTCCCTACGGACCCTCTAATTACGATTAATATCACAAAGTGACATTAATCGGGTCCCACTGTTTTACGTGCCTTCCGAAACACGTAGGAGTATGCTGTATCTTAAATCTAACACTGCTTCAGACTTCCGCAATATTTGTTCTGTTCTGCACTAATTACATTTAAAGCTTCCCGTGAGAGTGCATACTTGCTACTTTTATTTCTTAATTGCTACAAAAAAGTCTGATTTAACAAAAAAAAATACTGTACGATCCGTCTTTTCTTCGAACGCCAAACAATTCAGAACTCAACTTTTTATCTTACAAAATCTATAAAAATAAATTTGTTTGCCGTTTTTAAAGGACTATATCCAATTCGTGTTATGTTTGCTATGTCGTTGTTTAAAAAATAAAGTAAAAATTAAATTAAGTGTATAGCTCACTAATGCCGGAGCCAGACGTAACTCAAAGTGTTTGTACATTTTTGTCCTTGAAGGCTACAAAGTTCGACAAAACTTTGCGCAGCTACACAAAGTCCTCGGTCACACTACATGATCATTCAATTGAAGCTATGTCTGGCTCCGACATTATAGATATGTTAGTTGGATCCGTCTTATTGCATATATATCTGTATTTATGAAACTAGTATAAGTGTCCTTAGTTATAAGTATACAAAAGAGAATACTTCATTAGCTTGCCGGTGGTTTTCCAAATATTTGCGGACTAATATTTTATAGCATAAACTTTTCTCTTCAAATAGCGTGGTTAATCTAAAAGTTTATTTGACTTTAAACTTTTTATTATAGGACGATAACATTGCTATGGCATTTGATTTGACAGTTTATATGGAATGCAATATTTAGATCTGGTTTTCATTAAAATCATTTTTGACAAAAAATATCTAATGTTAGTTAAAATTAAGTCAGCAAGCATGCTAGCAACTAACAACCTAAGATTTTTCAGCTGATATTTAATTCATCTTTTAACTTTTTTCACACCATTTCATTGAAAAAAATATATAAATTTTTAGTCAGTAATAGATTTTTACTATAGTTTAGGGCCAAGACCAAGACTAAGTCAACTGAGTGTTTATGTAAATTATAAAATCTCATACGTTGCTAGAAACGACTTGATCGCGGTTTATGTATTGATAACTTATTTGTTATCACATATTTACTTTTATGAGGTTACCCATACTCATGACATTATATTTTTTATCAAAACAATTCATGAGAACGGATGTCGTAACACAAAAACAATGGACAATTACACAATGAAATGCAAACAACTAAAGAATTTTTCACTGTCAATGTTTAAAGGTAAAAATTTTTGGGCTAATTTCAAGGTTTTGTATGCCTTCAATTTTATGTAACAATCAAATTTTTCCCCGTAAATTGAATTAAAAATAAAAAGAAGTCAAAGTCATAAAGAAGGTGAATATTCACGCGTAATTCACGATACAATGTTATACGTCAATAGAAATAATAATTCACAATTTCACGGCGAGTTTAAGACTAATTTAAGCGAAGGTAACTTATAAGTCGCCTTGAATTTTGAAAGGTTATTTTAATACGTGGAAAAAATATCGGCTTGTATTAGTTCATTTATTTATTTTCTTAATTATAACTATATTCAGTAACCGGAGCCACCCTAGTAGGCATTATAAAAATGCCTGTGTCAGGAAGCTCCTTTACATGCACCTATTCTTTTTATAAAATGATGGAACGAATTTTCAGAGCGTAAAAACGTAAGGGATGAAATTATATGTCGAGTTATATTTCCTTGTAATAGAATTCCTTGTAATAAATTAATAAAAAGTCAACTACTCTATGTTCAAGCGAGAATTATATACGATATATATTATATATAAAAAACATTACCGAAATCTGGACTTGACGAGACCACTTTTCTCATTCCATTAATGAGTTTAACAGATACTGTTTTTTTTTTATTTTAATCTTTTGTATATTCAGCTTGTTGGCAGAAAATCGATACTCATGGTAGTGTCGATAGAGTATGAACGAGAGATGAAGATGCTTACAATACAATAATTGTAATACGATATTCCCTGCACTGAGCACAAAGTACACGCACTGTGAAATATAATCTGTTGACAAAAATATTCCTAGTAACAGCTTGCGTAGTGCAATTAATGTAACAAAATATTATAAAGAAAATATTTCCAGTAAGAATAATTTTGTTCTTAAGAAAATATTTTCTTTTATTGCACATTATTATTATTTCTCATTATCTTGTTATATATGCACATTATGTTTTTATTATTTAAGTTGCAATTACTTTTTATTTTCTTAATGTTTAAGTTATTTAAATATAATAATAATAAAATATAAAATTAAGGCATTGAAAAAAAAATCCTGTATTTGCCAGCTCAACGCTTGCAGCTGCATCTAAAGTGTTATTTCTTAAAGCCCTGTAATGTGGATCATTTAAACCTCCGATCAAAGCTGTCATTCGCCTCATTTTGTAAAAACTTATTTTGATAATAACCCTAGACTGTTAGTTCTGGGAGTCCGTGTGACCCAATCCTGTATTTGCCAGCTCAACGCTTGCAGCTGCATCTAAAGTGTTATTTCTTAAAGCCCTGTAATGTGGATCATTTATACCTCCGATCAAAGCTGTCATTCGCCTGATTTTGTATAAAACTTATTTTGATAATAACCCTAGACTGTTCTAGGAGTCCATGTGACCCAACCCTGTATTTGCCAGCTCAACGCTTGCAGCTGCATCTAAAGTGTTATTTCTTAAAGCCCTGTAATGTGGATCATTTATACCTCCGATCAAAGCTGTCATTCGCCTGATTTTGTATAAAACTTATTTTGATAATAACCCTAGACTGTTCTAGGAGTCCATGTGACCCAACCCTGTATTTGCCAGCTCAACGCTTGCAGCTGCATCTAAAGTGTTATTTCTTAAAGCCCTGTAATGTGGATCATTTAAACCTCCGATCAAAGCTGTCATTCGCCTCATTTTGTAAAAACTTATTTTGATAATAACCCTAGACTGTTAGTTCTGGGAGTCCGTGTGACCCAATCCTGTATTTGCCAGCTCAACGCTTGCAGCTGCATCTAAAGTGTTATTTCTTAAAGCCCTGTAATGTGGATCATTTATAATTAAGGGAGGGGGGACCGAAATGTGACATTGTGTGACAATGGGCAGGGGGAGGATAAAAAGCTTTGTGACGTCACATGTCAAAATTTAAAAGATTAAAAATCCTCCTATTTTGTTTTAATTTTTTAAACGTTCTCGTTAACAAAAAAGCTCTCGATTGAATGAGGGCTTTAAGTTAAAAGCGTATGTTAGGAGTGGGTGCGACAATACTCAAGCGGCGTCGGGGTTTGAACCGGGTACCTGGCCGATTTCAGTCAATCCCTTTTATCATTGAGCAATAGAGGTTCTGTTTGTCTCGAAACAATATGCATAATACACATTAATTTTCAGATTTTTCTCTTCGTTAACTTCCTAGGACATTAAAGAATATTTTTAGAAAAAATACTTCCTAAGTTGGTCCAGCCATTCTCTAGAAATAGCATATCAATATTAACTAAATAGCATAGCGACCTTTTACAGCTTACTCATTTCTTAAGGGACGACAACGCAGCTGCGAACCTCCTGGTTCTCCAGTTGGTAGTCACTCAGGTAAACCATTAAAAAGTGCCCGTTTGCCCATTGTTATAAAAAAAATATCTATCTATCTATAAAAGCCTTTAATGTGTCCGTCTTTGGACGTAGGCCTCCTCTCCATTTGTCCATGCTGTCCTTTCCAGTGCTGCCTCCATCCATCTACTACCTGCTTGCCGGCAGATATCGTCTTTCCATCTTTTTGGTGGTCTTCCCCTCCCGCGGGTCCCCACTCTAAAATGCGTCTCACCCAACGACTATACTCCAACCTGGTAATATGCCCTGCCCGTTTCCACTTTTTTCTTTCTATTTCATCCACCACGTCTCGTAACTACATGTCGAACGTTATTACATGTCGAATCCAGTCGTTCCTTCCAGTCATTTGAAAAAAAAAGCTATATATCTCCTAAATTTTAATATTACTTTATTCAAAACAACTTCGGACTTGTCACCAGTCAATAGCAAGCGCGTGCTCTAACCGCGACCTCTCGTTCTAGCAGACCGCAGAATTACACGCTTGAGCGCCTAAGAATAGATGCACTGTCAATTATTATTATAGTGGATTGTCCT